>OY757045.1:11471138-12133919 GCA_963582015.1 Xanthorhoe designata
CACCCGAACCTGTCACTGTTGCGGGGCCATCGAAGAAAAAGCCGAAAGTGAGACCTGTTCCAGCCGTCGTGAAGCCAACAGCACGTGATCTTTTTGGAAGCGATAGCGATGATGAAGTTGAGCCGAAACCTAAAGGTAAAAAGCCTGCACCAATGTATTCGTATTACACGAGACGATTGGCTAACGGTCACTCTAGACAAAGTGATGAGAATAAAGAAGGGTCTCATTTCATAGAATTTAAATTATTCAAAACTGACGAGATCGAGAATATTCAACCAGTCAATAGATGGCGGCATTCCGTTGTAACTATAAAAAATAAAATAAATATGGATAGCGACACCTGGCGTGTCATATCTGAATTGATGGCAGTTACCAGAAAGGATTTTAAAAACTGCCCACCAACATTTATCAGTCAGTTTTATTGATTTGTGGTTAGATTTTATGTAAAAAACATTATTGTACCATGTAATCAATCGATGTTATCAAACTATGTAATCAACCTATAATAAATAACCTTATAATCAACTCATGAAATTAATCTATGTAGGTACCTACTCGTTATAGTTATTATAGGTACTATTTTCTTTTCCATGTATTAACCTATTATTTAATTGTAATCAATATAATATAATGTAACCTAGATTTAAGTTAGTTATTAAAATAAAGCGCATTCCTACTTACATCAAATAATTATGTCATTGTTTTTTTTTCTTTTTTTCAGTCTCCTCTTCTCTAAGAATTATCCACTGCAAACATTGTGGTGTAGATATACTAAGAAGTCGATATCAATATCATATTAGAACGAATTTACATAAGTCGAATTGTTTATTGAAAAGTAGTTATGATAATGTTGATATTATTGCTACTGCATTTAGAAACAGAATAATGACTTATCGTTTAAATCCATCGCAGAAAGTCGAGTACCTCACAGTTGAGGCGTTTCTGCAGGATAATAAACAAGTTGTTTGTAAACTGATCAATGAATCTTTATTGAAAAATCATTGTATTAAAATGAACTACGAATTGTTTGCTAATTTTGTATTATGTAAATCAAATGAGCAACAACTAAAGTCATTTAATACAAAATATGAAATAATTTACCAGAGTACTGACATAGATGAAAGTTATTACAATATAGTTGACAAATTAAAATATAAATTGTCAGAATTTGAACATGGTGAATCTGGATGGTCTTTTCTTTCCGTAAACCACTTAGAAATTAATATAAATAAATATTCTCCTTTGAGAGGTGGGAGTTATGTGGAATTACCTCCAATTATAAGAAATTCTAAAAGTTGTATAAATGTGAAAAACTCAGATGAAAACTGTTTTCTATGGAGTATTGTAGCAGGCTTGTTTCCAGTTTCTAAAAACGTATGTAGGACAACCTCTTACCCACATTACTCACAAGTTTTAAATATAGAAGGTTTATCTTTTCCACCTTCAGTCCAGGATATAAAACTATTTGAAAAGAATAATGATGAAATAAGTGTGAACATATATGGATTGGATGATAAATATGTTATAACAGGTCCTTTGTATAAAACAATGTATAAAAAGTTAAACCACTTTAATTTACTATACGTGGAAAGTAAAGGCAAATCACATTATTGTTTAATCAAGGACTTGGTACGATTAGTTCGGAAACAGGTGTCATTGAATCATAATAAAATGTTTTTATGCGATACCTGTTTACAGTTTTTTTCAACTGAAATAAAACTTTGTACACACACATGTTCCAATGTGCTAACCATAATGCCTGAAAAAAATAGTTTCCTTAAGTTTAAGCATTATGAAAGACAACAAAAAGTAAACTTTGTTATTTATGCTGATTTTGAATGTTTGTTGATTGATTGTACTGAAACTAAAACTGAAAAAACAAAACTAAATACGATACATGTACCATCATGTTTTTCTTATTACGTGTGTTGTTCTCATAATACGACTTTAAATAAAGTAGTGTCGTATAGAGGAAAAGATTGTGTTAAAGTATTTGTCGAATATTTATTGAAGGAAGCCAAGTACATTCATAATATTCTGTACACTAAACAATTAATGACTCCATTGACTGAACAACAGGAACAAGACTACGAACGATCCACATCATGTTACATTTGTAAACAATTATTATTTGATGATAAAGTTCATGATCATGATCATATTACGGGTAATTATAGAGGGCCGGCTCATTCACATTGTAATTTAATGCATAGAGTGTGTCCATTCATACCCGTAGTGTTTCATAATCTGTCGGGTTATGACTCACATCTTTTTATTACTGAGCTAACAAAACATGATGGTGATATTAAAATTATACCTAAGACTAAGGAGTCATACTTAACTATCACAAAATACATTGAAACAAATGACCGAGCTCATCCAATTCAAATTAAATTTATAGATTCTTTTCATTTTCTTAGTACAAGCTTAGATACACTAAGTAAAAATCTAACGGAAAAAGAGTTTCCACATCTGACATCTCAATTTAATAATGAGTTACAATGTAATTTATTAAGAGAAAAAGGAATTTATCCTTACGAATATATGAATTCATGGTCAAAATATGAAGAGTTGGAGCTTCCTGACAAAAAACATTTTTATAGTACTTTGAAAATGGAAAATATATCCGACGAAGAATATGATCGCGCAAAAGTAATATGGCAAAATTTTCATATTAAATCTCTTGGTGAATATACGGATTTGTATGTTAAATGTGACGTGTTGATCTTGTGTGATGTTTTTGAAAATTTTAGAAAATTATGTTTACATTTTTATAATCTTGATCCAGTTTATTATATAACATCACCGAGTTTGAGCTGGGATGCTATGTTGCTTTACACGAGTGCAGAATTAGAATTAATTACCGATTTAGAAATATATCAATTTGTCGAACGAGGAATACGTGGAGGCTTAGCACAATGTTCATACAGGCATGCAATAGCTAACAATAAGTATCTACCGGCTTTTGATGACACAAAACCAACACAATATTTGATATATCTCGATTGTGTGAATCTTTATGGTTATGCTATGATGAAAAAAATGCCTATTTCAGGGTTTAGACTACTATCATCTGATGAAGTGAACAATTTTAATGTAATGAGTATAAAAGATGATGCCAATTATGGGTATATTTTAGAAGTTGACTTAGCTTACCCTGACCACTTACATGATTTGCATAGTGACTTACCTTTTGCTCCTGAAAAGCTTATACCTCCAGGAGGAAAGACATCAAAATTAATTGCAAATCTTTATAACAAATACAATTATGTGATACATTATATCCATTTAAAGGAATGTTTAAAAAATGGGCTTGTTTTACTCAAAATTCATCGTATATTGAGTTTTCGACAAGACAATTTCTTGCAAAAATATATCGAATTGAACACTCGGTTACGTCAAGCTTCAACATCAGCATTTCAGAAAGATTTTTTTAAACTTTTTAATAATGCAATATTTGGTAAGACTATTGAAAACAAACGGAAACAAGTTGATGTTAAGTTAGTTACTTGTTGGAATGATACATTTAATAAAACTAATAAGCATCTTGAAGCTGAAAAGCTTATTAAAAAACCAAATTTAAAAAGTATTTCAATTTTTAATGAAAATTTTATTGCTATACAGTTAAATCGTGAAAAGATTTATCTTGATAGGCCGATTTATATTGGATTTTCAGTATTAGAGTATGCAAAACAACATTTATATAAATTCCATTACGATGTTATGAAAAGAAAATATAATGATAACATAAAACTTTGCTACACGGATACAGATAGTCTGCTTTATATAGTAAATACAGAAGATTTTTATAGAGACATGAAAGATGATTTAGCTCAATTTGATACCAGTAATTTCAGCAACGATAATCCTTACGCAATGCCAAACCTGAATGCCAAAATACCTGGTTTATTCAAAGATGAACTTGGAGGTGATGTAATCACTGAGTTTGTTGGCCTGAGAGCTAAATTGTACAGTCTTATTTCTGTAAAAACTAAAATAACAAAAGCAAAAGGTGTTTCAAAAGCAGTCACTTCAAAATTGAGCATAGCTCAGTATGCGAATACGCTATATAATGATACAAACTTAATATGTAAACTGAACATGATCAAATCAATCAAACATACTTTGTATTCACAAGAATTATACAAACTCGTGTTGAATAGGAATGATGACAAAAGACAAATCCTTTCAGATCAAATACAAACGATACCTTGGGGTCATTATAAATCTGTATTCCAAAATTTTTAGAAAGTAGGTATCTTTTTAAAAGTTGTTTAATTAGTGTAATTATATTAATGTATAGTTTAGAGATTTTGTAGTTGAAAAAAAGAATACAAATGATTATTATTAAGTATCTACTATAGATTTATTGCCAGATATGTAACTAAGTTTTAATGATAATAACTAATCGTATCTACCTACCTATATTTATGTAGGTACCTATATATTTACATAATTATATTTGATTTAATTTACTTAAATATAATTATATCTCCATTATGAAAGAGTTTCATTTTATGATAAGAGGTATTTATTTCATATCCACCTTATAGGATTATATAAAAAAAACATCAGATTCTTCTCAGATTACATTATAATTATGTATAAATTTGAACGATGAAAATACTTACTTAGCAATATTTCTTGTAAGTACCTACTCAAAACTAGTTTCGAACTGTTAGTTAAAATAGTATAAATGTACATGTTAAGTTGTTTTTTAATTATTAGGTAAGATGAAGTTGATTAAGCAACCCATATCGCTCAATATTAATAATATAAAATTAAGTGACTCCATTCATCACATCAGACATAGCGCTTTATTACCAAATACCATTCGCTGTATAATATGTGGTCCATCTAACTGTGGTAAAACGAATGTTATGATAAGTTTACTCCTACATCAAAATGGAGTCAAATTTAGAAATCTATATCTTTACTCTAAAACTTCTTTTCAACCCAAATACCGTTTCTTGACTGAAGTATTGAAAAGAGTACCACAGATAAATTTCTATGAGTTCAATAATGACAAAGATGTTATAGCTCCAAGTGAAGCTTTAACCAATTCTGTATTTATTTTTGATGACGTTGCCTGCGAAAAACAATTAAATATACGTAATTATTTCTCTATGGGTAGGCATAAACAAATAGATTGTTTTTATTTATCTCAAACCTATTCAAAAATTCCTAAACAATTGCTACGTGATAATGCTAATTTTCTTTTAATATTTAAACAAGATGATATAAATTTAAAGCATATTTATGAAGAACATGTAAGTTCAGATATGTCGTGGAATCAGTTCAAAAATGTTTGTAATACAGTTTGGAGCAATCCATATAATTTTGTTTGCATTAACAAAGATTCTTCATTAAACAATGGAAGGTATCGAAAAAAATTCGATGCTTTTTTTTATTTTTAGTAAAGATATAAATATAAGTAATCCATAAAAAAAATTAGTATCCTAACTTCCATCATTGAATACAGTATCGAGCAATAATATGGAGGAAAAAATTAAAATAGAATTAATTAAGTCTGCCGACTCCATTAAAAATAAATTAAAACAGATGAAAAACCAGGAACATGAAATGAATTTATCAATGAATAAAATGCTAAAGCCTGTCTCAGAACCTCTTCAAACCCTATTGAATTTTAAAAATAAATCACTGGTTAATGAATGCATGGAAAATGAGAGCAATTCGGAAGTAGTTGAAGCAGATGAAAGCTATACAAACTCTTCTACTAAGGATGATGATTTTTTCGATGCAGATTTAAATTTTGCAAACACTCCTAAAAATAAAGGAAAAAATGATAATTTAGAAATTTCATTAGAAGGTGAAGACGTGTACGGTATTTATGATGGTCTAAATGTACCATTTGGAATAAGGACTGAAAATTCAAACTTAATGATTGGCAACTCAGTGGTATCATTTTCTAAATTAGGAAGTTTGGTTAAGGGTAATTTATTGGTTAAAATCGGAGATAAAACTTACAGTCTAACTCCTGGTCTGAAAGAACTTTTACTACGAAAGAAACCTGATTCAAGGTTGATAACAAGCAAAGATAAACTTATATATAAAGATATATTACTTCAAACAAATGCGCATAAGAGAGATTTTAATCCTGGAGCTCAAATAAGAGGTGATAAAGGAGTCAAATACCGAGATATAATCAAACCCTTATTTTCTGAGGCTACAGATAGTAAACCAAAACTTGGAGGTAGCTTACCGAAACTAAAGAAATATAAAACTCACACTGACTTGGTTTATTGGGACGATCCTAATGAATTAGTTGAAAGGTTAAAATTATTAATAGCTTCAAGAGATGCTGGTAACACAAATCATGATAATGAAATTTTATCGATAATTGAAGAGTTGAAAGAAGCCAATATAATTAAGGTATAAAATAGATGTAGTATGTAGCTTTTATTTTAGTATTACAGAATCATTCATAGTGATCATTTACTAATGGTTACCTTGTGTTGATACTATATTATTTTTTTATTAAATTCATAAACTTCATTAACATTTGGACGATTAATATTTATACATATAGATAAACAAATAAAAAATATAGAAAACATCTAAATATGAACAAAGTCGATGTTGTAAATGAAATTCATAAAAATGCGAGGGTAAATTTTCCACGAAGAAATGTCATTATGAAAGATATTGATGATCTATGGCAAGCGGATTTAATTGATATGCAATCGATTTCTAAGCAAAATAAAAGCTTTAGATACATTCTTTCTATTATTGACACGTTTTCGAAATACGCTTGGAATTTTCCTTTGAAAAGTAAGAAAAAAGACGTTGTATATAATGCATTTAAAACTTTGTTAGATAAAGGTAGAGTCCCTAAAAATTTACAAACTGATAATGGAACAGAATTTTACAATAATAAATTTAATAATCTTATGAAATCATATCATATTAATCACTATTCAACCTTCTCAACAAAAAAAGCTTCAATAGTAGAAAGATTTATCAGAACATTGAAATCTAAATTATATAAAGAATTTAGTTTACAAGGTAATTATAATTGGATAAATAATACCCTTAATAATGTTACATATGAATACAATCACACCTATCACCGAACCATTAATGAAATTCCAGCGAGTGTTAATAGTTTTAACAAAAACCTTATATTAAAAAGATTTCAAATGTTGGTAAAAAGAGTTAATATAAAGAGGAACTTTAAAGTGGGTGAGTATGTGCGAATCAGTAAGTATAAAGGAACATTTGAAAAGGGATATACACCCAACTGGTCGTCAGAAATATTTAAAATCCGAATAATACAAAAAACAACTCCCTTCACTTATTTAATTGAAGATATGAGAGGTCAACCCATCTTAGGAGCGTTTTATGCTCAAGAGCTTCAAAAGACAAAACATCCTAATGTATACTTAGTCGAAAAGATTCTTAGAAAGAAAGGAAGCAAGATTTTAGTAAAATGGTTAGGTTTACCCTCTACTGAAAATAGCTGGATTAATAAGTCAAACATATTATAATAAAACATTATAAAGCAAGAAACTTATCCATGTCTAATCAGTGTTATGGTGTGTTTTGGTGAGAGTAGTCTTCTCAATTGGTTAATAAATAATTTACCATTTGAATTACATTTACCAGGATACAATTATTGTGGGCCTGGTACTAAATTAAATAAGAGACTTATACGTGGCGACAAAGGTATAAATAAATTAGACGAATACTGTAAACAGCACGATATTGCCTATCAAAATTCATCAAATTTAAAAGATAGACATAAAGCAGATTTCGTTTTACTAAAAATGGCAAAGAAACGTGCAACTGCTTCTGATGCGAGTGTAAGTGAAAAGGTTGCAGCTCATATAGTAAATAAAACTATGTTAACAAAAATTAAAACTGGTGCTGGTTTAAAGAATCATGACTGTAAGCCTTCAAGAAAAAATATGTTTGATTTAAAAAAAAAATTCAGGAATGTAATTACTAAAACAAAAAAACATATACAAAAATTAAAGCCAAAATGCAAGAAAATGGCTATAGAATTAGCTATGGCTGCTGCTAGAGAAATAGTTGATGATTCACAAGTAAAACTTCCTCGCATTATTCCAATACCAAAAACTGGTGGAGTATTACCATTAATACCTATATTTGCGGGATTATCTGCTACTGGAGCCTTAGCAGGTGGTGCAGCGGGTATTGCTAAAACTATTTATGAATTCAAGATGGCTAAAAAGCGTTTTGCAGAATTGAAGAGGCATAATGAGAAAATGGAAGCTCTTTGCATTGGAAAGGGATTACATCTTAAACCTCATAAAGATGGTCTCGGAATTTATGTATCGAAAGAAAAAAACTAAAGTATCGGCTACCCAATCGTCCATTAACTAACTTAGACATTTTGAAATATGGAAATAACATCCCCTATTTTCGAGGAGTCTTTATGAAGGATGAACTCCCAATACGACCTTTTAAAAAAGAATGTGGAGTTATTAATTTAGATGATTCTAAAAATCCTGGTTCACATTGGGTAGCCTATATAAAATATAATGATTATATAGAATATTTTGATAGTTACGGTAATCTTAAGCCTCCAAAAGAATTTATACGATACTTAGGTTCGAAAGTAAACTATAATTATGATAATGTACAACGTGACCACCCGTTTAATTGCGGGCATCTTTGTTTAAGCTTTTTAAATAATTTTTGGAGTGGGCAGGGGATAAATAAACAAGATTCTCCAGTATAGTTCAGTATGTTAGCATGTCTATAACGGTTACCATCTCTGGAAATAAATCAGAATTGACTTCCTACTTTCAACAGCCCTTGACTTTATCTCAACAATACGAGTGCGGTTTGCTATATTTTTCAGTAACAAACTCATTAAAAAATATTCATAACAAACAGAGTAATATTCTGCCTGTGGTTAGAATTGAATGTGATCTAGTGTACGGTTCTTACTCCAACGGATTACCAACTCATATCATTCACGAATTTGTATATAATACTGCTGCAAGTAATTGGTGCATAGAATCACCACAAAACGTTATTTATTTTTCTGTAAACAAAAACCTCATTCCATCTATATCTATTAGGATTATTGATCAATTCGGTTACTGTATCGATTTCGGAGAAGCACAAATTGAGCTACGTCTTCATTTAAAAAAGACGTAATGATATTGTATTATAAAAACCCACCAGTTGGAATAAAGCGTCTTATTTCTTCAAAGGCATCTAAGGTGCAAAGACGTGACAAAAGAGTGAAGAAATTGACAAAGTCAAATAAGGATTTTCTTAAGGCTCTTGGCTTCCAAACATGAATATATTACAGGTTACTGAATTACCACACTTTGATACTTCAATTGAAAGTTACGAAATTCATTCTTATAATCCCTACAATAACAGCTTCAGAGAAAACGATGAAGTCAGAATCCCCATACACCAACAAGATATTTATGTCCTACCATCAGCCAGCTCAATTTACATCGAAGGCGAAGCAAAGCTCATCGGAAAAGATGGGAATCCGATCAAGAAAACTGTTTCGTTCACTAATAATCCTATTATGTTTCTGTTTCAAGACATCAGGTACGAAATAAATGGGATTGAAATAGATCGCATAAAAAATTCTGGGATAACGTCATCTATAAAATCATACATTTCATTAAATGAAGCAGAAAATAAAGTTGCAGCCTTATGGGGTTGGAACTTAGATGGGTTTAAAAGTGATGGTCATTTTAGTGCTGTAATACCATTAAATAAGATTTTAGGGTTTGCTGAGGATTATAATAAAATCTTGATAAATTGTAAACATGAACTCATAATGAATAGAAGCAATTCTAACTTAAATAGCGTTATACTTTGTGATGATGTTTATCATCTTCAAATTCATATACAAAGAGTTCAATGGAGGGTGCCACATATAAAAGTATCAGATCGAGAACGACTGACACTTTTGAAATATGTAGAAAAAGATAAACCTATTCAACTGGCATTTAGAAATTGGGATTTGTATGAATATCCTTTACTACCTAAATCTACAAAGCATTCTTGGTCAGTTAAAACAGCTTCACAGTTGGAAAAGCCAAGATATGTAATATTCTGCTTGCAAACTAATAGAAAAAGTAATAAATCGAAAGACAGTTCACTATTTGATCATTGTGACGTGACAAACGTGACACTCTTTCTGAATTCTCAATATTATCCGTATGAACCATTAGGTCTGAAGTTTTCTGAGAACAGGTATAGTATATTATATGAAATGTATGTCAAATTCCGTCAGTCGTACTACAACAGCCCAGTTGATCCCTTGCTCGATCTGAAAAACTTTAAAGAAAAAGCCCCACTTTTCATCATAGATTGTTCAAGGCAGAATGACTGTCTAAAAACAGGTCCGGTAGATGTACGGTTGGAATTTGAAAGCTCAATATTGATACCGGAGAACACCACTGCATATTGTTTAATTATAAACGATCGACTTGTGGAATATAAACCTTTAAGTAACATAGTGCGCAGGTTATCATGATTGCAATTGTAGATGTTCAAGGTTTCAAAACAGAAGCAAACGAATTTATAATAAAAGAAATTGCTATATTATGCGAAAAAAAGGTACAGGTTTTTCTTATAAAGGCACCGTTTCCATTTTACAATTTGACACAACAAGAACGACGACAAGTATGTTGGATTGAACGCAATAGAAAGATATTATGGAATGAGGGAGTTGTACCTTACTCGAACTTTCAAAATTTGATTACAAGTATTTTAAGAGATGTATATGTGTATACCAAAGGTCGCGAAAAAGTGTCGTGGTTAAAAAGTATACTACATAGTGATAATGTGAAAAACATAGAAGATATCGGTTGTCCTAGTTTTCCAAAATTGTATAAAGAATATGAAAACTCTCATGAACTGTACAGTTGTATTTATCATGATTCAGTATGTGCTTTAAAAAACGTTATCTGTTTAAATAAATGGTATAGAGGAAATGTAAATAGGTGGATACTTTAACTATGACTAAGTATAATTATAATTTTAATAAATATTTAAAAAAAAAAAAGTTTTTTTCTTATTTTTATTTAAAAAAAAAAATGATTACAATCCAGCCTGTTAGAGTTATTGCAAGCTAGAAGATAATGAAAATATTAGAATACCTACTGAAATAATTGAATGAATGAATGGTGTAGAATTTGGTGTTTCCGAATACTAGAATGATAGAATGACTGAATGAAAGTATGTTGTAGAATTTGATGTTTCTGAATACTGGAATGATTGAATATTGAATGAATGAATAGCGTATAATTGGGGTGTTTCTAAAAAAGGTATAATTAAGAAATCTGGCTCAAAATCATTCAAACATTCAATCATTCGAATTGATGAATTCGAATGAATGAATGTTTGAATGATTTTGAGCCAGGTTTCTTAATTTTAACCTACTCTTGCGTTATGGAAACCAGCTGATTTTTATAAATACATACATATTATAGATAGAAAAACACCCAGACCCAGGAACAAATATGTGCAGAACATACAAACATTTGTCCCGCGGCGGGGATCGAACCCGCTAGCTCCGCGTCTCAGGCGGGCCTTAACCCACTACGCCACAGAGGTCATCAACCTCAAATTCTACGTGAAACCGTATGTTGCCGCTAGTGTATTTATATTTTCCGGTAATTCGCTAAATGTTTCCGAGGCCCCTCCCGACCGGCTTACCATTTGCAATTAATCACATTTCCGCACAAACGTGGAATATTTTGAGCTCATAAGTCTCCATTCGTTGGAATTATGTTTTGTTTTCGCTTCATGCTCATTTACTGTTTATTTTATAGAGTACAGGTGATGGCAATTAGGCATGACATGAAGGGTTGAAAGAAAGAAAGAAAAATCGTTTATTATTGTAGGACCTGAAGGATCACTTCAGTTTCGTCTTACATGCTAGGTTATTCTAATGCCTGTGATAGGAAAACGGTTAATGGGGAGGAAAGAATAGAATAGAATAGAAAAACGTTTATTTTGTGACTTATGTTAAAAATGAAAATACAATTTAAAAGAAAAACGAAATATGAACACAATAAGTCACCACTCAGCGTGCGCTACAGTAGCTTAAAGCTGCTGCAGCACTGATTTTCTGTCAAGAGTTAGTGGATTTAAATTAAAGCAAAATAACGAAGGATAATGAAGGATGTTAATACAATTAGTATAATACAGTCGTTATCATCTCTACAAAACGAAGAAAAGGTAAAAGAAATCGGAGAGAAGCTTAAAAATCTTGTATTTTCAACAAGTTTCGGTTCTGTCTATAAATATTATTTTCCCCTAAAATCACAGAAAACGGTAAACTCAACATCCGTTTCGAAGGATTATTCAAGTCGAAAAACAATTAATTGAGCGTTTAATAACAATTTTGAAGAAATTCCGACTAATTGAAGATAATTAACATAAATCTGAAAGAATAAAGAAGCGAGAAGTACTTACCAAAGAAAATAATATACGATAAGAAAAAAGATTTTATTCCAAAGGCTCTATAGACAAAATAAATTCAGGAATTTAAGGTTTTATGAAATGTCAAGACACGTACAAATATACATTTGAGATACACCTTACTTTAGTATAAGTTAAGTATATAAAGTTTTTTGTAAAATCTTCTTCTTCTTCTTCTTAGTCGGGCACTCTTGGCAGAGTGGTCGTGGTTGAACCACTAGCACACAATTACTCTGCATTGGTCCCATCCAGGGCCGCCGCTCTTCTAGCGATGCATCTCCATTTCTGGCGGTTATTTGCATTGCGAGCACACTGCACTATTGTCGATTGGGTCGTCTTCTTAATTAAATCGGTCCATCGAGTTGGTGACCGACCAGGGCTTCGTTTACCCTGTACTTGACCTTGTACTACAAGCCTTTCTATGGATTGTTCATTTCTGGAGATATGCCCAAAGAACTTTAGTATTCGTAGCTGCACAATCGACGATAACCTATCTCTTATGCGAAGTTCTTTTGTAAAATATCTTATTTTAAATCGCCGCTGTGTTTTCATTACGCTGCGCTCGTTACTTCTTATTGAAATGGCAACTCTTTCAGTTTATAAACTTCGTCTGTTAGCCTAATGTCCGCCTCGCTAGTGTTTTGTAAAATACATTATTTTTTACTAAAAGACCGTATCAAGAAGCCCAAAAAGGCTGCTGCTAAAGCGGAGTTGAAAAGGCGCTAAACCATGACGAAGCCTTTGGCGGCCTAAACACTTGATCCAGAGTTGGCCACTAGCTCATACGAACCCACATACTATCTTTAATTTAGAATAGAAAAAACTTTATCTTCATTATCATAATACATAGTATCTGTACGGGCCAACCCGCACATTCAGCACAAAATGCATTGTGCAACCGTGTTTAGCAAGCATTTTACTTTTACAATAAATTCAGTTCAAAACTCACTTCCGCGACGAGCAGTCGTTTTATTTATATCATCTCCCGGTCTAATCAAATCATAGCAATTATCAAGTTAAATGTAGGGTTCAGCAAACTACCCCTACATAATGGTCCTTCGAGCCTCCAAAAGCGGGATCATTGTACGCGAGTGTTTTTTTTGACAAAGTGTTCGTGTTAATGAACTTGCTAGTGAGCTAGCATATCAGCATACCGTCACTGGCTCGGCGTTGGCCGCCGTGACGATCAGCATCGTCTTGGTATAGCAGTAAATACCAGGACAAGCAGCAGCGACTCTTGGCTGGCTTTAGCCGCCGAGAAAAACATCAGCAAATTCTGGTTTGGTAGCAGCCACCAGGAACCATTGGACAAGCAGTCTTCTGGTCACTCATCATTATCATCAGCAGAGCAATCAAGTAAGATCTTTCCTTTTATACATTGACGATCTTAACAAATAATCAAGATGTCTTCGTTAGAAGATCTTTTAAGCAATCAGCAACAGATTGTAGATGCGATAAATACAATCCTCAAAAACTTTAAAAAGGATGGGCCGGATCGTAAATCATCAGATTATCTCAAACGGCGCATAGATACATTAGATAGTTATTGGAAAGAATACTTATCAAACCATGAGAAACTAATGTTATTTCCTGACAAGAGCAATGAATATTTCGTAAGCAATCATTATCAGCAAGCAAAAGATTACTATTTATCAGTGCGGGAGAAAATTTTAACAACTCCAGCATCATCAATAATTAGACCCGGAACACCTTTAGGAGGTAAATCAGCAGATCCTCCTTCCACAAGCAAATCAGCAGATTTTCCTGAGATATTTACAAAATCTCAGGGAGTCACCAGCAAAACAGATGACTTAATCAAGAAACAAATGAGCAACTTCAAAGCCTTCGTAAGAACGGTTTCCAGCATTAATGTGGATATCATCACGGAAAAATGGGAATTTGAAGACATTATCAAGAATTTAGAATTCAGATGGTCTCTTATTGATAAAGTTCACTGGGAATTAGACAGTGAAATGGACGACAGCAATGAGCAATACGAGAGCACTTTCTCGGAGCACGAGAAAACGTATAACGACACGAAGAAAGCTCTGAACAGCAAACTTTGGTCTATGTCTCACAGAGAAAAGACCACTCCGAAGATGGAAGTACCGAGCTTTAACGGGAATTATCATCAATGGGTCTGCTTCAAAGATCTTTTCACCGAAGCAATTCACAGTAACAGCTTTTTATCAAACGCACAAAAAATGCAATTCCTAAAATCTAAAGTGAAGGGTGAAGCAGAACGCCTAATTCAACATCTAAACATCAGTTCTGACAATTATAGCATTTGTTGGAACATCCTACAGCAGAGGTATGATAACAAAAGAATGATATTTTCATCTCACATCAATATCCTGATGAACCTACCAGTAATGCAGCAATCATCCGTTACTAACATCAAACGCATTCATGACACTACGCAGGAAACATTGAATGCTATAAAAAACTTGGGAGTTGATGTATCATCATGGGACCCACTGATCGTGCATATCCTGTGTCAAAAATTAGACAGTGATACACACAGCGAGTACATGAAATCAATTAAGCAGCCTCGAGAAATACCAGTCCTATCAGAATTTCTTTCTTTCTTAGAGAACCAATTCACGAGCATGGAGTCTAGCAGAAGAAAGCAAGATAATATCAATCAAAAGCAACAAGAACAAAAAACATTCAAGAATTCCAACATACGTAAATCATATCATAAACTATCATATCAAAGTAACAAAGACATTTCGCAATCGGCTTCAAGTAAAACATTCTCATCAAACAGAATATGCCCCGTTTGCAGCGGTGAACATGGAATATTTTATTGCAAAAGGTTCTTAGAAATGTCCCCAACAATCAAAAAGCAATGCATGCAGAAATATAATTTATGCAAAAATTGTCTTTATGATCACAAAGGCAATGAATGTTTCTCTACAAAACGTTGCCGTGAATGTGAAGAGTGTCATAATACGATACTTCATGACATTTACAAGCAAAAAACGAATGAAAATGAAATTAGCACACGTTCAAGTCCGCGTAATAGTAACTCACACGTGGCTCAACAGGATGAAACCCCTGAAATTTTGTTAGCAACGGCCATGATCAGAGTTCAAAAAGTGGACGGAACTTATCAAACAATGCGAGCTTTAATTGATCAAGGATCGCAGACATCTTTGATCACTGAAAACGCCGCACAGCAATTAGGATTACCGCGCCGAAGATGCAAAGGCGTAATAAGCGGCATAGGAGCGAAAGATAACGCTTGCAAAGGAGTAATTAATATCAAATGTACGCCAACTAACAACAACTATCATTTTGTCACTGACACATACATCATGAAAAATCTCACGAAAAATTTGCCCAGTAGCACATTTTCTATTCCATCGTGGGATTATTTGGAAAACATCCAACTAGCAGATCCGAACTTTAACATAAGTCGTCCTATCGATATTTTATTAGGAGCAGATATATACTCCAACATCATCTTGGAAGGTATTTGTCGATCAGAGCAGACCGCATTGATTGCACAGCAGACCCGCCTAGGATGGATATTATGCGGGAGTACCAGAACTTTACAATGCAATATTGTACAAGTCGACATTAACGAAATGCAGAAGTTCTGGGAGCTAGAAGATATAACAGATGAACCATCACACTCATCGGACGATTTGGAATGTATTCGTTTTTATCAAGAAACGACAAAACGTGTTGCAGATGGAAAGTATCAAGTCAGACTTCCTCTATCAAAAAATTTTGCAGCTGAACTGGGGCAGTCGAAAACAAAGGCAATAGCTCAATTCGTTCAGTTAGAGAAAAAACATATTTCTGATGAATATAAATCATTTATAAATGAGTATAAAGAATTAGGTCACATGCAGTTAACGGAACCGTCGCGTAAACCGACACCGGAATGTTACCTACCACATCATTGTGTATTGCGCAAGGAATCTACAACTTCGAAGCTACGCGTCGTATTCAATGCATCAGCGAAAACATCAAGTGGCAAAAGTTTAAATGATTTGATGCAAAAAGGACCTAATTTACAACAGGATCTTCAGTCATTAATATTAAAATGGAGACAATATAAAATAGCCTACACAGCCGACATTGAGAAAATGTTTAGGCAGATTTGGGTTCACCCAGATGATAGGAAACTACAAAAAATCATTTGGAGAGACGATCCTTATCAGAGTCTACAGGAATATGAGTGCACTACCGTCACATACGGAATGAAAGCTGCACCATTTTTAAGCATGATGACATTAAAACAATTGGCAAAAGACGAACAGAACAAGTACCCTGAAGCATCCAAGGTCATCGAAGAATCATTTTACATGGATGACCTGGTACACGGTAGTCATACCATCACTTCAGCAAGGAAGTTACAACACGATCTAAACACTGTAATGAAGTTAGGAGGCTTTAACTTGAGAAAGTGGTCTTCAAACAAAACTGAGTTACTAAATGACAAAGAGGATCAACGACAAAGTATCATGGATTTTAAGCAAGCAGAATCAACGAAAACCTTGGGACTTCGGTGGAACCCGGTGGGAGATCAATTTACTTTTACATCAAAAATTGAACCATCCAACAAGAAGGTCACAAAAAGGTCCATACTCTCGGACATTTCAAAAATTTTTGATCCTTTAGGATGGATTTCGCCAGTCACAACAAGCCTCAAAATCCTATTTCAGAACGTATGGACTTCAAACATTCAATGGGATGAGGAGATACCAAAAGCCATTTTGAATCATTGGTTAAAAATCAAAGATGAATTAAAAGGCATCGATGAATTTGAAATACCAAGATGGTTAGGTACGTCAATATCAAGTAGCATTGAACTGCATGGTTTTTGTGACTCATCAATGAAAGCCTATGCAGCAGTTATATATTGTAAAATACAAAGCACTGATAAAAATGAATCAAAAATCACACTTGTCGCAGCAAAATCAAGATTGGTATCATCAAACAAAAATGTTTCACTTCCCCGCCTAGAACTATGCGGCGCGCTTTTATTATCAAAACTCATGACCAAGGTCAAGGAGTGTTTAGCGGGATACAGTATCGAAGTTTATGGATGGTGTGATTCCACGGCAGTACTAGGCTGGCTGCAAGGCGACCCAGGTCGATGGAAAACCTTCGTAGCAAATAGGACACGCCAAATAACTGAAATTATGCCTGCCAGCGGTTGGAGATACGTAAAATCACAAGAAAACCCCGCTGACAGTGCGAGCAGAGGTCTATCAGTGCCTCAGTTGCGTAACAATTCTTTGTGGTGGCAAGGACCTTCGTGGCTACCTACCTACAGCCCCACCAAAGAACATAATCAAGCAAAATACATAAATGAAACAGAAATGAAAACAGAAAAACTAGTACATAACATTATCAAGCATGAGGAAAGCATTATCAACATATTATTGAACAAGCACAGTTCAATATCAAAAATTACGCGTATACTAGCATGGGTATTACGCTTTTTATCAAGCAAAAAGCAAAAAGGTTCCCTTACATTAGAGGAAATAAAAATTGCAAAGCAAAAAATTATCAAGCATGAACAGCAAGAGCTATTCTCACAAGAGATAAGCAATTTAAAACAAAATAAAAACATACAAACAAAAAGCAAAATCATTAATCTAAACCCATTCTTGGATAACAATGGCATTCTGAGAGTAGGAGGAAGGTTACAGCACGCGCAGATCAGCGATGTCATGCAACATCCGATCATTCTTCAGCACAACGGACGTCTTACAGAATTAATCATCGACGAAGCGCATACAACTATGCTGCATGGAGGAGCTAGATTGACGTTGAGCTTTATCAGACAAAAATATTGGATATTGGGAGGCAACAGAGCAACTAAAGCTCGCATCAGACGTTGTGTTACATGTGCAAAACATAATCCCGAAATGAAAGCTCAAATCATGGGAGATTTACCGGAATCACGAAGTAACCCATCGAGGCCATTCACGCACACCGGGATAGACTTCACCGGACACATTTATGTCAAATCAAGCAAAGGTCGTGGAATCAAAAGCACAAAAGGGTATGTGGCTGTATTCGTGTGCATGGCCACGAAAGCGGTACACCTCGAGTTAGTCTCCGACCTCAGCACATCGGCGTTTATAGCAGCATTACGACGAATGTCAGCTAGGAAGGGTACTCCCAGCCATATCTACAGCGATAATGGCCGTAACTTCGTCGGTGCTAACAGAGTCCTACAGAAAGAATATCAAGAAATACAACAAGCATTACAAAGCAATGAAATACAAGCAGAAGTGTTAAGTATGGAAATCAAATGGCATTTTAATGCGCCCCTTTGGCCCACAGGTGGGGGGCTATGGGAAGCGGCTGTAAAAAGCTTTAAACATCACTTCAAAAGAGTAATAGGAGAGCAAATTCTTACCTACGAAGAACTGTACACAGTTCTAGCTCAAATAGAGGGATGTTTAAATTCGCGTCCATTATGTCCGATAACAGAGGATCCCGATGAAATGAACTTTTTAACTCCAGCACATTTTCTGACGGGAACACCCAGCGTAACTCTATATGAGACGGAAACAGACCTACGAACCCGGTGGCAATTAACTCAAAAAATTATAAAGGATTTATGGCAACGATGGCGGAGTGAGTATCTCACTCAGTTGTCAGCTAGAAGCAAATGGAAGCAAGCAAGTAAAAACATCGAATTGAATGACGTTGTTATTATCCATGATGCGAATTTGCCTCCTGGAAAGTGGTTAATGGGAAGGGTTGTCGAGTTACACACGGGATCAGATTCACACGTACGAGTAGTAACCTTAAAAACAAAAAATGGATTTCTTAAACGACCAGTCACAAAAATATCTACTCTACCTGTACGAGATCATGAACAAAGCGAACAAAAGCAAATTAATAAATCAACTTCATCAATATCAAAACCAAGCATTAAATTATCAACAATGTTCGCGTCATTGATTATTTTTCTCAGCATCATAACATCATCTCAATGCACGTTAAACGTAACAAACTTTAGAGAAAATCAGCATCTCTATTTTGACAAACTATCAAACATGAACATCATGCGCGAAGAGTGGAAACTTGTCGTTTACTACAATATGCAACCTTATTGGGAAGGAATTACGGCACTCAACAAATCAACAATAATCCTAGAGCGCTTGTGCAAAACAATTGAAGATAACTCTTATTGTAACACGATATTGTTACAATTACGGCACGAGCTCAATGAGTTAGATTACAACAATCAACTTCTTCTTAGTCAGCAAGACGGCACGCGCCCTGCTAATAAGCGCCGGCGCCGCCGGGGCCTTATCGACGGTGTAGGTTACCTGGCGAACTCGCTATTCGGCGTACTCGACAGCAGATTCGCAGAACAGTATAAACAAGACATTCAACTGTTACGAAATAACCAACAGCATATTTCAACTCTTTCAAAAAATCAAACGTCAATCATAGAGGCAGAATTTAATGTACTAAAACGTATTGAAAATACGACTTCTCGACAGTACAAGATTGTCCATCAACAATTTATTCGGACGGAAAAAACGCAAGGACTTCTGAAAACTGAAATCCAACTATCAAACGAGTTCAACACAGGAGCGATAGTAGCGAGCAATATATTACAGAATATGAAACACTTACAAGAAATGTTGTTGGACACAATCACTGACTCGTTTCATGGGCGATTAAGTCCCTATTTAATAACGTCGAAACAACTACAGAATCAACTCAGCATAATTTCAAGCCATGTTTCAAATGACGTTATGCTACCTATCAACAACATTCATAAAGATTTATCAAGTATCTTCAAACTTATCTCATGTAAAGCAAGAATGATAACTGACTTCCTATTATTTGAATTACGAATCCCGTTAATTAGTAGAGATTTCTTCGAAATATTCAAAATCATTCCAATTCCCGAGCAGAAGCAAAACAGCATGATAACCATCAAACCTTTATCAAACTACGTAGCAATCAATTTGAAAAAAGATACATATATGACTCTTTCAGAAACCGGAATAAAATCATGTCTGGTACCGGATGAAGGAACATATTTATGTCATATAAACAAGCTTATCTACCGGATCGGCGGCGATATGGAATTCTGTCAAAGGAAGAATGCAGCATGTGAAACATCAATCAAGCCTTGTGAAGACATTTGGGTGGAAAGTCATTCATTAAACAATTACATTTATTTTTGCTGTAATCGATGTCAACTTCGAACAATGTGCCGCGATCAAGTTACTATTCATCAGCTGACACGTTCCGGTATACTAGCTATAGATAATGGTTGCGTTATAAAAACTGATACTTTCGAAATTATTGCTCACGATCAGAAAACAAGCGAGATGTATATCAAATCAAATATCAAAGCCCCTGTGATTGCCCCCATCAATCATATTATCAATGTCTCCATACCTAAGGAGTCCATAGAAAACTTCGAAAAAGATCAAAAAGAGATGAGAGACATCGACGAAAGAATCAAGGTCGTGAAAGAGAACGAAGCGATCGCATCAAGCATATCATATCACGACATCCACCACTATGCGGTAATATACGTTGTCATCGGCGTGAGTATCCTGGCAAGCTCGGTGTGGTGGTGTCGCCGCGGGCGCGGCGCGTGGTCGCTCCGAACGCCGCAAGCCGCAGCACCGACCACGGCGCCAGCGCCCATGGCGAAAAAGTAAAAGTAAAATGCTTGCTAAACACGGTTGCACAATGCATTTTGTGCTGAATGTGCGGGTTGGCCCGTACAGTATCACTTGAGAAACTTGAAACGCAAGCGACCGCAAGAGGCACCGAGAGCTCTTTTCAAAGCACTTTAATACTATGCATTATAGTAATCAAGATAAAGTTTAAAATTATACGACACTGAAACTGCAGCCGCTTCGCTGTCGTTTCTGTGTGATTTGAGCCTAAGACAATGGCTAGCGGCGTCCACTAATACCGTTCCAATTGTCTCTGGCACTCAGCCGGAGTGCCCACCGGCCATCTTAATAGGCTATTACAGAAGGCTTCTAGTCTATGATACATTGCCAATAACACTAATAACTGAAGATGGTGGTATAAATCAAATATAGTTACTGTTACTAGCTGTGCCCATGACTTGCGTCCATTTTAAATGAAATGTAATATGATCACGACTATGCATTCGAATCAAACTGGCAAACTGTTGCCTCGGAGCGCAAAGAGCGGAAGTTGAAGGGGGAGACCTTTGCCCAGCAGTGGGACATGATAGGTTAATAAAAAAAATTTATCACGACTGTATTCTCAAGATGCGAGTAGATAACTTCTTTCAGATCTTTTTAGTCATTTAAGATCCTTTGAAGGTGTCTAAGAGGTAGTCAGAGGTGTGTCCAAATACAAACGTACGTATTTACGTCCATTTAGGATTCAGCGAATGAAGTATAATCTAACAAAATTGCAGCGTAACATTGTAAAAAGTACTATGTGACCTATACGTTACCTCTGGGGTTTAAACTACATCAAATTCTGCCTAGTAATTTTTGCGGAGTTCTCGAACAAAAGGCAGACAGATATACACAAATTAAAAAACCACTAAAATGTATACAGTCAAGGTTTCTGCTATCCCCCATAGTAAATTTTGTATAGGCAATTTTGGAAAGAGTGTAAAAATCCTCTTCAGCCTAAACTTACAACTCTAGCCGGGATTGGCTTTTTTTTGACTTCAATGGTCTATTCTACTTTCTGATCTTTTAAAACATTGTACTGTGTATGTCCGTATACAGAAAGAAAGCTGGAAACTTATAAGCGCTTACCAGCTTTGGAAAATATATGAACGCGCGCCGATAAGCACTGAACGATGCCGACAAGTTCCGACAAGCTTCAACACGCGCTGGTCAACGCTGGGCGCTGCCATTTAAAATTAATAAAAAACTGCGACAACACGTGCAATTAAAACCAAATCATCGTCCGATGAGTCCGACATTTTGCTTGGTCTGCTTCAACATGCTTCCTTTGTGTAGAACGGACCAGCGTTGACAAGCGCCGCTAAGCGCTTATAAGTTTCAAGCTTTCTTTCTGTATACGGCCTATGTTTGTATGAGCAAGTGGCACATACTGTGTAAGGTGCCCAAGAAAGGACCATTAACAAGAACTTTCCGCTGCTATTAAAGGTCAGTATCACGGCAGATCGATGTTGTTATCATGTTGTTACCGCTCCTATCGATGGCGAGTTAATTTGCCGTTCCCATTGATTTATAATCGACGATAAACTCAGGTCGTATCGAGATTTTATGAAGACAAAGCTTTAATTCAAAATAATTTAAGAAGATAAGAAAATTATTTGTATAATTAGCCTTCTAAGATTTTACAAATTGAATAACTTTAGAGAAGGCTTAAGGCTAGGCTTAAGGCTTTAGGCTTAAGACTAATAATTTTTCAAGAATTGTTTGAATTTTAAATAATAAAAAAAACAAACAAAATTACAATTTAATTTAATTTGTGCAGTGCTTACAATTCTTATTTATTTGCTAACCGATCAGAATTGACATCACAAAGTATAACAATTTTACGTATTAACAATATTAGCTAAGTCAGTATATACACTATTGATCGAAAACTGCTTAAACCACAAAATGCATTTTCAGAAACTGCAAGCTTAAAACCAGAAAGGAGTCAAAAGCTAAACGCTTTAAAAGCGACTGTTCTGCACACTCCTTCCCAGCTTGAAGCACTCTTTAAACGAAGCTTGAGATTCCCGGAGTGAACGACAACAATGAAAAGATAACGTTTTGTAATTCTTTTTATGTACCATGTGTAAAATGCTGTGCCTATATCGCAAGGGTCTTGCAGATCTTAGCAGATGATTAGTTTGTCTGAGGTTACAGTCTTGAGGTTGTTCACTTTCTTTCTTTATTCATTATAACACACGGAAAATTACTCACGTAAATCGACGATTTCGATACCGACAATGTTAAGATGTTCTTTCGATAGATAGATTCTTTAGTAATAAACAGACAGTAAATTGTATTTACTGATTTATTTTATTTTGTAGAGGCCATGCATAGAACAGAATAGGTGGTAAAGCTTTTGTAAAGGCAGTGAGAAAAAATGAGATATAAATATATAAATATCCTTGGACATTCCACACGAGATGTGACTAAAAGTGACACAAAAATAAGGATACCCTGTACTCGGCTGTAAGGTGGTTGTGGGTTGATTAATACAGACAGAAATATTCAATTTTAACAAAATAACCCGCTGTTTTTTAAACAACACTTTTATGAAAATACTGCTGTTAAATTTTAGCATTCACTTCAGGAATTTTCAAGTCTCGAAGTAATTACCATCTTGGTTGAGAACTAGACCCCTTATAATGCTGTTTGAGCGTAAAAGAGTAACAGACACACAACAAACAACAAACTTTCACCTTTATAATATTATTAGTGTGATGTGATTAGTGTGATGAGATACATTGTATAATAAATCATTGTGCAAACGTTCACACAACCTATCTCTATTTATTTAAGTACCTACGTGTATTTATTATTGTGTTTCTAACCGCAAACCTGAAGCATCGAGAGCCGTTACCAATCTCTCTAATCATTGAATAGCGAGTATCCATCTCGACCGCTACCTCGTCAGAGTTATAGGGGTACAATTTATCTGTTCCCATTCAATCTCGATGGCCAATGTTGCCAGCTACATTTTGCTATGTTTGACGAAAAGGCGAACAGTGCAATCAAACTCAACTTTGCGTCATCCAACGATTGCCTAACATGATGGTTAGGCAATCATTTTGTAGCTTTCATAATCGCATTAAATTACTTTTTATAAATTCTTTGATGACATAATTTTAGTAAGTAGCAAAAAATTGCAAATGCGAGAAGCATTACAGACGACATTGATTAAAATACTGACTTTTCAAATTTTGTAACACTAATGAAATGTAAAATATAATATGTGCTTGAAAAATATTTCATCCGTTGTGTTTACCAGCAAAATAAGCGGTCAAATCTAGCCAATAAGGCTCTAAATACTAGCAACACCATTCGCATTCATTTTAATATTCGGCATACGTACGGCCCCGGTCTATTGTGCCTCGTCGGTGTGTGTTGCTACTAATGTGGCTTATTGTTCGGGAAGTTACTCCTAATTTGGATGCCGAACGATAAATATGAAACCTTTTTTATCTGTGGATTGCTTCGCAAATAAGTTTTTGTTGTACCGATGTAGGTCATTATTATCTTGAATTATGAAAGCGATATCTTGATATCGATATTAAAATAAAAGTTTGGTCTTTAGTAGTCCGGGGAATAAATAGCCTAGAGTAAGTAAGTTCGTATGAGCAAGTGGCCAACTCTGGTGACGGAGTTTTTAGGCCGCCTTAAGGCCTCCGTCATGGCTTAACGACTTTAAAAGCCGGGACCGACAATTTAACGTGCCCTCCGAAGCACGGAAGCGCTCAGATATAAATGCCACTTGCGGTCACCCATGCAAGTAGTGGCCGCTCAGAACGTTGCTTAACTTCGACAATCTATCAAGAACGTCTTAACAAGCTTCGCCACGAGCGCTTCATAAATAGCCTGGAATAAAGTCTTCCCTCATATTGTTAAGCATATTAGCCAGTTCGCAACCCAGTCATAACCGCTCGTTGCGAATCACCAGCGGCGCTGTTGTCGGCGCTAATTGCCAATCAGCGCACGGGTCGCTGGTTCCAATCCCGTCGCGGGCACACGCGGCATGTCTAGCCTGGACTTGCGCACTCGACTTAGCGTAATTAATCCAAATTATCTTAGATGATTATGGTTGTTCAAGCATTTTAATGATGTCCATTACGTTAGTTAGTTAAAGATAAATACTAAATTGAAATCCCCTAAGGCAATATGCCAGAAGTACAGATTTTATCCATATCTGTGGCCAGGAGTGTTTTGTCATCTGTGCTCTGAATTAACTAGATGACCCGCAAGCCAGATGCAATCCAATCCGGCGGATAATTACCTGTGGCTGTACCTGGCTGCTAAGTGGCTTAGCTTCTATTTGTGGCCCGGCTAGCTGAGATATGGCTGGCAGAAATGCTATTCTATTTCTGGTAAAATCCGTTTTTAACCTCCGACGCAAATCTTCTAAATATGTTATAAATTTTACGTGTGTGTCTGTGGAATCGTAGCTTCTAAACGAATGAACTAATTTTCATTACGTTTTGTTTGAAAGAGATATAATGGAGTGATTTCATTTTATAGCATTTTAATTATAAGGAAGCGCAGAAAATAATAAGAATTCTGTCAATCATTTATGTTCTTACACTTCATAATTTGATATTTCCGCCAAATCATACTATACTGTCTTGTGTTATGACATCATAGCTAACTAATATTATATTACAAAGCGTATTATTAATATGTAACTCATACCTAACATTATTATGACATAAGATCCAGCCGATTTGATTACGCAATCTGAATTTCAGTGTTGTTACTCTCCAAACTTAGACTAACTTACGTAAACCCTATAATTTATTACGTACCACCTAAAGCCTCTTACTCTGTTAGATTTCTTAGATAACACCAATTTTAAGCTATTCGTATTCACGTTTTTTCTTAGATAACAGCTATGGCTATTCGTATTCTCGTTTGGTACTCTCGTATTCACATTTTTTCTTAGATAGCTATAGCTTTTCGTATTCTAGTTTGGTACTCTATAAAATAAGTAGATCATCATCATCATCATCAGCCACTTTTAACCCACTGCTGGGCATGGCGAATGGCATTCACGAAGGGAGGCCCTTCGTGAATGCCATTCGCCTCTATCCTGCGCTAGTCTTAGCCACGTGTATCCCCTTCAAGTAGATCAATATAATAAAATTAAGAGCTCTGGAATGTGCAATGATTGATGCAATTCCATCCATCTATTTCTTTCCACTGCGATCTGTTTTACTTCTTTAGCCTGCTCAAAAAATCGGCCATGTGAATTAGGTTACAATTGCAGTATGGTTGCATAAAAAATTGTGCTTAATCATTCGAGAGCTAAATCAGAAATGTAGCGACAAAAGCTTCACGTAGCTCTTTCCCTGGCCGTGAGAACTTTAAAGTGGCGAGCAGTTGGGGAAATATGGCCCCGGGGTGCATAGCCCTGGTCTTTTCTAAGTCGGTCACCGTCATCTACTGCACCATGCCACCATGAAGCATGCTTAGACGTTTTTGATAGATCGTTGAAGTTTTGCGACGTTCTAAGTGGTCATAAATTGGATGGATATAGGCACATTAAAATGTCTGTGCCTAGCCGGCACTGTGACGGAGGCCTTTAGGCGGCCTAAAAACTTTATCATCAAAGGTGACCAGCACTAGCTCATACGTACTTACTTTTTTATAAGTACACTGTCTTTGTTACGGTCGTCATGTGACGTTAACGATTTTCTAAAAGCAATGTAGAACGTCTTTACAAGAATTTAAACCTAGCTGTGAACTTAAACTGAAACGTTTTTATCCTGAAATGTTTATTCCCTTTGTTGGAGGTTTGCAAATAACTGGATTGTCTTGTTGAGATTGAATGATTAAAGAAATGATGTAGCCTGTTTTAGTTATCCTCAGACCGCCCTGATTTTAAGAACACCACAATCGATGATGCGGCATCTTAAGAGTTTACATCACGTGGACTTGACTGTTTCAAAGATCTTAAAGATCTCTTAGTAGCAGATCAAAGAAAGTGGATTTGTGTGAAAAAAGACAGTTTGAAAAGAAGTTAATGTGAAAATAACGCCATTAGAGCCATATGGAAAATAAATGAATTTTGTCTGACATAATAAAGACCAAGCAACCATGATGATGAGATCTTTAGCATGACAACGGTTTTTACTCTTATGTTATAAGCCTGTAACGTCCCACTGCAGGGCAAAGGCCTTCCTTCCTTTTCTCCATTCATCCCTGTTTTTGGGCCACTGTGAACCAATCCTTTAGATGGGCATCTAACTCGTCTTTTTTACACTTAGATTAAATAGGTTTTTACTCTTAGATTATACAAAAACTTTCGATAGTTCAAGTTCACTTTTATAATTTAATGCTCGTTCAGTTTTGGATGTCAGCCAAGAAGTTCAAAGTTACTATGCACTATGCAGTTTGCGAATGAAATCGCCGGTGAAAGTGACATCTTTGGGTTTGACTTGTTAAAGTTGTTTATTGTAAACAGGTGAAATGTTTTATCAAACCTACTACGAAAAAGAGGGGTATTATAAGTTTGTTGTGTGCACAATAAACACAACAAACTTATAATGTCAGTACGTTGCAATGCATCATAGCTCCTAAATGGATAAACCGATATGATGTGGTTTTTTGGCTGTAAGGTGTCTTAATTGAGAGTGTTCCTTGGCAATGTTTAATTTGTGAACGGGTTTCTTTATTGTCTCTAAACTTTCTACGGCATATCAGCATGTGCTTATGAGAGGTAGATATTAAATTATATTTGAAAATATTCTCGATATTCTATATCCGTTCAGTTTTCGGTACCAGATAAGCAAAGTTACGCAAACCTTAAAGTTGGTTGAATTTCACGATCTATTCTGTAGTTTGTGACCAAAATGCGAGCCCATTTCGAGTTCAGCGGTCAATTTTCTAGAAGCGCACTTAGCACAACGAAATTGAATCAGTTTTCCCTCATCACGGGTCATGCGTGCCACCCCGAGACATGTTACTTTACCAGACCAGCAAATTGACTTATGCAAAGTTTTGTGTTAATATTCATTAATTTTTCTACCGATTAACAAAGGGTGGCGACGCCGTGGCGATTAAAATGCAAATTTATTAAATGTATTGTCTGAGTGGTCGCGAGTGGACTCTGCACTCATGAGTGAGGGATATTAATGGTTGCTTTTGGTGCTGAATGCACTGCTTTTTTGACTAGATAGCCTCTTTTCAATGAAATATAGTACCCCTTTTTTCCAGCTGGGCTCATTTCTAACATTCTTTGAAAAAATCTAAAAGAAGAAAAAAATGCTTAAATTAATGATTCAATTTTACATTTGCATTCACTGGCTAACCATTGAATGGAACCTAGAAAATGTCAGTGATACATACCTTACCTGATAATTATAAGGTCTGTTCGTTGATCGTTCTTTTCTCGCTGTTGATTTGCCGTGGTTCGGTTACTTACCATCTGCTATATCATGTCGCTCTAGAGTACTTTAATAAGCGTTTATTTTTGTAATGGGCCGGGAAATTGCCCGGGCATTGTCCTGGGACAACGGTAATTTGATAGGAGATTAACTTGAAACAAAAAGTTCCCCTAATTTTTTTTTTGCGTATCTTGTGACTCGCGTTTTCGCATCACGAAATCATGGAGCAATTATTTTATTAATTTGGCTTTTATTTGGTTTCGTGGGGTTTCGTGTTTAGATTAAAATTATGGTGCAATAATTGGTATTCTGATAGATAAATACCAAAGTTTTGCTAGCATCATGTTTGGTATTGTAACTGCTTGATTGTATTGTACTACTCTTTCTACGGCAGGACAAAGGAATTTTTGTATTCTACACTTGCATTCGAATCCTGTAACAGGCCAGGTCCTCCGGTGAGTCCAGCTTGTCCTGCATCTCATCTTGGACTTTATTAAATGAACTCATGTTCTATCATATCCATTGTATTGGCCGAAATAACTCCAAAATTCGGTGTAAGTGATGTCTTTAACTAATCCTTAAACAATTCAATAGAATCACAATGACCCAGATAATAAAGAAGATTTACTTTACTGTGGGGAATATGTGGTTCGTACAATTCTTTTCGGTTTCAATCGCTGGTTTTAAATGGTAAAAATGTTAAGGGCTTTTAAACTTGTAGACTTAAAATCCATTAAATCGTTCCGCAGTCTAGCTCGGCGCGGGTTGATTGGACTGGAATGTGTCCGTCGCCGTAAAATCGGCTCGTCGCCGGAAAATCTGAATAAGCCATAAATTACATTCTGCTAGCGATAAAAATGTGATTTTCGGATGTGTTTTAGAGATAAAATATTTTTGAAATTGAACTTAGAATATATAATTATTATAGAATAAATAATTGAGTTTAGCTTATTTAGTATTACTGGAGTATTTTAAAAGTAATTGTATAGTAGCGCTGCGCTAGTAACATTGTCTTGACGCTTTTAATAATGCTAATAGTTGGAAGAACTTAAAATATAACTTAGTCTAGAGTAGTGAAATAAATAAGATTAAATTCGAAGTGCACCCAGAAATATGTTCGTAAATAAAATCATCACAACTATGTTTAAATATCAAATAAAAAGCATGTTCTTTTAATTACTCTCAAAGGTTATTTCCAATATAAAATATGTCTTCACCTTTGAAGCTTAACTTTATTATTGTAAAAGAACTAATAAGTTTTTATTAGCTAAACTCAAAATCATAAGTTATGCATAAACATTAAAATTAAACCCACAATATAGATTACATTTTTCACTTTCCTCATCTTACAAAATCCTAAATTACGCAAGAGAAATTTACAAAGAAGCTTTCAACTCCTAATGAAACATTTCGCCATATTGCCGTGAATGTGAAAGTTCAACCGTAAATAGCACAAGTTTAAAAATTCACATTATTTATTCCTTAAACAACCGCAGCGTTTCGTTACGAACAGGGCCTTACTCAGGACTATAGGGGGATAGTCTTTTGAATTCTTCGAGATAATGCTGTAAATTTCAGTATGTAGCTCGTCATTTCTTTATGAAGCAGCATTCAGTAACATCACAAGATGGATATTTAAATTATGTTATATCGAAGCTTGCTTGGACTTTCGATAGATCGTTGAAATGGTTTGTTGTACATTCGTTAAGTGACGTAGAAAAAGACGGCTTTGGCCAACGTTTCATTTCGTAGAAGAGTTTGAATGCCTAGGTAACTAAAAGTGTAATTTGGCAAACTTTTTATACAACTATACACCAAAACGATTACCAGTATAACATAATAAAATGTCAACTATATATAGCACAACTTTTCGCCAAACATACAAATCGCTATCTCTTCTGGTTTCTTCGGGCTAACGAATCAAAGTAGCTGACCCGTTTTTTGGCTCTCCTGAGCATTTTTGTTTGAACGAGTTACTATGTTTTGATTTTAAGCAGCCGAAATAAGCGTTCTCGTGCTTCAGAGGAAAGAGATTCCCAGCTAATGCTGTTAAGACATTACGGATACAAGAAGGCCTGAACTCAGCTCAGGTTAGCTGTTACTCTGATAGCTGAATGGTATGCGAAGTTTCTAGAACAGATTGCACTCTCCGTTTCATTTTCATGAAAGCTCTCAAAACTAGCCTACGGCCGAGACCAGAATGTAAACTTTGACCGTCTCTAACTTTCAGACCCTCCAAAGCAATTCCGAGAAAAATGTAATGAAATCTTTTTTTCATATCGGTTTGGTATTTTTAATATCACTGAGACTTGAAAACATTAGAGATTGAACAAACTAAATACATTTTAATGGAATCAGGAGTGATGGATACGAGTATATGGGTGACCAGTGACCACTCGTGGCATTAGTGTTTTCTGTGCTTCGGAGGACGAGGTAATTTGTCGGTCCTGGCTCCTGGCGCTTTCTTTTCTTTCATTCCATAATGGACACCTTCTAATCTAAGATTTTATCACCTGAGTTTGTTACTAGCTGATATAAACATATATTCATACTTTGTCAAAATCGTTCGTTCGTATGAGCAAGTGGCCAACTCTGGTGACGGAGTTTTTAGGCCGCCTAAAGGCCTCCTCCACTCTCCTCTATCACTCGCTACTATTTGTATTTTTACTACGTAGTTGGTAACTAAATTTGAAATTAGAATCTTATCCTGAATTCAGTTCTGGCTTTGGGATTACAAGAGGTTTTTCATAAAGTGTATGTTGTGTAGGTGCTAAATTATGTAACCGGGTTAAAAGGGATGTCGCAAATCTCATGTTCAGAATGTAACCGGAATCTTGATGTACTTACAATCGCATCCCAGAACTTAACAACTGAATGTTGGGTATAAATAGCTCCACAATAGCCGTCTCTAATTTGGAAATTGTACGAATAAATAAATATCCTTGGACATTCTACACAGTGTCATCCAGTCCCAAGCTAAGCAATTTAATGCTTGTGTTATGGTAACCAGATAACAACAAATATGTAGTTTCGACGTTTAATGGAGGGAACGGTTTTTCTAATTGAAAATTGCTTTAGTATTTGTTTCTGTCTTTTTTGAATCAAAAGAAAGTAATTAATGACCCATATCCATAGTTTATTGGTATGGTATAAGTTATAATAAACTAGCTGCGGCCCGCAGTGTTACCCGCGGTAGTTAAAATTAGCCTGTATTTTGAATAGATACTCCAATGCGGTTTTAACAAATATTTATTAAGTACGTTTAAAAATGTTAACAAGAAAGGTCTCGTAAAATTATGGCGGCGTAATACATCGCGTCGTGGCTTTTATACAGTTAGAACAGCGCCCTCTCGCGCCGCGGTGATGCATCAACACGGAGCAGTGGTGGAGGTGGTCAAGCGCGTAGACAAGCCTTATTATACATATAAACCATCCTCTTCAATCACTCATCTATTTAAAAAAACCGCATCAAAATCCGTTGCGTAGTTTTAAAGATTTAAGCATACATAAGGTTATAGGGACAGAGAAAGCGACTTTGTTTTATAGGTACTATGTAGTGATTTAAATAAATGTTTTTTTTTTATAGTTTTTGTATATTTTATTATAGTGTTAAACTACGCTTGTATCATCGCGGGTTCGAATCCCATCGGAGTCCGTAAGATTTTTCATTAAACATGTTTTTTTTTTTTCATTATACGTACCTACATTAGGTACATATTTTTAAAGTTATATTTGCTAAGTGTCTATCGTGTTCCACTTTTGATAGTACTTTTGCTCGAGGGTAGCAGAGGACTTGGATGTTTTGATTGCTAAGCCACATATGCCCACATGTACTGTAAAGCTACTTTAGCATGTAATTTTACTGTTCAAGCTTCGAAATATTGCAAGGTTTGACGTCTGAGATTAAATATCAAGTATTCACTGCTGTTCTAGTGAATAATTCATGTTTAATCTCAGACTTGAACTGTACTCGTACGATCACTACCTTTCGAGAAGATAATGCAACTCTGAATATACCCTTTAATTCGGAAACTGGGCAATTACGTATGAATGTCATTCATTGTGATGGGTATGCAAGTAGAGGAAGGCCGAAGAAGAGGTGGATGGATTGTGTGAAAGAGGATATGAATGTAAGAGGAGTGTGTTCAGAGTTGACGAGTGATAGAGGAGAGTGGAAGAGAAAAACATGTTGTGCCGACCCCACTTAGCGTGGGATAAGGGCAGGAGCATGATGATGAGTGTCATTCATTTTGATACGGACAATGTTTCTATTCATTCAGTAAATTTTCATTTTCATTTAGATAAGTTCGTATGAGCAAGTGGCCAACTCTGGTGACGGAGTTTTTAGGCCGCCTAAATGCGAACTAAACCGCTAGTCGGGTAAGAGGGATGGACTATGTCGTATGCTATCGCCTTGCGATCACTTTTTTTTTTCTAAATTCTTATGATCTGACGACATATTTTTTGTAGAAACTTGATATTTGAATTATTTCCCTCGTCGGTATGATACGAAAGGATAGAGTCACAATTTCTAGAATAAATGAAAATAAAATAAAAGGCAACCCGGCGACCCGGCAAGGGTGATCGCTTGAATCACGCGGGTTCGAATCCCGTCGAAGTCGTAACTTTTCGTAAGATTTTTCATTTTCTAATGAAAATAAAAGTTTTTAAACTACCTCGAGGGTATCTAAATCGACGATAATTTTAAGTGAGTAATTTCCCGTGTGCTATTATAATACCTTGAGGGCAGTTTAGAAACTTTTTTTTTTCCTCTCAAAACTTCTCATTTGCCCTATTCCGCATCATAATATATTTCTTCTCCGTTGTTCCGTAGAGACGAACTCTTCCTACACGAACCAAACATTGAGTACGATTGCAATGTGCAATCAATTTCCTCGCCAGCAGTCTCCGCTCGACTGAGCTCCGTGTTGACTGCTTTGGAGTCTGAACCGACTTAGTCAGGTCACTGCGCCCCAATTTAAAATCCATAAACGCACAGCATTTGCGGTCGAAACGACCAATCACGGGCGAATTTCTACTTTAACCACTTTAAAATTGCTTCAATCTGATCTCGGAGTATCAGGGTTAAGGTTGATGCGAATAGGTAGCCCGCAAAATTATATTAATAATGGACTTTTTTTATTGTCAGGGTTTGTCTTGATCAGAATGTGATCGGTGTGTCTTTGTCGCATTTATTCATGTTATAATATCGAGCAGTTCTAAATTAAACAAATTAATTGTAGATTATTTTATTTATAATTATGGAAATACATGTCATTGTCTGCGCGAATCATATTTTCATTAAACAACCTGACATTGTTAAAATCCATAAAAGCATAATTTTACGGGCTACCCATTCGCATCAACCTTTAGCTCGACGCCTCCACTGAGTTAACGATTGTCATTTTATCGGAGTGAAGCGAATAATTCTTATCCTAGGGGTGATAATATCTTTGATTTATTGGATGGACGAATTTTCTTTATTTCTACTTTAGATTTAGTAGTGTTAGCAACGGGCCGTGAAGTCTTATAATAAAAAGTTGTTTGATGCATTGATATTACTGTCGAGGTTTGTATGAGCTCATTTATTTATGTATGTAATTTTTTTATAATAGCATAGGTCCTATATCATATGCTGTTCCACATGAATATTTCCAAGAGACAGGATATTTTCCGGGAAAGAAAATGTTTTAACATAAGCTCCAAAAGTTCAGAATAAGTAAATCAGTTCATTCACAAATCACCTCATAATCAGAGCACAAAAATAATACACACCTAAAACATTGCCTGTAGCGTACGAGTACAAGGAAAGATATGAAGAGAATCCAATATAACGCTAAATCCATTTGTGCCTTCGAATAACTTCAGCAATAACGCCCTCATAACTCCTCATTGCCAAGGCTGCAGCAATGGCCCACAAATCCAGCTGGATCGAACATCAGCTGGCGTGGAAGACCTTGGCCGTTTGGCCGCCAGCCAGCTCGTCCTTCCTCACTTTCACTTAGTATCGATTGGTACCACAGATAATATTCTCAGTTCACTCTATATAGATTTTGTTATGCTGGTTTTGAGTTGTGAACTTCAATGTCAATATCTTGTTTATGAAAGAGTTTACGACTGTAATTATCATTAACAATTACATTATGTTGTTTATCGCAGCTATCAAGCCTAGACGAAGGCTTTTATGCGGTCTAAAAACTCCATCTTACTAGGTAACGAGCTCATACAAACTTACTAGGTACTTTTACCTACTTTAGTAGGTACTTACCACAACAATCTGATCCAATCTTGAATTTCATATCCCCGACACCCCCAGATTGAGACCAGCTCAAACTTTACCGGTAAACCAGAATTACACCGAGTTGCTCCTAAAAAAGTCTGTTAACTACGAGTTAGCTGGTACCTACTGTTAGCATCTGTAACTACGAGTTAGCATCTGGTACCTACCAACTTAAAAACAAGAGTCAAACGTTGTTTTGTCAATTTTCCATGGTCAACAATTTTTTGTATGTTGTTTATTAGAAATCTTATATTAACAGCCTTCGTTTGTGGCTTCGCTCACGTGAACCGAATAAAAAGTAGACTATGTGTTATTCCAGGTCATTGTATTACTTTCCAAGTTTTTGCCAAAACCGTTCAGTATTTCTTGCGTGAAAGTTTAACTAACATCGATACAAAGTTTCGCGTTTATAAAATTTCTATGTAGGATGGGAATTACAGACACGTGTTAGGCTATCCCCTTCTGAATACACGACCTTAGCCTCAGAACATTTCCTTCATTGAAGCTATCTAAGGGGCCGTCTCCACGAGCGTGAGAATCGCGGCGATATTATCGTCGCGCCACATATTTCTATACATTCTCTATGAACGTGTCTCCACACGGCGATTTTAACGCGACGATACTACAGGCGACATTGACAAGCTAATTTTATTCTTATGAAAATCGCCTTACCGTGTAAATTACCAGATCATAGGAAAACAAAATCGCCGCGATATACCCGTATCGTGTAAATTACCAGATGATAGGAGAACAAAATCGGCGCGATATACTCGTCCGTGGAGACGGTCCCTAAGTTGGCTCGCTGCGTTGCGTAATGGCGCCTCGAGGTCCAAGTTCAAGCTCAACTCGAACGAGGCCAGATGAATGCTGCAAATTAAGCTATGTTTGTTGCCAGTTCTAGGTACATACACATTTTGTACTATTAACTGACTTGCATTGCATCAGATATTGAAAAATTTCGGAATATCTAGTACTCCTCCGCTATTGTAAACTAAACTAAATCGTAAGGTTTCCTCACGATGTTTTCACAAAGGCCACCAAACCACCCCCTTGCCTGTTGGCAACCCGCGGTGAATACTTCCCGTTCCCTTGGAAATACTGGGATCAAAAGTAGTTTATATGTTAATCCAGGTTACAAGCTATCCTGGTACCAAATTTCATTTAAATCCGTCCAGCTGTTTGAGCGCGAAGGAGTAACAAACATTCACACAAACTTTCACCTTTATAAAATTAGTGTGATTAGTGTGACTATATCAAATCGTAAGCTTATCGGATCCAAACCGTGGCGTACCTAGGGCACTAGATTTTATAAATAACAGGGTTTATGTTTGGTGTCGTAATAAATTTAGCCCGACCCGAGGAAGCAGAACTTTACTACCTTCTCAGCGATATTGGAACTATTCTAAACTTACAGAACTCTAGAATGTGGGACGTGTTACGGCTGTATGGAGGAATAATTGTAGTGTGTTTTGTGAATATTGTTTTAATCATTGTATTATCAAATAAGATGTGCCGGTGTTAAACAAACGCAAGTGACAAGATCATAAAATATTATGAAACTGACTTCAATTTCGTAAGAAGCCATTTATTACACTCTAGAGGTGCATTTCTGTTTATAACTTCAAAGATCATCAAAATCATCATCAGATCCTCACTTTTTTTATGGGACCACCTGGGAGTAGGTATACTCTTTAAAACATAAATAATTTTTATTAAATATATTTATTTTTCATATATTTTTTTGTGTGAAGACGCTGGCGTGATGATCTCGATACATTCAGGGCTGATTGGTGGGACGAAGCCGGCGATCGCAAAGCTTGTAAGTTGATGGGGGAGACCTTTGCCCAGCAGTGGGACAGCATAGGATAGAAAAAAAAAATTATACTCGTAATCAACGTGAACTAAGATCCAAAATATAGCGATGAAAAAATGTTGTGTAAAGAATTTGTCGTACCTTTTGATAATTATAATGTAATGTAAATTTAGTTTTATAAGCTTTTATGATGTCAAATTAAAATAAATAGCACCTGAAAATACAGGCTATCGAACGTTTGTGAATTCTGTCCATTAAACAGAGTGGAAAGAAATTAAAATGCAAATTGTGTCTGGCGATTGACGGCACTGAGCCGACCGCGTCGCATTATTTATGGTTGCATTATCAAACGCTTTGTGGGTTGTTGCCAATTGTTGTTATAGAGAGTTCATTTTATCTGGCTCATGTTAGTTTAAAATTGTCAGACCCGAATGGATGTCATTTGTGAACATAAATGTGCCCAACTCTGGTGACGGAGTTTGTAGGCCTTCGTCATAGCTTAACGACTTTAGAAGCTGGGACCTGCCCGAAGCACGGAAGCTCTCACCTGTAAATTCCACTGCTACGAAACGTTTGGATGCAATTTGAAAAGAAGACGTAAGACAGAAAGTCACTAAAATCTAAACTGTAATATGCTTGAAACAAATATCCCTGGACATTCCACACAGCGTCATCTAGTCCCAAGCTAAGCAATTTAATGCTTGTGTTATGGTAACCAGATGACTGATACACTGCATAGATATTTTTTTTTTTGTAAATCAATATATATAAAACAATAAGCATTTTTCTGCAATCAACGCACAGACCAAACCGCTGAAGCTATGAAGCTGAAATTTGGAAGGTAGCTTCCTTTTAAAACAAAAGTGAGCACTAAGAAGGGATTTTTCGAAATTCCACCCCTAAAGGGTTGAAAAGGGATGAAAACCGTTGTATGCAACTTTTTAATGCGTGAAGCGATTTTCTTCAAACTCAGTATAAATATTATAAATGATAAATAAATTTAGATGTATTTCAGGAATTTTCAAAAAAACCCCTAAAAGGGGTAAAAGGTGGTGTCAAAGTTTGTATGGGAACTTTTTAATGGGTAGTTCGATCAGCTTGAAACTTGGTAGTAATATTAACGATGCAAAATAAATATATACGTGTTTAAGGATTTTTCAAAAAAAATCCTTTAAAAGGGTTTAATCCAGTTTCGAAGTTTGGAATGAAACGTATTAATAGGAGGTGCGATTGGCTTGAAAATCGGTTTGGATACTATAAATACAAAATGGTTGGACACGTGTTTCAGGAATTTTCAAAAAATACCCTAAAAAGGGATAAAAAGTGGTGTCAAAGTTTGTATGGGAAATTTTAAACGGGCTTAGCGATTTGCTTGATACTCTGTTGCAATACTTAAAAAACAAAATAAATAGACGCGTTATTTTGTTTTTTTTTTATTTTTTACAAAAAAACCCTTAAAATGGATGAAATTGGATGTTAAAAGTTTGAAGTGGAATGTATTAAAGCGAGGTGAGATTGACTTGAAATTCGGTATGGATACTATAACTACAAAATAAATAGGCAATTGTTTAAGGGTTTTTCTTTAAAACCTTTATAAAGTTAAATTCGGTGATAAAGTTTGAAGTGTAACATATTAAAAGGTGGAGCGATTTGTACGACAAAATCAGTTGTAACACTTAAAATACAAAAAATGCAAAATTAAGAGTCAATGACGCATTTGTCTAAAAAAATTCGGCTCGCTACGCTCGCAAACATTGAAGCTCGCTTCGCTCGCCCGGTAGCTTCTTCAATATTTTGCAAGCAAATTTATCTGTGTCAGACGATAGAGTATGAACCGAACAACAGTCAGCCTTAGCTATAAGCAAAATTAAGAATCAATGACGCATTTGTCTAAAAAAAATTCGGCTCGCTACGCTCGCAAACTTTGAAGCTCGCTTCGCTAGCCCGGTAGCTTCTTCAATATTTTGCAAGCAAATTTATCTGTGTCAGACAATAGAGTATGAACCGAACAACAGTCAGCCTTATCTTTAAGCAAAATAAGAGTCGATGACGCATTTGTCTAAAAAAAATTAGGCTCGCTACGCTCGCAAACTTTGAAGCTCGCTTCGCTCCCCCGGTAGCTTCCTCAATATTTTGCAAGCGAATTTATCTGTGTCAGACGATAGAGTATGAACCGAACAACAGTCAGCCTTAGCTATAAGCAAAATTAAGAGTCAATGACGCATTTGTCTAAAAAAAATTAGGCTCGCTACGCTCGCAAACTTTGAAGCTCGCTTCGCTCGCCCGGTAGCTTCCTCAATATTTTGCAAGCGAATTTATCTGTGTGAGACGATAGAGTATGAACCGAACAACAGTCAGCCTTATCTTTAAGCAAAATAAGAGTCGATGACGCATTTGTCTAAAAAAAATTAGGCTCGCTACGCTCGCAAACTTTGAAGCTCGCTTCGCTCGCCCGGTAGCTTCCTCAATATTTTGCAAGCGAATTTATCTGTGTCAGACGATAGAGTATGAACCGAACAACAGTCAGCCTTAGCTATAAGCAAAATTAAGAGTCAATGACGCATTTGTCTAAAAAAAATTCGGCTCGCTACGCTCGCAAACATTGAAGCTCGCTTCGCTCGCCCGGTAGCTTCTTCAATATTTTGCAAGCAAATTTATCTGTATCAGACGATTGATTAAGAACCGACCAACAGCCAGTCTTTTCTATGATAACCATACTACTACAAGCAAAACCAAGTTTCACATGACGCATTTGTCTTAAAAAAATTCGGCTCGCTTCTGAGTCAAAGAAGTTCTTGGTTCGAAGCTTTTGTTTTTAAGTATTGCAACAGAGTTTCAAGCAAATCGCTAAGCCCGTTTAAAATTTCCCATATATTATGCAAGCAAATTGAACTGTGTCAGACCATAATAGGAACCGACCAACAGTCAGCTTCTTTATGAAAATCGTAAGCAAAATCAAGTGACAGTAAAAAAGTTTAGCTGGCTGCGCTCGCACCATAGCTTCTAGAATATTTTGCAAGCAGATTGAACTGTGCCAGACCATAGAATATGAACCGACAAACAGTCAGCCTTTTCTATGAGCACCGTAAGCAAAATCAACGTAGATAGCGACTTTAAATACAAGTTAATACAACCTATGATCCCTTCACATTTGAGAGGTAGTTATGAAAATAAATGTTACGTGACATTTTTTTTGTGTAGTGATATAATTTCGATTTTACTCCATTCATTCACTCTATTATGAGTTTAATTTCTAGAAATCCCTTCTATGTAGGTACACCTCCATTTATCAAGATTCTCTTTTCTCAAAATAGCCATTCAGTTCGACCAGTGTTTAAGGTAGGTATACAACACGCGAGCGAAGCCGCGCGGGTCTGCTAGTACATACATATTATACATAGAAAACACCCAGACACGAAACAAACTGCGCGTGGATAGCGAGTTTTCACTACAAACAAGTGTAAAACTACACGTCGCAGCTAGTGGTATAAATGTATCCACGTAGCAAGTATTAAATTTAACAATTTGGAAGCGAACTGTTCCGTATGTGCCTGAGGGTATGGACCAGGTTATAATGCATAAGTGCTAGCAGCGAATGAAGCAGCGATCATAATTAATGTTGCTACCCTGATATTTCTGTGGTTCCGTTTATAGAGGTACGGCGGTAAACTGAAATGATTATTAAATACGCTGATATTGCAGATAAGGTTATAGGCTGCTTATTTTATTTTTACACGCGCTATTTTGTTATAACACGTAGCTTTCCTGACGCCGTATCAACACTTAAGGGGCGCGTCTCTAAAAACGCGCGAACAGGCACTTACCATTTTAAAAAATAAACTAATGAAATCACTTCATAGAATGACAATAAAAAAGAATAGAGTTCTCAATAGATGAGTCTACACTAACACCGTGTGATAATTCTAAAATAATCCTTAATTTTTGAGAAAAAAATCGTCAAAATCCATCAAAAACATCGAAATCGACCTTTTCTATTTGAACTATTTATGATATTATTGTTGTTATTATTGATAATATTTTTTGATAAATCGTGAGTCAAAATAGTAGTCAATACATTCACCGTGAATGTTTTTTACTAATTAAAACCAAAAAGCATTAATCTGAGCTTAAACATCATTAATTTTTTTTGCAGAATTTTTTTCCCGCCGCCATACATTTTAGTATGAAGCAGTGCCTGACGTAATTGTCTTTTTATTAGAATACACGCTGCAGAAATATTCAGAACCCGCTGGGTTTCCAAAGTGACCGCACGTCCGTCATAGATCTCGCCGAGCTTCTTTTGTTTACTTTGGACTAGAAAAAGGGTGGGTTGCGAGTGTTGGAAACTATCTGTACCTATTCATCGAGCAAGTAGACGAACTAGGTAGATACGTGACTTTTACTTTGTAGTATTTTTTCTTTTGAATAAATTATCAAACCCTAACCAATGAACTATATAGGTACGAGTTATGTCGTAACTTATTTTTTTACCTATTTCAGAGAGATATGGGAAAACGTATAGAAAATTACTTTAAACACAAAGAAATTAAAGAAGTATTAAAATAATGCAGTAAGCACCCACATATAATGCACCTACTCATCTTTTTACCCGACCGTAGCAAAGACAAAACATTGTTGTGTTTTACCTTTTTTTATTTATTATCTCGGACCTCTGTGGCGCAGTGGGTGAAAGCCCGAGACGCAGAGGTTGCGGGTTCGATTCCCGCTGCGGGATAAATGTTTGTATGATTTGCAAATTATATTTTGTCTCCAGTTTGGGTGTTTTCTATGTACAATAATATGTATGTATTTACAAAAAAAAATGTATTTATGTAGTATATCAGTAATCTGGTTACCATAACACAAGCACAGCTAAAATATCTAAGGTTCGGGTTTCCGATTTATTACGATTATTCAACCAGTCTTACTACCGACATTCCACTACAGAGTGAAGGCCCGTCACTCATGGTCATCGTCCCCGTCCCCCCTTTTATAACTAACAGTTTTTTTTTTTACTTTATATAAATAAATAAAAAAAACCTGCAACACCAGGGATCGATTTATAACATAATTGTTGTAACAGTTTTATGTGGATATCGAGTGTTCGTATTTTTGTCTCATTTCCGATCCGAGACGGATTTAATCGAAGTATTAAATAGGTATGTTTCGGAGTACCTACTGTAAATAAGTTGAAGCCGTCCTAATCTGTACATAATATATTCCATGTTTGTACTAAATTGTCTTATAAGTAAACAAATAATTTTGATAAACGATTTTTTATCTATTATTGCACATTTCTCATATTATTATTATAACACAGAACATTGGTTTGACAAATTATCTTCAATTTCTCAAAATTTAAAATGATACCAAGAAGCATACACTGTGACCCAACCCTTTGCCGTGCTGGTAACTAATTGCAGGCCGCGTGTTGCTAATACATTGCGTGTTTTATTGTGATATTTATATACATCTCACAACGACAAACGCGTAATGGATGTGTAACTAGTGCGAAACTTCGAAAGTAGTTTTATTCGTCTTCAGGTTGTAAATGCTAATTTCGGGATGCACTTGTGTGAGTAGAAAGTGTCAATGTAGGTGTTAATCAGAAATTCCCACGCTCAAGGACTGCAGGCTTAACGAATATTTTGTTAAACTTTTTTTAACGCGGTTTGCTAAAATGATCATAGATTTTGGATGTGAGAGGCCCAGGACTGGAAAGTATGACTTCAAAAGGTGTAGGAAAAAACACGTTCTTTTAACGTTTATAATGCTAATTTCTGCAAAATGTAGAAATAAATGTGTATATGAACTTAAATCTGACTCTTGTTTCGTTTAGTTTTTCCAATCCATCTAATGTAAAGGCTTTTAAATGTAAAAATATTAGTTTTATACAAATTGAATGAACTCGGAGTGTCGTTAAAGGATTTGAAAAAGCCCTTATAAGGTCTTTAATCTCATAAACATCACTCGAAGTTTCTATAATAACTTTTAATAGGCGAAGTTGATCGAAGTGTCTTGATAATTTTCAGCTGAAATTCACAGAGATTCTGGATAATGAGTGTCGATGAAAGATTAGCTTTTATTTTTTAGCTTAAAGTCCTGAAAGTAATGTATTTTTTGCGGACTCTTGGGAAGAAATATCGTCAATCATACTGAGGATCTCGCGAGAGACGAAATAGCGGGCAAGTTGAACTGATGAAACGAAACAAAAAATATAAATAATACTTAAGTATTACTATTTCCTAGCTTTGTATTTACGAGTTAGTATTACCAAAGACGATTAATATCTAGAAGACAGACAAAGGCCATACACAAAATCGTAACCCGTACCAGATAGCCTGAAAACTTTAAAACATCAATTTTATCCAAGAAATTTCAATTACTTTCTAGTTAAAATAACCTAAAATATTGTTGCTACCTACTACTAAGTATTGAAATTTCTAGGATAAAATTGATGTTTTAAAGTTTCCAGGCTATCTGGTACTGCGGGATCAGGGTGACGATTTTGTGTATGGCCTTTGTCTGTCTTCTAGATATTAATCATCTTTGGTATTACCTAAGAATTGGAAGTCATAGTGACAAGCACTTCGCTCGTATGGTACTCACCAGGATATTTTTAGCCTATAGGTTACTCTTGCTCATAAACGAAGGATGTATTTATGAAGTTTCAAATCCGCTTAGTAGTTTTACGTTAAAGAGTAACAAATATACATACAAACTTACTTATAATATTAGTAGAAAAGGCAAGTCATGAATAGTCATCAATAGCCCATGGGTTAATAAATAATAAATATCCTTAATAAATATCCTTGGACATTCTACACGGCGTCATCTAGTCCCAAGCTAAGCAATTAATGCTTGTGTTATGGTAACCAGATGACTGATAAACTACATAGATACATTTTTTTTTGTAAATACATACATATTATACATAGAAAACACCCAGACACGAAACAAATATTTGCAGATCATGCAAACATTTGTCCCGCAGCGGGGATCGAACCCGCAACCTCTGCGTCTCAGGCGGGCTTTCGCCCACTGCGCCACAGAGGTCGTTAGCTTCGCAGAAGGACCTATTTTTAATAAAGTAACTCTACCCTTCATAATAGAGCTTTCTATAAAGCAGTAACGATGTAGTGTCGTTCGATAATGAAGCTCGGACACCATTATCCGTGCAGATATTAGCACTTGCAATTACTGCAACCCACATACAACTACGCTTTCATGTTCATTGTTTTTGACTGTTTATAATGGGTTTTAATGGTTATTGTACCAGCTAACTCTCCTAAAAACAACGTTTTTAACAGAAAATACGTTTTTTTTGACGAAAAGGCTTGTGTACACTATGACCCTGTGCTTTTAACCGTCTCTCTAGCCTCAAGGTTTGCTAGAAGAAAACTCTTTTTAGGGTTAAGCTCGCCTTTGCACATGCCTTTACTATCTGTATTTTTTATGTATTATTTTATTGTGTACAATAAAGAATAAAGAAAGAAACAAACTGTCTGTATGGGACCGATATCAGTCCTGAAGCCGCATGAAACAGCTAGGGGGTTGTGTATTAATTAACCTATATAAGTAGTTGCTGGTACCCATTATAGGCTTATTCCAGTTTTGCCCTTTAAGAATTCCCCCTTGGGGGGGAAAACTGAAATCGAGTTTAAAATCTGTCCAAAAATTCCCCTTAATAATATTATCTCGTTCCGTAGCTCTACTGGTACAGCTGGTCATCGTAACATAAAACATCATCATCCACCTGCCCTTATCCCACATCATGTGGGGTCGCACATGTATTCCTCTTCCATTTCCTTGTATCAGCCGTCATCTCATTCACTTCTATCTTACTCATGTCAACATTCACACAAACAATCCATAGGTCATCGTAACATAGTGCCCAAGTTAATTTTCTTCCACTGTCTTGCAGTTTTCCACGATCATTCTCATGCAAAACTTACCGATTCTAGGAAACGGGGTCAAATCCAAAGATATCTATTATATTCGAGAGGTAAATAAATAATCGTAATCACGTACATCCAAATTCTAAAAGGCTGCGCTAAGTAAAACCTCCGGTAAAAAAATAATTTTCTCACTTAGTCAGACTATTCTTGGAATTGTAAGTTCGTTGTAGCTTATTTACAGAAAACATTTTGACATTGAACCACATACGTGATCGTATTGTGTAAGTGCCCGACCCTGAGACTTTGGAGCAATTCCACCGACATCCTTGCCCTTCAAACGGCAGAACATTGAAACGTTTCTCGTAAGAAATATCGCCACCATCAATTTAGGCTACGATTCATTCCGAGGGAGATGGAAACAATTGGAGGAGATCTTTGCCCAGCTGTGGGAAAACATAGGCTAATAAAAAAAATATGCTTTAATTACTTTTTCTGTCTAACGAAATTAAAGTAAAATTAAAACTCAATTTCCTTATTGACCTAAATTTAATTCAAATTATTAATTTAGTAGGACTCCTGACACTCCTTACTCCAGTTCCAACGCGATACGATACGCGTACGACCTACTTACGTAAAGCCAATTTTAGTTAATGTCGTGTAGTGTTTGTTGTACTTTAGTGTGAGCGAAATATAAACGTTTTTATACAAAATGTTAATAAGTATGCAAAGAGAATGGCCTCTATTCCAACATGATGATGATCAATTCTGAGACAAGTAGACATTTAAATCTCCCTGAAGACTTCTAACAAGAATACTAAAACAAGCTCAATTTTACAGACTTCATAAAATAAGGAGTTCTACGTTCCACTTAATGTTTTTTTTTATGTATGTTGTTCACCGATTATTCCGTCTATAGTACCGATTTAGAAAAATATTTTTAAGCTATTGCAAAGCTTCTATCGCGGGCCTTGAGCGTGGAGACCGAATCCAGAAATTCCGTAACGAAAATAACCTACCACCCCCCATGCGATAGCTTTACCGCGACAGTTTCCGAGTGCCACACGTCTTTTTTTTTTAAAGGGTCTTTTTTTTTTTAATACTTCCTAGGTGGTCCCTTAAACAAATTTTAAGGATCTGATGAGGATTTTCAATACACCTAATTAACCCCAGTGCAGAAAATTGCTCTCTTACGAAATAAAAGTCGGTTTGATAATTTATTTTATTTTATTACTTGTTTGTTCTGTGCTAGTGCAATTACCTCTACACTAAAATGTTAAGCTTAATTAATGACGAGACAGTTTTATTCGTACCGTATAGTTGATCTTCATCAGATGCTGGTTCGATAAGCAACTATGTGGTTTCCTCTCTCACTATTTTTAAGGAAATAGAGAGATAAATGTGATTACCTAAGTAAACTATATAGCTAGAGTAAAACAGAGAGTGTTGTCTTTTATTATCTTGTTGAAATGGTATAGACATTAGTTCGTGGCACCGGAGAATTGCAGTGTCAACATGCTATATATTCTGATAATGATTCTAATTACCATACAGAAACTATTAGGGACAAAATGGATGCAGAAACGTTTAGCAGCAGCGCTGCGGTCTGCACAGACATGCTGCTGTGACAAATTACTCCAGCTGAATGTATCTAATGTATCTGTTTCATCAGCTCTAAGGCTAATAAATCGTTGCTTGTTTATTGAGGACCCTGAATACCCTGATGTTAATGTGTACTTTATCATCGTCAGTAAATACGCCTTTTTGTAATTTTTGTGTTGTTTTCCGCTATTATTTATTTTCCTTATGGTCCTATGACACCAAAACCAGATAGGTTTGCTTGGTATAGCGTATTTAGTTGTTTTGACATATCGGGTGCACCGATGGATGGGAGACCGCTAGTGACATTCAACTGAACGCTTTTGAGCTTAAGAGTGCACTTTAAATGATCGGTCCCGACAAAAAGCTGTTACGACATGGCAGAGCGTTCAGATTGTCAACTGAGTTGAGACAAACTGTCAACTGAGTTTGCTCATACTTGTACGAACTTATACAACATTTATTTCTGTTGGTATTTAGGCACATTATCGATCGAGTGAGCGAAGCGAACGAAGATCATAGTGGTAACTTGGGCGATTTTGCGTTGTATGTTTGTATGTCGCGGCATAACTGTCGAACCGTTAATCCAATCTTCATGATACTTGGTAAGTATTTAATAAAGTAAATAATAAAGACGACAATAGTCGCCAGAATAAGCAAGCAGTAGAACAAAAGTGTCGGTCCGGTACTATAAGGTCATTAATATAGAGACGCGGCGGAATTCTAAATGAGAAAGTACAGTTTCTTACCCTGAAAGAGCTTAGGTAAACTGCGGGAGCCGAATTGGTCTGATACTGATTAAATATACTAATTGGGTTGTAACGGCCTGTTTATCTCCGAGATCACGGTGTTATACGAGCTTTTTACATTACGGCATCCCTTAAAATTGACCCTCAGTCATCCAATTTAGTCGGAAGAGCGTGTCTTCACGAGTCGACATGTTATCCCGAAATGAGCTATATAAAGATTCGGCGTCGTATTTAGGGTTATTACTCGCGAAATGGCCGCTATGTACCCGCGTCACGGCCTGTCCGTCTGTCGGCTACTTATTGCTGACCGTTGTCTTGGAAAAAACTAGGGACTGAAGTTTTTGCAAAATTGCATAAAGTAGACCAATTTGAGCGTTTTAAAAAAGTTTATTTTAAAATATTCTTTTTTGTTTAAAGTTAAATGCATTTTGAAGCAATGAGCTGTGTTGTAGTTTGCATTTGAATGCGATGGTTCGTGAAATGAGTGCCGTGTCCAATTCTCATAACTTCCACACAAACTCACTGACTAGATATAAAATAAGCTGAAATAAACTGGCGCTAAAATAATCCCTAAAAAGGCACCCTTTACTTTTTATGTTGACTAATAAAATTTTATTAGAATCGTCCGTTCTCTTGTAGCCTTAAGCTGGAATTATTGGAGCTAGTGGATTACCTTCCACGGAATATTGTTTAAAACGCGCCCATTAAAACAGTTTCAATTTGCAATGTTTACTCAACTCTGGCAATTTAAATTGAAACCTTACTTCAGCTTTCATTACTATTTAAAAGGTGCAGGTATAAATTTAATTTCATTAGCGAAACCAGCCTTCAAATTTATGTTTCAAGCCAGGTTCATTTCATATGAATTCAAAACATTTTAAAGGTATTAATTATATTGCTAATGCAAAGTTTCTGAACAACTTTATGAATTTAAACTTTAGAGCACACGTGAAGCATTTAAAATACTTGCGTGCATTAGCTTTTACTGAAATAATAAAGTTACTGAATGTAATCAAAGTGATGCTGCTCACATTCAATACGCTGGTTAATCTACGAAATGCCTTTGTTATTGCAAAAGGTACTATTATTTGTTGTATCGTAGGCTGTTTTGTGCACAGAATGTCAAACAATTGAATTGACCTGAATACCAATTGAGACGGATGGCCGAGTTATCACAACCGCATTGACGTGCATGTTCGCTGAAATAGTCACCGTTCCGGTTGTCTATGCCTAAATGGGTTGCGTCGACTAAATACAACATATTTAAGGTAGACAGCGCGCTACCCAACTACACGCGAGGGTGTTTACCGTTTTACACGTTTCATTCGCCAGCACCACGTTGGGCGCCAAACAAATGGTTATTGCCTCGCATGTTCTGACTTGTTCGATATTTATTTCAATGTCACGAATAAAAGAGTTGACGACCCGAATTATGATTTGATCGATAACTTTAGGTCACAGCTGACATGCTAGGTGATCCAGACGCAAGAGTCGTCAAAAGGATACTAAATGTTTAAGTTGAGTTTATTGTTTGTGTCAAGAATGTAGGTCGCAGTCGCAGTAAGTGCTCAAAAGATTTAACGAGACTCAAATCTAACAAACGGAATGGTAGTTTGCTAAATCGTTAGGATGCAGCTCTTACCTTGAACACTAGGTACTTAAGTTTGAATCAATTTAAGAAATACTTACAATATTGCAGTAAACGACAATACTATCCTATCTGTCGCTCGCTACCCGTAGCATGCCCGAGGGTGTTTCCCTACAATTTTTATTTCCTTCACGGAACTCAGCACTTAGGTTTATTTGAATTATAACTTCCAGCGACAGTGAACAATAAAGTAGACGTGATAAGAATACATCGCGCCATATCGCTTGAAACTTTCATCTGTAAAGTTGGCAGCCTTGATTAAAATGTGGCAGGCTTTTTAATCATAAAAGTTACTTCAAGAACAAAGTAATATTTTGTTTTATTGATACAGTAGTCATTTTACTTTGGAAATGTTCGCCTTTTGACAATACTATTAATGATTTTGTAAAACTTGATTATCTGTTACAAGACAGACGTAATAGGCTGGACGGTAATAAAACTGTGATCAACTATATATTTTAAAGTTCACAGCAAACAGCTGGACATCGCAGTAATGGGTTTTTAACCACGCAGGCTCCGGAGTAGTTCGTACTCCCTTCTGAATAACAATGGTCTAACTTCGCGACGCGGACAAAAGTTGCTAACACCTTAAGCCGGCTGCAACTAATATTTGTGAGCTGAATTTACAAGGACTTAATACTTCTGGCTTAAATTGTAATACCAGTTTCTAAGTACATTGAAATTCGTCTGAATCAATTAACTTCGTCTGAATTAGTGAAGACTTCGTCAAAGGTACGACTTAATTCGAAATTCTGAAAAGGCCTGTCTGGCATAAATCATATTTAAACTGCTTTAAATTAGCTTTAAATTTGTTTTTAAAACGTATACGTGACATTTACACGCTGAGTATTTGAAGGACCTTTGTCCTTTTGGGTAATACGTGAAGTTTTAAGTACAAAAGGCCTATGTTTATTAAACCAAGCTTTGAACCCGAAGGTCTTATCGCTGGTATGCAAAAGTACGTTTGTACGTGAATTATATTTTATTTTCTTATTTCTGTTCTCGAAAGCTACACACTTAGACACGGTCTTGCTTTGTAACTTAGGTTCTTTTGGTTCTGTGTGGGTCGAAACAAAAACGAAAAATATCAGTGGGTTAAAACGCAAAAAAAATTTATTACTTTTGGCTTCTGGGTTGAACATGTGGGTCGAAACAGCGAAACCTCGCTATGTTATCTTATTTCTTTTTGTCATGTCACACACATTTGTTTCTGTGTTTTAAACCCGCTTTGTATTTCCAGGTACGTGGTTATTACTTAAGACTCTCCTGATATGGGTAAGTGCAAAGCCGTTTAAATATCGGAATCCAGTCGAACCCCGCGGCAGTGATGTGGAAACGCAAGGATTGTCGCAAACCGGGCTGCACATGTGAGATACCAGCAGTTACGTCTTAGCAAACTGGGTCGAGCAATCGGAGCGGCTTTTTATATTTCTAGAATCTAAAAACTGGTTCTCCCAAAATGGCGCCCAACATGGGGCAAAGTTCATTAAAAGTTTCTAAAACGCAATCTTCTTCTTATCAGTGTTTACAACTGTTCTTATTTTAGATAAATATTATTATTAAACACAAGGACAACGACGGTTTGTAAAAGCAAATTCGTAAATCGTGTAGACGAGTAAGTCGTAAAGAAGGGTTTTCACGTTTTGCTATCACATGTTTTTATTCTCTCCACCTTTTTGTAAAAACGAGTATTTACACGTGCCCGTATTTTGGCAAGAGCGTACGTGAAACTAGCATTTTACGAGAGTTCAGACTGAAGTAAAATTCGTGAACTATGATAAATTACTTTGCTTGCGAGCTGTGCGTTATGACCACTAGTAAAACAGTTATACTATCATACTAAAGCTTATAAAGATATATAAAAGTCACTTAAGAAATTGTTTTGATAACGTAAGTTATCAAATAAAAAAATAATAAAAAAAGTAAGGCCTCGAAGACGCTGGCGTGATGATCTCGATGCATTCAGGGCTGATTGGTGGGACGAAGCCGGCGATCGCAAAGCTTGGAAGTTGATGGGGGAGACCTTTGCCCAGCAGTGGGACAGCATAGGTTAGATAAAAAAAAAAAAAAAAAAAACGTAAAAAAACGGAACTTCAAGAACATAGAAAGATCATTGAATATTTTAAGTTTTGTAGCGAAGTTTTCGTATTAAGCATATTTAGAACCATGTAACTCCCAGAGGCAGTTTCTGGGGATCGCTGTGCTGGAGTTAAATAATGCATGAGCCGAGATACGTGTGTTTACATGTTTGCGCGCCCAAGGACGCACTATTATTGTTACACTTGAATAAACAATGTTATTGTACAATTAAACAATTGAGATGGGTCGGAATGTAATCGCTGTGCCCGTCTAAAGTTTGTGTATGAAATTATATTCAAATGTTTTCAAGAATTCCTACTACCACAAAGCAAACCTTACAATACAAGTTTTGATTAAATACAAATTAACTCTACTCTACTCTGTTTGAAACTCACAAATCATTTTGTTCAAAAGTTTACCTTTTATCATTGAGGTACAATCTGTAGAGCCTCAATCAGACAAATAAAATATCTGAGCCAAAAGGCGCACGCTACGTAGCGCCGAGTTTTAGTTTTTTGTACAAGCGATATTGAACATTAAAACAAACGACATAACGTTTACATTCGAGCAAATGTCATTGTATAGTTATGTAGAACTTTGCTCGGAATTTTTTTTAGTGTTGTCAGCTATTAGATTGTGACTCTTTAGTATAGTAACTCAATGCCTCTTATAAACAATTAGCGTTAAATTTACTAAACTCTATCAAAGTATAATAGTAAGTTACTTACTAATGGTCATGTCTTACTACATATACCTTTTAACTACCACAGTAATAACGATAACATTGAAGTTGTATTCGATAAGAAACTCTAAGGCCACAATGTTAAAGTCAAGGGCAGTAGGGGCTCGGCTGGAAAGCTGTAATTCGTTTATCTTGTTGTTTACCCGGAACTGACCATAATGTGCCTGAACATGTGCAAGGTCGCGCTTCACACCGATAACATAATACTTAAAACTGATATAAATATCGTAATATAGTCATAAGCTCTGCTAACTTTGGGGCTATCCGCTAGATGGTGCTGTGTGAAATCTTCAGCATTTTTTTTTACTCCCCAAAATCCACCACTGACCCCACCACACCAAGACAGGGGTCTTTGGCGATCTCCCACCACTCCTTCTCAAACACGTCAAGATCGTCCCGCCAACTGTCTGACTACCCCCTCAGACACCTTGATCGAATCGATTTGACATGCCTTACTAAGTTGGACTGGCCTCCCACTGAAGCTTGACTATTTAGATTGTTAAGGGATCGCTTTAAAAAAAAAGCTAGGCCCACACCACCAGGTTCTTGCCTGATTCTTTCCCTGGTGTAGGGAGTCGCGTTGGAACAGGCATTAGAATCACCTAGCATGTAAGACGATACTAATGCGATCCTTGAGGTCCTACCAAAATAAATGATTTTTCTTTCTTTCTTTCAATCAAAAAATGCCAACTAGAAAGAACTGCCGCACTTATTTTTTTTTGTAACTATCGAGCTTTATCGAATAACCAATCATAATGTTATTACTATAAATTCTAGAATACGAAAATATGAAGTGGTTTTATGACTAACTGACATCGACAAAGTTCTATCTAGGTGGTTAAAGTCTATAAATAGGAACTATGTCTAGACAAGCTACTTTCGATGAAGACATACGAAGGTTGTCATAATTAATGTTATTTATGCATGGGGTTGAAGTAATCGTTTGAAACATGCAACTGTCATTAAAGTGCATTTTCGCTACATATAATAAAACTGTAACAACGACGTTCAGTCCTATCGTTCAGATGTTAGGTGACCGCTCATAGATTTAAAAACTAATAGCCTCGTAACTACCTACCTTATGTATTCTGCCTCCTGTTTTGTGTACTTACCTATTTTCTTACCTATATGTGCTGTAAGTGTGTCAATAAACAAGTCTATCTATCTATCTACCTCAGATGCCACATTTCCTTGTCAGTCCTTGTCAAAACTTGTAAAGCCATAACGGAGGCCTTCATGCGGCCTGTTTCTGTTTCAGCAGTTCTCTCTTTAATCTCATACCTGACGTCATAATGAATTCTCTTTAATTGCATAAATGTTACATAAATAGCCTTTGATATCACGCACGTCGTATCATCAATCAATTTCAATATTCATGATGTTTTAATCCAAAATCAGTCGCGTGAAGTTAATTCGCCGACCTGTCCCGTGGGATTAGATCTATTTTGATAGTTATTTCATGTAATATTCATTGTACCTCCAAGGCAGCAGAACTTGGGCAATTTGATATTCGGTGCGTTTAAAACGCGCCTATTTTACTTAAAACAACGATCTTTTAATGTACAAAAATGTAACCGCTAGTGGCAGTAACAATAGTAAGTTTGTGCAAGTGGCTAACCTGAGAGTTTTTAGGCCGCCTAAAGGCCTCCGTAATTGCTTGACGACTTTAACATCCGTGATCGACTATTTTACGTGTCCTCTGAAGCACCTGCCAGTTTCGGATTATTCCAGTCAAAAAAAATACATCATCTTTTGTTGCTGACTGTTTACAAGAATGTTTTATTTAAACTAGTTCTATTTACTCCCTAGTGTAACAATTGAACAGAAGACATGTAACATTAACATTGCAAAATCTTTTGGTATACCTCATGTGTCTCGCTCGTGTCAGTGAGGGAGGAGGGTTGACAATTTGGTTGATATCCTGTATGTAGCGAACGAAATAGAGTTCAAGGCCTGCCCCGGATTGCGCTGTATTAAGTACGGAATCGCAAAATCTCTTTCAGCAGGTTATTGGGTTAAAAGTTTAAGTCTACATACGAACTAGATCCGACACGGTTTTGTGTGTTTAGAGATTCGAAGTTTGGGTAGGATGTGGTCATGGCTGTGTCTATGCATAACATAGTGATCCAAGCAGGCGTAGAATCCTAGCTTGTAAGACGCGTGATCTTTGTGTGATTCAATGTGAGGTATTCTTAAATAAATGGTTTTTGACGTTGATGTTTTGTGTCGTTCTTTCGATCCAAAACGGATCTCCCCCGTGTTTTCCAATCTTAAATCCGATACCCTCCGTTGACGTTGTTTATCCATATTGAAACTTTACAGAGACATAAATAGCCGATTTATTCAGCGGCTCTTTTATATCCCATTGAAAGAATACAAAATAAATCATGATCACGATTCTATGCTGAAGACGAGGTACAGAGTAAACGTTTGGCGTTTAAGATCTTCTGAATATGACAAGGCAGTGTAAAGGGTTATGTTTAAATAATTTTTGGTGTATGCCCACATTTCATACGTGTGACAGATCACAAGTCCACTGCAGTCTAATCTAACCGCCTATATTGTTGGTTTTCATGTTGTTTTGAAACATTTTCCTCTTCCAATCATCATTGAACAACCGCGGCGCACTGCAGTGTACTGTACAGCCCTGAACCTTGTTTAACGAGCTTGCTCTCTAATCCACACGATTGCTGCCTGGATGCTGTGTTTTGTTATGAATACTCGTCAATCGACAAAGCATGTTACTTGTGAGTTTTGAAGCTTCACTTACAGAACGGTGTTCTTCTAGAAAATCTTCGATATTTAAAAAAATAAATCACAACTGTTTCTAGGAGCATAAAAAAATATCTACCAGACTTGTTCATCGGTATTTCGCCAATCATACCTTGCTTTCAAACTTTGAAAGACCATTAAACCATAGGATGATCTGCTTACCTTTTATGTAGTTGCCAAACCCACCGTCCAATTCACCTACCAATGTCCTGCCCATCTCTATTTAGCTGGTAAATACCACAAAGCAACTTATTCATTTGCAAGATTAGGTAAGAAGCTCGAATATCTAGAAATTGCTAATAGGCGAGAGAAATTGCTATCTGGAAATTACGACAGAAATCAAAGGAGCACGCGTTAGCTGAGTTTTGCCGGACACTGTGGCAAGGGTGCAATCTTGTGTACACCCGGTCATTATTGGTCCATCCTCCTCGTTAAGGATGCTAGAGTGGAGTTGACTCATGTACTACCTACTGTATATAAATAAAATAAAACCTTAAAGTAGGTACTGAGATTTGTCTAACTAAACTCTCATTTTAATGTCATTTCAAAGACTCAAAAACTTTTTACAGCAGTCAAATATAGTCTGTGGTTAGAGTGTGCCTCTCGACTCGATTGTGGGTCGAGGGCACGCTTTAATCGATTGTCTTCGCTGTGCTACATGTAATATTGCAGTTTTGTGAACATTTCTCTTGCCTGATTGGAGATTACTACAGAACCCTGGCATTGCTCCTATGCATTTTTCATATAACGCTGCGACATAGTTGTAAATCATTTCTTCCTTCGGGCAAAATGTATTTAAATTAAACTACTGCGGCCGTGGCACATCGTGACCAGTTTTATTATGCAAAACACGAGCTGAAATTCAGATGTAGCAATCAGTCTCGTAACTATTTCGACATATATCATGAGGGGAAATGTTAAGGAAATGTAAATTTTCTGCGTGCGACTAAAAAATTGCTAAGAGGAGAGATAGATGGCTCGCGCATTCGAGTATTCGAAAGTAGGCTCAAGTCGTAGAAATGATTAACGGTGGAAAATGTTTCAAAATAGTATGAATGTAATGAATGCAATGTCTGGTGGATGGTTTTCATATACAATTAAAGCCTCACTCAGCATTCAAATCGCACCACGTTGGGCGCCAATTTAACGATGCTTATAATTGTCACCCTGAAACAACCTGCTTAGCGCTGACAAAGTATGCCTTTAATTACTCTGAATTTTAATGAATAGCGCAGCAAACTGCGGAAAGCGCAGAGCAAAAAGAATTCAGGCGACCCACATTTCATGCCTTACAGTGTCAAAGAGATCCCTCGGGGTGGCTGCGGAATTAACTACACGCCTGTGTCTCCGAGAATCAGTGGACATTATTTTTAAATTTTGTCTTAATTGTTATTTATGTTATTTATATTAGTCATGCTTGTCATGTGGGATGGTGCCGAAACTTTGAACCACAGCTATACATCAATGGGTTTTTCGTTCGGAAAGATACGCTTGTAATACAAGCTATGAGCATCATAAACGTAGGGAATGTTAACTTTTGCAAAATCTGAGCATGTGCTATATGACTGTTATTAGGGATACAGGTGAGTAAGTTCAACTTTAAACTTTGCCAGGCTTTCAAATAATTTGGAAGTTCCACATTTTAAGCCGCACATTCTCAAAGGAAAACCCTCGTTGACGAAATTAGTTGTATGCGGGTAGTCATCCAGACTTTATCCAAATTGACGCAGGCTGTAAAGTTTAGCTGGATATTGTTCTGTGTCATGTGTTTTGCTTGGGCCGGTTTGTGTTCGAAATTTGTGACATAAGGCAGAGAATATATTTGGGCATTCCATGACTCGTCGAATAAACAAGTGACCAGAAGAGATTTTATCGACTAAACATTTTGTCATTTTTACCATTGGTCGGATGTACTGAAAAAGTTAAGTTAGGTCGTGAAAACTGCAATCTTTCTTGGTCATGTAACGTAGGTACAATGACGGTACTGATTACTTCTCTATTCATTTGCTAGAATTGAATACTCCCGGCTGTTTTTGCGATCATTGTCTTCTTCCAAACAGTATAGGTACTTATGGCACAAACATGATAGAGAAAATCCAGTGAATATTGCAATTTATCTACAGTGGACAGTGTTATCTAAAATGTGATTTTCCTTAAGGCAGCTATATTAAAACACGTACACACAGCCCAGGGCGCTTAGCCGACAATATTGGGCAATAGGCTACTGCTCCTTTCTCCCCAACACGAGAACACAATCTGCGTTGATTGGACCTAGATTGTTAGATAAGCCATATCACGTTATTTACCTAGACTTTCTTACTTACACATTCTAAACGTTTTTCATACTGTGTTTAACTTGAGAAGCATCGCTTTAAATTTGTATTCGTATCATATCTGTAAACACATAAAGCGAAAGCGGAACAAACTGAAGCGAAGATAAATTCCAATCAGATCCAGTTTTGAGCTGATTTAGTGAAGATTTACTCCATCATGATTGAGAGTTGGAGGAACGCGGGACAGGAAACAATCTGAGCTGAGTATTGATTTCTTCTGACGTGAAATTGCTTCTGCGTCGACCGACGTGGATGGATATTGTTTTCACTATTATTACTTTTTGCTATCCTATCTTTGGATCTTGATAGATATCAGTTTTTGAAACAGAAATTAATTTTCGAAATAAGCTTTTAATAACAAAGATTGATCGTAAAAACTATTTCCTCAACCAAAAACTAAAATCAAATTGTTTTTTTTTAACCTTGTCAAAATAAATAACTGTCTTTATAAATGAAATACCTAAGTATGGTTTAACACTATAATAAAATATATTAATTACTGAGTTCTTTCGAAAATGTATCATTAATTTAGAAATAATTATTACCCAGAGCTAGTAAGTGTAGTATAACAAAAGTGAAACTGCTTCGAATAGTAATTGTGGTGACGATGCTATAACTTGATTACCCGAAAACAACTGTCAAAGAAGAACTGAAAATAACTGAAAGAAACTTTGACGAACTAAGTTCAGCAAGTTCGTTATTAGCAAGTCATGGCTTTAAGAATCATTTACTACTATGTAGACATTATATTTTTTTCTACATGACATGTGTTTTTTTATTTGACATGTAGAGAAAATTACAGCATGTCAGCATTGTATATCGAAGGCTAACTAAAAAACATGTAGAAACATATGCATTTTGGAATGCTCACTCTCACTCTCTCTCTCACTCTCACATTCTCTAATACTATAATAATGTTAATGTAAATAATTATTATAATGTCCAATGCAAATCACGAAAGTTTTGAAACTGGAGTATGATTTTAAAAACGTTTTACAAAAGAACGCGAAATTACCTTTTTTTAGCCCGACGCGACGTTTCGACTGGATTGCACCAGCCACGGTCGGAGGACTTTAAACCTAAGTTTTTTTTCCTTTCAAGCTAAGTTTAATATGTTTGTCTTTGAATGTGACCTTTTCTAAGGTATTCACGTGTTCTGCAATAACCGCATGAGTCCGGGGATGTTGAACTCGCATATTTTACCGAACGGCGCCGCCCGTCTCAGATCGCTTCCGAGCGAAAACACTTTTTATTATCTTTATTGTTGCGACGACTATTTGCGGATTGAAGTAGCAATAAGATATTGTGCCAATGAGTATCCAGTTATAATCTATTATGCGGGCCCCACACATTGGCTTCAACGTGGTTCCAACATTGGCTACGAATAGAATGGCCAATGGCAATGCTTCGTTTGTGTCCGATAACCGTCCAAGATCGATACCCACATTGGAGTGTTGGAACCACGTTCCAACCCTCTAATGTGTGGTGCCTGCATTCAACTAGATTATTCGACTAAGGCCTGTATTCAAAGACTGTACTCAGACTTGAGTCTAAGCTCTTCTTCTTCTTCTTTATTTTGGCTTCGCCGGCTGAGTCTAAGCTCAAGCATTGATTCTTTGACCGTTCTCTATGGCAATTAAGTTGAATCACTGCTTGAGATACGATTGACACTTGAGTATGAACTCTGAGTACAACATCGGAATGAGTGGCAGAGATTAGAGGAGCCCTACTACATCTATCAGTGGGTTGGCACAGGTGGTAAATGATGATGATAAATCTATTAAACTAGCTGTGAAGCCGTGTTGGTCGAAAGGAATCGTGCCTTCTAATTTTTTTCTCGTTTTTCTAATTCATTATTTTCTGATACAAACCAAAGATCATACATTTAAATCTCTGCCATGCATATCCATACGAGCTGTAACTAGCCTAGGGTAGTTAGAGGCAAGTACACACACAATTGTCACACACATTTTACAAATAGTAAGTTTTCGTCCAGTTTGAAAGCCTATTATTTTTTTCTTCAAAATACTTTTCTGAATTGATTCATATCAATCTCCATTTGTGCTAAATTTATGTCATTGTTTAAAACCTGGATATAATGTGATTTCAAACAAAGGTTCCCGCTCTCGTACGAACATGTTTCTTCATGTGCTTTCAGCTGTTCATACTCGTATTGTTCTTGCTTGCTCAATATTAATCTAAGGCATGTCTATTTGTGGCATGTTAGGTACCATGATAAATATCTTTATTGTAAGTTTGCGTATAACATCGCAAGATATGGAGCCGTTGGCGCAAGCCTTCCGGGCTTTGATAGCAATGTCGACTAGATTCATGTCTCATATTTTGTCACATATTAAAAAAGAGAAGTGTTCTAATTTTGTAGTGTAGCTCTTGATCTGATGAACCGATTTTGATTGTTTTTATAAGGTGTTTTCGTGTATCGAGAGCTTTTTATTTTTAGCTAATTTCAAGATCTGCTCAGCCGTTTCAAAATCATCAGCTCATTTCTAGTTCACGAAGGGATACAGTAAAAGTCTTTAAAAAAATTATTAATTTAAACTTTATTACTAAATAAAAATACTTATGTATAAGTAGTAATGAGAATGAGAGATACTTATCATCGGAAATTAGCAACTTGGCTAGAAATATATGCTCAGTATATTAAAGATTGATTAGAATAAAATCATGGGTAGGTACTGTATGCTCTATTGGCATTGGCAATTAGGGCATGTTTACATTGTTCGGAATATCGAGTGTGACCTAAATATGTCGTAAATGTCAGTGAGACGCGGGCACATTAGCGGATTGTAATGTTGGTAAATGGTGCCTAGATCAATCTTGTGTATGATATAATAGCATATACTTTGTCTGAAGGTCTTGAGACACAATTTACAAAAAAAGAAAGACCATCGAAGTAGGATTGTGTATGTTTCACTTTGTTGACCTCCTCCAGGCCGTTTTATGCTTCCAAAATTCGAAGATGTAGTCAGAGGCACGCACAACCAGATGTCTGGTACATTCTCTAAATTTCCAAAAGTTTGCGTTAAGTACGTGACAGGTAAGCCCATATACTGGCTCGTTGACATATTTCCTATACCGTAATTTAATGTAAAAGTAAGTAAGTTCGTATGAGTTCAACTCTGGTTACGGAGTTTTTAGGCCGCCTAAAGGCCTCCGTCATGACTTTAAAATCCGGGACCGACAATTTAACGTGCCCTCCGAAGCACGGAATCGCTCACCTGATAATGCCACTTGCGGTCACCATTTAATGTTAATGCACAGTATTGACAATTTTTGAATCGAATAATAAATTGATGAACGATCAGGATTCGAAACTATGAATGTTGGATGTTCCGGCACATCACTAATGCACCGGATGGATGATGTTGGCAACACCGCCGCCCGCGCACGCCCCGCCCCGCGCGTCTCCCCGCTCTCACTTACTTACTTCCCTTTCTACAACGACGACGCCACGCGCCGTGCAATAATTTTTATATCCCTATTTTATGTAACGGGCGCGTCTAATAATGTAAAACCATAGTAATTTCTCAATATATCACTTGAATACGGAAAAATGGAGTCAGATTATTTAACCACCTTGGCTTAATAAGGAACATTGGATTATTATTCGGTTCGTAAATCGAGATACCGAGTAGGATACCTTTTGGTCCATCAACAGTCAAAATGACTAATACCAAAGCTTCGGAACTGAGACTTTGTAAAGTTAAAATACTGTTTAAACCCTTTCACATAATTTGAACGGCCCCCTTAACTCAAAATTGCGTTCTGATGTTTATTTCCGGCCTTTTTGTATGAAATTAGAAATTTCACATTCCTGTTTTACTCCCAGATTAGTTGCTTCAATAGATTTTATATTTTGTACTAGCGCCCGCTTTTGGTTTCGTTACATTTTACCGAAATTTAACGAATTCGCTGACACGTATAGTAGATAAAAAGTCATTCTATATGTTATTCCAGGTCTTAAACTATGTATATTCCAAGTTTCATCCAAATTCGTTGAGTAGTTTTCGCGCGAAAGAGCAACAAACATCTATCTATGTATACCATCCACACATCCATTCAAACTACTGTTGACTATTTAGGACTTTGACCTGCCTATTCAGTACGGATCGAACTTGCCCTTCGGACAATGTAAACTTCAGCTGAAATGTCATCAATTTGGTGACGCCTTACTTTGTAGATCAAGAAAAGTGCTTTGAAGCAAGCATAAAAATTGCCTAGGAATAGGTTAGTAAACCTAGCTTATTAGATTAATAAATCCTACTAATATAATAAAGGTGAAAGTTTGTGTGTGTGTAAGAATGTGTGTGGTGACGCCTTACTTTGTAGATCAAGAAAAGTGCTTTGAAGCAAGCATAAAAATTGCCTAGGAATAGGTTAGTAAACCTAGCTTATTAGATTAATAAATCCTACTAATATAATAAAGGTGAAAGTTTGTGTGTGTGTAAGAATGTGTGTTTGTTGCTCTTTCACGCTCAGACGGATTTTAATTAAATTTGGTACCAGAATTGCTTATACCCTGGATTAAAAAATAGGCTACTTTTGATACTGGTATTCCTACGGAACGGGAACTATTCACCGCGGGTAACACCGCGGGTCGCAGCTAGTCAAGAATATATTGGTTCATTCTAAATATGAGTACATTACCGTTAATGAATACTTTGAAGATAATTTTCTCTGTCGTTTCAGTGGGCGGTCGCATATTTTGGTTTTTGAAGTTGAAAAGATATTACAAGTTAATTTAATCAGGTCAAAGTAATTTTGGCGCTGAATTTGTTAAATCTTGTGTTTGTAAAGAAGGTCGATACACCAATTACCGCTACTTTCAAGGCAAATGTTTAGGCTTTGTTGAGTTTACTGATCTCTCGAGATTGCTAGAGCTTGTGAACTTTACTCTAAGATTATCTATCCTCACTCACCCGCAATTCGCGCGAAACAGGCGCGAAGCCGACAAAAACCCGCGAAACAGGATTGTAGAGTGCATTCGCATATTTTCCTCGGTTCGCGCGCGAGGAACGCGAATATTGTCAAATCTCTGTGAGTGTGAATTGTTGACAGCTTCGCGGTGCGATCCGCGCGCGCATAGCACCGCGAAACCGTGAAGCGAAGTATGGATAGGCCAATCCATGTAGTAATGAAAATTACGTTTTGACGTAAAGCTTTGAGTCTCAGAATCTTATCCGTCTTATCTTAATACTCTCTTTGTCAAGTCAAATTGAAACTGGCAATATATTTCACGTGTAAAACACACTTGAATTACACATTTGAATATCTAGAGATCTATGTGTGTAAGGGTGTGTATGTGTATGTAAGGGTGCGTGGGAGGGTGTGTGTGTGACTTTATGTATGTGAGACATACATGTGAGATTCGTGATTACTAGTGTTGCTACATTCAATTATTCTTACTCCTATCTGAAAAAGTTCCAGAGTGCCTTAATTTGTTTTTGAATCACGCCTTTGCATATGGACTACATTCGATTAGGGACCTGTTCCAAAATACCTGCGCGTTATTTTCGCTTACCACAGCGGCAGCGAATACCGCGTAGGTCCGGACAGGACATACCACACGAGTAATATCTAGTATTTCATTAAATTTTACGTTTTAACATTATAGATAAACGTTTTTTTATTTATTATTTAAATATTCTCAATTGACAAGTAGTTTACCATAACATACCCTCGTACTATTATGATCATGATATTTTTATTTCAAACAAAAATACACTAAGATAAATAGATAGATAGATAGATAAACACTTTATTGTACACCACATGGACATTACATCAAATAAAAAACACTAAGAATAATTAAAATTTTATAAATACTCGTACTATAATATCGTTTCTCTGTAAGTGAATTATTGTTCATTCTTAATGAGAAATAAATACATTCTAAACCTAAACCTATGTATCCAAATTACATCTTGGTAAAACTGAGCATATAGTAAAGGTAGACAAATCGATAAAAACTACCCGGATATAATATCAAACAGTAATACACATGAATCGGATGATATCCCTCGTGGATGAGATGCATTATTTACCTCGGGCACAAAGGCGGGCAATCAACGCAGGCGATCGCGCTCGTCCCCGCGGACTCTGATTAACTTTGACTCGGACGCACCGAACCTAGCCCAACCGATTCTGGTGGGGGTACATTTTATTACTTTTTAAAGGCCGCCTTAAGGCCTCCGTCATAGCTACGTATCAACTTAGCCGGGGGACCGACAATTTAACGTGCCCTCCGAATCACGAAACTGCTCAGATATTGATGCCACTTGCGGTCACCCATCCAAGTTGTGACCGCTCAGAACATTGCTTAACTTCGACGATCTATCAAGAACGTCTTAGCAAGCTTCGCCACGAGCGCTTTTATTATAAAGAAGAATTAATGCTACGAGTACATGAAAGGAGAAAAATGGGTTTTGAAAGCTTGCCAAATATCGAGATACTAATGGAAGTGAAATTACTTTAGTACCCTATTTTTGCGTCTAGCTATTTTTAGGTGACCTAGAAAACTACATTATATGAACATACAGGGTGTAAAAAGACGTCTACCGAAAACGAAACGGGGCAGTACAGCACCCCAAAAGCCATCTAAAGAAAAATCAGTCTCAATCATATTTATTTATTATTTATCTAATTAGGTGGATATGGTCTTATTATGTTGTACAATGTGTATGTAACTAAAAAAAAAAATATAAATTCGGTCACGGATTTTCGGCAGCGGAACGCCAGTAATGTTATTGGATATAAATGAGTAATAACAAGCACATTACACGGAAATTCCGTCATGTGTGTTCGTAGCCGTAGGCAAAGTTTGGTCAAGCTTTTATACGAAAGTCTTCATCCTACGTCTAATGTAAACAGTATAACACGTAAAACAGCTTAGTGGATTGCTCGGCGATTACGCAACGCAGCGCTATGCATAACTAGCTGAATAATGCATGCGGGCTAATGGGACCCACCGCGGTATGCGCTTCTATTGATTGCAGACCTGCAGGGTCGGCTGGACTCGGTACTGTAGTGTGCGGGCACAGTCAGCACTAGCCATAGCTAGCGATATAGTAACAATCATGTATGGGACACAACTCATTACTCCGTCTTACAATAAACACCTATCAACACCATGAAGCTATCACTCAGCTCATCCTCCAAAAACATAACACACAAAAGACCTTATATATTACTTGGCGACCTTGCCAGGAAAAAAGAGGGAAAGAAGAACTTGCCCACGTGCGTCATTGGCAGTGACATTAACACAAGTTAAGTTTAAGTTTGTAAATAAATAAATAAATAAATGTAAATAAAATAAAAATAAATAAATAAAAAGAATTAAATATTGTCCCAAAAGCTCAATTGACAAATTATGAATAAAACGGTAACTTATTTCTTTGTCAACATTTTTGCCTGGCTGTACCTATTGGCAGTACTACACTGTAGCTAGTTATCCCAATAAGCGGCATGTGCCAATCAGCTGGCACACCAATAACAACTTCAAACATGGCCAAGCGTGATTTCGTCGCGTGCAGCGAGGCACATCATGCATTATTCACGACCAACTGTTGCGAACCTAACTTAGAATTGGAGTGCGAATCTATACCTTACATTTCTTTATTTGATGAAGATGTGGTGAACTTACCTATATGTTTTATTTTATGTTTATTTATTTCACACATTTCCATACATCTGATCTGAGACAAATATTTGAAGATTTTGAAGACAACATTTGTCCCGCAGCGGGGATCGAACCCGCAACTTCTGCGTCTCTGGTGGGCACACCCACTGCGCCACAGAGGTTGTCAATCGCTTTCTTCTCACGAAATTGAAGTCGGTTTAATTTTTTTTTATTTCTAACTTGTTTTATGTCGTTACATTTTTAGAAGGCAGCAAAATAAGGCAGTCGAAATTTCCGCTCTACCTTTAAAGCTCTCAGACCCAAGGCCGCGTTGAGCTTGCAATCCAAGAATATTTCATTCGCAACCTTCGATTTGCTCTCTGCATTATTTTAGTACTTTACAATTCCTAGATATTATTATGATTTTCAGATTTCGATTCGATCACTACATCGTGTATGAGTTGTCAACTATAAGTTTCGTATGTTGCACATATGAGTTAATTTTGTTTATTTATAGTATCTCACTGTATACATTTCTGTCCATAGCTTCATTTAGATTCATTCTGTTTTACTCGTATATGAACGAGATTTTTTCTTTATTTCCTTCCGAGCTACGCCGTAGACATGCTACGAAATCTGTAGACATTCTACGAGACAGCCATACTGTAGCATAGTTTAGATTACTGCATTTTTTTCTGATATTATTATTCAAAGAGCCTATTTGATACAACCTTCGGAATATATAATATTAAAGCCTTTTTGTACAATTGGTATGTATATGAATTCTCAACTGCTCGTGGCGCTTTGAAACGGTTTCGTTTTATTCCAGGTATTTTGTTAAACGGTCGCTTTAATTTTTTTAGTGGATCAGCCGGCCGATCCGTTCAGTGTTGCTATTGTAGCGCTTTGTATGCTAGATCTAGCGCGTATTTATATTAGCTTGCCGGTCTAAACAGTCTAGTACTACTTCAAAACTTAAATTACGAGTCCTGCTAAAAAGTCAAAGTCATTAAAAAATAAGTAAATGAAATACTGTTTTTAAAGTAGTTAAGTACAGTTAGCTTTTTTATACCTATACATACAATTGATAACCTCTTAAGTAAATGGCGCACTCAGTTTATGATACATCTACTTCTTCAAAATCAAAATTAAATGCCAAAATATTATTGAGCATGTCTACTGCGTCTGCAGATTTTGTTCCATTTTTAATTGTGATGATACTTTGCACCACTTATGACGTGTCGTAATGTTGTAATGTAGCAACACCGACGCCTTTGACGAATACGTTGAATCGAAGGATTATGTGGTGTTTCATGCCGACTGAAAAGTCGAGACAGGCTCGAATAGCTTTCATTTTGTAAATCGGAATTGGGGATATTTTTATTGGATTCTAAATTTTACGCTCAGTTTATTTTTAAGGTTGTCAAAAATCATTAAACGGCATCAAATAAATGGGTGACCGTTCAGACATTGTGCTTCGGCGTCGCCGTTGTTAGATAGCTAATTGATTTACACCATTCGATGTTTTGATTACGTCGTTTGGCGCTCGTGTTAATACGCATTACTAAACGAGAAATCCATTGGTGGTGATGGCCTTCTCTCCCGTGAAAAGTCAACTATAAAAAATAAAATTAAAATAAATATCCTTGGAAATTCCACACAGCGGCATCTAATCCCAAGCTAAACAATTTAATGCTTGTGTTATGGTAACCAGATGACTGATAAACTACATAGATACATTTTTTTTTTGTAAATACATACTTATTATAGATAGAAAACACCCAGACACGAAACAAATATATGCAGATCATGCAAACATTTGTCCCGCAGCGGGGATCGAACCCGCAACCTCTGCGTCTCAGGCGGGCTTCCGCCCACTTCGCCACAGAGGTCGTCAAATATAAAAAACAGTGAATAAAACAAAAAGTAGGCCTGTTGCGATAGTAGGCATTTTACTAAATCATCACAGGATGCACAGGCCAAGATATGACCAAGCAATTTACCAAGCAGATCCATTTACATGATAGAAAATTCAATCCAAATGCACAATGCCCTCAATATCCCGCATGAACTAATCATACCATCTTCGTCGTATCTTCCATCTTACTGAACTCTACTTATACATGGAAATAATAATAATAAATATCCTTGGACATTCCACACGGTCCATTATAAATGAAAAATCTTACTAAAAGTTAACGGATCCGGCAGGATTCGAACCTGCGTAGATACAAGCGATCACTCTTAAGCCGAGTTGCCCAACCACTAGGCCACGGACCCTTTTTCATTTATAATGAACTATCCAATACCTAAGTGTGGTTTAACACTGTAAAAATAATAAAAAATTCCACACGGTGTCATCTAGTCCCAAGCTAAGCAACTTAATGCTTGTGTTATGGTAACCAGATGACTGATAAACTACATAGATACATTTTTTTTTGTAAATACATACATATGTGAAATGTTGTGCATGTTTGCTCACTACTGTATCTCTAAGTATAATAGACATTGTGTATGGTCTTAAGGCACTGTCTGTATATTGTTTTTCATAAAATGAGAATGGCAATCATTTTATTAAAAGTCTAGCTAACTCATTAATTCCGCCTGCGACTTTAGGTACTAATAGTTTATAATATTTTTTTATTTTTTTTAACCTATTCTGTCCCACTGCTGGGCAAAGGTCTCCCCCAAACTCTAGTTAGTTTATAAATATTAAATTTTTTTTTTTTTTTTAATTGGGCTAGCTTTTCAGAGAACCATCTTCTTAAATCAAAATTAAGTCAAGCTACAATGGGGAGCCAATCGAGCAAAGTGAGAAAGCGCAGAATTTATTTCCTAGTCCCCCATATACTTTAATGTCATACTATCAGTTTCCATGCAAGTCGGGAACTCAAGCTAGTATTTCTGTATCCCGCATCACCCCACCCGCTAGCTGTTATCTGTTATAGACTGTGCCAGTGACAGAAAGCCAACTTCAGACTACCATCTTAGGATTAAACTTAAGCTTATTAAATTATTTATATAAAAATCCATCAAATATCCATTGACGGAACAAACTGTTTAATCTTAATCGGTAATTGCAGTTTTTAACAAACTTAACAATAGGAGCAGGTTCTATATTCCACTACATTATATGTATTTACCAATTTCTTCGTCAAATGTGGACAGATTATAATAAGCATATCAGGGAAGTCACTCATAAGTCAGTTTTTAGTTTTAGAAAAGTATTTTGTGTGTAGATTTAGCTGTTTACTGGGCAATCGACCAGCTCCATCAAACAGGCATTAGAATCACCTAGCATGTAAAACGATACTTAAGTGATCCTTGAGGTCCTACAAGAATAAATGATTTTTCTTTCTTTCTTTCTTTCTTTCTCTCCTTATTAATATCCAGAATAGCATTTACTCTACTTTTAATAGAGTACCATACAAAGCCGCAAGCACAAACTAATTCCTTAATAAACTCGTGCCCATCAACGAACAAAATTACAATGGAATTTTCATAACCGCAACTGACTCATTTCTTAATAGTCTTATATTTTAAGGGATGAAAGAGAATTTCCCATATGAATGAAGGTTCTAATTGTTCTAAGAATTCAATTATTATAACAAAGCCTTTGTAGGCAGCGGTTAGAGGTTAGGAATGGAAAAGTTTTCCTGGCATATTATGAGTTGGAAACTTTGAGCAAATAATACTGTTTTTTCAACTTGGAAAATAACTTCGAAGATTTATTATTCGAATAAAACTTTGATTTTATGTTTTGAATAATTTATATCGAACCAAAATAGTTACCGTGTATCCACACTGCTGTTATTTTTTATTGATCAACGTTGATGCACCGTTACAGAATATTTTAAAGGCTTTTTCTAACTGTTTGATGTGTGTAATAAAACCCTGGCCAATCCGTGAGAGTGTTATAAGTTTGCTTTATGTGTTATAACTTATAAGTTTAGAAAAAAATCCACAAAGAACTGTCACTAAAGAACTCTACTGCACCGTCTAATATCAAAGTGGACAATTTATTATTTGGCTCAAAAGATCAGTATTGCCATCCAGCGCGGCAATGCTGCCCAGTGTCTTGGGCACGCTTCCGTCTTGCAGTGGTTTAGATCAGTTGAGCTACCTATAGATCGTTTGTAACGATCCTTAGGTGGCTAAACTGGTTCTAATTGTATTTTGTACAGTTATGTAAATATGTAGTAGTTTAGTTTCTGTAAATAAGTGGACATGACAGAACAGCAACATAAAAAAAACTGAATTTGAGAGACGGTAGAGTAATTATGATATAAATAGTTGAAATTCGTTTTGGAGGAAAAAATACTTGCAGCCTCTCGGGGAGTTTCTGTGAACGCTTCAATTATGAAAAATCCTTCACCAACTTTAAGTTTTATTTGTCCCATGTCTATTGGGCGTTGGTGATTCTGTTCTGCAAACACGAGCAACACGAGCTTTCGAGTTTGCACACGCTTGTGGAGTTTAATTGTCTCCCTGTGACATCTGACCCTGTACCTTGCCTTTGGCACTTCTGACTTACACCGACAGGTATATAACTTGAACTACTTTAACGTCCAGTCTCAATATCCTTCTGTGATTTTGATTACTGTGGTTTTAGGAAGAGTAGCGAAAACAGAGTTTGGTGGCCACCAAGTGCAACTTCACCACTTCTAAACTTAACAAAAAAAAACTATTAGAGAGGTATTAAAAAAAGCTTATGATAGGTTTCACAAATTTAACATTCAGTTTTTGAAAAATATTTTTTTGTCAACGTAATTATATAATAAATAGGCGGCGACACTATAGTTTGACGCATGCATACACCTTAATAAAACACTGTAGTACGTTTATGATGTGAGAAATAGTCCACGACAAATGCCTTTCAACCGAGTGCACCTTCCGAATATAACTGTTATCGCATCTGTGGAGCAGCCTCGGGTCCGCAAAAGACCTTAATTGATAGAAGCTGTAATTAAAAGTTTCCGATGAACGGTAAATACAGCTTTTAGGAGTTTTCAAAAGGTCATTTGTGATGTGATGTACATACTTTCTGGAATGTTTTCGTGGTATGATGATATTGTAAAGATATCAGAGAAGCGCTCGCGGTTTGACTTGCTTAAACTTTCTTGATAAATCGTTGTAGTTACACAATGTAGAACATCGCGTCTATTGGTCATTTGGATAGGTGACCTTCTTTACTTCGGAATAAGGAGGAAGTTATAATTATGTTCCTCTGTATGTTTTTTTTTTTTCATTTTATGTATCGATTATTCCGTTAATAGTAGATCGATATTGAATATTATTTTTATATTTGAAAGAAAATACTCTCAAGGTGGTTCCATAATTTTTTTTTGAGGATGTGATGAGGACCTTTGAAGTTATGAACAGAAATGCACTTAGAGAGTTCAGGAAATTGGTCTCTTATTACAAAATTGAATTCGGTTTACTAAAATAATATTTTTTCCACTTGTGTTTCAAGCAATGCTGTGGAGGCCTTCGAACTAAATAAAGTAAATAGGTGGCCAAAAAATTTAGTCACAATAGTCAGCCACTTAGCTCATACGAACATAGTCGAACTAAACTAACTGCTAGCTAAACCTGGTAGCATTTTTTTTAAATAAAATAGAAATGGCATCAAAATATTTTTCATAACATTGGTAGAACGATATCTGAATATTACTTAGTAGCTGTTACTAACTAATGTTTATAGAAGACCTATAAAAAGGTATACTTTTTACCTCAGCAGTATGTAAAGCCATACAAAGTTCTGTGGAAATGATTTACACACAGATAGTTGTTTGTGTACACGAAGCAGTTGTGAGCTGCGATACGGTACACGCCTATTATATGTTATAACACTCATATTTTCAGCTAGCGCGCTTAATGTACACAGTCGCGATTGTTTAGTTTGTTTATGGTCGCAATATTACCGTGTAATCAAAATATAATCATTCGAACTAAGCTTGTGAGTAAGAATGTTCCGTTGTAGTGTTTTTCTTCTTACGAATGCAACATGAATAATAACATGTTGCATTCGTAAGAAGAAAAACAATCAATATAACTTTAATCTCATCGCACTCAGTTCGCTCATTCGAGGCAGTCATCCTATTGTTGTAATGATGATGATAAATGCTAAAGTCATGTTGAACCACTACTGAGCTCCTCTTGAAACTCAGAACTGTAGCATGAATCAAGTCTCAAGTAGTTATGCAGAGTTCACAGTTAGTCACAGAGAGGAGGTCACTTCACATCTCATTGTACAACTCAAAAAATATAAAATTAATCTTTATACACACTTTTTTTTGCGTAATCCATCTTGCCCGTCCACGTCCCACCATTATGGTTTTATCAAATCCATGTCAAATTGCAATTTAATATTAGCATCTGGTTATTACTGTTTTAAAGAACACTAGAATTAGCCACTTGCTCATAGGAACTCAGCTTTGACTTTGACTTTGAGGCCGAACCAAGGCTTACCTTGTTTTTGTCTACATACTTGTCGAATTATATTACAATTATATAACACCCGTGTCAAAAAGGTACCCAAACAAAAACCAAACATCGTGTCACAATTTATCTGGACAAGGGACACATTCAGGTGTTAAAGAAACTGAAGTGACATTTTGGGGTCACGGCTTGTTGCCTGTTTAATTATGAGTATTTTATCTGGTACAACGATCTTCAATTTTGAATTTTGTTAAGATTGCGAAAACGTAGAAAGGAGTATATGCTAAGTTCATTAATGATAGAGAGGAATACATTAAATAGTGCATAAAGAAGGGGCTGAAAGTAAAACTATTCTGTGTAATGCTGGTGCAACTTCCATGTTGTGCCTCACAAATATTTACATTGCAGTTCCCAAGTGCTCAGTGGACGTGTCTCCGAGCTAACGAAATTAATCACCAGCGTGACGCTAAACGCGAAGTTAGTAGCTTAAACTTAAACCCAGGTGATGCTTGGCTAATTCCGAACGCTTGCGAATGTGGCTCACTGATTCATGAAAAGGACTTTTGTTTTGTTTCTCACGTCTAAATTAAAAGAATTATTTCAGTCGTAAACTTTAGGGGAAACTCAGTCCTAATAGAGATGTGTCATGGACTCATGGTCAACCCAAGTGGTCATGGTCAAACATTTTTATTAATTCAGCTGTTTTTTACTCCATCTTGAAATGTTATCAAACTTATGGTTTAATAAATTGTTTAAGCGGTATTAGTGGCAATTCTGGATGTCGCTTAACTAATTTGACAGCACTAAATCCTTTTTATTTAGATCGTTATGAAAGGGACGGCAACATTTTTAGTGCTGTCAAATTAGTTTAGTTAAGTTTTGGCGACATCCAGAATTGCCACTATTGTCATATTGTTTAGTATTTTGATAAAATTATTCTGTTGTTGATCCTATCAGTGAGTAAATTCAGTCTTCAAATTACCTAAGTAATAAAAAACATGCATAAAGTTCCACGAAAAATACATGAATATTAAACTTTAAAGCAATGTAAAATTGATACAATTGATCAAAGTGGGACTTTGAGTGCTGCTTGTCAGTTGGGTGTCAAATATTTGTACATTTTACACTTTTCGTTCATTTCAATTCTTATTTTCTGCTTGAAAGTGAACATTTCCTGAGGAGAAATAGACTTGCAATTTTATATTCAAAAATAATTTATTCAGTATGAAAGGTTCATTAAAGGTTCACATTAGAACGAAATCTTAGAAGCTAGGTGATTCTAAATATATATGTCAAAAAAGTCAAAATAGGTCGTTTTGTTAAAATAAGAATTTGAGCCAGTTCTAAGTAATACATCAGTTATCTGGTTACAATAACACAAGCATCAAGGTTTTTTTCTCATCCAAAGGTTTTTTTAGGAAACACTAGAAGCAGCTAGAAAGCTAGCTAGCTGCTTCTAGTAAAAAATTAAAAAAAAAAAAGCTAGCTAGAAAAGTACATTTTGTTAAAAAATCTTCATTATCTTCTAAGAAAGCATGATGTTGTTAATATTTTTAGCAACCGTCAACATGGTTTGAAGTTAATATAATATATTTTTGGCTCATTTTGTTTATAATCTCATTCGAGGAAAATATTTTGCAAGTTTCCTTATTTGCTTTTTTATGTTGTATTTTGGGATGAAATATGCTTTAATTCGTGTGATCCAGTGACCCAGTGGATGTGACCCATTTCACAAATGGAAGAGTTGGTGAATAAGTTAAATAAAATAACATCTCTATATATTTAAGTAACAATGTTTTTGACATAGAGTTTGTTTTTTTTTAATAGATAGACTGAGAAGTTAGATTATTTAGTTTGGTTGAGAAAGAGAGACGGTGCTTAGTGCTATTAAGTCCGAAAATTTTGTTTCACCTCGAGATAGCGTATTAAATTAGTGTTAAAATTGAAGGAGTAGCGAAGTTGCTCTTGGTGGCTACCAAACTCTGTTTTCGCTACTCTTTAATTAAACCATACAAAATAATACTATTACAAAGGTATTAAGCCTGTTATAGGTTTGACAGATGGAAAAATCAGTTTCTTAAAGTTCCTTTGTTCAACGTAATAATAAAATAAAATAGGCGGCGGCGCTAGTTTGACGCGTAGACACCTTAAATGCAACATCATTTACGAACTTTAACTACGAAACGTTAAATTGTCGACCCCGGCTTTTACCCTCTTATTAATAAACAAAGATCAAAGAAGTATTAATTTTAAGTTTTATTTGTATCTTTATTCTGTGTACAATAAAGTGCTAATTCGTTCATTCACTGACGTTCTTTATTAATCTTCGTTTATTAATAAGGGGGATAAAGTCGGTAGATTACACCATGACGGACGCCTTTAGCCGGCATAAAAATCTCCGACACTAGATCTGCCGAATGTCGTGTCATCCTGTACTTTACAAGAAACATTCTTCTACGGCTCTGTTGTGAAATATGTACCGAAGCGTCCCTTTCTCGGATAAGCCGTCTTTGCGAACACAATATTCAGATTAGCTACAAGCATTTCTTAAGTACTGGAATTAATTTCGAACGATAGCCCCTTTTGTACGCAACATTTGTTACAACTATTTACCATATTGGAAACACCCACTGTTGAACATTTTTCCTTAATTTAATATTTTTAAAAGAGATTTGGCAAGAGAAGCGTCGGACGTCCAGCAGCGCGATGGGTCGACGATATTATCAGCGTCGTGGGCTGGCAGTGGATCAGGCAAGCGCAGGACCGGGAGAAATGCGATCGGGCTGCGAATGATGATGATGATGATGATTTTTAAATAGGGTAAAGATCCATTTTAAAAGCTGTGCATCCTTTTTAATAAATGTGCAATACTAGTATAGTACCCCGTGGCTTCACTCGCGTGGTACTGATCCGGATAAAAAGAAGCCTATAAACTATGCATAATCCGAGTTTCAGTCAAATACGTTCAGTAGTTTTTGCGTGAAAGAGTTAAAACATCCATCCATCTATCCTCACAAACTTAATGAATGAATGAATAAAAATACTTTATTGCACACTTACAGAAAGGAACTTATGAACTAGTAACAATTTAGTATTAAACTTACGTATTTATAAGATTATTAATAAGCCCACGATTCACTATAATTTACTAAAATCATGTACGTATTGCCTAATTGCAACAATTTGAAAGTTCAACATATCTAGCATCAGTAGAAATTATGTATGAGAATCCAAGTCGCAATAATGGCTTAGTAAGAATGATAGATACAGTTGAGAGCTAGAATCTAGAATCTAGATCCCTCAAGTATAACTGATTCACTAGAGCTATGAATATTGCATTACTCCGTCTCTGCCGCTGCTCTGTGAGGCTAGTTCGGGTTTTCTACGCTTTCCATACAAATACAAATTTATTACTAGCTTGCTCGCCCGCGGCTTCGCTCGTTTGGTACCTACCTTGATAAAATATAGCCTACGTTCATTCGGAAAGTCCATGCTACACATCGGTGATCGTTCGTTCGTTCGTATGTGCAATGTTCGTGTGTGGCAAGTGGCCAACTCTGGTGACGGAGTTTTAGGCCGCCTAAAGGCCTCCGTCATGGCTTAACGACTTTAAAAGCCGGGACCGACAATTTAACGTGCCCTCCGAAGCACGGAAGTGCTCAGATGAAAATGTACGAACGAGAATGTTGCTTAACTTCGACGATCTATCAAGAACGTCTTAGCAAGCTTCGCCACGAGCGCTTCACATCGGTGATAATTTTTGTAATCGGATGAGTAGTTTCGGAGATTGCCCCAAACATACAAACAAACCAACTTTACCTCTTTATAATATTAAGTTTAGATATAGACAGGGTCAGAACTCGCGCTAGGCTCTCAGAGGGGTCAATTCTCCTCTCATTATTATTTCAATCTTATTCGGAGGTGCATTGTGCCCTCTCGATTTGCTCTCGGGATCAGATAGAAAGTCATTTGTCTACGGTGGTTAGTAATATCATTGTTTTTATTTTACTAAGTATTTTTACGACACCTTCGAGAGAGATTGGTGGGAAATCTCGATGGACAGAGATGGGGGAGACCTTTGCCCAGCAGTGGGACGACATACGAGTAGTATGACAAAAAAAAATTACGTTTTCAATAAACGATATTTTCCCAAATGTTTATTCATCCAGATTTTTATATAATTGTGTGTACTTATCAGTAATACACAACAATCTGGATTTTCTGAATTAATTAAAAAATCCTTATAGACATAATTATCTAAACAAAAACTTTTGTTGTAAAGTTCGAAACATTTAATACAATGCTTTTGCAAATTATGTTTGTTATAACTTTAATTAATAACCGTTACTGTTTTACTAACTTTTGCACTTTACGGTGTGGTTAGATTTATTTAGTTGAACACTATGGTGGCAGAAACAAATGCCTTTTATATCCAAAGTTGGAATGTAAAATAACTTAAAACACGTAGCTTATTCAATTTGCTTTCTATTCTAAACTTTGGAGGTTTATTACACAAATTTAAAAGAGCAATGAATAACATGTTACTACTTTAAATTAAGTTGCAGTTTAAATTCAACTTAGAGAGAGTTCGTATGTGATAATGGCGGCGTTAACTATCCTTTTTTGCGTCCGGATCTAACTTTCACGATTGCGCTCTTAAAATAATCTGAAACCATATTATATTAACCATAGGCTATTTTATGAACAAAAATAGCTTTACCCAATTTAGAAAACTAACAATTAAGTTTCAAAAATTCCAGTAATACCTGTAAGTACCTTGCTATACTTAATAAAAATCACTCAAAGTAATATAATACATAAGTAATTATATCATGGTTTTTGTCATGACATATACTTTTTAATGTATGTCACTGCTTGAAAAAGACGTCATTCTTCCAGACGTCGCGATCTTAACATAGATCTCCCAGTCGGCTGTCAATAGATCATTCTAAAACTAAAGTCTATGTTCTAATAAAATCTATGTTAAAAACTAAAAAGTTCAAACTTCATTGCGATGAGTTCGTGTTTGGACACGGACATCTGACCCACTTCAAGACAAAGTGCATCAGTTCGGGAAGAATTCCGAAACTGGCCGATTCGCTCTGAAACTCGTTTATGGCCTTGGCTGTTGCACAGTCTATAACTAATCAGTAGTTTTACTCAAAACATCATTTTTGCAAAGTTTTAACATGATGATCACGACCGCATCTTAATTGTGCGACATTTCTCTCAGACCTTTCAAATGCATGTTTTGTTCACGTCCACGTTTTGCAATGTTAGTAGTTTATAGGTTGTAAGCACATCGACGCTATTAACCCATACCCTGCCGTGGCTCCACGGTGCACTCCTAAGGACAGCGTGTACACTTAGTACAGTTCATGTGCTTTATGGACGTGTTAAAAAGCTGGTTTCCTCACGATGTTTTCCGATCGATCATCGTTTTCAACTGCATCTTCTAATACACTGTGCCTGGTTATTTCCACTCGCTGAAAAATGTCAAGACCAGTAACTTCTGCGGTCCAAATCTAATCTTAGTAAATAACAACTTCGTCTGAGGCGTGTGTAACTTGAAAACTTGAAGTCGCAACGCTAGCTTATATACTGGTTCCTCAACTACTCCTAAGGTCCAAGTTTTAATGAAGTGTCGCTGTCGAGTTTGAGTTAAAAACTACGAGCCACAGAAGGTTCGAGAAGTCGCGATCTTAGACCTTAGATGGTGGTAGTAAACCGTATGTCATTTAGGCATCCCTTTAACATAAAACAATAATAATACGATCATGAATGTCTTCTTGGCTTTAGGGATATCTGACCAAAAAGACTTTCCATAAATAGGATGTAATGAGCCCTGAAATTTCCAACACTAAGATGATCGATTTATTTTTTATATTTATTTAATATATTGTGAGCTTCTTCAGAGTCAGTCATCATCATCATATCCAACCCGACCTGCCGACTGGGAATAGTCTGTGTGATTTTGCGCCAGTTTCATCCATCGTTTGGCCGCGACTTTAAAGTCGGCCCATCTTCTTCAGAGAAATATCTATAATTTCGAATTTTCCACTCTATTTGAATACTTGGTCTCTTTCTGGTACAAGATGTTATGTGATCGCATACCATCATCTCCCGGTCTACCTCGGCTGCGTTGGTTGGCGCTTGATACGCGCAGTTTGCTGCACTTATTAATTTACCTTGGACTTTGCGAGGGCTCGCCTTAACGGACTGTTGAGATGGACAGGAAAACTTTACGTAGAATTGTAGAATAGTTCGGAGTTATGCACAGAAATGCACCTCTACAGTGTAGGAAATCGCTCACTTCTCACGTAATTGAAGTCGGTTTTAATAACTATTTTACTTTTGCCACTTGTATTCAATACGTTTGATACCTTTTCAAATAAAATGCCATCAAAAGATTAATTTTAGAAATAAACACAAGTAAAACAGTTAATCTATGTCAATTCCATGTAAAGTCGAAAGCATTGGGTGGTTTCTACTACTTTTGACTAATTAGATGTTCACGCTATGTTTTATGGGTGATTTGATTACACGTTTCGAGCGGCGAGACAGCAAATTGGTACTCGACCGAGACAGAAAGGTGGGCGAGTAGGTGTTCACACCTATTTTGCGGCGAGTTAGTTCAGTTTCAAAGACCGAGTTTCATTAACAATTGTGCTTCAAAATGAATAGAAACAAATAGCGAGTGGCGTGTGCATGAGTTTATACCTGCCGAGTGAGTGAGCGAGATAGTTCGGGATATGCTGAAGGGAGCGCGGGGGTGGGCACTCGGCCTAGTAAACAAAACGAGGTCCGAGTGACTCTCTCGCCACTTTACTCGGTACATGTAATCAAGCTATTAGACTTCTTTCACCATCCTCAAGTAAAGTGTTGATTAGTTACTTAACAAGTAACGTCATTGGTTCTATGCGCCAAATGTCAATATTGTCAATTACTCGACACTTTAATTGGTGACTAGCCTACTCGGAACTTACTTGAAGATCGTGAAAGAGGCACATAATATCATAAGCTCGACATTTTTCCCGAATATTCCCGAAAGTCAACATTATTACACCAAATATATCCCAGCATTGCCTACATTGCATTATGTAACACTCGAGGATACGGCCGCTCGTTAAACCGACCTCTCAGTTAATATAATTACAAATGTAGCTAATTACTCAAAGGCGAGCGTGTTTTATTCAAACGTCCACCTGCTCGGCTTAGAATCTCTAGATATTATACTAATGTGGGTCCACACATTGATTAAAACCATAGATACGACATAATATTTCCATTATGTGTCCATTATATTTGTTTCTGTAATACTTACTGTCACGGCTTAGTCAGCCCCACACGTATTGACCATTGTCTTTCTGTGGAAATGGCCGGCTAAAGCTTAGAGGATGGTTTAGATGCTACATGCCTATTCCATCTCAACAATGTCCCAGGCACTACAGTGTCCCGTTAAGCGTAGGCAAAGACCTCCTGACACTGTATATGATCCAGTAAAGGTGTAAAGGCCTGAGTTTTTATTACTAAACTGTACAAGTCAAATGTCAAACTGTTAATTTGCTGTCGAAATACAGAGATAGATAATATTACAGTCAGCAGCTTTCGGAGGTGTACCGTCATCAATATACATAAAATTAGGGGCATTATATGTATTCTATGTATCCTATGAGAGGTGAGCCATTATTAAATAAAACCTGCCAATGTTCACTCTTCCACAGTTATTCTGTCACGATGACTAGAAGAAACTGAAGGAGAATCTCCTAATTCTATGTCATCTTGGTTCTACTAAATAAATAAAATGATATATGATCACGACTGTATTCCCGAGGTGCGGTAGGTATATTCTTTCTGATCTGTTAGTCATTTTAAGATACTGAATAAATTATATTGTATTTGACTTTTTACTCTCTTAAAGCTTAAAGTAAAGAATCATTTATCAGTAAGACCTCTGGGGGATCACACCTAGCTCTAAAACGTTTCTGTTTTAAGAGCTTTGTGTTCTGTTCGTTCCATAGTTCCGAAACTATGGAAAAGTGTGACAGGTAACAAGATTTTTCTAGCTTTACGAGTATAATCGGCGATCCTCTCATATTCTCAAATCAATATATTCAAGCTCCAGTGAGGAGCCAATGAAGAGAAGCATGTCTCGAAAATGTAGGTCGCATCCAGTGTTTTATATCAACGGGTTTGGGTATGTACTGGAACCCTTGCTAAAAACGTGAGTAGGCTCACAACTGTACCAAAGACCGTAGGATTCAGATCTTCAGACATACAAGACCCTTTTAAGATGTCTAGAGTATTAACTTATGTTGTATGATGCTGTTGTATTGTGTATGTATGTTGGTATGAGCCTGTGGCTAAACTCTGCTACCGCATATTTTAGGCCGACTGAAAGAGCTACTCACTCCCTCGCGGATCACGCGTAAAGACGTGAATGTCTATTTTTGTATTAAAAAGTAAGTACTCTTTTCTTATTTGAACGAACGATTACTCAATTTTATTTCAACTACATCAAACTACATGGGACTTGCCTTTTGTTCTCTTACAAGTTAAATGTTTTGTTTTCATTTTAAACAAACTCATGAAAGAGTTTAATTATTCACAAGTTTGAGTCAGAAGTTGGTGAACAGTTACTCTTTCATTATATTATTTACTTTATGTGGTATTGTTGTTGGATCTGACAAGACTTTGTTCACTAAAATAATTATGCGAAAGTTTTTTCAAAGAATAATAGAGTATTTATACCTCCTGTGTTAGAAGAAGTTATGTTTTTTACAATTGTTTACAGTACGTTATATGCAGCCCCTGTTAACCCTGTAATTTGCTGAAGGGACATGTAGGAATTCCTAGTAAATTCACAAAAATACTTATTAATTCTTAAAAACGGAAAAAAATTTCAAGTAGTCAAATTGATCGAACCACGTGGCCATAAGCTACGAATTTTCAATTTTTATCGCAATCGTATCGTATTAATCTACGTATCGTATCATCAAACATTGGGATAGAAATGTAACAGATCACTGGAACGGCTTCACATTCTAATTTGCGACATTGAACATGCTACGCCGTAGCGTCGTAGCTGATTGCTACGAATTCGTAGTCTCGCAGCGACATTACAGCCTTCATTTGGAATGGAATTTTCGTTTCTTTATTTCTTTGAAATGTATACGAGTTATCTTCGTCCTAATTTCTAACAAATCGCCGCTGTTATTAGACGTCCATCACTGTATGTATGTGTATATGTATCTGATTTCATGCGAATATCCAATTTTAATATTATGTTAGTAAAATAATTCTGTTAGTAGCTACTTGCCAACCGACGCGTCGTTTGGCCGGTAGCTGGTGTCACGGTATTACGAAAGGTTCGAATCCTGCCGGAGCCTTTAACTTTCAGTAAGATTTTTCATTTATAATGAAATTTCCAATACCTAAGTGTGGTTTAACACTGTAAAATGATAAATAAACTATAGAATTAGCGTAGCGACATCTCTGGTCATTTGTGTTGAATGCAACTTCAATCAATGAGCAGGTGATATTCTAGTATCCCTGTAGGTGGCGCTCATCGGTGCTTTAACCGATAAAAATCATCTTGCTAATAGTTTCAGGCCTCGGCTTAGAGGGTCCGTAGCCAAGTGGTCAGGCAGCTCGGCTTAAGAGCGATCGCTTGTATCTACGCAGGTTCGAATTCGGCCGGAGCCTTTAACTTTTAGTAAGATTTTTCATTTATAATTAAAAAATTACGAAAGTATTTAAAACAAATTACGTTCTCACATTTTAAACTCGCACGACTTGAACACATTTTTAAATTATTTATCAGTACTTAATGGCGTAATGATATATTACGTTCGTTTCGGAAATTACGTCCCTCATAAACCGATGGCTGATTTAAAAGAAAACCCAAGCTTTGGTGACGAGCTGAGACGTGGCGTAAATTAGCTTCAGAACAAATAATATGGAAATGCAAGGACTACGCAATAAAGATACAAGTAGGAAACGGAGAATTGGATAGACATGCATGACGTGTTGTTTAAAAAATGTTATTTGGCCGCCTTTGAAATGTGGTGCTGGAGGAAAATGATAGGTATAAATTGAACAGAGCATCGGACCAACGTGTCAATTCTCAAAGAGGTCAAAATAACCATCAGGCAGGCTATATTATATAGTATATATAGGTATAAGAAATAGTATTTTGTACAGTTATGTAAATATAGGTAGTAGTTTAGTTTCTGTAAGTAAATAAATGTGTCAGATATAGAAGTCGCAAACATAGGGGTTACTTAAAAATATGAATTTTACAAACTTGTTAAGTTGGTAGGTAAAATAGGGGCACGAACTTAGGTCCCTGAAGTAGACACTTATCTCCACTCCGGCTCTAAACAAACCAGCAAGCGCTGTAATGGCCGACAGACCAGACTTTATGTGTGTACTTTGTTGAAATATTACCACTTTTAAAGGGTTAATGCTTCTAATGCGACACGATGATGCTTTAACAACTTTGAATTTATGAATGAATGAATGAATGAAAATTCTTTATTGCACACCTTAAAAAATAAACAAAGAATAAAATAAAATGTAGTAAACATGTACAATGGGCGGCCTTATCGCTAAAAGCGATCTCTTCCAGGCAACCTTTGGATGAATTTAATGAGAATCGAAACCGAATCTCGAGAGTATCTTGTAGTGTTTTAATTTTCTAGATCTTTTTCCCACTCTTTTAATTCATAAATTCGTTGGTCGTATATACGATTCTTTATTCTTGCATTTTTCCTTTAACATGTAATAATAATCGCATATATCTCTGATATACGAATTAACCGAAATATCATCTTACTGATAGTTTCGTCTTCGAGGTCAAGGACTTCGTGGCCGAGTGGTAAGGCAGCCCGGCTTAAGGGTGATCGCTTGTATCCTGCCGAAGTCGTAAAAACTTTAAGTAAGATTTTTCATTTAAAAATTGTAAAATATATTCTAGAAGACCTAGCTTTAAATTTGAATTTCTCAGTATCTAATCAAGGACCGCTTCGAGGAAGTTTCCTTCAGCATGAAAAATTCAGTTTTCAGTGCAGCGTTCGCTTTGGACCCCTCGATTGGACCGCACTTCGGGATATTAATAATTGAACCCATTGTGCAGTAAAAGTCACGGTTCACTCTACCGTAACGTGCAATATATAATACTAGCCCCGCAGTGTTTCCCGCGGTGAATAGTTCCCGTGGGAATACCGGGATCAAAAGTAGCCTATTTTTTAATCCAGAGTATATGCAATTTTGGTACCAAATTTCATTCAAATCCGTCCAGCCGTTTGAGCATGAAAGAGTAACAAGTGTTTACTCTTACATACCTACTTACAAACACACAAACTTTCACCTTTATAATATTAGTAGGATAGGATAATTTGTTTTAAAGTTTTTCCACTGACTTGTTACTAATTCTTATCTGTATTTATGTTTGTAACCTTTAAAGTGTATGTTTAAATGTAAATTAATTATGAATTTCAATCTGAAATAAATGAGATAATACGTGTTTGATTCAGGGACTGAAACCCTTTCTAATTTTCGGTACCGGTTTTGATGAATTCCGGTTACCTCTACGGTTTACATAACCTTTACTGAGATAACCTTTCTGTGAGAAATAGGTTACCGCTAAAAATATTACCTTTTAATAAGTGTAACCACTACGGTTGTCCTTGAAAGAATCATAGCCGAAAAACAGAGAGAGATAAAAGATGCTAGAGTAGAAAGTGAAAGCGAGGCATCACAATGCTACGTTGCCGTTCCGCGGCACGTGTAATTTAGGTAATGTTTATTGGTTACCGGTATTTTACAACCTGTATCAAATTTTTCATTTTTTTCATGTTTTTGGGTAATCTTAACAGGTTACCAGTATTTCTAAAAATGGTGGTACCTTAAAAATACCTGTATAAAAAATACCGGTTTCAGTCCCTGGTTTGATTTAAGTTTGTTCGGTATGTTGCGTAAACACAAACTATAGTTAGTTCAGACAAGCTTAGAATATAATCCGTAACAGAGCAACACATAAGAGCGGGGATTAATATGTAAAATCTGGGAAGTTCACGTATCTACGCACTTAATTATGTAATCTCATCTATTCATACATTCTTCTAATATTATAAACGAAAGTTTTTATGGATGTATGTGTATACATTTATTACTCTTTTACTTAATACCTACTGAACGGATTCGGATGAAACTTGGAATATACGCATTGAGGTACAATCTATAGAGCCACAATCAGACAAATAAAATGTCCGCGTCAAAACTCGGCGCACGCTACGTAGTGAACCGAGTTTAACTTTTTTGCGTACAAGCGATATTGAGCATTAAAACAAACGAAATAATGTCTACATTCAAATGTCAAATGTCATTGTAGAACATTGAATTTGATCGGACATTTTTTTAGTGTTGTCAGCTATTAGATTGTGACTCTTTAGTATATCAACTCAAAGAATATACGTAGTTAATAATATGCTTTAACTATTCATCTTACTGTTAGTTTCGACTTCGGCGTTAGTGGTTCCGTGGCCGAGAGTAAGGCAGGCCGGCTTAAGAGCGATCGGTTGTATTATCGCAGATTCTAATCCTGCCGGAGCCGAAAAAAATTGTTAGCTTTTCAATTTATTACGTAGTTAATGTCTGGAATAACACATAGGCTTTTTATCCGGGTCAGTATAACGCGATCGAAGCCACAGGAGGATATTTGTATGATGTTATACGTAACTTTGCGAGATTTACATAATACCAGAAACTGAACTGAGTACTTTGTATTTTTGTTTTGTTTTTAAGGTTAATTGACCATTTTACTTTCAAAACTATCGTGAGTTGTATTAGACATTATAAAAGTACATTGTCGGTATCTAAATCGACGATAATTTTACGTGAGTAATTTCCCGTGTACTTTTATAATGTTAATTGACCAGTTTGTTTTCTCACATAAATAAATATAAGTCTGCTATTAATTTCTGATTATGCATAAACGAATCACCATGAGAGTACAAAGTTATTAGAGGATTGTTTTGAAATAGCCCAAGGCCTGGAACAATAGAAAAAGGTTAGGAAAGCATTAGCTTCCAGTTAAAAGAAACATGGGGCTCATTATAATAGAAAAAGGTTCATCGGTATAGTATAATAGAGTAGGTAGTCAAAATCAAACTGAAAATATTTTATACTTGTTTTGGAGGTGGGCGTTGAGACTGTTTCACAGTTTAAAACTTTTCATCGTTTCACTTTGTAATTATTGTGCACCTTGTACTTTTGTTCTAAATGAAATTTTTATGATTTATTCATCATCTCTCTGCCTCTATCCTACTTATGTTTTTTTGTGTACAAAAGGGTTTTTTCTTTAAGAGTTTAAAATACATTGCCGTAAATTGTAAAGATAGCAACACAGATTTTAATAACAATTCGAAGTTCTAAAATTGTATCAACAAAATGGATGTTCATGTAAAAATAACTTCATTTCCAAGTTTGGTGGTTTCAGAGCCTGCAAGAAATGGTGTACCACAAAAGTACTCCTTCTTCAAATATTAAAAGCCTTTTCTTAAGAGTTTGGAGGTTTATTATATCGTCTAAAACCGAATAACAGGAAGCGTAATTTAAACAGAACATGGGTACTTAACTGATTATGAATTTAATAAGATTTTGGTTTGTTTTTCATATTTTAATATATTAGAGGCGTATTCATAATTTGAAAGTAGTTTTATTTTTTGTAGCGTTCCACTGCAGTACCTCTTCATCTCTCAGCACAATCCTTAAAGGGACATCCAGCTAGTATCTCTGCCTAAGAGCCCTGGAGCGCACAACAATATCGAGCAGTGACTGCTTGGTCAAAAGAAAGAAAGAAAAAAATATTTATTTTGGGAGGACCTGAAGGATCACTTAACAATTTGCCTTTCTAGGTTATTCTATTCGAAAAAAGTAGTGTGCTTAACGAGTGTGTGTAAAAAAAATAAACACCTATAAAGCTTAGTCGGTAGAGCTGTACTGGTTCAGAAAGATATCGCACAAATAATACATGTTGTTATTATTAACGCGTTCTGTGCCCATGATACACTTATGCTCCAAGTACAGGCTCGGTCGCGATGCTCTCCTGCGAGCAACGCGGGAATGGGTTACGATGAACTTTGCTCCTCGTAAGAGCTTGTATAAGTTGCAGCTAAGATCACCTCAGTCTAAGTTGGATACGCACTTAAAATTTAATCTTATTTGCAAACAATGTAGTAAAGTCAGGTTAATTAGCGGTGGAAAGTTTCTTCTTGAATAATGCGGATTAGGAGTTGTTGAGCTGCATTACGCCGTGTGTACACAGCTTAGCGGCCGCAAGCCTGCTTTGTTCGTGTGTATACGGCTTTATACACAGGCTTACACGTAGTACAGGTAGCAAAACCAAAGATAGATTGGTTATTGAGACTAGCCGTTAGTCACGAAGATAATTATATGAATAGAATCAATTAGCTCTCAAAGACTATGTGATCCAAGCAGTCCTGAAAGACCTACTAACATTAGATTCATTCTTGGTTAACAAATTACATTTTAAGGATTAAAACCTCTATCAAATGCAGCATGTACCCTTTGTAGTCTTGTCTTGGCAATTCGGCCATTACATTGTAAGCAGGAATTGAACCACATATCTACAGAAAGCAGGTTGGTTGTGCATTAAATGATTATTGACTTTGAAACAGGCACAACCTGAAACATGGAATTTAGTTTATGACCTGGAATAACACAAGCTTCTTTTTATCTAGATATATACCACGGTAGCGAAGCTGCGGCCTACAAATTTTGTAGGCCGCAGCTTCGCTACCGTGTTATTCCTGTGTTATTCCAGGTCATAAACTAAATTCCATGTTTCAGCTAAATCCGTTCAGTAGTTTTTGCGTGAAAGAGTAATAAAGATCCATGTGTACCGAGTTTCATATACAACTTTCGCGTTTATAGTATTAGCAGGATATACTTTTTCTTTCACCTCATTGGATATATTGTACAAGAAAACCAGTAAAAAATAACTATTCGCCAGCACCGACTTTCATCGTAACAAGACATGTTCGGGCTGTAAAGCAATTATGTGGTTTTTATGTCGCCTCTGCGACTTCTACTGTCAGCTGAGCTTGTTTTATTATTCATTTGTCTTGCCGGGGATTCTTATTACGAAATCCACTCCGACTTGGAGATAAAAGAGTTTAGCGTCTCTGTCTCTCTGTGTAACTTCTGCTTATCACTGTGGTACGAATGAACGTGGTACAAAGTTTTTTTTATTTTCATCTCCCACTGGACAAAGGTTGTTTTCCGAGATTTGCGTAACTAGGAGTATTACTAGTATAAAGTTGTAATAAGAAATTTTTCGTTTGGTTATTTTGTGTGCTTGTACTATTCTTTATTCTGTGGTACTACAAGCTTGTAATGTTTTTAAAGATTATTGCTGTTTTATGTATTCAAGGTCAGATTAATTTATAACGAATTAATTTATAATAGCAGATCTGACAATGTGTATGAGGCACAGACATTTTATTGGAATACTGTCATGATACTCGTTATCATAAAAAATGTTGCAACCGTGTCTTGGAAGGATTTTTTGATGATACCTACCTCTGACTACCCCCTAAATCTGAAAGAAATGTCTACTGCTCCCTGGGAAACAGTCGTGATCATATTTCATTTTATTACAGTGGACCCCCGGTAATCCGGCAAACATTATGCAGGGCAGTGTCGGACTATCAAATTTGTCGGATTATAGAGCACTGCAGTGCCGCACTGCCTAAGACCCCTATAGTCCGGATTTTTTTACGAAAGAGTACCTTGTAATCCGACAAATTACATATCTAATGACAAGAATCTATATATTATACGTACATATTTACATTCTAAGTCATGTCGGATTACAGGGGGCGCCGGATTAGACAGGGGCCGGATTATCGAGGGTCCACTGTAATTTCATAATTGTTTTCTTCTTCCTCAGGGCATATTCCGTCTGGCCTGTGAGCACGTGTTGCGCACTATGCGCCGGGGCCGGGAGACCCTCCTGACGCTGCTGGAGGCGTTCGTGTACGACCCCCTGGTGGAGTGGGGCGCTGGCACCGGCGGCGGCAGGCGGCGCCGGGGCAGACGGGATGTACGCGCCGCCAGGGACATGATGGCTGTAAGGGCGGTGGAGCTCAAACACCAGCTTGGAGAGATCACGTGAGTCTAAATAGTACTGGCCTATAGTGCTGCCATTGTTGGGTAAAGGCCTACCCTCACTTTAGCTAGTCACTAAAGGTTGAATCAGACGGTTCACTCCAGTGAACAATTGAACATTCACTCGAATGAATGCTTGGTTTTTCTTCGGCACGCTTGTTTCATTTTGTGTTCAGACGTTTCATTTAGAGCAAAAAATTAAAAGTGAATGACAAAAATGAACGGAAAGTGAACCATCTGATTCTACCTTAAAGGCGTATTCAGACCTACGCGGTATTCGCTGTCGCTGTTGGAAGCGAAAATACTGCGCAGGTATTTTCTATGAAGTTCCGCGGCGCGGTATTTTTGCTTTTATTTTCGCGGTATTTTGCCCACAGCGGCAGCGAATACCGCGTGGGTCCGAACAGGCCTTGATTCAGTGCTTTCGCCTACCCGTCTTATATACACGTCTAGCTCGTCTCGCCATCTCATTCTTTATATTATTCAGCTATATGTGTGTTAGTAACTAAGCTAAACAATCAGTCATAGTCATAATTCATAAATTAAATATGCCAAAATAAATCATGATATGCACGAGCAACATCCGTATTGACATAAAGAAACATGTGAATTCCCATCTGTTGTATTATTTACCCTCAGTAAACACGGCCGCTCACGAACAATACGGCCCAAGGCGAAGGCGATTAAATACGAGTGTAACATGCTCGGTCTGAGATCCGTGACTGACAAGCGAGATTAGTATTTAGTATGTTTTGGTATTGACTGGCGAAAAGTGATTGATCAATAGGATCTTGGCAACTTTACTAAACAATGGTGTATAGTTTTACTGACTTACGTATTTGGTTTATAGATTGATCAGCGAAGTACAGAATCGACACAATTTTGTTAATTAGAGAATATGTTTTGTATTTATTATTTTTAAAATTAAATAATTATAACTCCTGAACCGTATAAATTAATAAAATATAAATTAAAATGTGCTCCACTAAAAGCACTTTGACTGAACATCAGCAACTTCCTGTTGAAATCTGAATTATTGAAGAGGACTACTTCAATTCGGAATATCGCCTTTAAAAATTCATTACTCTCGCAACACTCATAACAATTTTGTTTCAGAGACCAATTTCTGACGGTTTTGCCGGAAATCCGGCAAAGTGCTGACAACTGGCTCAAAGAGAATGAAGAACTGAAGTCTGTGGAGACGCGACTGCAAAAGTGTCACCAGCAAATGGCTTTAATCAAGGAGATTGAGGCATATGGACCGAACCTAAGCAACCATCCGCTATACGCTATCTCCCAAAAGTACTCCACATACAAACAAGCGAAAAACGCGGTCGAAGACTCAATGAAAGCTCTCGTCAAGATTCTCAATGATTTTGACACGCAAATAGAGAACTTTTCAAACACTTCTGAAGTTTTGAATGGACCGCAGCTCGTCAATTGGATTCAAGAGTTCGCCACGCCAGAGGAGGAAGACAAACCCATATTCGACCACATTAAGGAGTTCCTCACTAACGCTGGACAGGGCACCATGATCACCCAGTGCGAGCAAGCAGAGACTGAACTCAAACAAGCAATGAAACAAACCCTTTATCTTATCAGATCATGCTTGGAGCTGCTCACACAATTCGTGGCGGTATCCCAGTACTATCCCCAAAGCCACACGGAGTACCACCGCATAGTTATGTTCAGAAAGTTTCTAGCCACAGCAATAGAAAGCAAGTCACCAGAGGTTTGTCGGGAGATGTCCAACCAGGTCACAGCACTGGTCAACGCAGAGAACAGCAAAGGAGAAAACTCGCAGCAAATGATCGCTTACGGGTACAGACTCCAAGCTCTCTGCGCCGAAGCGAACGCTAATCTAGCCAAGGCTGTTGAGAGACTACAGTTAGAGGGTGGGCCGGAAGCTTTGGCGTTAGCCCAAGAAGCCTACATGGAAGCTCAAGCGAATATCGCTAATTGGATGAGAACTGAAGACGGCGCCGCATCAGCACTCGAGTCTGTCGTGATAGGAATGCTTTGCAACATAAATAGACGATACTTGATGCTTGAGAACGGAGCACAAAGTGCTGGAGACTGCCTGGTGGACTTGACTTCGAGGGAAGGCGAGTGGTTCCTTGATGACATGAGCTCACTCTCTACTCAGGCTGTAGAACTGCTATCCTTGCCTCCGATACAAACCGCGTTGACCGAAGATCCCTCCTTGCAAGTGGCAGTAGAATGCGTGCGAAATGCTAACTTACTTCTAACTGACTTGCAGCAATTGAATTTCAACTACAGCACAATCATCCTACCAGATGCGTTGAAGAAGGTCCACTCGGAGGATCCGTCTACGTTGATGATGATCAACGAGCTGAATGCAGTCATCATGAGCACGCCGATGCAACTTAATGAATTGTTGGCGCAGCTTGAGATACATCTTAGATACCTTGTTATGGATATGGAGGTAAGAATTCTGATATTAATTTGATGTGTACTATTATTTCAACATTTATAATGAGAATTGCTTCCGTTTGAATTCAATTAAAGCACAAGGTCTATGTCTGACCTATCAATTATGAAAGTCCAAACCAAGCAAGAGTTATTGGTAGCTCGGGTGTCATTCAATCAGAATTTTCTGACAATGTAGTATATTTACGCTAATTTTATCTAAACACCGTTCGTTCGTTCGTATGAGCAAGTGGCCAACTCTGGTGACGGAGTTTTTAGGCCGCCTAAAGGCCTCCGTCATGGCTTAACGACTTTAAAAGCCGAACCCCGTGAAGTCATAAAACAGTCATATTTGCACACGTGCCAAAAAGTACTATAATGACTAACTGCTCTTTTCATTTAATCCAAAATCCATCTCCCCAGTCCCCAGCCAGCCACGCGATGACAATCGCCTCTGATCTCCGCGCTCGCTACGAGTCCCTCCTCACGACCTCCCCCGAGGGTCCTGAGGGTCCCGAGGGTCAGGCAGGTCGGATGCTCCTGATGGGCTTCAACGGACTGTTCGCGGTCGTGGAGCTGAGGAGTCGCGAGCTGGCGGAGCATCTCGCCGTGCCCGTCCCTCAGGCGTGGAGGAAGATAGACCATATCAGTGATGCTATGCATATGTCGGTAAGTAGTGAATATAGTTAGTTTTTGCTAAGCAGTAAGGAACCAGGATGGGAAATGTATACTTATTCATTTATTGAGTCTCCAACATTGTAAACACCATTACAAAACATTTGAAATAGAGAAACAAAAGGAACATGCCAAGTATCACAATAATTATAGGACTGTATGCAAAAACGATAAAGCAAAAGCGATAAGTACTTCTATTTATTACTCGGCCTATCTAAACAGATACTAGGTTTTTTATGATTTCAGATAGATAAAGTTAATTAATTCCCTTGAAGGAATGCAGGTTTTTAACTTGGCGGAATGACTGGAGCTGGAGTATTTCGATGGAGGAGATCTTTGTCCAGGACACTCCCTTTTTGCCCAGTGGGAGAACCAACTGCAGGGCGAAGACCTCTCATTTTTCCAGGACACTATAGGTTAAATAAGGCAATTGCTTCTCCCTCAGGCCGCGTTACAAAACCCCGCTGTACGCGCCGTGCTGGAGGAAGCCTTCCTGGTCCGTCGCGTGCAGTGCGTGGCGGAGGTGTTCGCCGTGTGCGCGCGCCTCGCGTGCCCGGCGAGACACGGCGCCGCGACACACGACGCCGCGCTACTCAAGCCGGTGAAAAGGTGAGACATTCTCATACTTAGGCCTTTACATCTTTACTAGATGATTTATACAGAAGCTTTTGCCTACACTTAACGGGACACTGTAGTGCCTGGGACATTTTTAAGATGGAATAGGCTTGCCCAGCACCTAAACCGACCTCTGTGACACAGTGGGCGAAGGCTCGCCTGCGACGCAGAGGTTGCGGGTTCGATTCCTGTCGCGGGAGAAATGTTTGCATGATCTGCAAATATTTGTCTCGAGTCTGGGTGTTTTCTAGGTATAATATGTATGTATTTACAAAAAAAAATTATATAAGTAGTATATCAGTCATCTGGTTACCATAACACAAGCATTAAATTGCTTAGCTTGGGACTAGATGACGCTTTGTAGAATGTCCAAGGAAAAAAAAAAAAAAAAAAAAACCATCCTCTCAGCTGCCGGCCATATCCACAGGAAAGACATTCTCTTAACACGCATTTATCTTAATAGTTACTACATCTAAGGTTGTTGTAAACTCAATTTGAGCAAGAGAGGGTATAGTGTTCACCATGTGAATGTAGGTATGTAAGTAATAAAGGTAAGTACTTGTAAAGTGTCCGTGTAAAGCGGGCTATTTACACTATATTATAAGAGCGCTGTCTGTCACACTGCTCCGTGGTCGATTGGTGGAGAGGTGTTGCGGCGCACTTCATACCATTGATTTAGCGAGTGCTATTGGTTCGTCAGCGAGTGAACACAGGCGCGAACATACCCCCGCTACTTCCCCGACCAAACTCTTTTTACGTGGCGCGACCATCAAGGTAGTATTATAGAGCCACAATCAGACAAATAAAATGTAAACGCCAAAACTCGGCGCACGTTACGTAGTGCGCAGAGTTATTCTTTTTTGCGTACAAGCGACATTGAAAATTAAAACAAACGACATAACGTCTACATTCAAATGTCAAATGTCATTGTAGAACATTGAATTTGCACGCACATTTTTTGAGTGTTGTCAGCTATTAGATTGTGACTCTTTAATACTACCTCGATGGGCGCGAGCTATAGCTTAATGTGATGTTCCAGGTTCACAGCAGAGTTTGTATCTCGCAGCGTGCTCGGCGTGCACTCGCGCGCGCTCGCGTGCGTCATCTGCGCGCTGCTGCACCGACGCCGGCTAGACCTGCGCGCTGAGGTCGAGCAGAAGGAGATCGGTGAGTGTTATATGCCAACAAACTACAAAAAAATTAAAAAAATTAAATATGATCACGTATCCCGGGAGCGGTAGACATTTCTTTCAGATCATTAGGCAATTTTAGATCCTTTTGAAGATGTCTAAGGGGGTAGTCGGAGGTATGTCCAAATACATACGTATTTGGTACATGCCCAGTTTTTGCAGAACTACAATCATACTTTATATTATTTATACTTTATATAAGGCTCGACTCACACCAAAAGAGCGGCGAAGAGCAGCGAAGCGGAGCGCAGTTTTAGTGTCATATGGATTTCAACTTTATTTGCATTACTATAATACTTATTATCGTAGAAATTTCTTTTTAGGCCTTAAGGCGGCCTAAAAACTCCGTCACCAGAGTTGGCCAGTTGCTCATACGAACTTACTTACTTTATCGTAGAAAAAGCGCGCGTATTCGAATGCGCCGGAATTCCCGCGAAGCCGCGGGCATCCTCGCGACTCGTTCGAGTTTCTCATGCGATAATAAGTATTATGAAGGCTTTTAAAGTCGTTAAGCCATAACGGAGGCCTTTAGGCGGCCTGAAACGTCCGTTACCAGAGTTGGCAACTTGCTCATACGAACGAACGAGTATTATAGGAATGAAATTAAAGTTTAAATTCATGTGACACTGAAACTGCGCTCCGCTTCGCTGCTCTTCGCCGCTCTTTTGGTGTGAGTTGAGCCTAAATGATCTTTATCTTTATCTTTATCTTTGTATTTGTCCCAGGCGCGATGTGGAGCGTGACCCTGGAGTCGCTCTGCGAGAAGGCGTGCGGCGCGGGGTCGGAGCGCGCGGGCTGGCCGGCACGCAGCGTGTTGAAGGCGCGCGCCATGCTCAGCAACGCTGCGCGTGCGCACGCGGAGCACAGCAGGGCCGCCGCCGCCGCCCGGGCACTCGTGCATCGCCTCGCGGCACACAACGAGGTCAGTCTTGTCACCAGGTTCTTACCTGATTCTTTCGCTTCTTAGCGGTAGATAGATCATTTTATTGTAAACTGTTGAAATTTTTATAAAGATAGTAGATTTGTGAAGCGCAAACAGTTTGCATTTTTCAGACTTACAACGTATAAAAGCTTAATAACTGCTTAGTAAAGCTAACAATGGGGGCAATTCGGAGTGTCGCAAAAGCTAAACTAACCTAACTAAAACTATTGCCATCCTTTTTATTTCCTATCGCTATGAAAGGGACGGCAACAATTTTAGTTAGCTTAGTTTAGCTTTTGCGACACTCAGAATTGCCACCAATACCTTCAATCGCTGAAAATTTTCTGCAGATCGTAATACACTTTGGAATTAAGCCAGTTCTTAAGTCTACTGCTGAAAGAATCTACACATAGAGATTATATTATATTATTAGATAAGGCCGCCCATTGTACATTGTTCGTAGTTTTATCGCTGGTTGTACTTATATCCTAAAAATTAAGGTGTGCAATATTGAATTTCCATTCATTCATTCATTCATTATTTCCCTGGTGTAGGGAGTCGCGTACAGGCAGTAGAATCCCCTAGTTTTAAGAACGTGACATGTCAAAGTGGTCTATAAACGATCGTACTGAATAAATACATTCTGAGTTTGAAATGAAAAAAATAAAATTGAAATATGATCACGACTGTATCTCAGGCAGCGGTAGACATTTCTTTCAGATCTTTTTAGGCAATTTTTAGATCCTTTTGAGTCTGAGTTTCTACTAATTCTGCTCATCAGGGTCTGATTGAGTTTCAAAGACCCGGGTGGCATGAGTAATGAGTTTTTCTATTTCCAGTTGATGGGAAATGGTCAAGAGACGAGCGCGATGCTGACGCGACGCTCCAAGGAACTCGTGCTAGCCACTGAGCGACTCGTCGCCGCCAACACCAAGGCGCAGACTTTACTCAACGCGGCACATCAGAGGTATGCTAACATTTTCATTAACCGTCGACTAAAAGAGAGGTGTTACAAGTTTGTAGGGTGTTTCTGTGTGTCGCGAGCTATAAACGGTGAAGGAAAACATCGTGAGGAAACCCGCGGCTAGTCAGCCCCACACGTATTGACCATTGTCTTTCCTGTGGATATGTCCGACAGCTGAGAGGATGGTTTAGGTGCTACAAGCCTATTCCATCCCAACAATGTCCCAGGCACTACAGTGTCCCGTTAAGTGTAGGCAAAGCTTGCCTCCTGACTCTGTATAAATCATCTAGTAAATGTGTAAAGGCCTGAAGAATTATATTTCATATTTCATTCTGGAACCTTCCAGAGTGAAATGGGGAGTAGGCGCGAACCCGTCCCTGGGCGGCGCCCTATCCGCGCTGGAGGAGGCGTGGGGCTCCACGGCCGCGCGCGCCGCCCGGCTGGCGGGGGCGGCGCCCTGCCTCGCGCTGCACGCCAGGACTGCGCCCCACGCCAGGCTCAGGGGAAACAATAAGTTGCTGAGGACAGTTACCACGGCCCTGGCGCACTGGGAAAAAGTAATTAATTCTTATTTATTTATACACTAGCTGCGCCTCGCGGTGTTACCTGCGGTAGTTTCCGTTCCCGTGGGAATACCGGAATCAAAAGTAGCCTATGTGTTATTTCCGGTCATAAACTATGTATATTCCAAGTTTCAGCCAAATCCGTTAAGTAGTTTTAGCGTGAAAGAGTAACAAACACACTTACACACACACAAACTTTCACCTTTATAATATTAGTAGGATAGTAGGATTAGTAGGATAGTAGGATTAGTAGGATATTCAAGCTTGCTAAGACGTTCTTGATAGATCGTTGAAGTTAAGCAACGTTCTGAGCGGTCACAACTTGGATGGGTGGCAAGTGGCATTATCAGCTGAGCGCTTCCGTGCTTCGGAGGGCACGTTAAATTGTCGGTCCCGGCTTTTAAAGTCGTTAAGCCATGACGGAGGCCTTTAGGCGGCCTGAAAACTCCGTCACCAGAGTTGGCCACTTGCTCATACGAACTTACTTTTACTTAGTACACCAATTGAAGATACTATTTAGCTTAGGATATTATTCCTATTCCGTATTTCCTATTAAGTGTTAATACAATTAAACGTGAAGATGCGACGAGAGCATGTAATAAGTTTTGTGTGTATTCTAAGTCAAACTCAAGCCTTAATAGTTTATATTTATTACAAGCAATATTATAAGCTATAATAATATAATAATAATAAATAATAAAATATATTTAATAAATATATAATAATATATATATAATATAATAATATAATATAATATATATAATATTATATATATACACACAAGCAATATTGTGTTCTATGTTTCAGGCCTGTACCCTGACGCAAAAGTATTCTCTGGACGTGTCTCCCACTGAGGAGTCGCTCATGGAGATGCTGCATCCTGAGGGGAATATCGACACGCAATGGGTAGGTACAGTCAGACAAGAAAGTGCTTTACCAGTTTTGACAAAAGTTTTTGTGAGGTATTGTCGATAATAAAAAAAAATCAAAATAAATCTAAAAAATAATAAAATGTTAAATAAATAAATAATAATAATTAATTTAATTATTATTAATTTTTTTTTTTTAATTAATCGACATGCAATCTTTCATGCATGTTTTACGCACAAAAAATACTGTATCAAATCGTAAGCTGGAGCAAATCTGCGGGAAAAGCTAGTTTAAATTACATAATAATATGGAAGAAGCATTTAATTTTCCTACAATTTCAATTACATTTTCCTGAATTCCAGGTGGACAATGTGTCCGCTCTGCTCCGTGAGATGACGTGTTCCCTCGTGACGGAGGGCAAGGCCTTGTCCGCCCGCGTCGCCGCAGCAAGAGCCGTGTTGAAGACCGCGGCCGCCAGGCTCGCGGCGCCGAGCGCAGCGAGAGAGACGCTCATGCAGGATGTACGACCTGCGTTGCAAGCGCTGCAGACTGTCAATGACGTGAGTGACTTATAAATGAAAAATCCTACTAAAAGTTTATGACTTCGACGGGATTCGAACCCGGGTTGCCTTACCCCCGGTTCCCATAACCAACGTACGGATATCCGTAGGTCGGTCGTCATAGCAACGTTGTTTGTACAACACAAAATGTATGACACTTTATGACAGCTAAGAAGAAAGAAAGAAAAATCTTTATTTTGTCATTACAATTAAGAAAACACATTACATATAAAAAGAGAAGTAAAACAACGTTGCTATGACAACCTACCTCCGGACATCCGTACGTTCGATATAGGAACCGGGCATTAGACTACTCGGCCACGAAGCTTATGTGCTCGTCCACACTGCATGCGCGGGGACTTAGGCCTTTGCGGGCGCGGCGGCGGGAGCGTGCGGGTGGCCACAGTGACGCGCGAGCTGTTGTCGTCATTTTAATACAAAAAAAATTAAGACGCGCAAACGCCGAGCGACAAGACCCAACTGGTTTGATATCCCCGCCACCCGCGCATTGAGACGCTTGCCTACTAGGCCCGTAGTGTGTCCATAACGCGCGGATAGGAACGTTTCTCGCACTGTGGACGAGCACTATGACGCCGACGACTAAACTATCAGTAAGATGATATTTCGGTTAAAGCACCGATGAGCGCCATCTACCGGTACGGGTAGGTGTGAGTGACATTGTTTTGTTTTGTTAAAAACAGCGAACTACATGTTAAAAAAGTACTATCCTGAGTACCTACTATTTGTGATTAAACGAACTTACTGAGAACTGAAGTTCTATCATAATTATACGAATATAATTGTAAATTCCTTAGTCTCGTTGGGTCATAAATAAAAGTTTTCTCCATCCGTCCAGGGCCACAACCCCGCGGCCGAGTACCTAAACCTGGAGCGCGCCGTGTCTGACCACCTCAAGGCCCTCGCGGCGGTGGGTCCGCCCCCCTCCGCCCCCACCGCCCCCGCAGCGCCCCCCGAGGCGGGGGCGGAGGGGGCGGTGCGGGCCGCCGCTACAGCTGCTCAGGCGTTGTTACACGAACTGCCGGTGCTCAAGAATGCATTGTTAGAGTGAGTATTGTATTTGTTGAAATATGCTTTTTGAATAAATTTTTGTACTTCTACTTTGCAAGGTTTCTGCATAATATGAAACGGTTTGTCACGTTTCCTTTACAAAAACTATACCGTCATTTATTTATTTAATTATTGGAGATCCAACGGCTTTCTTAAATCAGAATAACAATGTATTAGCTATAGGAAGTAATATATAAGTCATATTTATAAGGAGAATATAATTTATGTATCTATCATCATTATTGTATCGCAGAGTGCACAACAAGTGGCCGGCCGAGCACTGGACCCGGAACAAACTGACGCGACAGTTGGCCGTCACCGCTAGGCCAGGTAAGTTCGTTTTATGTAAAAAACTATATATACCTTTGTGTAATTATAATATATTGTGATAGAACAAGCTTCATGCTGTTGTTAGGAACTTTTAAATGGCTTCGCCTCATCGTGTAATTGAATTTCGAAATCTAACTTTTTGATGTGTTACAATTTTGTCACCCCTTTTTATCCCTCTTTAGGGGTGATATTGAAAAATCTTGTTCTTTTTTTATAGTTATAAATATATGTATAGATAAAGGTTTAAGTGAAATATGTTTATGTTTTAGTGGGGGGCGGTGGGGGCGGTGCGGGGCGCAGCGCTGTGGGCGCCGGGGTGTGGCGCCGCGTGCGGCTCAAGCTGGAGGGCCGCGACCTGGGGGACAGGCACACGCTGCAGGAACAGGTACGGTGGGGGCGGTGGGGGCGGGGGGGGGGCCGTGGGGGCGGTGAGGGCGGTCGTCAATATAATTGTAAATCTACAATCATTTGACAGGATAAGCTAGAAGAAACTTGAGGTTGATTCGTTCATCAGAGATTTCAATTGTCAGCTGATTGTGCTTGACGTATCGAGGCATATTCTACGAGTATAAGATTTGCTAAACTAACAATGTCCTCTTGTGTTCTAGGTGGACTACATAATAAAGGAAGCGACGAACTCTGACAACTTGTGCATGATGTACGAGGGCTGGATGGCGTGGGTGTGAGGGGGTCGTGTCCCCCCGGACCGCCCCCCAGCGCCCCCAGCGCCCCCAGCGCCCCCGCGACACGCCGCCCGCGCCACTAGGCCCGCGCGCTCGTGCGCCACGAAGGCCCCGCTAGGCCCCGCTAGGCCCCGCTAGGCCCCCAGGCCCCAGAGAGGAGGTCGAACCCCAGGGGCGACAGTATAGGCAGGGATGCCTGACGATCTAACGATTGCTCCTTATGTTAGGCCCGTGCTCACTAAACGAATCTAGACAGTTCTCTATACGATTCGACTATAATATAACATCTTTGACGCGTATAGATATAGACTGCTGGTTTGCGAGAGATCGGGCCGATAGGATAGTTTAGACGGAGGTTTTAGTTTATTGTTTGAGAGAGGGCGACGACTCGACTCGTCCGAGTCACACGGAACATCTGCCGCCTTCGGTACGAATAAGGCTTTTTATAAAAAAATATAAAATCACAAAAAAATCTTAATATAAGCAGTATCTGGTACTAACGGCATTTCTGATGTCTGATCGATTATACTATTTTTAGTTATTGGTAGTAAATTTTCTGGAATTTCGGGCTTGGAAATTGTTACGCAATTTGCCTCGCATTGTAGTATTCCGAGGGTTGATACAAATATGTTATATTCTCAAAATTTCACCGAAACTATTCAGCTTGAAATAGTGGATTTATCTTGTAGTTTAACGTTTAACATCATCTCCTATACTTATAACAAAATATTCATTAATTATATTATAGGGAAGTTTAGTTCATTTTCTGTAAAACATTTAGCCCAATAAAATAGCAATTTGAAATAGTCATCACAATTTAATATTATAGTGAATTTTCAGCAACTTTACAAGCTACGTAGTATTTTGTGTTACAAATGAATAAAATATTTGACTAATATGTTAATTACTTAATAGATTTTAATCAGTCTAAATAAATGAATGTCATCAAACTCTAATATTACTCTTTGATAATACATAATACTAAGAAAGCAACTTCTAATTTTTTTGTAATTTTTGTCTATCTGTACTTTGGGAAAAAATACTAAAAAATAAATAATTTTGTGTTACTGACTGGTCAACTGAAAGCTCCAGTTCCGGTCTTACAATAATATTCCGTTGCAAAAAATTTACCTTCATAAAAACAACACGAACTTCATATCGTTGAGAAACCCGCTCTTATGCAATACATTTTGAATAGACGTGCCTTCCATTGATGTACTAGCATCCGCCTGCGGCTTTGCTCGCGTACGCGTAGTAATTACCCGGATAAAAACTAGCCTATGTGTGAATCCAGGGTCATATACTGTGTATATTCCAATTTGCAGCCAAATCCGTTCAGTAGTTTTTGCGTGACTGAGTAACAAACATCTATATAATGCATACAAACTTTTGTGTTCACAATATTGGTAGAATAGAAGAATTTCCGATGGGTAAGATCGATTAAGTTGCAATGTTGATCTAAGTTCTGGACAGGCATACTCCATCTCAACGGTCTCTCAGCGTCTCCGAGCGATTTATCTGTAACAATTTATAGTCTATTGCGATGCGAGAATGCAAGCGTTTAGTTGTTCATACTGTTATTTATCAGTAATAAGTATGTGTTAGTAAATACGATTAATATCTAGAAGACAGACAAAGGCCATACACAAAATCGTAACCCTAAAAAATAGCCTGAAAACTCTAAAACATCAATTTTATCCAAGAAATTTCAATTACTTTCTAGTTAAAAATGTTTAAATATTGAATATTGTTGCTACCTACTACTAAGTATTGAATTTTCTTGGATAAAATTGATGTTTTAAAGTTTTCAGGCTATCTGGTACTGCGGGATCGGGTTACGATTTTGTGTATGGCCTTTGTCTGTCTTCTAGATATTAATCGTCTTTGGTGTTAGTAAACAACCATATCCAAAAATTGCTAGAATATAGCCTGCTTTCTTCATAATACCTTTTGAAAAGGCTTTTTGATCTTGTCACTACAAAACTGGCAATAAATGATAGCGTTACTTTAAGCGATTCGAATACGCAACTATTATGGACAAAGCAGTGCTTGCATATTTTACAGAAAGTGAGTTAATAATATTAGTATGTATCTACATTATGTATCGCACTAACACGTATGGTTGGTGAATGAATGCTCTAACTAATCTCTGTACTAGCGTATGTGTGTTTGTAAGGGTGGATGCATTTTTATAGTTAAAGGAACTCTACAATAATTTTAGTTATTCATACTTAGACTTTACTAAAATCTGGTCTTCCTTGTGGTGGATGTAACAGAAATGTATTTTTGTCACCAACATCTGATCAATATAAGTAACTTCACATCATTCATGTAGATCTAAATAATTTAGAAATGATCACAAGAAATCGCTTAGATTTCATTCAAATTATCCAGCGTAGACGAATTTCCGAATGGCTTAATAAATCTAAGTTTTGAAGAACAAGGCAACCTGATATTGAAAATGCATTCACTTCTAGTGTAATTGTATCGCTTTGTCATTAATATTAATAAATGGTGTATGTAAAATTAGTTGTTTTATTTTAACCTACGGTATCCGTTACCAAATATATCAGAATACACAGAGTATCCAAACACTACGTTTTAGTTAGTTAATTAAATCACAATATTTTAAATAATAGAAAGGTAAAAACTATTCGACGAAGGGATTTCATAAGTTCGCGCTAAAGACCAATACAGCATGACATTGACAGTGACATTTGAAAAACAAACTTTTTTCGTCTTTGCGGGTAGTTTATGTCTGTAACAAAACTCGTCTAATTCTACCCACATACATTCCAATTTTTACTTAAATTTATAGTGATTCTACCCACATTAAAAATGACACTCAGGGTGTCGTTTAATTTTGGACTTTAACATGAACGACTTAAGAGCTTTCGGAGTAAGCGTTTAATCATCATGCTAAGCAACATTTTACATCTCCTTGTAAGTCATGATTGCCTGGTACTTTGTGCATGAAAACTGATGGTTCTTGTAAGGAAAGGCAAATTTTCTAAAAGCTTATGAGCAAAAACTAGACTAATTGATGTGTGTTTGAATCGTTTACTGGAAAACCTCTTGTGTATTCATGATTGCCTGGTAGTTCAGTCTTGAAGACAGGTGGATTCTAGCAGCGCGTTTATCATTATTTAATTTTTTAGAGCAGTAGAAATTACAGCATTTCCAAATATCTCTGCTGCTCTGGAAAAGATATTAGTTTAGTTTTTGCTCCTAAACTTTTATCAACATTTGAATTTCCATACAAGAACCATCAGTTTTCATGCACAAAGTACCAGGCAATCATGACTTATTAGGAGATGTAAACTGTTGTTTAGCATGAACATTAAACGCTTACTCCGATAGCTCTTATGTCGTTCACGTTAAAGTCCAAAATTAAATGACATCCTGAGTGATACTTTTAATGTGGGTAGAATCACTATACATTTTAGTAAAATTGGAATGTATGTGGGTAGAGTTAGACCAATTTTGTTTCTGAATACCCGCACTGGTTTATTTTTTTTTGTTTGTTTTTGAAATGTCATAATGTATGTAATAGGGTATCAAAGAGCATGTATAGTAATGTTAGAGGCTCAATTTTCAGACTTATTACTAGTATTTTAGTTATCTATGTATTCAAGTTGAAAATTAGGAGGAGAGTCGTCCAATATGATTGAACATGTCGGAGTAGACGGGTAATGAAGATGATGCATGTTTTTACATAATGACATAGGAAGAAACAAGAAGACAAAGAAAAATGACCAATAAAATTCGAAATGTTTTATTTACATAACATAATATTATTGATAAAATGTAAAGGAACTAACGATAATTGAGGTTGATATGATACTCATCTCGAACCCATAATTTATTGCAGAAAACATCTAATGCCCTACTCTAATTTTCACACAAGGTTCCCGTACAAACAGTTTTGAGATGGTTCAATATTTTTTAAATTTAAATAATAGATTTAAAATTTGTAATTATATTTAATTTAATTTGTATTTAGAAGCGTAGATATTTTTTGTTCCTCTGTGTTTCTTTGTTCATAAATAAATAAATTTAGAAATAGTTTATAATTGATTAAATTAAAATCATAACTTAATCACCAAGATCCATATCTGAATTATTCACTTCATTATTCGTGCTTCGGAGGGCACGTTAAATTGTCGATCGCGGATTTAAGTCGTTAAGCCATGACGGAGGCTTTTAGGCGGCCTAAAAACTCCGTCACCAGAGTTGGCCACTTGCTCATACGAAATTACTTCACTCTTCACTATTTGTACGGCACCTTGTGTGTTCAAAACCTATTTAAAAATCAATAGACAACATACATATTTACAAACAAATCATAGATTTTGACTTTTGAATACTATTACATAATACACTCGAAAATGTAACTTCAACACTATACATACATACATGTATTTAAGGCTTTTTTTAGGATTTCTTTAGCTTTATAGCGCAAATGCGATTAAAGAAGAAAGTATTTACAATGAGGGCAATTCGGAGTGTCGCAAAAGCTAAACTAAACTAACTAAAATTATTGCCATCCTTTTTATTCCCATCGCTATGAAAGGGACGGCAACAATTTTAGTTAGCTTAGTTTAGCTTTTGCGACACTCAGAATTACCACTATTATCATGAATTAACGACTATTTAATTAATATACAACATTCAAACAAGAAATAATATAGAATATATTATAATATTCTCGGTGTTTGAGTCTAGGCACAATGTATAAGCACTGTAATGGCAGTCATAATTAAGTTTTTTGATTATAAACTAGTTTCTAGATTATTATTTTTAGTGTTAACTTTCCACTTAGGCTCAACTCATACTAAAAGAGCATCGAAGAGCAGCGAAGCGGAGCGCAGTTTCAGTGTCATACGAATTTCAACTTTAATTTCATTACTATAATACTTATTATCGCAGAGAAGGCGCGCGTATTCGAATTCGCCGGAATTCCCGCAAAGCCGCGGGCATCCTCGCGACTCGGTCGAGTTTCTCATGCGATAATAAGTATTATAGTACCTAATGAAATAAAGTTGAAATTCGTATTAAAACCGCGCTCCGCTTCGCTGCTCTTCGATGCTCTTTTGGTGTGAGTTGAGCCTTAGGGAATTTAAGGCTTTTAAATACATTTAAATAAACTCAGCCCTACTCTAGCTACACCGTAACTGACGTAGTTAAGTTTAGTTTTCTATTATTATAATTAAGAATAAAAATTATCATCACCAAATCAGAAATACCAAAATCAACGTCCATAGATTTCACATAAAATTACCTCTAATAAGTATAGATTAAATATTGGCAAAGATGTACATTGTATACAATAAGAACCATAAATTAGCAAATGTAAAGCGAGGAATATTACACAAAGACATGGAACAATAAAATTAATTATGAAATCAAAGATGGCTGCTCTTTTTCACAAACAAACAACCAGTGGTTAACAAGTAGGATACATGCTATTTCAACTTTAACTTGTTTTTTTTTGTCATACTTAGAAATAAAATAACAGTGAATGTTAATGTGCGATTTTTTATGTTATAAGAACTTTATTAGACACTTTCCAAAAAAATTATAAAGAACTTAGTAGAAATATCGAATTTTGTATCAATTTTCTGGTTATTTGTTAAAGGGCTCAAAGTATAATACAGCGAAGGTAATTAAACAATAAAAATAGAGCATAAAATATCTCTCAACATTGCGAGAAACAAGAATACAGGAGAATTCTAAAAATGCTGACTCTAATTTTTCAATTTATCATTAAAACCATTCATTTAATAATTAACATCCCTGAGTTACTTATATTAATTGATATCCTAACAACAGTCTTAGCCGACCTCACGAGTAATAGCTGTCGTAGAATGGAACAAGAGTACATGCAGTACTAAAATTGTAGGTACATACAATAAAGAGCGCTGTCTGAACACAGGCGCAAACATACCCCCGTTACTTCCCCGACCAAGCTCTTTTTACGTGGCGCGACCTATACATGCTTTTAGTAAGATTTTTTAAGTATAATTAATGGGTATACTTTTGTTCCGATTTATATATACTCGTATATAATGAATAGACGATATTTACGATTAAAAATGCCATTGCTCAATTAAAAATTTGCGAAGCTTTTAAGTCTACAAGCTGAATAACCTGTGTTTTTTCAACCAATCATGCAGTCTCAAAGATATTTTTTCATAAATATCTCCAAGACTGCACACCACTATTAGTCATGCAGTCTCTAAGGTAGTTTTCAAAAATATCTCTGAGACTGCATACTACCATCAGTCATGCAGTCTCTTAGAAAGATTAAACAAATCTGGCTCTCTAAAGTGCAGATAGACAAATCCAGTTCATCGTCGTGATAGAGTTTGAATAAATATCTCAAATCGATGGCAGTTTTCCAGGCATATTTTCCAAAATTTCCGCTATCACGTATATTTCAAAAGCGACGGTCATGCAGTCTCCTAGACCGTTTCTATCTCGAAAATTGCAACGCGACCTGTTGTTTCAGAGCTACTTCTAACTGAAGCCACCGACCATGCAGTCTCCTAGACAGATCCTATCTCGGAGACTGCATCGTGCAGTCTCTAAGATAACTACAGATAATTCCGACAGAGACTGCAGGGCGCGTGTTATCGCGCGACGCGTTGTTTCAACGCGACTAGTTCGTCTAACTGCGCCTTGTAGAGTTGCGTCACATCCTGCAGGTCCAGCTTGATCTCTGCTAGTTGCTCCTCCTTCTCGCCGTACATTTGCAGAAGCGCATCGTATTGCTCTTGGAGATTCTGAAAGATTAAGAATTTGAATCAGAAATACATAAATATTTATGTATTTCTAGTATTAGTATAGAAGTAATGCATAATTGTTATCTATACTATCTATATATATCTATACTAGTCTATACTCTATGCTTATATTATAAAGAGGTAAAGTTGGTTTGTTTGTTTGTTCGTATGTTTGGGGTAATCTCCGAAACTACTGATCCGATTTCAAAAATTCTTACACCGATGTGTAGCATGAACTTCCGAATGAACATAGGCTTTATTTTATCAAGGTAGGTATAGGTAGCGCCACGTAAAAAGAGCTCTGTCGGGGAAGTAGCGGGGGTATGTTTGCGCCTGTGTTCACTCGCTGACGAACCAATAGCACTCGCTACATCAATGGTATGAAGTGCGCCGCAACACCTCTCCACCAATCATCGACCACGGAGCAGTTTGACAGACAGCGCTCTTTTTACGTGGCGCGATATATACCACGCGAGCGAAACCGCGGGCGAGTAAGCTTGTATTGTCAGTCATTATAATAGCACACGGGAAATTACTCACGTAAAATTATCGTCGATTTAGATACCGACAATGTTGTGAGTAATTTCCCGTGTGCTATTATAATGTCTAATACAACTCACGATAGTTTTGAAAGTGTTGTCAGAGATAAGTAAGTAAGAATAGAATAGAATATGACTTTATTGCACACCATAAAAGAAATAAAAAGAACATAACAAAACAATAGTTTTTCTTAAACTTTCGCGATCACAATTCATATTTATAAATACATGTACACGGGATTTTATCGCGTTATTTACCTTATTTCTTTTCTTCCCGACGTTTCGGCTATGTTGCAATAGCCATGGTCGCGGGTGGACTGGAGTATGCTTCAATTTGAGTTTCGTTGTGTAGCGGGTGGGTAGTTTTGTATCACTGGTAAAACTACCCTCACAGATCTTCAGAATTCGGATCGGCTGCATTTACACCGCAACACACCACACTAACAGTATCTTCACACCGAGAAGTCATATTACGACGTGCATTGCATCTACTAATCACAGGATTCCAAGATGATGGGAGCCTAAAACCATCCTCACGATTGAAATTCGGATACTTCTTGATTTCAATTGCCTCACGAATCATTCGCTTATAATATTGGCGTTCGTTGGCAAGAATCTTGGGATCGTGAAGTTCAATCCAGTGATTGGGCCCGGAATCCACTAGGTGCTCCGCTATCGCTGATTTATGTACCTGGCGGTTCTTAACTGCTGCAATGTGCTCCTTTATTCGTTCGGCTACAGTACGCTTAGTTTGGCCAATATATGAGCGACCACAGCTACAGTCTACTTTGTACACGCCAGGTACTTGTAGCGGTATGACATCCTTCGGCGATCTCAACAACTTAGCCACCTTCGTTAGAGGAGTAAAAATGGTTTTAATGGAAAACTTGTTCAAAACATTACCAATTTTATCGGTTACTCCCTTCACATATGGCAGATACGTAGGTTGTCTGCTTACATCAGGTAATTTATCTCTTCTCGTACATATTGGCTGTCTCTTTCTTAAACCTACATAACCATTACGTTTAAGTACCTCCTGAACATGCCTGAAATAAGGTAAATAACGCGATAAAATCCCGTGTACATGTATTTATAAATATAACAAAACAATACATAAAACAGTGTAACAATGGGCGACCTTATCGCTAAATACTTACTAAGTAAGTAAGTTTACTTACTTACTTACTTATAACTTTAGTAAGTGATAAGTTACCTGGTGTAGATGGAGCCTGGCCTGCGCCTGTGCGAGCTCGTGCTGCAGCGCGGTGCGAGCACCGGTGCAGCGCGCGCTCGCCGCCCGCGCCGCCGCGAGCTCGCCCTCGCGCCGCCGGACCAGTGCTAGCGTCTCCTCCAGCGCCAGCGCGGAGGGACCCGAGGATGTGTAGTTGGGGGACCAGCCTTCCTCCTGGATATTACACAACATTATATTACACAACTTGATATTACACAACTTTTGGGACAAGTCTTCTTCTATCATTTCAGTGTTTCAATACAGTGGACCCCCGGTAATCCGGCAAACATTATGCAGGGCAGTGTCGGACTATCAAATTTGTCGGATTATAGAGCACTGCCTAAGACCCCTATAGTCCGGATTTTTTTACGAAAGAGTACCTTGTAATCCGACAAATTACATATCTAATGACAAGAATCTATATATTATAGGTACATAGTGGGGGCAATTCTGAGTGTCGCAAAAGCTAAACTAAGCTAACTAAAATTGTTGCCGTCCCTTTCATAGCGATGGGAATAAAAAGGATGGCAATAGTTTTAATTAGGTAATCTTAGCTTTTGCGACACTCCGAATTGCCCCCATTTACATTCTAAGTCATGTCGGATTACAGGGGGCGCCGGATTAGACAGGGGCCGGATTATCGGGGGTCCACTGTAATTACATTATTTTTTCCCTGCAGGAGACCACATCAACTAAGCGTTTTGACATAACGCGGTATGTTATTACAAATACTGATAAATGAGAAACTCAATATAAATGCTGATCTCTGAAAGTTACTGAAAACAACAAATTTACGAAGTTTTATTCTTATTCTTTATTAGTTAAGCTTTGCCTACACTTAACGGGACACTGGTAGTGCCTGGGACATCGTTGAGATGGAATAGGCTTGCCCAGCACCTAAACCATCCTCTCAGCTTAGCCATGTCCACAGGAAAGACAATGGTCAATACGCATATAAATTTTTCGACACGAAAAGTCCATTGATGCACGGCCGGATTCGAACCCCCAACCTTCGGGTCGAAAGTCAAAGTACAAATCCACTTGGCCAACACAACTTTAAAAAACTGATTGGTGCCGTAATACCAGACATTTAACAATATAAATATATAGTTTTAAATCATTGAGGTAGTATTAAAGAGTCACAATCTAATAGCTGACAACACTCAAAAAATGTGCGTGCAAATTCAATGTTCTACAATGACATTTGACATTTGAATGTAGACGTTATGTCGTTTGATTTAATGTTCAATGTCGCTTGTACGCAAAAAAGAAAAACTCTGCGCACTCCATAGCGTGCGCCGAGTTTTGGCGTTTACATTTTATTCGTCTGATTGTGGCTCTATAATACTACCTCGATGTTTTAAATAAATATCCAGCACTTACGGACTGCCACAAGCTGTTGGAGAGAGAATCCGAGGCCACGGACTGCGGCGGAGACAAGTCGCCTCGGGCTGACAACTGTTCCTGGGGAAATACATTATTTTTCACTTTCAAAACTATCGTGAGTTGTATTAGACATTATAATAGCACACGGGAAATTACTCACGTAAAATTATCGTCGATTTAGATACCGACAGTGTTTCGATTCTTCCGGAGAATCTTCATCTGGGTATGAGTGTGGTCAGTCCTCGCGGTCGCGTCGACGCGATAATTTTACGTGAGTAATTTCCCGTGTGCTATTATAATGTACATTATTTTTGTTTTACACATACAAACATAAAATCACGCCTCTTTCCCATGGGGGTAGGCAGAGACCACGGATCTCCACTTGCTACGATCCTGACACACCTCTTTCGCCTCATTCACTCTCATTACATTCTTCAGACACGCTCTCCGGTTTAGGGTAATGAAAAAAAAAACAAAACAATGCGGAACAACATACATTTGGCGTTCAGTTTTAATTTTTAGTGGTCCATTCTCTTACTCTCTTTTAATGACACTATCCATCGAATAGCAAGTTACCTGTAAGATAGAGTTTCGTTTCCTCTCCACTTCTAGCGCGCTGGTCTGCTCCGCGAGGAGTTGTTCCGTGCGCTGCAGCTTCAGGCTGATGGTGGACAGCTGTTCTTCGTACTCTTGCTTTGTTCTCTCCAGCTCAGCGCTTAAACTGAACAGAAGAAGCTATGATTAGTATATGAAACGCTCGTGCTTAGACGTTCTTGAAGTTAAGCGACGTGATTTAATCGAGATCCTTTTCTATCCATTATGGATATAACCGGTGATTCATAATTGGTATGTTATCCCGAAAAGGGGTCATTCACCTCATCAGTGTGAACAACATTTCTACGACTTTTTGAATTTCGATAGAAATGACTAGCAAAGTTTCTTTCAGAAATAAACACAGAGCAACCCTATAATAATCAGCTGATCCCTGAACTTTACCGGTGACCCTAACCACCGGCCAGTGGCCCGTGTGACGTACGAGGGGGGCGGGCGATGAAAATATTGATAGATAATAGATGATAGATTTACCAAAAAAAATTTTGTATGAAAAACTTAAAATTAGAATTCACAAGATTTGCACCTACACAACTTTACTGTTCATTTTCATGGTCACAAAATCCCCCTTCCGGGATAACATACCAATTATGAATCACGTTGTATATTATGGTACAAGTGACATTAAACATTAAAACAAACGACATAACGTCTACATTCAAATGTCATTGTAGAACATTGAATTTGCTCGGACATTTTTTTAGTGTTGTCAGCTATTAGATTGTGATTCTTTAATACATCTCAATGGAATAAGTATAAATAAATGTATACCTCTGCATGAGTTGTGTGGTGTGAGCCAGGTCCCCGGCCGCCCGCGCTGTGTCGGCCGAGTGGGCCCGGTGCCGCGCCCGCTCCCGCTCGGCCAGCAGCTCAGTGTCGCGCAGACGCGAGTGCAGAGCGAGGGATTCCTCAACGAGCACCTTCTCACGTTCAGTGCTCTTGAATAACGCGCGCTCGAGCTCCGCTGGAAATTAGTTTTTCTAATAAGAAAAAAAAAACTTTTCTTTTGTTCTTTTCTTCATATGATCAATAACAGACACTGTGTGCACTGTTTTTGTTTTTGAACATAGTGGAACTGTGGAACACTTAATATAGTGGTGTTTTTTGAACATGTAACACTCAAAATAGTGGTGTATAGAAGAGATACAAGCTTGCTAAAATGCACCTCAATAATAAAGGCATAATACTTTTGTCTTGGCACAAACGACTCGTGCCGATCGTAAAAAGTGCAATTTCATTCTTACAAAGTTATCAATACTAATATTATAAAGAGGAAAGATTTGTGTTTTACAGGCATTAGAATCACCTAGCATGTAAAACGATACTTAAGTGATCCTTGAGGTCCTACAAGAATAAATGATTTTTCTTTCTTTCTTTCTTTCTTTAGTATGATAAAAATAAAATAAAAAATTAACGCATCGATTTAAAAAAAAATTACATTATTAGAAAGTTACATTATCACTGAGTAACATAGGCGTGTAACTTACTTAATTTCTGTCTAATAGACAGTTGTTTTCGCGATTGACTGTGATTTTTGCTTTGATACAACTTGGATACATTCCGAGACAAGTTACACAATCAGACGGCTGGTATCGCCTGGTATTACCTAGTTGCCTCGCGTGTGCGCTGCCTCGCTCTAACGCGGCGCGCTGCAGGTGCGCCAGCTGAGCCAGCACGCCCCCCGCCCCCGCCCCCGCGCCCCCCTCCCCCCCGGCCCCCTGCCCCCCGGCCCCCCCGGCCCCCGCCCCCTGCTCCAGGGCGGCGCAGGTCTCCCGCAGCTCCGCCAGCTCGCGGCGCAGGGCCTGTTCGCGGGAGACCCAGCGTCTCTCATCTGAAATACAGTTTATATTCATCATACTAATATCGTTCGTTCGATCGTATGAGCAAGTGGCCAACTCTGGTGACGGAGTTTTTAGGCCGCCTAAAGGCCTCCGTCATGGCTTAACGACTAATATTATAAAGGTGAAAGTTTGTGTGTGTAAATGTGAATGTTTGTTACTCCATCACGCTCAGACGGCTGGACGGCAATAGATTAACGTCTTAGATCCTAAGTCTGTAATGTTAGTCTAAGATTAATAATAAAGAATTTGAATTTGAATTTGAATGAAATTTGGTACCAGGATAGCCTATATCCTTAAAGGTGAAAGTTTGTGTGTTTGTGTGTAAGTATGTTTGTTACTTCGTCACGCTCAAACGGCTAGACGGATTTGAATGAAATTTGGTACCAGGATAGCTTATATCCTGGATTAACACATAGGCGGGTAAACGGGAACTATTCACCGCGGGACGCAGCTGGTACAGATTATAATTGATTTAAATGACCATGATGATGATGATTTATGGTCCACAACTGGAATGCACTGCCAGATGACATTGTTACTTCTATCGATGCGTTTAAAAACAAGCTCGACATCTGGCTACAAACTAACAAAACAGTGCTCAAAAAGAGTAACCAATCATAAACTACCAATGACTGTTCCAACACTGTGTGATATAGACATACCCAGCTATAGCTGCTCGTCTATCATGTAATAAATAAATAAATAAATAAATCAATAAATCAATAAATAAATAAATAAATAAATAAATAAATAAATAAATAAATAAATAAATAAATAAATAAATAAGTAAATAAGTAAATAAATAAATACTTAAATAAATAAATAAATAAATAAATAAATAAATAAATAAATAAATAAGTAAATAAGTAAATAAGTAAATACTTAAATAAATAAATCTCTCTCTGCCCCTTCAGCCCTTCAGAGGACTCACCGCTGAGCATATCCGCCCTCAGCTGCGCGAGCTCCGCCCGCAGCGTCTCGGCCTCCGCTGCGGCGGCTTGAGCGCGCTGCTCCAGCGCGGGCCTCTGCCCCTTCAGCCGCTGCAGCTCGCCGCTGGAGCGCTGCAGCTCGGACAGCTCCTTGCGCGCCGCGTCGAGCGACGTGCGAGAGCTTTCTAAGCGCTGCTTGGCGTCATCTAAAGCGCTTTTTGTCTGAAAGTATAGTGATCATTTGATGTTACCGCTGCGAAATTCGTTGAGAGATTAATGATACTAATATTATAAATGTGAAAGTTTGTGAGAATGGATAGATGTATGGATGTTTGTTACTCTTTCACGCGAAAACTACTGACTGTGACGTACATATTTTATAACCGAGAATAACACATAGGCTACTTTTTATAGCGAAGGGGAGGGGGGCTTCGCTCATGAATAAACAAACTAGCAGTACATTTGCGTGTCCTGCCATATCGGACCGTAAAAATCGGTCTGTAAAACAGTAAAATTCTATGTAGTGCACAAACGCCTTTATGGCGCTAAGCCTACATTACAGCAGTCTTCAGTCGACCTAAAAACTCCGGCATTAGTTCATACGAGATAATGTTTGATAAGCCAAAAGTAGAGTATGCATCGCGGGCTTAAATGTGTATTTGTCTTGGGCGATCTTGTTCAATATAGCGCCCGGGACATAATACACTACTTTAAGCCCTAGTTGCATAATCTACTATTTCTGTTGAAGGGTTACCTCCATGACTTCCGTCTCCAGTTTCTTGTTGGCGGTGGTGAGGCGGTACACGGCTTCTATCTGGTTCACCTCCAACTCCTCCTTGGCTGCCATGGATCTCTTCACGCGATCCAACTCTGCAGTTTGTTCTGCTATTTTATCTCTGTAAGAATAAGTGGGTATCAGTAGAGTAAATTCCGTAGTTGAAACATTAAAAATCTTATTTGATTTAGGCAACCTCAACAGTACACATTGTTAAAAAAACATTCACATTAAAATACTATGATTTGTGCACCCATAACAGGCATACACAGCACTATTTAAAAAATCATCAATATGTATTATTATCTTTAGTGTCATGTTACAACAATGGTACCAAGATGGTAAGTTCGAACAAATATTGGGCATATAAAACTAACAAAAGCAGTTCTGTGGTCTATTTGAATGCTTAAATTTCCTCTCAATAATTCCCTTCACCTTTGAACCACCAACGAAAATCTTTAGATAAAAATTACATCACATTATCACATGACATTCGGATCGAAAGTCCAGCCCAAAAGATCACAAGTTACCTCAACCCCTTGATGACCTGTTCATTATCCTTCTCCTTGGCCCTCAGTTTCTTGATGATGTTGGAGTGCTGTAACTGCTGCCGGGCCAGCTTCTCCCCCTCTTCGTGAAGCTGAGCGATCACTTCCTCCTTCTCCCTCAGCATGTTCTCCAGCTCTGACGAGTTCTTGGACTTGAGGCTGTCTAGCTGCTTTCTTAGGTTATCCTGAATGGAGAAATAATCTAACTGATACCTTGAAACGAGACTGATACTTTGAACGATGATTAACATCATCTGAATCTCGAAAACGGCTCCAACGATTTTCATGAAGTTTAGTATGCAAGGAGTTTCGGGGGCGATACATCGATGTAGCTAGGATTCTTTTTAGATATTAGTGTCAATTAAAATAAATAATATCCTCAGACAATAGTTTCATCATTCAAATAAAATTAGGTACCTTATAATAATAATAATAATGATAAAAACGTTTATTTCTTTTCAAATAGACGTTTTTATTATTATACTCGTATCATTAGAAGGAATGCTTGTGTTTAACCTTGTGAGGCCTAAGTATGTACCTAATTAATTTTATCAAATACATCTTCAAACGTAATGTGTAATGCAATATTTCCAAGGATATCTACAATTATGAATTCTATAGGTAGGTATAGGTACGTATTCCATTCACTTGATAACGATCCATGCTAATCAAAATAAATAAAAATACAATTGAAAGTGATTTATCTGAAGGCGATAAGGTACAAAATATAATATAGTTATAGACAATGATTCAAGCTATTTATTTTAATGAAAATCTCAGTTAAACTGATCACGAATTCACGACTTTTAGAATCTAAATGCTAGTTGCGTCATCACAAGGAATTTTAATTCCTACTCTACAGCCGCGTATCGACTGCGCGCGGCAAACCATCGAACATTGGCTCGCGCGGCGGCCGCGCAATATGTGGACGAGTCTGCCGCGCGCGGCAGCTCGAACATTGGCGCGCTCGAACGTGCCGCGCGGCGATCCAGTTCGTGTCGGTTTTTGGTTGCGCGGCAAAGGAGCGTCAGTGTGTTGTGCGCGCGCAATTGGGACGGACCTTTTTTTTATTTAGACGCGCGGCAAGATGGATAACGAGAAGTGCCGGCATTTGATTAGATTATATGGCTTAAAACCTCATTCATGGCATTCTATTCATATATTTTTTTTTAATCCACCAACTAGGTTCTCGTCTCGAACGCTTATGAATAATAATGATGTATGATGATAAAAGCCGCAGCTGCACGTCGCTGGCGTGATACGTCCATGGTTGCCGCGCACAAAATGATGGATCGCCTGCCGCGCGCCGCTGCCGCGCTATATCAAAATGTTGAGCTTTAAATTGGCTCGCGCACCAAAACGTAGGTTTGGCGCGGTCGAACATGGCTCGCGCGGCAGCCGCGCGCAGTCGATACGCGGCTTACTACTAGCAAAAATTGCCTATTTTGAAATGTAAATAGTTAGACGTGCCCCTGGCAACTTTTAGGTATAGTGTCTGAAAATCCAATGCATGTAATCCATAGGTACTCGGGGATAGATAGAACACCAACACAAATGAACACAATAGGTACATTAATACATTTTGAAGATAAGACCAAGTTAGGTGTCATTTTGTTTACTATAGACTACGTAGTAGGTACTATCAGTCTCAAGACATTATTATATTCCCTCCACTGTTTATCAACAGTCTTAATAAAATAAAACAAAGTTGCACGCACATAGCTAGATATGTTATTTAAGACTTACCTTTTCTCTTATGGCCTGTTGAAACTTCTTCTCCAAAGCTGACATCCTCTGAGTGTAATCTTCAGTGATCATATTTATATCCCCTACTTCATGCTTGGCCATGAGGGTCTCAACCTGGGTCTTTAACTCAGCATTGTTCTCAGCCAGTTCTGCATTACTCCGACTCACCTCTATCAGTCTGTTCTCTCTAGCATCCAGTATCTCAGCCATCTCACACAGCCTTCGCATCAGCCTCTCATTCTCCGAGCCTTGGCTTTCATCACTAGTATTACTTTGAATAGAAGTCTCAGATAACTCCCTTGTGTGACCTCGAATTTTTGTAGCTAATGATTTCCCGAGTACTAAATCTACTAGGTTGGGAGATGTGGTTCCATCAAATTTTCCGTTTTTGTTAAAGCCGTATTTAGCTGGGCTATTTCTGCTGAAGCTCTCTCCATTTGGGCTGGGGATGATTTCTATGTCTGACGATGTGGCGGTTTCGACTTCATCACCAGAGGTATGGCCTGAGGTGCGGTCCGAGCCGATTTTGACGAGCTCACTTTTGCTATCAGAGCTGATGGGAGAAGTCCTTTCTTTAGTGCTGCCATCTTTGTGTGATGATGCACTGCTATGAGAACTACATTGCCTCTTCTCTACCTCCACAAATGCAGAGCTCTGTGATTGGAGCATTTCTGAAGACACATTGACATTATAAAATGAAGATGAATCACTCAGTTTCTCCATTAAAACATCCTCTTGATCTTTATCTGATTCTTTCTTCTCTTCTATAGTGTTTTCAAATATAAGGCTGTCATTATCAGCATTTAATGTCCGGTCCGAGGATCCATCATTTGAAGAATTTTCACCTATAAGTTTCTGTGGAATAATAGCTTGTTCTAAACTCATTAGTTCCCGCTCCATACCTTTTCTTGGCTCAGTTTTAATCAATTTTGGAAAAACACTTGCTTTGTCATCAGTGTCTAGGACAGTTGGTGCAGTGCATTCTGAAATGGAGTTGTAAGACATTGTATCTTCATCATCATCAGCCACTAAGCTGACTGAATCAGCTGTTTCAGCTTTCTCTGTGCAATCTCCAATTGGAGTGGACTTTTTATCACTTAGTTCTCCCGGAGACAGCATAGACGAGGTGCTGCTTGTCTTGTCACTGGTGTAACTGTCAAAACCAAGACATTCTATTGAACTCGGGCTCACAAGACTGTCTGGTAATATTTCTACAGACTCAGAGTTTTGTTTTTGTCCGCTACTGCACTGTGATAATGAGTGGACTGATACTTCTGAATCAGGTGTTGTCTTCAGACTTTGTGACAGAACTTCTACAGAGTCTGAACTGGACATTAGTGACAAAACATTAGACCTGGAAGAGTCTCTCCTCTCTTCTTTAACTACATCTTTCTTACCAACTTTATATTCAAGCCCTTCACTGTCCGACATCACCAATTGGCTCTTTGAGAACAAATCGTCATGGCTGCCAAACTGAGAGTCAGCAATCACATTCATGGACTTAGCTTTCGGTGGTTTGACTATGGCAGAGTCTGGTTTTGGTTGCTCAAAGAAAGATCCTGCAAAGGATCCCCACATACTCTGATTATTGTTGGCCGACTTTGAGGGGCTCTCAGTGACCACTATCGCCTCCGTAGAGGCACTATCACTCTCAGCGCTAACTGTCAGACCCCAGGAGGCAAAAAAGTCGTCTTTCTGCGGTGTTCCTCCTTGACTTTTGGAGGCCTTAGGCTTCTCGGAACTGAGTGATTCATCGTCCTGATCCTCACTGCTATCATCCTGGATGTCCAAAGCCTTGTCGATAGTTTTCTGAGCCTCCTTCAGCGCCGTTTTAGCGAGGTTTGTCAGCCCCGAAGTATCGAACCAACTCATGTTGGGATACCATCAGACGAACTCACAGAAATTCAGAACAAAGCACAGATTTAACACTGAATCATTAGCACACTGCAGCGCTAGCTGCACACAGAAAAACACATCATTAGCGATTACAAATCACAACATTACACAGGTGACGTCTCAGACCATTTTGTTTATTTGTTGTGCATTTTCTTTTTTCGCAATTTGACCACTTGTCAAATGTTATTTTACTAGAATTCTGAATTATCACTTTTACTCGCTATTTGGGCTCTAAATATTTTATTTAACATTTTCACTGTGTATGTTCAACGAATCGCAAATGAACACGAATGTTTGACACTTCGCTATCACAAAAAGAATGTCATTTGACTGATATTTTAGAGGCGTAGCGTTTGAATGCTATTTTCGGCCAACTGCTCATAGCTCCAGTGGCGCAATTGGTTAGCGCACGGTACTTATAAGACAGTGCTCGTGAGTAATGCCGGGGTTGTGAGTTCGAGCCTCACCTGGAGCATATTTTTGCAGCTCAAGAATTTTGAAGCTATATTGTTTTGTTACACAATGTGTAACTTGAAAGTTTTTTACATTTATGTGTTGAGCTAAGCAATCTATTCCGAGATCCGATTCATCTATCTTTTCGGCTGTCTTTGCTTTGTTATTTCTAGCACTAGTGTATCTTTTATCTGTGGTATTATGTAGGTACCTGGTGGCCCAAGCCAAGTTAAGTACCTACCTAGTCAGGTTGTAGTTTATTTGATAGTATATTTTTATATGAAATATGTAGGTACATTTATTTAGTGACTGACATCAAGAGTTAAAACCAGGAAAGTGTATAATATAAATTATTTTATTAACAAAACTTGTACATATTTACAGATAACATAGGTAATTTAAATTCCTTTATCGCATAGTTTTCAATTAAAAACCAAATGTTGTTGCAATATTGATACGAAAATCGAAGTATTTTTAAACTAAACCAACTACCTACGTTCCGACTTAAATCTAAGCGATAACTGTTAATAGTGCTTCAGTGCAAAATTATCATAACTATGTATCTACATATTATTTAGAACTTCACAATTGTAGGAATGTTGTAGTTACATGACAAGAGTCATGCCTACCCCCATGGGAAAGATCTCATGGGGGTAGGCAGAGACCACGGATTTCCACTTGCTACGATCCTGACACACTTCTTTCGCCTCATTTACTCTCATTTAATTAATTGAAACACACTTATTAAATGTGTACATTAGATCATCTAATCTTCTATAAATTACCAAGATTCGTAGACGAGTTTCTCTAATGGTCAAAACCATGATAGTTTAAAGACTGTAAATCTTTTTCACTTAAGTAAAATGTATCTAAATGCTCGTATTGTTAGACTACGCCGCCGCCAGTGTTGCCCGCGTTGGGCGGGCTGGGCTGAGTAAACATAAACGAAGTCGCGTTTTGCAGCAGCTGAAACAATAACAAAATGTATAAAATCAATGATGACTCGTAGCTAAGTAATGGTGTAATTTAACTGTTTTAGTTTAAGATTATTATTTTTTGTTTATTAGTATCAATCTAAGTATTATTTATACCTAACTGTCTAAAGTTTTTGTGCTGTGCTGAATAAACATGTTTTCTTTCTTTTTTTCTTTCAATTCAGATGTCGCCAAAACAAAACTTAACTAATTTGACAGCACTAATAGTATTGCCGTCCCTGTCATAACGATCGAAATAAAAAGGATGGCATCAATTTTAGTGCTGTAAATAGTTTAGTTTAGTTTTTGGGACATCTGAATTGACACCAATGTGCCCCTGTTTTCGAATGTTTTTTACCTTTTTTGCTTTATTAAGTCTTTTTCTAACTGACCAATTAGATGTTAGACAATAATTATTTTCTAATTGACCAATCAGATGATGATCAAGACAAGTGGCAAAATTTTTTTTTTTATAAAAATGAGAGAGCAATTTCATGCAGTCTCTCGGTGTGGTCAAATAAAAAATAAACAAAATACATAGGTAGGTACGGTAAACATCTTTTTTTTAAAGTCGGTTTTAATAAAAATAAATATCCTTGGACATTCCACACAGCGTCATCTAGTCCCAAGCTAAGCAATTTAATACTTGTGTTATGGTAACCAGATGACTAATATACTACATAGATACATTTTTTTTTTTGTAAATACATACATATTATACATAGAAAACACCCAGACTCGAGACAAATATTTGCAGATCATATAAACATTTGTCCCGCAGTGGGAATCGAACCCGCAACCTCCGCGTCTCAGGCAGGCTTTCGCCCACTGCGCCACAGAGGTTAAAGGACTTCTAAGTAGTTTTAGTTTACCTGTTTCTTCATAAACTCGGTGGTAGCCGACTTCAAGTCCTGTTTAGCGCCGAATTTGCACTTGATATAGCCGAGCAGGTTAGCGCCGGTCAGAGTCAGCGCTATAAGCACTACCAGCTGAAATATATTAAGAAATAATTTATTAGAACGAACATAAACGTAGCAATTAAGTCGAAATCTGATGATGAGCAGGATGGCAAATTATTATCTCGTGAGAGTGGGACATAAACTCTCCCATACTTGTAGTCGGTATGGTTTTTTTTCTTTTTTTCTAACCTATAAATAAATAAAATTAAATATCCCTGGACATTCCACACAGCGTCATCTAGTCCCAAGCTAAGCAATTTATTTTATATATTTTTATTATAGTGTTAAACCACACTTAGGTATTTCATTAGAAAATGAAAAATCTTACGAAAAGTTACGACTTCGACGGGATTTGAACCCGCGTGATTCAAGCGATCATCCTTTAGCCGGATTGCCATCGACCACTCGGCCACGAAGCCAATGACGTCGACGACGAAACTATCAGTAAGATTATATTTTTCGGTTAGAGCACCGATTAGCGCCATCTACAGGTATTCTAAAGGAATTAGATACACCTGCTCATTGACTGAAGTTGCATTCAGTACAAATGACCAGAGATGTCGCTTTAGCTAATTCTATAGTTTTTATATATTTTTATTATAGTGTTAAACCACACTTAGGTATTTCATTAGAAAATGAAAAATCTTACGAAAAGTTACGCTTGAATCACGCGGGTTCGAATCCCGTCGAAGTCGTAACTTTTCGTAAGATTTTTCATTTTCTAATTTAATGCTTGTGTTATGGTAACCAGATGACTGATATACTACCTACATAGATACATTATTTTTTTAAATACATAGGTACCTACATAATTATTATACATAGAAAAACAACCAGAGAGAACATGCAAACATTTGTCCCGCGGCGGGGATCGAACCCTATATCTATGCTGTCCCACAGCTGGGCAAGGTCAACTTCCTTCCAAGCATTGCAATCGTCGGCTTCATCCCAGTCGTATTTAATAGAGAAATAAAAATGTGTGTGTATAAGGCTCAATTCACACCAAAAGAACGGCGAAGCGGAGCGCAGTTTCAGTGTCATATGAATTTCAACTTTATTTTCATTACTATAATACTTATTATCGCATGAGAAACTCGAACAAGTCGCGCGGATGCCCGCGGCGCCGGCGCCCCGCGGGAATTCCGGCGAATTCGAATACGCGCGCCTTCTCTGCGATAATAAGTTGAAATTCGTATGACACTGAAACCGCGCTCCGCTTCGCTGCTCTTCGCTGCTCTTTTGGTGTGAGTTGAGCCTAACTCCTCACCATCCACTTGAAGCGCAGCCCGAAGAGGCAGACGATGAAGAAGAGCGTCCACACGAGCGGGCACAGGATCAGACCAAACCAAAACAGGCGGCTCTCGTTCTGATTCACGCGGTTCTGACGATAATCACCATTTATTGACCACTTTTTTTTTTAGTAACCTACTATGTCCCACTGCTGGGCAAAGGTCTCGCCCAAATCCTCCACTGACTCCTGTCTTTGGCGATCTCCCACCATTCCTTCTACTAGCTTATTGACTACTAGCTTAAAAAAATAAATGGATCCAAAAAATTGTCTAAAAGATCAGAAAGAAATGTCTACCGCTCCCTGGGATACAGTCGTGATCATATTTTAGCTTTACTACATGAAAAATCTTACTAAAAGTTTATGACTTCGATGGGATTCGAACCCGCGTGATACAGGGGACCTACGCCTTCGTTCGGAGTGGTATATCATCATCATCATCTCAGCCCTGGTGCACCCACTGCTGGGTATAGGCCTCATCTTTATTTAGCCACTCAATAAAAGATAGTAAGAGTGGTATTTAAAGAGACTTTATTCTTCGTAATTATATTGAAACTTACTTGTCTGGCTTCAAACACCCAGTGGGATTTCCCTTCATCATCCACGTAGTTCCACCATCTTAAGCCGACAAGAAGGCGACCTGGAAACAAACAAAAGTATTATTTTGATTCTCTGCATCGTTCCCGTGGGAATACCGTAATCAAATGTAGCCTATTTTTAATCCAGGGTAAAGCAATTCTGGTACCAAATTTCATTCAAATCCGTCCATCCGTTTGACTGTGAAAGAGTAACAAACACACTTACACTACATACTTACACATACACACAAACTTTTAAGTACCTTTATAATACTAGAAGGATATTTACCCGAGATATTCTTAACGGTCCAGAAGTCAGCGGAGAGCAGAAGCACGACCAGCACGAAGCTGGCGATGAAGGAGTCGGAGAACCAGCCACACAGCACATACACCACGATGGCCGAGCTCCGGAATACCCAGTGGAAGAATACTATGTATGGATGCCTGGAAACGTCCATAGGTTAGTTACCAAAAACAAACACATGATACCACATCAGCTTGTATCAGTCTGCACTCTCACTTTGCGCGTTCAGTGCCCATGACGCACATGCGGTTCAGGCGTGTCGTGCTAACTAACAAGGACCTTCATAGGTGACAGAGCATAATCTTGCTTAGTGGGAATCCATTTATGAGATAATTTGAATCCTTATGAACTTGATGATATAATATACAATACAGCATCAGGAGGCAATCTTTACGAACGCTTATAGGGACACTGTAGTGCCTGGGACATTGTTGTGATGGAATAGGCTTGCCCAGCACAGAAAAGACAATAGTCAATATGTGGGGCTGACTAAGCCGTGGGTTTTCTTATGAACTCACAAATACACTTAAGGCCAGGAATTCACTAAAATAATAGCTTTGCTTTAATATAACCACAAAATGCACTCACGGCAACTGCTTATTGGCATTGTCCTCATCTCCGAAGGCGATGGTGTCGTCATCCAACAACGGCACCTGCGGCACACCTGGCTGTAATGGGCACTACGTCAGCTCAAGCCGTGCAAAGCAAAATAACAAGCTCTAACAACAATATGAATTATACAACTATCTTTGGTTTAGCTTACTGTGGGTAGATATATATATTTTTTAATGGAAGTACATAATTGACACAGGATAGAAAAGGTACCTATCAATTGGTATAATGGAATTAATTGGCAGCATTTTCAGCAATGGCAGCATAGTTAATTTTCATTAAAATGCCCAAAAATCTTGTGTTGCATATTTTAGGCTTTGACAATATCTACGCACAGTAAGCAAAACAAATAGAAATAGGTTATTGAGACTGGCCTTAAGTTGATTTACTAATTTTCTTAAGTAGTTTTTAGGTATGAAACAATTTCTTAAGTTTTGACACAAGTCAGACTGCAGACTCTGAATTTAAGGCCTTAGTTTTTTTTTCAATTCTCCAATTAGGCCTTAGTTAAAATAGTTTGTATGAGCAGGAGGCCACTCTGGCCTTACACATACTAAGGCCTCCTTTTTTTAATTTTACATACATTAATAAGAATTACAATGGCATAAAAAATGCACCTGACATCTGGTACATCTTTGTAGCAACTATTCCGAGTCAACTTGTAGTATAAGTTTTTGAGTTCTTCTAAAATATAGTATTAGCCAGTATCATCCTTGGTATTAGGAGGTAACTTATGCCTACTTCTCTAATGAAATACTCTAATGTCCGAGATGAAGTGTAAAGTTACTAGCAGTGTTATGGTAGGGCGCCGTTGGGCGCCAGATATAAAAGAGGCTTGACTGAATTCTTATATGATCTTGTGAAGTCTGAGGCAGCAAATAGATTTAGTAAATGGTTCAAGCTGCATTTCTTTGGATAAAATTAGTCACTAATTGTCATCAGCTTGCAATGAATGAGATTAGTTTATATAGCTAGCGATGGCGATTAAACTAAGGGCTAGCTTTTTTTATATGTTTTTATAGGCTGTAAATTACGAAGATTGGCAAAATAACTCAGCTTTTGTAAAAAAGTACTAGAAATAAACGGAAAATTATGCTTTATTGGTCGGCAAAGGTAATTATTTAACTATTTGTTTAAAATTTAGTTTTTATGATAGAGAAAGATAGGAAAAGTATTGCTAAAGCTAACTTACGGTGGCAGAAACCATGGCAGGATTATTCATTTTGTTATTAAAGTGCTATAAAGACTTTTGAAGCGATTTATTTACTAATATTTATCAAGACAAGAACACATCACCACAAATCAGTCAGACAGAAATACAATACAGAATCAAGATTCTTCTTCTTCTTTCTGACAAAAATAAATCGCAATCACTCAAAGTCACATTTTGACATCTAAGTAGGTACTTTTGTCACAACAAAATTATTATTTTTTTACCCTCTTGTGCTGTTTAGGTAATGTAACGGTGTTTACTAAAATTGGCATAATAATAATTATATTATTGATTCATTACATTTTGGGTAAAACACATTTTATCAGCAGATTTTTACTGTTTCTGAACGACCATTGCGCAATCACGTCCCAATCACTCACCTCACACCCACTCACGGCTAACTTCACGTTATTCGTAACTGTCAAAATTTTGCAAGAAGGCGCATGCAGGCAGGCTGTTTACAATTTCGCGACGTACTTTGTGTTTGTTGTCGAAGTGTAATTTCGGGCCCAAACCTCGCCTAAACCCGCTCATCGGACGATGTCTTCCTTCGGCGTCAGAGCCTCGAGTCGCGCGCGTTAGTGAGCCTCATTTTGTGCGTGACAGGTGATTTTGCGTAACGATATGGGCGCAAAGGCGAGCACTGCCAACGGGGGGCAGAGTCCTCGGACGAGGACGTTCTCGACCAGCTCTAGCTCGGAGGTGGTGTCGGGAGGCGCGGGGTTCAGCCTGCTGCGCGCTATCCCCGGGATCCAGGTGTCGAGCGATAGGCAACGCGCGCGATCTCTGTCATCAGTACCGGATCTTCACGCGTCGCACGAAGCTATAGCGATCCCTGCGAACTCCGCGAGCTACGAGGCCTCCGCCGCGGCCAGTCCGGACACTGACTCCAGCTCTAATGAGGAAGTTATGCCGATGCCGGGTACTTCATTGGCGCTGGGACGTGTGTACGCGGCCCACTCCCTGCCCTCGCACATCTGGTCTCTAAATGGTGAGTGCTTGTTTACAAATGATTCCCATCACTCCCATTATTTACATGACTTGTGATCATGCAGTGTTATTGATACACATTGTGTATTGTGCAATATCTGCAGACCACCACTACCTTCCTACTATTTATGTAATGAGCAACCTTGGGTTTATGTTATGAAATTGGGCTGAGTTATCTCACATTAAAGTTTATGGTTGGTACTTCAAAAACAATCAAATTGTTTGCCTATATTCATTGTCTCAGCAGCTACATAATCTTTTTAGTGATCAAATATTTTTACACTAGGTAACTTGTAAATAATCAGATAATACTTAAATGAAATTACATCACAGTACTGCGGAGTTTCCTGATAGTAATGATATTTTGACAAGATATTTGTTATGGTATTTTTTATGTAGTAATTTAAAACATAGGAACTGGGATATTACCTATAACTTACTATTCATTTTGAATAATTATTAATTATATATATATATTATTTTTTAAAGTTTTTTAATTGATCTCATTATCATAATCAGCCATTTTGTACCCACTACTGGGCATAGGCCTCCCTTTGTGTCTGGCATCAGCCATTCAATTGATCTATTATGTAATATATTGACTAAATCACTTGTTTTAAATATAGTAGTGTTCATAATATAAATGCATTTTTTCTTACTAAACCAGTAGCCTTTGTTTTCTGCAAGTTACTAGGAGCGATGCTGCACTGGATTCTCATACATTTGTAATACTTGACTCTGTATCGAGGATAGTATTCAATACTACGGCAAACTGGTGATAGACCCCCCATATTTTTGCACCCTTGCTTTATTTCATATTCTGCAACTAGATTGCTGAGAAATGTTGTATGTACACACCAAGCTATATTGAGTTTAGATCTCAGCTAAGGGTGATATTGCATTTAAGACAAAGTGAGATAAATCATGTGCAATCTAGCTGTGCGATTCGGGGGTGGGTCGCTAGTTCTCACTGTATTAATTATTATGGATAAATTATAAATGCCTAAAGTTTTTGTGTTTTAAATAAGCTCTTATGATCTCACTGCTGGGTGTAGGTCCCTGGTGTAGGGAGTCGCGTTGGAACAGGCATTAGAATCACCTAGCATGTAAAACGAAACTTAAGTGATCCTTGAGGTCCTACAAGAATAAATGATTTTTCCTTTTTTCTTTCTTTCTTTCAAGGTATGCTGGCGCAGATCTAGTAGAAATAGCAAGTCTTACTAGGTCTGCGCCAGCCGAATCGATTGTTTGTTGGCTAATAGTCAGTAGTCACCATACAATAGTTGTCTTTTATTTCACTGTATGCCAGCCTTGCCAAGCCATTGTTCTTGGGTAATAACGTAATTTTAATTGAGATTTTTTGAAAACTCTAGGGAAATGTATTGAACCATCTCTAATATTTTCAACTGATCGCCTGGCTAGATAGTCGTACCTATTAGTATGAGACGCGACCGCGGAGGGTAAGTATTTTGCGAGTGGCTGTCTTCCCGTTTTCAGAGATGAATAATCTCTTTATTATCAAAACATTGTCGGTATCTAACTCGACGATATTTCCCGTCTGTTACTTTATCATAATGTCTAGCACAGATATAGTTCTGAATGTAAAATCACTAGATGTCGCCACTACAGTCTAGCCACTCTCCCGCCATAGATCAACTCCCGCCTATAAATCGGGACGTTGTTCCTGGTTGCGCCTACGCAGCTTTCAGCCTTTCAGTCTTCAGTTGTGCCCGGTCCGTCGCAGAGATCACACGTCATGTACCGCCGCCGTTACCGCACTACCCTCGGGTTGGGACTTGGTTCCTCCTTCTCTTCTTCGTTTTCCACCACGCTGTCGTTCAGGACTTCTACTCACACGTCGACTCCTCACGTGCCGACCGCGACTGATACCGTCCGTTCTGATGCTAAGGCGACCGCCGCTAAGTTGAAATCGAAGTATGAAAATGCCGGTACTGCCCAAGGTTTGTGTTTTTGTTTATAGATTTTTGAATTATCAGGTTAATATATTTGTAAACCACTTGCATACCAATTGTTTAGGATATATAATATCTGAGCTCTTGATGAGAAAAGAAGAGAATGAATTAAGGAGCTTTAGAATGAAATTAGATTTAAATATGAAAAAAGTCGTCGCACTCATTTTAATCTCTAATGTTTGTTTGATAGTAGCTTCATTGTTGATTGCGAACTACATACATTTTATGATCGTTTCATTGTATTAATATATTTCAAGTAACTCGTACCTACATCATAGCTTAATCTATATTTCAATATAAAACCCTTGACATGACTATAAATTGAAGTTACCATAAAACTCTGCAGTGCGGGTTCCATGGTTGATACTAGTTAATCTAACCGTATTTTAAGCTAGAATAAACACAACTAACTTGCCGGGCTGAGGTCTGCATTTAGCTCGAAAACAATTACATAGTTACATCGAGCTACATTTTAGCGAGAACGCTGAAATGTTATACTTTTGTGCAATGTGGGCTGAAGTTAAAGCGGGTAATCATTTTGAAGAGTTGTTTCTGAAAATCGCTGTTAAACGTCGAGTTGAAAGAGATATTATTATGGTTAGTACTTTTCCCATGTCTTCATCGTTTTGACCTAGTTTAGGAATGCATGCAACTTAACTAGGTTTAAACTCTTTCATAGCACTTAGCTGCCTAAAAACGGCAATGCCTTTTTGCCTTTATGTAAATCCAGATCATCCTAAGGTTGTCTGGAAGAAATCGCTCTTAAGAACGCCCGTTGTAGTTACTTTCCTTTAAATGTTTTGCGTCTTGTAATGTACATGTGTTGACAGTAAAGTCGTAATCTACTATCTTGTAAAAAGAAGCCTGTCGAAGGCTTAGACTGATAATAGACCAACCTACTTTCTCGTTCATTTAGTCCAGTAATTATGTTCTAGAAGCGTAGAGATCAAAACATTCTAAATTTGCACTGATTTGGCATTTAGTAGTCGTATGATCAGCTAATGTTGCGGAGCTTGTTAACCCCGCGTCACTCTGCAGGAATATTATAATATTGCATGTTTTATGACTTACTGGAATCGGGTGTTGCGTCAAATAAGTTTATTATAGTCGGATGGACAACATTACAATATTTACGTAGATATTAATGTCTATTTGACACAGTTTCATGGACTGCTGGTTTAATTTCATCGTTGTTTGTTCCGCTAGGCGACTTCAAGCAGTCTCAGTGGACTCAGATAATATATGCTTCTCCAATAATAATGTAAAGTAGTAGGAATATTCTACTTCGAAAATGTTCTAGATTTGAAGATAAATCTTCGAAACTCTGTTTACGCTAAACTAGTCCCAAGTGGCCAACAGATTATAACCAATCTTCTGAAATGCGAGATGTTAAATAATTATTCACAACTGATGTTTCAGAGATCCGAAACAAATACTATAATATGTACCAGCTTTGAGACTTCAAATCAATCGTCGTATCTTGGTCACAAAGTCAAGTTTTCAGAGAAAAGATCTTTGTTCATTTATTCAGAGACTGAAATAAGTCGACGAAGTCAATCGTGCGTATCACAAGGTTCGTGTTAACACAAGATCTTTGTTTATTTATTGTCTCTCTGAAACATTTACAGGGAGATGTCCCGGCGTGACGTCTCAGGGTAAAAAGAGACGTCTCGCGACAATCAATTTCCTTACGAGTCTTTTATTTTCTTGTTTTCTGTTCTTGAGAGTTCACCGACATTGACTTAAATTATTCCTTATTAAGTTCAATGTTTCTGGTTAATTAATTATTCTGGTGAATTAGGTTAACGAAGCTTAAATTACTTATTTTTTAAGGAAAGTCTTTTCTCAATTTACTGATCGAACATGCGCACAGTAACTAGTACAAAGTTCAAGTTATATTATTCTAATGTGTCTTTTAATAAATTGTCTTTAATACTCAGTAGCGAATTTGTCTTCAGTTTTGATTTGAAGTAGGTCTCTCCCAACTCTCAAGTTCCAATATGCGTCACTGAGCTCTGTTTCTCATTGTTCAATTCTTCTTACACTCATTCTTTGTCATTTACCTTACATAAGTCTTTATTTCTTGTAACAAACAACTCAAGGGTATCTAGCAATCTTTTAACTAAATAGCTTCATAATTATCTCGTTCTCTTCAAATATAAACTGAAGCGCGTATTTCGTAACTTTCTTCTGACATTGAGTATGTGACAGTAACAGGTTGCGACACGCGGCAAAGGTCTTGCGACGTGGGAAATTATAGAAAATGTGATCTAACCGCGGTATGTTAAAATAATTGAACTTTAATAGTATAACGGGAAATTATAAGAAATATCGTCGATTTAGATACCGACAATGTTTCGTTTTTTCTTTCATTCATTCATCTTCATCTGGGTATGCGTATATATCACTCCTCGCGGTCGCTTCTCACACTAGTAGAGTCTACTCAGTAGACTAGACAGTAGACTCTACTGTCTAGTCTAGTAGACCTCACAATAGTTTTGAAAGATAAATAATTGCACCTGTTATGTTACTTTTTTAGTACGTTATGTTTATTAAATGCGTCTATCATATCATATAGTATATCATATTGTCTATCGGATTTATCCTGGGTTTGTAGTATTGTCCCGGTTTGTTTATGTTGATTTGGTTTTATTATTATCATCGCCGTAATTTTATTCTCCTATCACTGATCTTCGGTACCGTCAAACTTTTTGGTTTAGATTTCTCATCTGTAATTTTCCCAAGACTTCTTCTTTGTCATGGCTATAGATTTGTATATTTTACCAAGATGTAGTTGATAGCACGTTTTGTTAGTTGATAGCAAGAATCAGTTTATTTTAAATCCTAAAAGTAAGTATGGCACAAAATCCATTGTAGGTTTTGCTAAAAGGTTTTCATATGAAAAAAGAAATGTGACGCTTTTGCAAGCTTTCAAAACAAATCCTATTCACGGCATCCCTGAAAGCAATATGAAATTATTTTTTCAGAACGCTAACCATATTTACTCGATTTTTTTACGTTGAAATAAAAAACTATTTTCCTTTGTGCTTTGTTTAGGCAACAAAGAGTTTGAACACTAACCGCTCGTGTGGAAGGTCCGATATTATTAAAACCTAATACAGGACAATATGGGCTAGAAATAAATAATAATAATAAATAAATAATAATACAGGGAGTGTTTATTGGATATTTACAAAAAATGAATGAACTCGTCCAACCGTATTTTTATCTTAGTTATATTCCGAACATACAAAATGTGGGCATGTACCTACCAAATATGTATTTGGTGGACGTACCTCTGACTAAGCATCTTCAAAGGATCTAAAAATATTTATAAGATCTGAAAGAATGTCTCTTGGGAATACAGTCGTGATCATATTTTTTTTTTCGAATATTATACAAATTAGACAAAGATCCAGTCTTGTCAAAATATTCAAACCATCTTAAGGTCGTCTAACTTATTTTTGTAATGAGGTAGGGTGCCGTGTAATTTGCTAAACGTTTGCTAAAGTTCGTTAGCTATTAGCTCTTAATTTGGTTTGGTGTTTCCATTTAGCGTTGAAAAATTACTAGCCACTTCAAGAAAGGCTGGCATGGCAACATTGTCAAATTGATATTGTAAAGTTAAATTAATTTTTTGCCGTATGTAGATTTAATTATGACCGACAAGAAATTTGTGCCAAATTAAAATGTTGATTTAATCAACAACTGTTCCCGAATGCGTTAGTTACAATACTCACTAACACGAAAATTCTTACTGCCTATTGCTCGTTTAGCTACATACAAACATAATTATTATTTTAATTTCAGTAAAAATACTATATTGTTATTTCAAGTCAACGACTGTTGCAGAAAGATGTAAATAACCTTTCTAATAGAAAGACCCAACAATCAGAAGCAACACTGACTTGTTTCAAAACCACATTGTGTTTATAATTAGAGCGATTCAATAATAGAACTCTAATGCTCAATCAATCTGTTCGATTGAACTTTCATTGGCTATAAAAGCGGTCGTAATGTAGCAGTGACTAAATAGAACACTTTTTGTTTTCAGTAGCCGCAAGAATGATGTCTTTACCTCAGACTTGCAAAACTAACCAATGAAAGAAAGGTAAAAATTGACAGTGAAATTTTCAACTGTCTGGGTATTAAATTTGACACTGACATATTTTCATCTTTATGACGTGACAGTGGATTGTAACGCCAATTTAAACCCCGCCTACTTCAATTTGCGTGTCTACTGAAGTGGTAGATTCTATAACCACTGTTATTTGTTGGTAATAGTTTTCTAGTGATGTATTGCAATCAAATAGTTCTAAAACAGTGCGTTGTTGCCACCTGGCGGTTTGGCACTGCCCCGTCCGTATCCGGATCGTTCAACTGCTCCACTGACTTGTCCCACATCTTTAAATAGTGCGCACGCGCAGCGAACAAATAGTATTAACCCGTACGTTTCACTATTACGGGATTTTTATGTACAATTTTGAATCTGTACATTTGAAATGGTTTGATTTAAAAAGTATTCTGAACCTTGATGTCGGTCTTTGATAACTGATTTTTTTTTTCGAATTGGAATAGGATAACTAAATTTTTTTGATTACACTATTACCCATTGTATTCGTTCAATATGTAGCAAAATTATAATGGGCTTGTAAGTGATATGGTCAGTTCAGTAGAGGCATGCTGACATCTTTATTGCTGATATTCGATATTAATACATTACGGTTGGTTGTCGAAGCTTCTGAGAAACCTATTTGCAAATGAGCCCCGGCGTCTCAGGCGATCAAGTATGCTACGCATAGTTTCACTGAAATGGTGACTGATTGCATGTCTTTAAATGTACCTACTGGTACGCAAGTTTGTTGATCTCTTCTAATAAATAAACAAATGTAGGTCAGAGAAATGTACGTCTAATATCCGGATTCCATTTAAATAATAACAATCAACGGCACATTTTCCTGGTCCCACACAGTGATACTTCTGAGTCGTAGGTGTCAAAAACTATGAGTATGATGATGATCATACTATAACACCCAGAACCAGCCCCTAGATTGTGTACACTTGTCTCGAATTGTATCCAAGTTGTATCAAAGCAAAAATCACTGTAAATTGCGAAAGTAACTGTCAGATTTAACGCTGATTAAGTAAGTAACTAAGAAAAAGAAGAAGTAAGTAACTTACTTAATTACTGTTATACGAGTATATTTGACAGTTGTTTTCGCGATTGACTGTGATTTTTGCTTTGATACATCTTGGAGTAAGTAAGTAAGTACACAATCAGGGGTTAGATCAAATGTGTGCAGGTCATACGAATTGTTGGTCCCGTCGCGATAATTGTATTTGATCGCCACACCTAAGACGTTCAATGAAAGTATAACAGGTCCACCAGAGTTCCGATCTCGTAGAACACCCACGATGTTATAACTCAGCCCACGATAATAAAGTTGATTTTAATGTCTTTTCGTTTCAAATTATTCTAAAACATGAGGTACGACATTCAACAGCATCTGTAATGAATTAGTTCATATTCCGCTTCCGTGCTTCGGAGGGCACGTTAAATTATCGGTCCTGGCTTTTAAAGTTGTTTAGCCATGACGGAGGCCTTAAGGCGGCCTAAAAACTCCGTCACCAGAGTTGGCCACTTGCTCATACGACTTACTTTTTAGTTCATGTAATAATGTAACTGTTGCTTCCGAAAAGCAATTGCACAAGTATCGAGCGATCACATATCTGGTTCGATTCCCGCTTGGAGCCATGCCAGTTCATGTTTATCTAGCAGCAATCAAACGCTCTGCAGGTCTGTGAACCTGATCATGGTTGCCAGATTTTATCTAGCTTTCTTTGACAATATACATAGATGAATAATTCGCTTTTGGGCATGATCAAAGTCCTCGCCACAAGATCACGGCAGTATCTAAATAGGATCAGGACTTATCCTCAAGGCACGGCACACATTATCTTAGATCTTTATGCATTCATGTTACTAATTTTTTTTTAGACATAAATATTTTAGGTATATACTTTACTTACTTATATCTTAAATTTTATTTGTATTTGTGATCTGATCTCATAATAATTTGAGATAATTAATAATTTATTTAATGAACAATGATACAAAAATACAAAAGACAGTAATTAAAAAGAAGGGCAAAGTATTTACAACTAACCCCGCACTAGGTCGAGCCTGTACTATGAAGATGTGTAAAGGCCAGAGACACAGCTAAATATTAATTAGGCAGATGCTTATAGTTTACCATCGAGAAAAACCTATATCTCTTAGTGTATTTGTTAAAGATTCCCGCAAAGATATATATCCCTCACCCTCAGCAGTATTTATTATTTAACAGAAAACGGTTGCAAATTCAATTCCCAGAGTTCAGGATCAAGTCAATAAATTTACGAAGCATTTCAAGCATTTTCTGTGTAATTCATTGGTATTTATTCCACCCCAGTGCAACAAAACAAACGTTTGACAATAAGAACACGAGGATGGGAAGCACAAAGCAGAAATGCTTTAGTCAAAGTGAAACGTAATTGAACACATCATGTCTTCCAGCTCAGCGAGAACATCTTTGTGTCGTAAATAGCATGCCAATGGAAGATTTCAGTTGAGGTGATACGCAATTAAAATAAAATAACATATCATTTAAAATGACACGTATATTCATTAAATACCAAAAGTTTTTCCTCAAAATATTTAGTAATGTTTTTGTCGAACATGGCTAGGGCAGCTGTATGTTAAAGCTTCGCATAAATCAAAACTACCCATGTCATGTAAACTGTTAAAAGTGACACCAATTCCTGGGGCCGTTCTCCAGGGAGGAATAGGTTATTGGTCACAAAGCATTTCCGGGACTCCCACTGAGGATTTCAACTGTTGTTCAAGGGACAAAATCCAATTTTGGTTTGGATGTCATCCAGAAAAGTTTATTGGAGTTTTATTTTGATCAAAAATATTCACGGAAAACTGGCTTAACAATGGATGAGTTTGAAACATGGTCGTTGACCCAGCCTGAAAAGACTTACAATCATATCATATCATATCATATTTATTGAGGAACAGTTACAGTGGCTTACAAAACTATTAAAACGATGATACCTGCAGAAGTTTGTAAAAACTGTGTCGCAGGCATCAACGCCCTCCTCCATACTTGTATTTTAGTTCCAACCAATTAAAAGTTACAAAAGTATAACTAAAGAAAATAACATGAATCATAATCAAAACATAGATGTACTTTAATTAACTTCCCCGCTGTGGAGTTAAAGTGCTTTATGAAAAACTTGAAGCCTGGATTTGTTTTTTAACCTCATAGTCAGTTGTGGAGTTAAAATGCTTTATGAAAAAGTTGGAGGCTGGATTAAAATTAAGAAAAGAGCAATAAACAACTGCTTCAACTTTAAGAATAAAAACTTTCTGGACAAGAATATTACGACTCCAGAACTAACCTACCGCAACTATAAATTTTCTGGAGTGTTTGATTTACAACAGCTGTTGGGGCTAACACCGGGGACGACATATGACAATTCAAGAGTAATACAGCCTCTTTTTGTACTCAATTAGATACAACAGAAGAAAGAACAAAAAAAAAGTTATTGAATTTTTACCAATATTATAAAATGAAAGATAAGTCGACGCAATTTAATAAAACTCATTCGTATTGCGAACCGATCTGCCGTGAGTACGGCAGTGCTGCATTACCGGTTGGTTCATAAAAACATCGTCTGAAGGCCGCCTGTCTTCGTGCGGACCCAAGTATTTTTAGCCTACTCAACATACAGGCCTGAGGTTGTTACTAGCGGATCGATCAGCTGTTGTATTGTCTATAAATAAGAAAGTATTGAATTTTCAGACTTCACATCGATCGCTTTGACTTTTAACTGTGAACGTTCTTTTAGAGCTTTCCTTGGCCATTTCCAGCTCAAAGGCGGACAAGTTTGCAGACAATAGATTCTTATACGGCAGTCCCCTTAAAGATTTCAGAAAGCTCTTCAGGCAACGCTGATTCCTTTCAACCCACTTATCGAACTAAACTTTATGTGGCCAGTCAACCATTGCTACAAAAACTCTCATCTGTTATGTTTTCAAAAATACTTGTGGATGTATAAATCATGATTACAATGCAGTTGTTCATTTTTTAGCAGCGTGCCAAATTTTTTATGTAATTTACAGATGCGGAAAAACCGACTAGTTACGCTTGCTTGCTAATAACCAGTGTCAAATTTTGATAGTTGAAAGAGTTATAATAATTCTTTGAAATTGAAAAACAAAGTTTCTCTGAGCCGTTGGATCTAATCAACATGCAATTAGTGCTGTATCAGCTTTCATAGAATGAATCCTTTTAGCAACATCTCCATCCAGTCCATAACCGCCAACCCTGCAACCATGTTTAACGAAGATTAGGAAGAAACTGTACCAAGAGAGACAAGTAAAGCCGTGGGCAATACAAAGTGGTTGTAAATATAAGAGAGAGAGAGATTAATTTTTCTGGGAATAATACGGTTTCCTTGGCAGTGACACAGAGCCCGATAAACGTTTGGATTAACGTTTTTCTAAATATAATCGTGATCTTACGCCGACGTCACTATCGAACTAGTTAATGAGCAGTTTTATTCACTGTCGTTTGATATCAATATTTATGGAGGAAGCATTATAGAACTGAGAGATAAACCGAAATTATCGTAAGCTTGTTTTGCAGACCAAAACGATTAATCTAGACAAGACCACTATAATTTTTCAGTGCTTTAAAGATAGGCAAATTACTATGAAGCATGTTTATCAATAGAAAGATAGGTACCCGAAAGTTGAAATTAAATGACTGTAAGAGGCGCTCTCAAAACAAAGTTATTCAATAATTTTACATGTACAAAGTTTCCTCCGCCAATCACTACTCAAATATTGCAGTCGAAGCAAAAACTCGCCAAAGTCTCCAAGTTGTTTAACTAAATTGCCCGAGCCGAGCCAGACATTTTCATTTGGGTTCCGAATTCAAACTCCAATTTGCGAACCCTTTCAGGCTCGGTTTGAATCAGGATAGCTCACTTGACTTTGGCCACAGAAAACTTATTAGTTAGTACGGTTCGGGCGGGTTCGTTCTAGGTATACTATTATTTACCTTGGCACTCGCTGGCTGGCTTTTAGCAGTTATTTACAAGTGGTTTTCCGGTACGGACTAATTTACTTGCTGTAGTTGCAATGGTTTTTTCTACTATGTATATTTTAAAAATAAAATATTTTTTAATTGAATAAGTATCTTTACTACCATTCTCATGACTTAGAAATACACTGTTTCTCTCTGAATTATAATTAGTTATGTATGAGACTTGGCTTGGAACGGAAACTGACATGAAAACATTGCATGTCGAAGTGCTATTAATTTAGAATCTATTGGGCCAGTTTCGATGTTTCAGGATCGATCTCTTGCTAAGTAATTAAGGATTATTTTATTTCAGTGCATTATTATTATTATTATTAGCAGCCCTCAGTGTCCCACTGTTGGGCAAAAGCCTCGCCCCACTCTCTCCATTCGTGCATTATAAAATAGTAAATAAAAATTTAGAACTACATATTGTGAAATAACAAAATAAAACGTCTCAAAAATTTCGAGAACTCAAAAGTTGGCGCCTTGGCACGTCCCATGCCCACATTTTACAGATTTTAGTACATATTCCATGTTGTGGAAGCCCGCCGCCTATTAGAAGGTTTCTTTACAATGTTTTCCAATTACATTTTCGAATAATCCTCAATCAAAAAATAATAATTGACGAACTCTGGCGCAGTGTGTGAAAGTCCGCCTGAGACGCAGAGTTTGCGGGTTCGATCCCCGCTGAAAAATTAAAACCATCAATCTGAAACCGAAGTAATTATGGCTTTATTATCGCAATACAAGCAAGAATCGAAAATTATTGCAATCAACGTCACCAGAGCTCATAAGCAATCAGACACGATAAATTAAATAGATGATTGGTTTGATTGATTGTTGATGATGATTTAATAACTCTGTATTTAAGCAGACAGATTGCTAGAGGTTTTACTATTACATTACAGTGTAGTGCTCATTTAAGTGAGTTTGATTTCATATATAAAATTAAAGCCTTAAACACCTTCAAAAAGTCTGCAGTCTCTGGTCATCTTTAGCAATACTCAATTATACTCATGGTACCAAAGCAATCCATTAAATCAAATGCGTCAGACAATTTTACTATTGCAACTCATGGTTTCTTTGTTCCTTTTAAGTTGTCCAAGGTCCCGGCTTTTAAAGCCGTTAAGCTATGACGGAGGCCTTAATGCGGCCTAAAAACTCCGTTACCAGAGTTGGCCACTTGCTCATACGAACTTTTTTAGTTGTAATCGGAAAGAGCAATCCGAAAAGTTCAATTTACTGCATTGTACTTGATATTTTGAACACGATTTGTTTAATTTGCTTCACAATGATTTCTACTGCACATTCAGTGTCGCGTACTGTGGATATGCTCACTGATATTTATGTTCCCATACATCACCCCCTTCGCCACCTTTGTCTTAGTTGTCGAGGATTTATACGACTCAGCCAAGCTCTTGAACCGAAGTCATCTCGTGCAGAACAAAAGTATTGTTTTGTGTTTACTTCTCTACGCTATAACTTGACAATGCACTCGTACGGAAGGGGAAATGAAGCACAGACAGTTGAAAAAGTTACATTGTTAAGCCCCTATCCTAAAGTTTGAAGACTTTGAAGAGGCGTCATCTGTTTATGGAAAGTTGACAAGAGGTTGAATATGCAAATCCAAAGCCCTAATGTTATCTTCGAATAACATAAAATAATGACCATACTTTTCCATAAAATTTTCATATTAATCCAATAATAGGTACACACATCAGTTACACGATATTCTGGAGCGCTGCCAAATTGCAATTTATTATTTGACGCAAAACGCCAACCGGCAAGTTTGGTTAGATTTATATAAAATCTGCCAACATTATTGTGATGTCTACTTCTATACCATGATTTATGAGTTCGCTGCCGGCACTGGAAAGGTTGTTTACTCGCATTATTTTGACGATTTTGCGAAGAAGCAATCACTTTTCTCATGCGAATACATGTTATGAATTTATGATCAAATCATTTGATGTTTGAGGTTTTTTTTAAAGACTATGAGTGTCTCATTGATTATCAAAGTAAATAAAATAAGGATGCTCAAACGCGTCTAAAGCTCCAAGTTTCGAAAATTGTTTAAATATTGTTCTGGAATTACTTGAAATAGCATTGTTAAATTGTGACGTGGGTGGCAAAGTCTCTGAACTTTGGCATTAAGAAAACGGATATTTGAAAACCGGATTCCCGTCTTGATAGTAACAACCCTAAACAAGATTCAATCCAGCTAATTTTTACGCCCACTGTCGACTCTTTGATCATTCTAATAGATTCCCATCAACCGTTTCGAATGTGTTTTGGGATAGGTTTATTTAGATTGTCAGAAGCTTTATCGTTTACAACCATCCATCAGTAGTTCAGTAGTCACTACGCTGTCCAGCAATACGATGAGTCTGACCTTGACATTCATTGATCCACTGTGACCTTAAACTGGGCGACCCGCTAGAGTTTTATTTACGTTTGCCTGCTTCTGTTGTGGATGTTCTACGTCTTGTTTGGTCGGTTCAATGACCTTTCCAGGTAGATTTAAATGTCCCTTTTGATATTGCTCTTCGATAATATCTCGCATAAAACCGGAAAGGTTGGTGCATGGCGGTGTGGATTACTTTTGATCCCAATCTCGAAGAACAATATTAAAGTTTGGAAGTTCATGCTGTTTTAATTTTGCTATACTAATGTAACCTTTTCCCGACAACAATCGATATCCAATACAATCCATTAAATTTTTTTTTTTAAATACAGCGTGTTATGTTGTACATAGTCAGCATGTAAGCAAATATTAACGCGCATTGTTTTCCTCTAGGTATCTCTAGTTTTTAGATTTTCTGAAGTGGATACTTTGGTTTAATTATTTGAAAGCATACAACTAGTAAAGTAAGTAAAGTAAAGTAAGTAGTAAGTAAGCACAGGTAGTAATAGAAACTAATTGTCTAGATTAGTACCTAGCTTATTGTATTATATATCTACTTACATATACCATCGCCTTAGGGTTAAAAAAAAAACCTGTTATGATGTTATATTGTCTTCTAAATAAATAAATAAATAAATAAATAAAACTTTGAACTAAAATAAAGCGGCCTTGTGGAATTGGGCTAACTCGCTATTTTTGATGCACCACATTGTTCCGTGCCTCCGTGGTGAGCGAGAGTATGCACTCACCGTAAAACTTGTTACTGCCGAGAAATTGTGTTAAATACTTTGGACTAGATTGACATGCATGAATTGGCAACGTCACATGCATTGTCCATTTTCAGGTAAATGAGGTGATTACCGGTGTCTAGGTGTTTAAATATTATTACGAGCCAATTGAGTATCTTATTATTAAGAATCAAATTTGGCTGTTTTAAATACTTTCATTCATGATAAAGTTTTCCAGTAAATTGACCAGAACTTCGGGAATCCTTAATCCGTTGGCTCATTATTATATTGGGTTAGTATGACCAAACTTTTTAATATATCAAACTGTTTAACAATGTCAGATTCTGGTGAATTTCTATTAGATACGGTTGTCTTGTCTCTTTATTAAAGTAACTGACTGTTTGGCCCCAGGCTACGTTGTAAGCGGTTCTGAATTTTCAGAAATCCCTCAAAGTGAGGCTTTATTTGAATGTGGTCCAGTAAATTCCTTGCGAGATTTATTGAATAACTTTGCTGAATACGAAAGTATTGTTCAGAATACGAAAGTATGTAGAGTTTAAATACATTCAAACTTTTTCCAAACTACGTTATTAACTTACAACTACTTACTATCTTTTTCGTTTTATGGTTAAAAAAATACAATGAATAGGTACGAATTGCTCATGCGCTTTAAAGACATTTTTGTTTATTCTTATTTTCTCTCCTCTTCATTTCACTGATAGTAAATCAGGCACATAATATAAAACAATTTCTATATCGTTTTCATTAACTCTTGTGACTGTTATAAATTCTCCTATAAATGCCTCCTGTTCCGCTGCTCAATCGACGTCTTCAATATCAATTTGAAAGTGATTTAGCAAAGCGTTCACTCTATTATCATGCTCAACTCCGCCGGCTCGTTTGTCATACAACTTAAAGCTTCAAAGTTCTAATAGTTGGGATGTTGGGAAAAATTTGCAAGACAACTTACGGTGTTGGTACTTTATGGTAGTTTGAGCGCAGGTGCGTGGTTTGTTTTAGTTTTATGTCGCGCAATTTGCAGAGTGCATGGAAGCCTTTATAACACAATTTATGCTTATTGCTCTAGTGTGGTATTTTGCAAAATGCGCTTTAGACTGTTCCTGTCTGTGCCCTAGATTGTTTAGCGATCTCTCCTCAGAAAAAAAAAGTTAGATAAAGGCGTAGACGTATTATTGTTCGCTAACAAATAATGTGACTACATCAAAACTCCCTGCAAAACTGTACGTACATATTGCATTTATTTTGTCTTACATTTCTGATGACAACGCTTGTTCCAATCTACCAACAACGCATCCTTAATGTCACAAACATAGAGACTAAGAAAGCGCCTGATTTATTAAACAACTTTCATACACAAAATACGGGCGGTGATGTTTACCCTGTCTGTCATCCTGTGATTATTTTGGCATGTCTTTAGATCTATTTTTAACTACCCCACATTAAAGTAGGGCATACCTACGCTGACCCATTCAGCCAAGTTAAAGATCTTTATCGTCTACTTGAGACTTGCGAGCACTCTCATTAAATAATGCTTGGAGGGTTCAATTTTTATCTAAGATGCATCAAGATGATCTACTTTGATAACTTTTTTTTTGCTGAGCAGACTCATTACTTCGATAGTCATGAAAATAGTTGCTGGAGCAAAGTGTTCCACTTAATAGATTGGAGATTAAAAATATTAATTTAAGAAATATGAACTTTCTATAATATTTCAATTGATAATCGCAAACATTGTATACAAAAGGAAAGCCGAGCAAATCTTATCAAAATAAACCGTTTGTATGTTACCGTTTTCTCAAACAGGATCCAACAGCCTTGAGCAAACTTCAATCTATAAATCTTCGAATTCATATTGAATCGTTGGATAAACAACGTGATATTGCAAAATATATCAACAGACTTCCTTATCTTTTCATCGTATTATAAACTGTTTCATTTAATTCACTCGGATTGTATTGTTTAGTATAGAGTATAGATCCTTTTGCAGTGGAGCGAAAGAGTTTATAATATTTACCTAATAATAAATATTTAGGAGCGGTATTGCAACTTTCAATGCAAACCTTATTAGGATCAGTTATCCTTCGTTCCTTCGAGCAATTTGTTTAATTCTTTAGCATTTTTATCATTTCAATTGTTTCTAATAAATAAATGAATTTAATCTGTAGCACCACTATCCTCCACATTTTATCTTAATACGAATATAATACGATCTTACTGTCTTCAATCTTTCAAGTGATATAAATCCAATGAAAGTTAACTTAGCAAGCTTCATTTTCCTATATTTCTGTCAAGTCCCCTTCAATGAAACAATCTTCACAAGTGTGCGGTAACGACGAAGGTGCTTGTTGGCGTTGAATGGCGCTTCCAGGAGTATTGTGTTCGTTGAATTGAAATTCACTTTCTATTTCGGTTCCAGTTTCTGCAAACAGGCTTGAAAGTGACAGACAATAAGAATTCTTTGACTTCATTTGTTCGATGTTGTTGTTATGGAAGTGATAAGTTCCTATGAGCTAGCTCTGATGCCAGAATTCTTAGGCAACCTAAAAGGCCTTCGTCATTACGACTTGAAAGCCGCTACCGACAATTTAACGTAACCCTACGAAGCACTTCCGGTCACCCATCCAAATTGTGATCGCCCAGAACGTCGCGTAAATGCAACGATCTATCAAGAACGTCTAGATAACCAATGCCACGGGCGCTTCATGTTTTTAAAGTACGAACTAATTTACTTAGTAGAACCAATTCCATCATTAGACAAATATTTTTTGTTTTCTCATCATCATCTTTCTAATCTTGCTTCTGACAAGAGATTATGGATAAACCCACATAAATATAAGTTTTAATTAACACTCGTAATGGCAGAAAGAGCAAACAAAATTCGATTAAAATTTAAAACCAACCTGTTCCAAACAATTACTCAAATATGAAACAAGCGCCTTTCAGTTTATAATTGCAACTTGGTCTGAAATTTGTCATGTAAAACTTATAAGGCGTTACCGTGTTTGCTATTAAACCTATTTCTATAATTTATTTCTAAGCTATATGCGTATCTAAGCGTCTATATTTAGACTGGCATCTGGAAAAAATATAATAGAAAATTTAATTCTATATTTAGACTGGCATCTGGAAAAAATATAATAGAAAATTTAATCCACTTTTAAACACAAGAAAGTGAGCTGGCTAAAAGCACTGATATTATTTGTTTTACCTATATCATGGTTACTAAAAATAAAACTTACCAAAACAAAAATGTTGGCATAACCTCTAGCTCTGGTTGTGAGCCTGAACTCTGTGTTTTCATCTACTTAGTTTCTTCGTTAATTCGTAATATCAATCTTTAGCCACGTGCGACCTTGTAACTACTGCCGTTTATTTATAAAACTACACAGTTTTTGAATTAGAAGTCTACAGTAGCTAGCTTCATTAATATGCTTTTTAATCGGCTAAAAACTCGAGTCGAGGCGAGTCGTTCTCATCTGTTAAGTAGGTTAGGATATCATTGAGTTTGTGCTAATTTATTTAGCATGTTATTTAAAACGTTTTAATTTTTAGAACGTGTTTGCCCTGCTTGAGCGGCAAAGCGCTTGTGTCGAAGCACACACAGCAAAGCAAGTTGTAACCGTGAGATATTTCCAAAAATTTATCGACTTCTCCTTCCTTTGCAGAAAAAGAGAATTTCGAAAAATATCAAGCGTCAAACATTAATTATTTTATAAGAACTTATGGGACCAAAAGTATAAATAAATAAGGTGGTCCCTTCTCTAAGGTATATTCCTGTTGTCAATATTTTACGCAAAATCGTCTCGCTAAAAGAATTATCGTGTTGTGATTCTATGATGACGTCACTGTCAGAATCTTCCTGATTCACTGACGCAACAAATGATTCAAAAGCATCGAACGATCTTGAAAAGTGGGAACTGAAATATTTATATATTTTTATTATTTAAAATGATTTACAACGCGTCACTCAGCTTCGTTACATCCGTCCATTCGTTTATGCATGAAAGAGTAACCATAAATCCATACAAACTTTCGCGTTTATAATGTAAGTTAGATATATATAAAACTTAAGAGCTCAGCTCTTGTCGGTGTAACGATGCAATTTCCTCCATATACTTCTTTTTAATGCGATCTCTTTTACTTCTTGATACGACATGACAGCGACCTTCTCTTTTATCTGACTTATGTAATTAATTCTTGGTCTTCCCCTTCCTCGCCTTCCTTCTACTTTTCCTTCTATGATGTCTTATAAAGCTGTCATGTCGTATAAGATGACCAATCATTTTTCCTCTTCTATTCTTGATGGTATTCATTAACAATCTTTGCTCTTTAACTCTAGAACTCTCTTTAACTCTGTAAGTTAGATAGCACCTATTATTTTATTTTAGACCTTATATTACTATTACTACTAGCCCATACTGTCCCATTGTTGGGCAAAGGCCTCCCCCCCACTTTCGCCAGTCACGTCGATCCAGTGCCTTCGTCTGCCAGTCCCTCTCAAAGGCGTCTAGTTCGTCCCGCCATTTTAGACCTTATACTTTATCAATTTATCATGTATTTCTCATTTGTGAGTTAATTTAGTGGTCAACCCAGCCCGTACATCATTAGCCGAAATGTCCACTACAAAATTAATTTGTTATCGTAAACATGTGATCGTTGTGATATATTTATCATTTCCATTATTGCATTCATTTTTCCAATAATCTGGTTTATGACGCCAAGCCATCTGCTTTGTGTTCCCTGATCGTTAACTCAAATTTACAAACGAATTCTCTCGTGGAAACAGTTCAGTAAATCTTTAATTTATTTTCCTATCACATTTTTATCATCGGCTTGTTTTTATTTGAATAATTTGACACGTCTCTGGTTTTATGGAGTACTCTTGTTTTATTTGATTCGTAAACGAGTTTTAATTGATGCTCTGTTTATACACTCTTTGATGTCGCAATGGAAAGTTTATTATATTTTGGATGTTTCTACCTCAAAAATAACTTTTGAATAATCCTATTAATTATCCAAGCTTTTTTAAACTAACTAGTAACCGCCTGCGACTTCCTTCGCGTGGTAACGCGGATAAAAAGTTTTATTATTCCAGCTACTCGTATATTCTAACCGCCTTATGCATATTGGTTTAGTAAACCTACTTTAGCTAAAACGGATATTAAATAATAAGTCTAAAATCCCACCTAACGTCACCCTTCACCGCTTTGATAACCAGATGAAAATTGTATTTTATCAAAAATATGTCAGTGGTTTTTCTTAAACTTTTTTTTAAATATGTCAGTGAACGTGTACACCTACCAATTTGGTTACCATAAAAAATGTTCAATGTTATGAAAAGCCTTGCTAGCGTTATCTATGAACAGATTTTCACGAGCAACTCTATACTTCTCTACAAAAAAAATTCTAAATCAATTTTTCAAATCGGTTCGTTTGTTCGTATGAGCAAGTGGCCAACTCTGGTGACGGAGTATTTAGGCGGCCTAAAGGCCTCCGTCATGACTTTAAAAGCCGGGACCGACAAATTAACGTGCCCTCCGAAGCACGGAAGAGCTCAGATGAAAATGCTCCTTGCGGTCACCCATCCAAGTAGTGACCGCTCAGAACGTTGCTTAACTTCGACGATCTAGCAAGAAAGTCTTAGTAAGCTTCGCCACGAGCGCTTCAAATCAAATCGGTGAAGGTCGATGATATTTGTGATCCGTCACTATAGGATCTTACAACGACAAGATCTGACGGTAATCGCAAGTGAACACACAGGCTAGAGTCCTAGACCTAAACCAACATGTCACTACAGCTAAGCAAATATAGAAGCGACTGTGAAAGCTGCAATAAACATGGACGCCACGTAATGTTTGCCCTAGAGATGGTCCAGCCAGCTAGTTAGTCCCGAGAAAATGACATTTTCATACCTTTTGATCTCAAAAATCTCGTGTCAAAAATAAATGATACTAGCTATATGGAAGTGAAGTTATCAGAAAATTATATTATGAGACGATCTCTGTGGCACAGTGGGTAAAAGACCGCCTGAGACTCAGAAGGTTGCGGGTTTGATCCCCGCTACGGGATATCTTGCTGAACTTGGGTTTGTGACGCTGTGAGGACATTCCCAAGGATATTTTTTTATTATTCTTACTATGCTATAATGAATTTGCTAAATGGTTGTAGAGCTTTGCAGATCTCTACGATTTGCATTCTCTGCAGCCAATCGAACCTTGAAACAATGCCATAAATTTCGATCCATAGTTTCAAATATTCAAGTTTTTATGGTTAGGAGACATAAACTATCCAAAAGTATTATTTGTAGATTAAATTTTTATCGAGTGCCGAATATTTCTAAAACTTTTTATATGACCAGCTGCGCTCTCGCGGCGTTTCCCACGTAATGGTGATATATGATGATAATGAAAAGTAGCCTATGTCCTGGTCTATCCCTAGGATGCAATCTACATCCATGCCATTTTTATTGTAGTTTATTCAGCGGCTAAGGTTTTAAACAAAAGGTAACACGACCTCTTTTCTGTATATTCTTATAGATTATTGTCTAGCAACTGTCAAATTCTAAATTCAGTTGTGTGTGAGCTACGCTCCTCTCTATATATTCCCCAACTCTCCAAGCTGTCGCCTGCAGACTGGTTGTAGATGTAGTGAATTTGCCAACTTCTGAATGAACGGTGCCCAATGTTTGCTCTGCAATTCTAATACGAAAGCGTCTTGTCTGCTTATTTGTTTAGATTTATCCTCGAGGACTCGCCAGACGAAGTTATGACAAGTCTATTTAGTTTAAGATGAATGTGGAAACATTATTTATGATATTAAGATGTATTATGGAAGTAAATTATTTACTTTAACAGAAGCAGCTAAAATAATACGTGAAACCTTACCTCAACAGAACACAGCTAACACTTTATAAAGGACAATGCAAAATATCTACCATTGGGATCTATCTCAGCTTTATACCACAACGACAGTTGTACGAACGAACGAACGAACGAGTTGTATAGAGACAATTTGTCTCCAGTCTAAAATAGTAAATCTAAACACAATACACTTATGCAGTTGTTTGACAGATGACGTCACTTGAGTAGTGGCCGATTTTTCTGTAAATTTGTCTTACCACTTTGCAATTCTAATCTATCTGACTTTGATTTATAACTTGCTGACGTCTTTACAAGGTCACCGCGTCCGGATATCATAGGTTATTTTATTTGTAGGTTTGATTGGTGAGATACCACTGGATGAAATTTATAATGGACTCCATTATTTTTTCTGCGAATTGGGTTAAAGATTTATGCGATTTTCTTTATTTCGTGGTTTGCAAAAACTGCTGTGCCAAATGACTTATTTTACTGCTATGCACTGTATACCAGATTCATTTTACCAGGATTTAGAAACATTCCTTTTACAAACAATCTTTGCTAGCACTTTTATTGAACCTTGAGACCTTGAGATGAAACCAAAAAAGAACAGATCATTTGCATCAACAGATTAATTTAAAAGACAACAAAGCCAACATAATTTCATTACACATCGGCACAATATGTCTAATATGTGAGTTGTCTGGTCACTGCCCTGCAGGCGTGATGATATCCATGTGTCCTTGTGAGGCCTGTGTTCGCTATTTTTGGAACTCTCTTTGTTCGAGGCTCGAATTGGCGATATTTGCTTAGGACTACTTAAACGGTTTATTGTGAAATATCGGGTTTATTGTGAGAACTAACGCTGACTGTACGTAACACTTAAAACTATTTGCCTAAAAAGATCTGAAAGTTACGGTGAAATGTGTTCACCGTAACTTGGGAATACAGACGTACATTTTTTTTCTATTTGCTAAATTAATAAAAAAAAAAGACGTGTGGCACTCGGAGACTGCCGCGGTAAAGCTATTGCATGGGGGGTGTTAGGTTATTTTCGTTACGGAATTTCTGGATTCGGTCTCCACGCTCAAGGCCCGCGATAGAAGCTTTGCAATAGCTTAAAAAACTTACTCGTCGTGAACAGTATTCCAACACTGTACCTACCAACTTGTAAATAGTAATTTCTCAGTAACAACTGCTTTTTCCAAAACAAATTATGCAAAGCTTGTAAGATAATACCCAAACAGAAAAAAAAAAGAAAAAAAGTATTGTTTCTTAAGGTAGGCACTACGATTAGACGACCACATGCAATTGCACGTGCAATAAAAACCCGTGGAACACCACTCATATCTTGCGTTATAAATACCACTATCTCTACTTGATTTTCTTATCACACGCGTTATCTCGACGCGACCACAATAACATTTACTACTCTTATCTACGGAATCTAATAGAATCAGGATATAGATAATGGCATGACTATTACAACTTTAAAAAATAGATTAACGTCTGCAAAGAGATGTATTTACATAATGTTTTAAGATTTTCTGACTACACACCGACAGCATGTTACAGAATAAATTAAAGACACAAAAGAGATCAAATATGTACATATTTGGCACATACATACTTACATTTTTTTGGTTTGCATAAAATTAGCATTGCATATTTAAAATGTTACTTCTATTCTGAAAATTCGGAAAAGTTATACAAAAGTATCGTGCAACTCCTGATGGAAATTCTGCAGCAATGCGCTGCGAGTTATTGCTATTGCAAATTCTTAGGCGCTATTGAACATGAAGTTATTTATAGGCTTATATGTGAACGCTCGTTGGCTTCGATATAAAAGCGAATGAGATGAATGAACTTTGAAAGAAATAGCTAGTGCAAATAAACATGACTTTTATTAAATTTCACCGGAAATATCTAAAGAACACGTTGTCTTTTCTGTTTAAAATTTTGGTGAAAACAACACTATGAGACTAACCATTATATTTGCGGAAATTCTGTTCCTAATGTAAAACTTATTAGCTTATAATTCTGAGGATTGGGGTCACCATTCACTAAATGTTCTCTTTACTTGTTTCAGGTAAGTTCAACAGTTTGGGGCCAAGTTGTAACGGTTCGCGACCTCACCCGTCCCCAACAATAGTTCTACAAAGTATTATTCGCGAAACTGTCTGTTGTTGCACTCGACTTAAGTGCTAATAGTTGGTAAAGTACCTAAGTGCGACTTGATTTGATGCCTTGTGTTCATTGATATTTATAGCGTAAATACTTGCCAGTCACGACGGATTATAGAGGGAAAATTAGGTACTAATGGAAAGTACATGTCAGACATATCGAAGCGATAACACAAGTTGCAAAATATATTTTTCATAATCATGATTTCAGTCCATTTCCACCCACTGCAGGGGTCTCCTCTTTATTACGCCATTCTCTCCGATCCCTCGCGAGTCTCGCTGATTCCCGACCACGTTTACAATGTCATATTTTTAATCAATTGAACTTGACGAGTTCGCTAAATAAAACCTGTTAGCTAAATCTGTGAGTTCGCTAAATAGGAACGTAGCTCAACTCAATAAATTATCTTCATACTGAGAACTTGAGATCTTCCAATCATTTATACAGAGCAGTGTGAGACAACCGATGCCAACCTAATGGAACGGTTTAGTATCATGGATATTGATGAGATGGAGTAGGCTTGTCCAGCATATAAACCACTAGCAGTGCCTCGCGGTTTCACCTGCGTAGTTCCTGTTCCGGTGGGAGTACCGGGATAAAATATAGCCTATTGTTACTCAGTGATAATGTAGCTTTCTAATGGTGAAAGGATTTTTGAAATCTGTCCAGTAATTTTTGAGTTTATTTATAGATTTGTATATTTTTTAATGAAAGAAAGAAAAAATCATTTATTCTTGTCGGACCTCAAGGATCACTTAAGTTTCGTTTTACATGCTAGGTGATTCTAATGCCTGTTCCAACACATATAGCATTGCATAACGCATATAACGCATATATATGTAACGACATAGAAAAATACAAATCTTTCCTCTTTATAGTATTAGTATAGAACTATAGATTATTTAAGATTAATGCATGAAGTGTTCCCTGCCAAGCGTCAGGTGCTCAGCAAAGAGAGGAGGCCTGATCACACCCTGGAGCTCCAATGCAGTCTTTGGGGCTCAACCAATTCTGAACATTTCTTACGATTTTTTCCTTCAAATTTAGAGCTGTTCATATAAATTTTCCAAATTGAGTGATGCACAATTCCACATATTCCTTTGGGTTATAAGTCGAAGTCTCACAATAACCACAATCAACGTCAACATTATTTTATTTCTTCGAATTGTGAGTCGTGACAATTTAGTTTAGAAAGTAATATTTAATAATACACTTTTTAAACTAAATTGACTAGACTTTACAGTCGAATGGGTGACCTATATTTTCGGAGCTCTAATATAAAAGCATGACCTATTTTCTAATATAAAAGCATGGCTCTGGAAACGAGTGTAGATTGGTACCATCAATTTAGATGCATTAAAAAAGATTTTATATGCTCAGAAATGGTCTCATGAACACTGTCACTGAGAGCTTCTGTATAGCATTGAATTTAATACATTTTCTAAGCTAGCAAGACCTTTCCCTAATCAGGCCTAAATACAGGCCTCAGAGAGTTAAAATTAATTATAAATTACCGTCAAGGCGTATTTACATCCAATCATGGCTAATGACAGGGCATCGGTAATTGTGCAATTACTGGCTACAACTGATGCCAGACTAATTGCTGTGTGATCAGCTATTCTGATTGAATGTCAGGTGTAGTTCGGCCCTAATTATTCGCTTTACAAAGGAATCAAACTGATTTGAAATTGATCACAATGAATTGGATTTATGAGGTGTTTACCTATGTTTTCAAGGCTTAGTCAGAAACACAGGATACACGAGTATTGACTATCCCTGTTTTCGCCGTGTGGCAACACTGGCAGTTGGACGTGTAAATCAGCTGCTCGTAATTAATTTTCAATTTTAATTAAATTTTGTTAAAAAGAACGCTTAAAAGACTGTGTTAAAGTGTGCAACTAAGCCTAATTATCAAATAGAAGTGTTAATTATCAAATATAAGTGTTAAATCCAGTGTACAGACTCCAAAGTTTTAAACTGTAACCAACGGACACTGCAAATTGAGGACTTCAAAACGGCAACGGTTACGATATCCATTGCAAAAACCAGTACAGGGCTCCAATACTGTACTAAGCTGACGAATTGGATATATTCGATAAACCCGGGGAGTATTTGTGTTCCTTTTATCATCTCATACTAACCTCAGTACGAACACATCACAACACATCACAACTCACGCTCAAAGATCGTATGATCGATGAGTCACTGCCATTCTACACTACACAGGCCCCGTTTACAACTCTTTCAGCTTGACAATTAGTGGAAGCTTGAACTGAAGTCCTAAACATTTGCCTCACACACAATAAACAACAAGAAAACTTTACACTCCCAAATTAACGCAACCTACTCTGACATTCACACTGTTTGCTGTGATGTGCTGCATGGTCATCATTGGTCATCATACTAGATTCAGTCAGACAGAACTCAAATTTAAACTTCACAAGGATCTGTCTTTGCTTATTGTTTTTTCTTATTTTACATTAGAGTGCAAAGAGTTCTTTGAAGTATTTTTGTAGTAAGTAAGTAAGTAATACTTAGCAGCTGTAAATTCTGTGTTGGTGTGGTACTTGATTATCACATTTGATATTATCAGTTCCCTACTACATTCTGTGTAAATTATTAACATTTAAATTATAAATTGTGGCAATTTTTATTATTATTATTATTTTTAAATAAAGTAGGTATACCTACCTAGATCTAATTGACATCTGAAATTCAGAATAGCAAGCCTATATTTTCATTTCATTTCTAATTGTTTTATTACAATTGTTTCTTGTTTTCTATTTCTAATTCACTCCTATTTTTATTCTTAGTATTGTTCTCCTCCAACTAATTTATCTCTATATCTCTAAAGCACCTACTCTCCTTCTCAATCTTCCAATACCATACTCACTTGCTGGACGTTCATTTCAGACTAAACCAAAATGACCATGACTCGGAAGGCATGCGATTTGGAAGCAAAACTGAAGATGGCTACAGCGGAGCTCAAGGAATCTAATGAGATTAGACGACAGCTACTACACTACTACAAGAACGCCACTAGAGGCGGTTCTCTAATTATTGTGAAAAATCATTTAAAATGCAAGGAACGTAAAGATATTGTTAATCTCTCTATTGAGAGGACCATTGAGCTGTCGTGCGTTGAGCTGGAGCGACATGTAATTGTGAGTGTTTACCGTCCACCTGACGCGGATTATGGGCTGTATGAGTCCACTATGGAAGAAGTTTTGCTCAAGATTTTCACTAGTAGTAAAGTTTTAATAATCTGTGGTGATTTTAATGTAGACATTATTTTAGATTCTCTTTCTGAAAGGTTCATTAATTTGTTCAAATGTTTTAATCTGACACATCTTTTCAATGAACCAACTAGGGTAACATTAACAACAGCCACATGTCTAGACAATATTTTTAGTAGTTGTGAACCAATTAGTAAAGCCTTAATTAAAAAGTTTGGATCAGATCATTATGGTCAAAGTGTTAAATTTCCAAATAGCTTATTAAATGAACCTACTCAATTCACTTACCGACCTATCACGGCGAGTCGTATTACAAAGTTTAAGGGTTGCATAGAACTTAAAATGTCACTTTTGCCTTGTATAGAAGACCCGAATGAGCTGTTTAACTGTTTATCTAATTTAATTACTGAGGAGCATAAGGAAATATTTAAATTAAAGACTTGTATATCTAAAACTAGTGCAAGCTTTGCAGACTGGGCAACACCTGGTATTTATAGAAGTAGAAATAAACTTTATGATCTGTATTCTACAAGGGAACTAATGCTCCACGATCCTTCACATAACCTTTACATTAAGAATTATTCTAAAACATTCAAAAAAGTATGTCAGGTAGCAAAATCAATGTTTTTAAAAAATAAAATTGAAACAGCACCTAACAAAATTAAAGCCACTTGGAAATTGATCAACAATGAGACTGGTAAAACAAAACGTGGCCACAAACAGATAAATCTAAAAGTAAATGATCATTTATTAACTAAAAGCGATGAGGTCGCTCACGCATTTGATAATTTTTTCTCTAATATACCACATGTGGTGACTCAATCATTAAATTCATCCGCCACTATAGCATACGGCCTTTTGGAATCCAGTGTTGTTCAGGGTAATAATGAATTCAGGTTTAGTTATGTTAACGCAGACAATATTGTCAAAATATTTAAAACACTGAATATTAAAAACACTGAAGATTTATGGGGGATTTCGACTAAGATATTAGCTACTATTGTTGGGGATATTGCTCCATGTTTAGCTTATATCTTTAACAATTGCGTTGACGAGGGAGTTTTTCCCAATCTAATGAAGATGAGTAAAGTTATTCCTTTATTCAAATCTGGTAATGAAACTGACCCCGCTAATTATAGACCAATATCGATTCTGCCTGCGTTAAGTAAAATATTTGAAAAACTAATTCTTAATCAACTGCTCTCTCACTTTAATCTCAACGGACTTTTACACCAGCACCAATTTGGATTTACGAGAGGTAGATCAACAACCGATGCAGGTACATTGCTTCTAAAACACATATATGAGGCCTTTGAGAACTCGCAAGACGTAGTCGGAGTTTTCTGCGATCTGTCGAAAGCCTTCGACTGCGTATGTCATGCGACTCTAATTTCTAAATTAAAGTACTATGGTGTCGTAAACCAAGCTATTAACCTGATTAGATCTTATCTTTCTGAGAGACTCCTTAAAGTTGAAGTAGGAGGTGAAAAGTCTTCAGGGTCAGTTATTGATATGGGTGTGCCACAGGGCTCGATACTAGGCCCTTTTCTGTTTCTAGTGTACATAAACGACCTTCCTTCCTTTGTAAAAGACATGTGTGACATTGTTCTTTTTGCTGATGATACATCTTTGCTTTTTAAAGTTGATAGGTCTAAGGATAATTATGATGATGTTAATGCCTCTTTAGCCCAAGTCTCAAACTGGTTCACTGCTAATAACCTCTTACTTAATGCCAAAAAAACTAAATGTATTAAATTCACTTTGCCTAACGTGGTTCAGAGACCTACAAAAATTAAACTAAATGGGGAAGCACTTAATCTTGTAGATTCAACTGTTTTCTTAGGTCTTACAATCGACTCCAAAGTGCAGTGGGGTCCGCATATTGAAACACTTGCAGGTAGGCTTAGCTCCGCGGCTTACGCAGTGCGTACGATTAGGCAACTTACTGACGAAGGAACAGCTAAGTTAGTATATTTCAGTTACTTCCATAGTGTGATGTCGTATGGTATTTTTCTTTGGGGTAAAGCAGCAGATATTCAAACTATTTTCGTTTTACAGAAGCGAGCTGTCCGCGCCATTTACAAAATGAAACGTCGGGACTCTTTAAGAGAGCGTTTTAAAGAAATAAATATTCTTACTGTTTTTTCGCAATATATTTATGTAAACTTATTGCACACTCACAAATATATAAACAACTTTAAGAAAAAAAGTGATGTGCACAAAATTAACACTAGAAATAAAAATAAATTATGTGTGCCTAAATTTAGACTAGAAAAAGTAAACGGTTCTTTTATGGGAAATACTGTACTTTATTACAATAAACTCCCAATCAACGTAACTAACCTACCGACTCGAAGGTTTAAAACGTACATAAAGAATATTCTTGTAGAGAAAGCGTATTATTCCATTGAGGCTTTTATTAATGATAAAATTGCGTGGCCTGATGTCGCTGTGCCCCTCGACGGTTGATGGTATACAATATCTTTACTACCTTGATAAGTAGGTACCTACCACTTAAGTCGGCCAAGTGTAGCGTGTGATGCCAGACAACATTTTGTTGAGGTGTTATCTTGTTAACTTTACAATTACTTTTACTTTCTTTGACATGCCTTACTTTGTTCGACTGGCTTCCCACTGAAGCTTGACTATTTAGATTAAGTATTTTAGATTGTTAAGGGATCGCTTTTAAAAAAAAGCTAGGCCCACACCACCAGCCCTGCTACTCTGCAAAACGAAAAACGAAGTTTCGTGACAATTTTCGGGGTCAGCTTATGTTGGTGGATACTGAATTCGTAATAGTTCACCAACATAATTAGAACCCAAAAATTGTCACGAAACTTCGTTTTTCGTTTTGCAGAGTAGCAGGGCAGGTTCTTGCCTGATTCTTTCCCTGGTGTAGGGAGTCGCGTTGGAACAGGCATTAGAATCACCTAGCATGTAAAACGATACTTAAGTGATCCTTGAGGTCCTACAAGAATAAATGATTTTTCTTTCTTTCTTTCTTTCCAATGGACTTAAAGCTTACTATAGTTCAAGAGGTCACGTTTGGAATGTTAATTTCTCCAAAATGTGGGCATGTACCAAATAATGGACACGATTTTCCCTATTATTCACCTATTAAATGTGCAAATAATGAGCAAATGAAAAGATCGACTTACATCGACTTATTATACTTAGCTCCGTTTGATCTATAGGGCGCCTATAATTAACAACAGGATTCGTTTCTAATTTGTTAACCTCGCTTTTGTAGGAAGGTCAGGTAAATGGTATTACAAAATAAGTTTAATTCTTATTACTTCCAAAATAAAGCCTACATTGCTGAGAATTTAAATTTATTTAGCATTTTTTTTTCTTGTTACTCATTAAAGAGAGTTGGCAGCAGAGTTAGCATTTACTAAGGCTATAGTAAACTTGGCAGTCCATTTTAAATAACCATCGAAATCTATTTCTTTCGCCTGCCATATATTTACGATTCGAAGAAGTGTCTTGTCAACAAGAGCATTCTTCATCTTCAGTTCGTGTTTAACTGAGTTGTAAACCACGATTGTTTGTCGTACTCATTCTCGCGTGTCGCCACAAAACCTCGATCCAAAAAGAGTTCAGTCGCATCTGTAACTGTAACGTTACACTTTGAGAGGTTTTGGCTGTTAAGACTATTATTGCGAAATAATGTGCCATTGTGACGGTTTTATCAGTGGAAATTACAATTGTCATTGTGAGTTGTGGTGTATTTAACACTCGATACGCGGTTTCATCAATTTTACTATTTTTCTCTTCAATATTTCGACATTATAAATGCTAGGTGTTATTCCAGGTCACCGACTATGGCTATTTAAAGTTACACAATTCGATAACCGTTACGACGTTGAGTAGCTATACGACAATGCATATACGAGTACACACACGTACTTCCGCATTTGACCTCAAGTTCATGCCTATTGGTTTTTCTTTTCTATGCAGTTACGATGCTATTTATAACTTAATTTTTCCCCTGTTTACTCTCTTTATCTAAACTTGAACCGAACAATAATTAGTTTGCTGCTATTAACTGACGAGATAATGTTCAAATTATATGTTTACATTTCCCTAATGAATGGAATGGAAAACAACCATCACAAATACTCATTACATTATCTGTGGAGTTGTGACAAATCCCTCTGTTTCCTCTTTTTAATTTCAAAATGTCCGCTGCTGGCTCTGCAAGATAATGTGCCGTGGCTTCTATCTAGTACAATTTCGCTAATTAGCTATCCTCTTACAAAGGTCAAGAACAAAATAAATTCTCAAGAATTGTTCTCGAATATTTCGCTATTACTGTTTTTTCTCGCTCTAATTGGCAATTTGAATGAAGGATTCTGAAATTCTGTTATTATACGAGATTGTATGAGCTTAAGTATGTCATAATTATCCATATACAGCCATTTTATGTCGTGTTTTTGTTAAGATGTATGTTTGTGCACGCCATAGTATCGAAAAGAGTTACTTCTTCAATATGTTTGATAGTTCCTTCATGTAATGCGCATATACGACTGTTTGTGATAACAACTTCGTCACAATTTATGCCAATATGTACACATTGACATTGAATGCATATTTTACCTTACAGCGAACACTTACAAATAATTACTTCCATTATATTGAAGGTAAACGAACTATAAAACATTATATTCAATTCTAAAGGTTGATAAACAATATTGATAGAGAAAACTTTGCACCCAGAAACTCTCTCTTTACTCAGCTCAGCAATAGACTTCTTATCTCCAATTCATATTTCGTCACGGAAACATGCGATATCTTGAAAATTACACGCAGATTATATGAATCATGTCACGTACCGGAGCTTATTCATTGATAATTGCATATGTATATGGTTTTAATACCTATTAGTTTTTCGAAAATGGTCTCAAGAGTTTACAAGTTAGCTTGTTTGTCGACAATAACAAGCAGCTAGTTTTATCGCATCAATCTCTGCCATGCGCAGTTAATGATTCAGCATAGAGATTGTGGGCACGTCGAATGTAAACAGACCGTGTCTGGGTACGGATGCACCAGGGCAGCAGCGGCGCGGGCAGAAGCTGGCCATCTCCCTCGCGCTGAATGTAGGTCATCGCAGCCAGCTTATCGGTCAGCGGTCGCCGCGCACCGCTCCACAGCACCTCAGTACAGTGCGAGACGCGACTGGGCGCGCCGGTCACACTGACATGAGCCCGCGCATGCGTACCGAACAACACATAAACAGCTGATTGTCAAACTTGACGTTTCTGCTCTCAATTGTGATCTCAAGTGCTGTGATAAAACGGAAAAATGGGTCAGGCTTTTGGGACCACCAATTCTCACAATGGTGAGAGGCAGTACACAAGGAAAGAAATCGGTGAGTGCTGAGACAATAGTCTGTTTTTGCCGGTTTCAAGTTGATTCACTCGCTCTAGGTAATTATAGTGAGAGATAATTTGCGATGCTCTTTAATTTGATGCTGGTTTTACAGAGAATTTAATGAATGTTCAAGTTAACCGGCATTCAAATAATTAGTTATTCCCTCGTAATATTTCGCTGGTAAATGTTAATCACAATAATGGCTTTATCCTACATCTGCAGTCACTCGTGGTTAATGAGTTTATCTCGGTTAATACGAGTCTACATTTGTTTGTAGAGCCGTCACTTCCTCCTACGATGATAATTTCAGAGAATATGATTCAGCTTTCATCATATCATCTCATACTTCTTATGTTACTCAGATATATAATTGCCAGTATAATATAGTGACTAACATTAGTATTGTTATTTACTAGTAGTGTTAAGTACTTTCTGTAGCTTCTCAATTACACAAATAAAATTATGTTTATGTATCTCCTAAATGGACATTATTTCTAATGCGTTGTAATTATCCCAAATCTTGTTATTTTTTTCATAATGTTGACAACAGAAAAATATCTGCGCAGAATCATCGAGAAGTTTTATTTGAGTAATCTTTATATATCGTATATCCATACATTTGCTTAAGAATAATTAATGAAGATAATCTCTATGAATTATATGTAATTATTGTAAAAACAACAATTATATCCTTTTCAAGAGTTATTATTGTATTTATTTTTAGTTTTTGATTTCCATACTTATCTTAATGTTTCAAATAATTTATTATGAAGTAAACAAAACTTCTTTTTTTGTAGTTCAATTACTTCTAACCGATATCTTTTTGCATAATCTTCCGTGTTTCCTAAGTCATTAGCTCAATATCACAAACGTAATTACTGAATCTGGTTTTCCTTGACGACCATGTTTTTATTGTCACGAGATGATACTTTCCTCGCAATTCTGATTGTAACTGAGTACATAATAGAGTTGTTGTTAAACATTATTTATTATAACCATATCCATTTACAGTACTTATCAAATAGATAACCAATAGAAAAAAAACAATGATACTTATTATTATTGTCCTATTTTAACCTGTTTTGCTTTTTCCGTGCTTCGGAGGGCACGTTAAATTGTCGGTCCCGGCTTTTAAAGTCGTTAAGCCATGACGGAGGCCTTTAGGCGGCCTAAAAACTCCGTCACCAGAGTTGGCCACTTGCTCATACGAACTTACTTACTTACTTTACCTGTTTTGCGAAATAAAACATTTTTAGATACCCAGTACCTACTGAACTGTTGGTATCATAATATGAACAACAACTTTATCAATATCAGGGTTATTTCCTCACTGAATGTATATTATATATATTAATAGATAGTTGATTTATAGTTGCCTGACTTAACGACACAATATTTTTCTGTCGATTAATGCCAGATAATCTAACCAGATAATTTATACAAAGCAGATACTACTTTTTTGTAATAATATAATCCCCGTTTCATCAAGAGCGGTTTCAAAAAGTTTTATCATAAAATTGCAATGCAATAAGGAGGTATGTAGAGCGTCTTGCTTACTGCAAAACGCTATAACGGTATAAGTTTTCAGAATATCATACATTTACATTACTTTCTACGCAGATTGTATTATTCATTGACACGCAAAGTACTAATAAATTGTTGAAATGCTTTCACAGATTAGATTGTATTAGGTACACAAAAATGTCGTTTTGTAGAGCACTTAGTCTGGTTTTGCATAAAGCGTTTGATAGTTTGTCCACTGACAAATTCTATGGTAGATTTATTAGACCATCGCCATGTACTATATACCTGTACGGTTCGTTTATGTACATTTCGCAAGTACAATCGGCTTGCAATCGCCGCTGTCCACAGCAGACCGGTCACTTGTCCGAGAACGGGTTCCGCAGGGTGCTATATTAGGACCACGTTTATTTTGTAGTGCTGCTGTAATGGCTTCTGTCTTCTAGTATTCTGTTACTATAATGGACTCTTTAAAATCTTTTAAGTTGTAGCTAAATAATTTAAAAAAAATTAATGGAGTTGAAATCTTGATTAATGATTTTCGTAGTGATTATATTGTTTATATTCGAGACATTTTTAGTCAAGATTCATTTCATATGTTCATAATTTAATTTTAGACCTTTACTTTTATGAGTACCTTACCTACTTATTATTACGTTTTCAAACATTGTATATATCAGTTGTCGTGGTAATGAATACCGATGATTCGATGAATATTTATTTACACCGGCTTTTAACTGTTTACATATTCCGCACATGTGCTGAACCTTGAAAAACTTCGCACAAAAGGAAGAATCCTTTGTTGTGCTAATGTTTAAGTAGTCCGTAGTGTTTGTTCATGAGTCGGAAGAGACTATTTGTCCTACCATAAACTAACACTAATTACATAGGAAAATGTTATAAAATAGAAACTAAATAGTAAAGTAGTTATTTTCCTTGCTTCTCGACATTTCCGAGTTCCAACAGGTGTTTAAATATAATGTTTCTTCGTCAAATCGTCGTGTCTATTTGGAAACATCTTTTTCTGTAAACAGAATCTGAGTGTTAAACTGTTAAGGTAGTGGTAGATTTTATAAGTGCGCGACTATAAAATAATTTTATTCTAATTTGGCACCAAAAGATAGTACTTAATTAACAATCTTCTTTCTTAATAAAATAGTAAAATCCGCCTAGATTTCTTTAATACTTCAGGATATAAACAACTTGATTTAATTAAATTTCTCAAAATCGTTGCTTAAATACAGTAGACAATTCCTTAAGATTATATAAGTGTTAACTTATACCCGTCTATAAATGATTATCCTAAGAGAAAGTGTCATTAGTTTAGCTCTAGCAGCTTGAGAAAGCTACACAGTATCCTATCAGATTTATATGTTCTAAGTTTTAATTGTGGCTTTCTAGATTACCAATTACAGTTTTTGACACAGTTATTGTTAGCTAATCTAAAATTAAAGCTAAAATTGTTAACTAATCATTCTATACCTATCATCAGCTCTTATTCGACGAAACGGATCAGCTGCCCTAGCCATGTTACAATTCGACAATCGCTTTCGATTAGAAACTAAAAAAAATGTACCTATAGGAATTGACATTCGATGACGAAAACTCGAGCGATCAGAAATGTCAAATCAAAGGTGTAGCGATGATAGAAATCGAATCGCTTCATAGCGAATGCCGGTTGGCTAGGCCCTCAGAATATTTTTGACTGGCGTGGAACAGTTTAGTTCATTTATTCTTTGGAAGGCTCAAATAATTCTTCTGTATTTAGTAAACAGTAAATATGTGTGTATTGACTAGATTAGTTTTTATATTGTTAATTATGATGTTTTTATTAGAAAGTTTAGAAAACTCAACTCTGTGGTCAGACCCACTTTACTCGTTGTCATAGTTCAAGGCCCTTCACTTAAGGTCAGTTTATTACAATTTATTACGCGCTCGTGGCGAAGCTTGCTAAGACGTTCTTGATAGATCGTCGAAGTTAAGCAACGTTCTGAGCGGTCACTACTTGGATGGGTGACCGCAAGTGGCATTTTCATCTGAGCGCTTCCGTGCTTCGGAGGGCACGTTAAATTGTCGGTCCCGGCTTTTAAAGTCGTTAAGCCATGACGGAGGCCTTTAGGCGGCCTAAAAACTCCGTCACCAGAGTTGGCCACTTGCTCATACGAACGAACGAACGATTACAATTTACGTCAGAGCGTACTCTCCTTTAAATGATCTCATGATCTAAATGCTTTTCAATTCCAAGCTTTCATTGTCCTTCTCGAGTGAGTGGTAAATCACCACATAAATTGAGTCGCAATTAATTCGAGTACCACTCGTTTTGAGTTCTTTGTTCTCTGAATCATCTCGTCGTCATCAGAGCTTCCGTTAGATTACTCTGAGAATAGAGAAAGTGTTGTGAAATATAAGTTGACAATGTACAAAAACCTGATTTGAATTGACCAATGTTTACTTAAAAGCCGATGTGTTAAAACTTGTAGCATAGACGGGCCAGTGCGCATGATAAATCTTAAAATCCGTCGGAGCCGTTTGTTTGCTGTCAAGGTTAAGCTAGCTAGCAACATGGCGTCGAAAGTGTTAATGTTACTGAATGTTCCAATTGCTAGTTTTGATTTTGTTGTTATATCAACTATAAAAAGTGCCCTACGTATAAGTAACAATTGATAACCAATTTCTTATGAAATATTGCATTGACATTCAAAATTTATTTTAAAAATGACATCTTGTCGCGAACATGAGACCGACATTTGGAAAACTGGACTTCGAAATCGTTTCTCCTTTTGACATTTCTCGATAACGCTTTTACATAAAAACTTTTTAATGATCACATAAAAAACTGTGTCCAAAATTTACACAGTGATAAAATTTGCAGGCAAATATCACCTGTAATTTCGATTCAAGTGCTGTTTTTGTAGTGCGCATGCGCAGTGAAGTGATACAAGACTTCAAGGAGATCCGCTTACTGGAGATCACAGAATGGTGATTCTGGGATTATAACACCTTTATTGCAACGTTACTAGAGTTGGTATTTGTTGCAACCGAGGTGTAGCTGTAAGGTTTTGGTTTAAAGAATACTGTTCCTGTATGATTGTGAATACTTGAATTGGAATGGGTTATTTCCTTGTCATTGTTTAATTAGTTTATTCTTCATTGCCTTTTGGAGTGTGTGACTTACATTTGCATTTCAAATTGTTTGACATGCTGTCGTTAAAGTTAATGAATGAAATGATTAAGTATCAGAACATTAATACAAGTTAACATAACTAAATAATAATCTGCAATTTGACCTTTATCGTTATAGCGCATAATCTTCCCGTGACATTAATTATTTATGATAATGATAAATGAGCTATCTGAACATAAAATTGGCAAACCCGGAATTCAATGAATGCGGAAGATTAATTCCAAGAACCTTATTTAACTAAAATTATATATATAAATCTTGTAAAATAAAAACAAAGATTAAATACAAAGCTCGTGCAACGTAAACCGAGTAAAAAATATATAACAAATGTCTTTACTTTCTTTGTCATGCCTTACTTTGTTCGACTGGCTTCCCACTGAAGCTTGAATATTTAGATTATTTTAGATTGTTAAGGGATCGCTTTTAAAAAAAAGCTAGGCCCACACCACCAGGTTCTTGCCTGATTCTTTCCCTGGTGTAGGGAGTCGCGTTGGAACAGGCATTAGAATCACCTAGCATGTAAAACGAAACTTAAGTGATCCTTGAGGTCTTACAAGAATAAATGATTTTTTTCTTTCTTTCTGGTCCACCATGTATGAAATCTTTAGAGAAGGCCTTTGTCGGAAGACAAGCTGTTGCTTTTAATATCGGAAAACTAACCGTTTGTCGGTAATTTGAAATGCTACATATAATTAGATTAAGTTTTTAAAGTGTAATAGTAGGTAGGCGTTTTAAATTTTAATGTAAACAAACAACAATTAAGGCTTATTCTATTTATTTTTGTCTGATCAAAAAACCAATTGTGGCTGACCTTTCAATGTTAATAAGCAAAGGTGAACGCTCTACATATTTTTCTATTTATGTGCATAATTTAGATTTCAATGGCAGGATGTTGTACTACCATTCTCAACTTTGATAAATAAATAAATAAAATAAATAAATATCCTTGGACATTCCACACAGCGTCATCTAGTGCCAAGCTAAGCAACTTAATGCTTGTGTTATGGTAACCAGATGACTGATATATAATACTTAGATACTTTTTTTTTTGTAAATACATACATATTAAAGATAGAAAAACATCCAGACCCGGAACAAATATTTGCAGAACATACAAATATTTGTCCCGTGGCGGGATTCGAACCCGCAACCTTTGCGTCTCAGGCGGCCCTTCGCCCACTGCGCCACAGAGGTCGTCATATCGAGGTTGATATTCATATCAACTGTTTTCCAATCTATAATCAAGGTCAACTAGCAAAGTAAACAAGCAAGCTGTTATAAGTTTTCTTGCCGACCTATGTCAGTGACCTCTTACCTGCCTGACGGTCCAAAAAAGTAAATAAATATCCTTGGACTTTCCACACGGCGTCATCTAGTCCCAAGCTAAGCAACTAAATGCTTGTGTTATGGTAATGTGTTATGGTGATGACTGATATACTACATGGATACATTTTTTTTTGTTAATTCATACCATACATACTATAGATAGAAAAACATCCAGAACAGGAACAAATATCTGTAGAAGATACAAACATTTGTCCCGTGGCGATCAAACCCGCTACCTCCGCGTCTCAGGCGGACCTTCGCCCACTGCGCCACAGAGGTCATCATCGTCTTTATATTAAAAGACAGCGCGAGCTGCCTCGTCATATTTTTACTTTCCTTAAGTTGAAGATTAGTATCCCACAGAAGCATCAGTAGCTTGATAAGTTCCCTAAAAAAGGTAGTCTATGTGTTAGTCCAGTTCAAAAACTATGTATACCTATTCCAAGTTTAATTTGACAAACGTATAGTAGTTTTTGCGGGTAGAGTAACAAACACCTCACAAACTTTCGCATTTATAATAATAGGCTGTTACCTGCGATGAAAATTCAGCAAATTAGCCCAAGACATAGCGTATTTTTTTAGGCTTCTTATTTTGTTTAGAAGCAAAGGTTAAACATTTTAATAGGCTCTCTGTTTTGCTTGTAAATTATAATCTAATGAATTCGGTCAAATCTGATCTCATTACATGCCTCGCGTCCAACCTTCACATTGACTTTGCCGAAGCCCCGCTGGAGCTGAATGCGTGGGCGATATTAAACGTTCATATACAGAGCCCAATATTTTGGATTAAGAAGCACCTAGCGTGCCTTTGTTAATGTAATTACATTCGGGGCTTATGGCTTGGGGTTTCGTCTCAAGGGTATGTTTTTGTTACGAACATTAATCTTTCCAGGAACAAGAGTTTAAAATTGTTTTTGAATTCTGTTTATTGATTTGATTTAAGTCTTGCAACTTGCAACATGAATTCTAACAACAAAATGTAGAAACGTGTCAAATATGTATTTAGACATGGCTAGAATTACCCTATTACCCAAATTACCCATTACCAATTACCCCCCTAAGACATCTCGAAAGGTTCTTGAACGCCTAAAGATCTGAAAAAATGTCTACCGTAAAAAAATGCCTTCAAAAGGAGATCTAATCTTAATATTTCCCTGTTTTGTTATTGATTTCGAGTGATTCATAGCAGAAGTCATATTGCCATTTAAGTAGTTTTAGGTGTTTTTGTCACTGATGTAAGCTAGACTAGATTCAACTGCCTGTCACCAGTTCAAAACGATCTTCATTGGACTCCAGACATTTCTTTAGAGCCGTCACGCTTCTTGCTTAGAAGGTCGTGGTCGTGTAAATCATCTTAGCTTCTGCCATTTTAATAGTATTGTTGTGGCCGGCTACCTGTCTGGGCGTCTAGACGGGTTGACCTTGACATTGCTGACTGATACGATGACTCCAATACAACAACAAAGGAATTGTAAGGTGTCTAGGTGTGGACTGCACACATAAAATTATACACCACTTTTAGGCTGCCTTTCCATTGACGCGGAGCGAGCTGTGCGTAGAAACGCAAAAATGCAATCCTTTTGGGTGGGTACTATTTATCCTTTTCTCCGCACCGCCATCTTGCTTCGCGTCAATGGCCAGGCAGCCTTGGTGTTTATTAAGGAACACCAAATAAGGGCGTACTGTTCGCTTCATTTTTTCTACCAAAGAAGTGCATTGTTTTAGCAGTCTGGAAAGAAATATAAATGTAATATGATCTTCTTCTTCTTCTTCTTTATTTTGGCTTCGCCGGCTTTTGCCACGCATTTAGCCACTACCATGTGTATATATATTTTCGTTTGTTTAGTCAAGGTCGAGTCAAAGTCATAGTCAGCGTCAGTAAAGATGTGGGTTCTTTACTGCAGCTTTTTACATGGACTTTTTTGAGAGAACTCGAAATGCAATGATATACAGTTTTGTTTCATTTGCCTACACTTATGTACGTTCACGAACACTTAACAGTTAATAATCCACCATTATTACATATTAACATTCGCCAAAACACAAATTTCGGAAAATAAAACAAAAAAGACAACACGCCATCTTGAATTCCCGTCAAAAAAGCCCATGTAATATGATCACGAATGTATTCCCGGAAGCGGGTGACATTTCTTTCATTCATGTCATTTTTGTCTTTAGGCAATTTTAGATCTCTCGAAAATGTCTAAGGGACTAGTATGCCAAAATACATATTTGGTATGTATATAATATGCCCACATTTAGAAGTTAACTTTACACGTGACAGGTTGCAAGCCTATCTACAGTTTTAAAAAGATTACTGGTTTCCTCACCATGTTCCTAGAAAGAACGTATAGGCTAATAATGACTTATTGAGGCAGAGACTACAGATTCTCACTTGCTTCGATTTAAACACAATTTCACCACACACTATTTACTTCCACTAACATCGTGCTTATTAGAATAAATAAATAAATAATAAATAAATAAATATCCTTGGACATTCTACACGGCGTCATCTAGTCCCAAGCTAAGCAATTTAATGCTTGTGTTATGGTAACCAGATGACTGATAAACTACATAGATACATTTTTTTTTGTAAATACATTTTATTATACATAATATGTAGAATGCATATACCCTGCATGTGAACTTGAGTTGAATTGAAACAGAGCCGGCTCTCGATAAAGATAAGATCGAGTCATGATATCTACCAGCATGTCATAAAATACCACGCATCATCTGCCTACTTACGACCTCTGTGGCGCAGTGGGCGAAAGCCCGCCTGAGACGCAGAGGTTGCGGGTTCGATCCCCGCTGCGGGACAAATGTTTGCATGATCTGCAAATATTTGTTCCGTGTCTGGGTGTTTTCTATCTATAATAAGTATGTATTTACAAAAAAATATATGTATCTATGTAGTTTATCAGTCATCTGGTTACCACCATAACACAAGCATTAAATTGCTTAGCTTGGGATTAGATGACGCTGTGTGGAATGTCCAAGGATATTTATTTATTTATTGGATCCATAATAACATTGTCGCTATTACAGCACGGAATAAAACAAACAATGTTGTAGATATCAAGCCGTACATCAAACTGTACAAGAAACATAATTAAATTTAACAATAATTACGATTACAACACTACTTAATGTCAATAACGATAAACTATCGCAGTCATAACTTCAAACAAAGTCGTATAAACTCTCAGTGGTATCAGTGTAGGTACGTGTCTAATTCAATAAGATATTTATGATACTTCTCAACTAAACCACAGAATAAGCACTAGTTATAGTCATGAATCAAAGTTTTTATGACATCAGCTAGCTAGAGTCTAGTTATACGGTAAAGAGGCGATCCATTGGCGAACCGAACAAATATTGAACCTTTAGTGGTATAAACCTTTTTTGTATGGATAATCCATGACAGGCTAAAGTGGGATTGGGCAGGCCACGTCAGGAGAATGCACCCCGGTGGGCATCAGCCGTTACCAAGTGGGAGCCTGAAGACGGACGGCGACGCCGAGGCAGGCCTAAAAGACGCTGGCGTGACGACATAGATGCTTTCCAGGAGGAGTGGTGGGAAGCGGCCGGTGATCGAAAGAAGTGGAAAGAGATGGGGGAGACCTTTGCCCAGCAGTGGGACACATTATAGGTTATTAAAAAAAATCCATGACAAAGTGGCAAAACATTTATTTTTATTAAAACCGAAATCAATTTCGTACATAATGATAGCAATTTCCTGAACTCTCAAAGTGCATTTCTGTTTAAAACTCTGAATAATAACCTACTCTTTTAAACAAAAATAATTTTCAATATCTGTCGTGCATGATGGAGAAATCGGTGAACCTTAATAAAAAGAATTAAGAAATTCAGAATTTCAAACATGCACGAATGCCGATGCACTGGTATTCAAAACACGATTTTGTAGTTGCTTTATTTTTTCCGACTTGCGAGTGTACAAGCGGCTTTACTCGCCAATAGATCAGCCCCATAAGATGAATAAGCTTTACTAAATAAATAATGAGTAACTCTTAGGAAATGGCCGTATATCAATTTGATACAGCTAATATGATACTAATAATTCCCGATCATATTATGTAACTTTCTAGTTATTAGTGGCCATTGAGCGTCGGACCAGTTATTACTAAGTAGTGTTTCTAGTTTCGGGTGATATAATGTGTTGTTTGCATCGTGGTAAATGGATATGGAATATTCTAGAGATATTAAATTAGCGTCGATGGGCTTGTAACCTGTCACGTATGGAAAGTTAACTTCTGCAAGATGTGGGCATGTACCAAATATGTATTTGGACATACCTCTGACTACCCCCTTAGACATCTTCAAAAGGATCTAAAAATTGCATTAAGATCTGAAAGAAATGTCTACCGCTCCCTGGGATACAGTCGTGATCATATTTCATTTTTTATTTTTTATTAAGTAAATTCGTTCTAATAAAAATCTCCAATCTTGGCTGCTGCGTTTAGACTTACATAATTTTTTTATTAGTTGATTTTAATGAGCCTTATTATCTTCGCCCAAGGTAAACATCGCGAAAACTCTTTGCTTAGTAGGTTTAGGCTTCTAAACTATGAAATAAAAATCGTTACTTGAGTAAAAGTTATTACTCAAGTAACGATTGTTATTCCATCACTTCGACTTGTTTATAAATACGAGCGTTAATACTAGATAAATATGCCCTATCTGATGCATGCGTCGTAATGTCTACCTTTAAGCAAACAACTGACTGTTGCGCACTGATTTATTATATTACTTACACGGAAAATAAAAACATTTGATAAAAACTGACGTTTCCACAAAGGAGCTCATTATTGATAACTTGATAAGGTTATTATTATCTTGTGTTATTGACCCTAGAGACAATCGGATTTTGGAAGTAAATAGTTTTTTCATGCGACTTCACAAATTTGATAGCTTTCTAAATATATTTAAATGTGTGTTTTTGTGTAAGAATTTTCAAGACTGTGTCTATTATGTATGCTTGTGTGTAAGAATATTCTAGACTTTATGTCTAGAATGTTGTACATTAATTTTGAGGTCAAATGTATTATTACATATTTATCTTGACATATTTATCTATTTAATAAAACGTTTCTTATAGAAATAGAAAGAAATATGATCACGACTGTATCCCGGAAGCGGTAGACATTTCTTTCAGATCATTAGGGTTTTTTTTTAGATCTTTTCGAAGATGTCTAAGGGGGTAGTCAGAGTTTCTTATAATCTTTATTATACACAAATAATATATTACAAAAGGGGTAAAGTACCTATAAAGGCGAGCTTAGCCTTAAAAGTGCCTTTCTTGCTGATTCCGAATATTAAACTAATTTTCCCATGATCTCGTCAACTTTCACGAAGCATGGTGGGATACTAAAGATAGAGATGGTTAGAGGAGTTTAGGGGAGACCTTTGCCCAGCAGTGGGACGAAAGAGTACGAGTAGATGAGTCTTTTTTCGCTAGACGGCAAAATTATACGGTTTAAATTGTTAAGATTGAGCTTTAAATTACGATGAAGATAGTTTAAGGTAAAACCATTGATGCTCAAAGTTCTTACATAACACCACTTCACATATTAATGGTGAATACACTTTCTACAGTAACATAAATGCCCGTAATAGGTAGAAAGGAAATTATGTACGTTTTGTAACAAGTCCCCGCCCACTTGAGGTGGGACTTGTTTTAGAAAGTTTGCTAGCGATTTGAAAGAGACCCAGAGTTTTAAAACAAAACTTGGAGTAGGTACGGCATAATAATTTCTAAAATTAAAGCTGTTTAAGGATTAAGCACGGGACCGAGGTCAAGAAAAAAACAAAGAGAGGTCTTTACCCAGCAGTGGGTGACGTTGGTGATGATATCGATGATATTTTTTATAAGAAGTTCTAGTGTATAGATGACAATGAAGGTTCAGTCACGTTGCCTTGACGGCGCGTTGTCGCAGCGTTAACGCTTGTTGTCAGCACGTTGACGCGTGCTCAATGTGCTCATGCTATTGCGTCTATCTAATCATTGTTTGCTAATACTTTCTTTACGATTACTATTGACTGTTTGAAGTTCTGATAGCGTCTCTAAATTTATATCATAAAGAGCGTTTACGATATTACGTTGTCTTTCGACATATCTTTTCCTAGGACTAGTTTTGTTATGTTAAAGAATTTTATTCTCGATATTTTCATATCACAAGATAACAGCCATATTACGTCTCTACAATAGCTTTAGAATGGAAACGAAAGTTCAAGAATTGACATTCGCTGACCACAAATTGAGCGATCAGAATCAAAAGTGTTCAATCAAAGGCTTATGATATTAAATATAATAGATACGAAGTATTTGACTCTTGGCTATAGGCTTACTATGAAAAAGGTAAGCAAATGTGTAGAATTAAAAAACCAAATTAGGTAGATGAGAAAGTAAATATTCGTTCGTTCGTTCGTATGAGCAAGTGGCCAACTCTGGTGACGGAGTTTTTAGGCCGCCTTAAGGCCTGAGTATTAAGTAAATATTAATTAGTTATTCAATTCCGACAATACCTACCCAAGGCAATTCCAAAAACATTCAGCACATTTTGCAAGTAACGTGGCAATTTACCAGCCCATCACCGTTATTAGACTACAAAGAAACTAATCCTCGAGTAAATAGTTCAGCAAATACGGAAAAGAAAAGTCGTACAAAGGACAATGGCCTACCCGAATTTGCGCTAACAAGCCGGTGTCGTTGCCCTCAGCCAAAGTGGTGCAATAAACACCACAAGTAATGGCGCCTAATGGACCCCACACTCGCATTGTGTCCTTGTTGATTCAAAATGCGAAAATGTTATTTTTCCCACGGCAATCCCTCTGACACAGCTCGTCTGGATATGTGGTATTCATTGTTATCTTAGTCAACACGCGTGTTGAAGTATGATGACGGAAAGAGCCTATCGAATCAGCCCACTTCCATCGCTGAGTATGGTCCTCCTCATTTTGACACAATTTTCTCGACCCTGCGCCAATCGAATCCATGCTTCCCCGCTGCCTTTACTGTATCATTAGACCATCTGGCTGGTGCCAGAATAGTAGACTTAATAATAGGAATATAAGTGATGAGAAGGAGCTTGATAACCGTCCTAAATCTTCCCTTAAGACATTACTGTTTTTTAACGTTACCAACACTTGATTTGCCATTACCGGTTATATTGCCGTGATGAACGTAGCTATTTCTTTTAGATTGCTATGTAAAATAGTGCTAAAATCTATAATTCTGTACATCCTACACTTGATTACAAAATTAAAATAAATGCTAATATGGTTGTAAATCCTTTGCAGATTCATATTAATAGTTGCGTTTTAGCTCCTAGATGTTTTGAGAAGCATTTTTCTATTCGTACCGATGGATACCAGGCACTGATACTCATCTATGATTATGGAGTGCATTGCGCAAATGACGTGTCTGCGCGCACGCAACGTTACAAGCCGATGATATCAACACTATTATCTAGCATCTAGATACAATGTTATTGTACATATTGTAGTTATATAGCTGTGATTGTTATACTGTAGTTGTGTAGCTCTCATCCTGTGTTCAGTTATAAGGATTGTTAAACATAGGATAGACGATAAAATTATTCTATAAGCAAGCAAGTTCGTATGGCTCAAGTGACGGAGTTTTCAGGCCGCATAAGGCCGTAAGTAGGCCTCCGTCATGGCTTAACGAATTTAGAAGCCGGGACCAACAATTTCACATGCCCTCCGGAATCAAGGAAGCGCTCAGCTATTAATACCATTTACAAATTGTAACTGGTCAAAGAGTCGTTTAACTTCAACGATCTTTCTAGAACTTAGCAAGCTCCGCCACGAGCACATCGAATTATCCTATAAGGCTTCACCTTTTTTCTTGTAAATGCCATACATAAATCAGGTTTCCGTCAGAACCGCCGTAACAGGCATTAGCACACGACCTATCGACTGCAGCAGTAATCCATTTAGAGCGAGCTCGTTAGTGCTCACTGCTAGTTTCCTGGCTAATGCGGCACACTGGTTGTTTCTTTGTTTCACGCTTTGGGGTGGCTCTAATCGTATTCATAGTAAACTATTAGGTAGGAGAATATTATTCCCAGTAGTGCTCACCTTGCCTAGGATCAATTCATTTTAAAATGTAAAAAAAAATAGTTTGAAAATAAACCACGTATTTTAAGCGAATTTAACACATTTCATGCCACTTGTCAGGACATCATGCACCCGTATATGTACGACAGACTTTTGTATACAAAATTAAAGTACCTGGAATGAAAACCAGCAAATACATCATTTTTTTGAAAGAGCAAAACGGTTTTGTTTCTGGTCTATAATTTGTGTGTTTCTGCCCTCTATTATTTGTGTGTGCTGTCTATAAACCATATTGTATTCTGTAAGTAACCTGCAATCTTATTCCAGTATTAGCAGCTCCTTGTTTTTTGTCCAATCTCTCGCTGATGCAGCCACCACAGGATATTTCCCGCGATTAACGACTTCCCCCTCATCTCCCTGGATTAATCCGGACTTATTCCCGTTTTATTCCTATTTTGCCGCTTAACGTTTCACGGGATTGTAGATAAGCTGAGCGTCAGTTTATGATATTGTTAGTCCCAGATTATGGTTGATTAAAACGTTTTAAAAGTAGACTATAGTTGTCTAGTTAAGATCATAAGGTCCTTCCTAGAATTTTTTATAATCAATTGGTTATACTTATTATTAAAAAATAAACATTACATTACGCTACAATACAGATGCACCGGTCTCACGAATGTTACTGACCTTAAAGTGACTAGAACAATTTACTTTCCCAGAATAAAATATAACACCTTTACGTTCTCACTCTTTGACTTTAAATTGCCTAAAATATCTGAAAGAAATGTCTACCGCTCCCTGGGATACAGTCGTGATCATATTTAAAAAAAAATCATTTTTTCTCTTTCACTTTATTAACAAGCTTAGAAGAATCACACTTCTTGACAAATAAAGTGTCCCCTCTCAGATCCAGATAACCCTTAACTGGTGGTCTTCAATGCACACTGGAAATAACTGGATTTTACGGACCATTTTAACCTTTGCATTGATACCACGTACCGGTGCAATCATGTTCAACTTGTTATATAAAACGGTGCTGGGTCAAAGTCGGTTTGTACCTACCTGGTATGAGATTATCCTTGAAAGTGTCTTTAAAAAGCCTACCATTAAATGCAGCTCGTGTCATTCCATTACTAGGAATGCCTCTCTTCAGCCTTCGCATTAGGGAACATCTTAGGCCTACCAAGTGACAAAATTTAATAAAATATTAAATCGACATAGAAGAGCCGAAAAGAGTAAAAACAAAGAAACATTTGTGTCTTAATTTAAAAACAGGTTCTCCATCCCAAAGTCTCTTTAAACAGCAGACTCGGAGCATGTTGCAACAAATCAGATGACAAGTAATTGGTCGTATTATGTTTGTGTCACAATTTAGTTGTAAGGTCAGTGTCTGGCAGACCTCTCGCATTGCCCTTCTAGCGTTGGGTAATGTTAGATTAGTTACGATTTCTGAGTGTTATAATTATAAGGCTGATTCGTGAACATTTCTCAAACCTGTAGTATTCTGATGTCACTTAAGGTGCCTGTATGCGTGAAACTAGCGCCGCCGCCTATATTATTTTATTATCACGTTGAACAAAGGAATTTAATAAAAAATATTGTTCCGTTTGTGAAACCTGTCATATTAATTTCTTTTTTTCATTTGCTTTCACAAAGTCTCAATTTAGTACGGAAGTAACGAAAGAAAGCGCTTCCGCTACTTCACAATTATCACTTACATTATGATGTCGTTTATTTATTTTATTTTCCTTTTCACAGGTAAGTCAATGTCATCATCGGTAGTCAGCGTATGTCACGGAAACCAGTAAGTAAAAAAAATCTACCACATACACAAAGGAGAAGGTGTTATTCTGGCCAGCATGACCTAAATAGTTTTATCTTCTTCGTGCCAATGAACCCTCAATGTGACATTTGATTAGACAAAAAAGTTACTTCCGCTTTAGCAACATCCATGCGTAAATCTTATTAAAAAAATATTAGATACAAGGAAATGAAATTGATCACGACTGTAATACCAAGGTGCGGTAGACATCGTTTTGTTAAATCTTTAGACTTTTTAGAACCCTTTAAGATGTCTAACTAAGGGAATAGTCAGAGGTATGATGTCCAAATATTATTTGATACAAACCCATACCGCAGAAGATGACATTCGTATGTGACAAGCCTTAGACGCTATTATAAAGCTGCCCTGCTACTCTGCAAAACGAAAAACGAAGTTTCGTGACAATTTTCGGGGTCAGCTTATGTTGGTGGATACTGAATTCGTAATAGTTCACCAACATAATTAGAACCCAAAAATTGTCACGAAACTTCGTTTTTCGTTTTGCAGAGTAGCAGGGCTGATTTCCTTACGATGTTTTCCTTCACATTTCCTTTGCAGCTCGTGTGCGCATATATCGAAACGTCCTTTAGTGCACTGCTGGATTCGAACCCGCGACCTTCAGATTGAAAGTCGTGGCACAAACCCACTCGACCAAAACGAAAGAGGTGTGTCAGGATCGTAGTAAGTGGAGATCCACGGTCTCTGCCTACCCCCATGGGAAAGAGGCATCATTTCATGTATGGAATAAAATGTGATTAAAGCTCTTGTGTTTGTCATGAAGGTCTTTGTGTGTTATTTATTTATTTATTTATTTTAGGAAGACCATCGGCACAAAGTAATGAGATAATAACTTAAAGTAAGACTACTAAAAGGCCATTTAAAGGTCTCCACGAATAGATACGTATAAAGAATATAAAGAAAGAATAGATACGAGTAGTTAGCGCGTATCAAGAGACAAATGACCTTTATTTTAAAAATAAAACAGCATGACGTCACGTTTGCATTGGCGTAATACAATGCACTCAAATGTTTTGCACTGTGTTATTTGATCAAAGATTAATAAATAAGTGCCGTAATTAATTATTATCTAATCTGTATTTAAATAAAAACAGATGACGTCATAATATACACATCATTTTTAACCATAAGCAAAGATTAATCTTCTAATACCACGTATTAACTACGTATTACGATTTTAATTCCTAGTATTTATATTAAGGTTTAAAAAAACTATTAAAACTAGAGGAAAAGTACATTAAATATGTATAAAATCCAGCATTTTTGGCTTGTGAGCGGTGAATGTTCACAGTAGTTTTTTTATTTTTATTTTTATTTTTATTTCTTTCGTTTGTTTGTATTTTTTAAGTTTGTCATATATATATATTGGTATTATTTTATATTTTAGTATAGATATATATATTTACATTTAGTATATAATTTATTTAAGCAGTAGGTACAAAGTTTGGTACCTAGGTATATTAATGTCATGTGAGGATAGTTTTTTAACTTGCTCTTCTTCACGCTCTTCTGAATCTGATTATCTTAGTGCCAGTAGTGATGACTCCCTTAGTCTTCATGACCAGCTTGAAAGTATTTTTCACGTCCATTCAAGAAATCTCAACATGGTTCACATTAATGCTCAAAGCATCCCCTCCCACTATGATGAAATGATCTCTTCATTTGATCTGAAGTCTCTTGATGCCATTCTTATTTCCGAATCTTTTTTAAAGCCCTCTTTACCGTCCTCTCAATATGTCCTTCCAGGCTTTCAACTCATCAGAAACGATAGAATTGGCAAAGGTTGTGGTGGCGTTGCTATATATATTCGTTGTGATATCCCCGCTAAAATTATTGATAATTCCCCTATGGAATACTCGAACTCTGCCGAGCACCTTTTTATTGAGATTATTGTAAATCACACAAAAATTATGTTAGGTGTTTATTACCCCCCTTCCTCTGATATTGATTACTTCTCTTCCCTCGAATTAAAACTTGAATCTCTTACCCCTCTTTATGACCATGTCATTATTTTGGGAGACTTTAATACGTGTTTGCTTAAGAATAATTCAAGGGCTAATAAACTCTCATCTCTTGTCTCCTCACTAAATCTGCATATTCTCCCCCTTTCAGCAACGCACCATGCCCCTCACTGTGTTCCTTCTCTCCTAGATTTGGTTATTGTTTCTGACCCTAATCGTGTCGCTGTACATGGTCAACTGACTGCGCCCTTCTCCTATCACGATCTCTTGTTTCTTTCTTATAAGATTCGCTGTCCCAAACCTAAAATTAAATTTCGTTTCCTCCGTAGCTTTAAAGACACAGACTTTGATAGCTTGAAGCGGGATGCAAATGAAACGGATTGGTCTCCGGTTATTGAGGCTGACAATGTGGATGATAAAGTCTTTGCTCTCAATGATATCATCATTTCCCTTTTTGACATCCATGCCCCTATCAAACGTGTTAAAGTCAAGCATTCTCCTTCTCCATGGCTGTCTCCTTCTATAAAAAAGGTTATGACCAAACGGGACAAGGCTAAGAGGCGCTATAGAAAGTTTCCAACGGAAGTTAACCATGCCTCCTACAAGAAGCTGCGTAATCGTGTTACAAAGTTGTGTAGGGACGCTAAGAGGCGTTATATCCACCAACAACTTAAAACTTCTAATTCCTCTTTGATGTGGAAATTTTTGAACACATTAGGAATTGGTAAGAGCACTGACGATACTCCTATTTCTGTAGATTTAAACACTATAAACGCTCATTTTTCTTGTTCCCCTCACTCTTTAGATAATGACTCAAAGCGTTTAACATTGGATCACCTTTCACGCCTGTCCAAACCTAACTGTCCTGTTTTTAACTTTTTGGAGGTTTCTGAGAGGGATATCTTGAAAATTTTAAAATCTATCTCCACTAAAGCTATTGGCGAAGATGGTATCAGTGCTTACATGCTCCAAATCGTTTCCTGTGAGCTCGTTTCTGCTATTACTCACATTATTAATTTTTCTCTAGAAACGAGCTCGTTCCCATCTACCTGGAAGAAAGCTTTCATTATTCCTCTTCCCAAAATTTCGAATCCCTCTGCTGTATCTCATTTTAGACCTATTTCCATCCTCCCTATCCTTTCCAAAATTCTTGAGCACTCGGTCCATTCGCAACTATCTCTTTTCCTTCATCAACATAGCCTACTGAGTCCTTTACAATCTGGTTTTCGTCCAGGCCACAGCACTGTGACTGCACTAATTAAAGTCACCGATGATATTCGGTGGGCCATTGATAACCAACTTGTCACTATTCTTGTATTACTGGATTTCAGTAGTGCTTTTAACACCGTTGATTATGATGTTTTACTTGCTGTCCTCTCTTCTCTCAACGTTTCTCCCTCAGTAATCTCCTGGTTTAATTCATATCTCTCGGGCCGGTCACAGTGTGTTCGCTTTGATGATTCTTACTCAAATTGGTGTGATATAACTGCGGGCGTACCGCAGGGAGGTATTCTTTCTCCTCTCCTTTTCTCCATCTTCATTAACGCTATCTCCTCTGTCATTTCCTCTAAGTATCATCTGTATGCAGATGATTTGCAAATTTACTGTCACATTAAGACTAATGACTTAGCCATGGGAGTTAATCAAATTAACTCTGATCTCAATAATATTCATGCATGGGCGAAGGCTTTTGGTCTGTTGGTCAATCCTTCTAAGTCTCAGGCGTTAATCTGCGGCAGCCCGTATATGCTAAGTAAAGTTCGGCAATCACCTATACCCCCTCTCTTCTATAATGATTCTGCTATTGTCTACTCTGCTTTTGCCAAGAATCTAGGTGTTTTCTTTGAGCCTACGCTTTCGTGGCAAAGGCACGTTAATGCAATCAGTCAGCGAGTTCACTTTTCCTTTCATTCTCTCAAGCGTTTACAAAAAATTTTGCCTTTTCATACTAAAATCACTCTTGCTCAATCTCTCCTTCTTCCCTTACTTGATTATGCGGACTCTTGTTTTCTTGACGCCACGGAGGAAATTTTCAACAAACTTGAACGTCTTCAAAATTTATGCATCCGGTTCATTTTCGGTTTGCGTAAATTCGATCACGTTTCAACGTTCAGAGCTCAATTAAAATGGCTTCCTATCCGTCGCCGGCGTGATATGCACGTTCTCTCTCTTCTTTATAACATTTTAAACAATCCTCTCTCTCCCTCTTACCTCCGTGAACGTTTTGAATTTCTTTACTCTAGTGACGATCCATGTAGAACGTCAGTGTCCCTTCTTCTTAAATGTCCTGTTCATTCATCCAGCCGCTATGGTGGTTCTTTTACTGTTGCTTCAGTTACTTTATGGAATTCTCTCCCTCATGATATTCGTGCTAGCCCCTCCATCTTCATTTTTAAGCGTAAAGTCAAAGAGCATTACCTTACTTTATAATTATACTGTTAGTATTTAGTTTATGTATGTATTTATGTAGTATATTTTACTGTAGGCATTTAGTATTTTGGTTTGATATGTATTACTTTGTATTGGTATTATAGTAAGTACCTAGTTTATGTGGTAGTTTATTTGTTTTGCAGGATTAGGAATATTTTTATATTTTTATTATTATTATTTTTCCTATTTATGCACGCACACCCACACTTTAAACTGCGTCTCTCTCTCCCTATTGGGGTTTGCTGTAAGAGAACTCTTTTTAGGGTTAAGCTCGCCTTTGCCATTACCTGTCTAGTTTTAAGCTCTTATAAATGTTTATTTTGTGCAATAAAGTATAAATAAATAAATAAATAAATGAATAAATATAAAAGATGAAACTAGAATTATTATTTGATCCAGTAAAACTGCATTCTCTGATTTTTTAAGAAAATGACGTTGATTTTCATCAAAGACGATTATATTAATCGTCTTTGATTTTCATTGAGTTTGTCGCCAGACGCCATCTATCAAGCTATAATGAAACTATTTTTACTTTGTTGATTCAAATCAGTGTTAAATTCGAGAGGAATTAGAATGCGGCGGCCCTTGCCCTACAATGTTATGTAAAATATTTATGATGCAGACTGAAAATATAAATGATAATGTAAAGCCAAAAGCAGAAAAAGCTACAGAAATAATGCAGTCTGTAAACTTGTACGGGTTTGACATAAAACCGACTGTGTAAATATAAAAAAACAAGTATTTTGAGGAAAAATAACCACGTGCAAATGAAAAATGAAAACTTGTGCAAGTCCAATGACCTGGTAGAGCCTTGAGGCAATCTGGACAGCTGACCTATGCAATGGAGAAAAGTTTTGTAGATGCGTCAACATGAAATGCTCGTAGTAATCTATCAACTGGATTCTGAATAAGTTCGTTCGTTCGTTCGTTCGTATGAGCAAGTGGCCAACTCTGGAAAATGATATTTATTGCCGAATTATCGAATTACGAGATAAAACGACTTATATTGTATGGTATTAATACGCGGATGTACCGCGTTAGCTGATAATAAAGAGCTTCAATACGTTCCGTTAGATATTAGGGATGCTTTATTTTGACTTTTGGTTCCTCCATCACACTAATATTATAAAGTGAAAGTTTGTGTGTGTGTAAGTGTGTAAATGTAAGTGTGTTTGTTACTCTTTCACGCTCAAACAGCTGGACGGATTTGAATGAAATTTTGTACCAGAGTTGCTTATAAGTAGAATAGAATAGAATATAATAGAATTGTAATTTATTGTAAAACATAGGTACAGATTAAGATGAAATACATTCGTCTGGATTCTTCATAAGTTGGATTAAATAATAGGCTACTTTTGATTCCGGTCCCACGGGAACGGGAACTGTTTACCGTGGGGCGCAGCTAGTAGTACTATAAACTTGTAAAAAGGGATCTTTCTGATACAACGAGCCATGCTTGTATCTCCTATTCGACACTGAAAGCCTGTAATTGGTGACGCAATCAGAGGTATTTCCAATGATTTCGATACACTCGATCTCGCTTCACATTCAATTGAATTAAATTGCTGTTTACAATACATTGCGCTTTGATTTGCAGCTTCAGAAATGTGTTGGAATAATTCGATTTGCAGCTGGTTCGATGCAATTTAAAATCGAATTGTCAATGTTTATACAATGACATTTCTACATACATACATACATTGGTTGAACATTTAAAAATCTCCTATAGTTTTGTTTCCACGACGCACGTGGGGTAATTGCGAGCAGAGGAAGCTGGGCCGGGCTAAGGTATTTTCAATATAGACTAAAAATTGTTTATTGAAATTAAAAAAATTAAAGCTAGCCTTGTTTTTATGCTTCAACACAAATAAACAAATATATAACCAGTCTATATTTGTGAGTTTTTTTCGATGTTTTTTTGTCTAAAGTCCGAGTTCAATACTCTTTTGTACTTGACCTTCGAATTAATGCATTTATGTGAATGAGATAATAATGTGTATGCGAGATATTTAAATGAGTTAAAAAAATAAAAAATATAAATAAATATCCTTGGACATTTCACACGGCGTCATCTAGTCCCAAGCTAAGCAATTTAATGCTTGTGTTATGGTAACCAGATGACTGATAAACTACATAGATACATTTTTTTTTTTTGTAAATACATACATATTATACATAGAAAACACCCAGACACGAAACAAATATTTGCAGATCATGCAAACATTTGTCCCGCAGCGGGGATCGAACCCGCAACCTCTGCGTCTCAGGCGGGCTTTCGCCCACTGCGCCACAGAGGTCGTCTTATGGAAAGATGTACACTTATGGTAGCCGGATGACTGGTGTCAATTAAAATAAAATATAGTACCTGTAATCACAGCCATACCAAAGACGATTAATATCTAGAAGACAGACAAAGGCCATACACAAAATCGTAACCCGTACCAGATAGCCTGGAAACTTTAAAACATCAATTTTATCCAAGAAATTTCAATTACTTTCTAGTTAAAATTACCTAGTTATACTGCTGGATCAGGTTACGATTTTGTGTATGGCCTTTGTCTGTCTTCTAGATATTAATCGTCTTTGGCCATACTAAAAATAAAAGGAAGCATATTCATACATACGCATACTTACATATTATTTTGATATTTGAATTCCCGCTCCGGCACTAGTAATATTCCATCATATGTTTCAAAAATTAAGCTCTTTTAAGCACAGCAAGTGATTTACACCGCCGCCGCCGGCGGGGGAGGTTGCGAATTTTATTAAATCGTTCTTCATCATGGAGGTGGGGGTGAAAATAACTTTTAACTGTTTTTCTCTTACTAATTAAACTAGATTATTTTAGTAAGGTTGTGCATAAAGTACTCAAGTTAATTACAGTACTTATAATAATAATAATTACATGAATATATTTTATAACTTATGCGTTTAAAGGTTCGATTCTTAGCCAGGACAAATAATTTGTATATGATGAGTATTCTGTGTATGGGTGTTACAAAGTATTGTAAGTATTTATTTACAAAAAAATGGTTTAACTACAAACATGTAACAACATTCACATTCAACAATTAGTAAAGTATTGTAGACAGACAGGGCTATAAATAATTCTTAAGTGTAGTTGAGTCGTAGACTAGGCAATGAAGAGCTGTTTTACGAGACAGTACTAATTGTCTTCTTCGACTTAATCGTCTAGTACTGAGATTAAGTTCAATTCAATTAGACAAATTAATAGTTTTTACGTCAAAACGTCTTAAGTGCTTAAACGTTTTCCAACTGATTCAATTATTTATTTATTTAATGTTATTGATAGAAGTAACTTTATTATATTTCTAACAAGCGCTCGTGAGGAAACCCATAGCTAACCCTCGCAATTAATGAGATATATTTCCTGCGAATATCCTGCTGTACTTTCATCCAGAAAAAAGTACTATCCCTGAGAGATCCACAGTAACACGAGCGAAACCGGCAAAAACTAGTCATCTCTCTATTCTAGTCTGAACAGGCATTAGAATCACCTAGCATGTAAGACGGAACTGAAGTGATCCTTGAGGTCTTACCAAAATAAACGATTTTTCTTTCTTTTTTTCTATTTTCAGCCCTCATAAACCCACTGATGGGTCCATGCCTCCACTGGCAGGAGAACGAGTCATCGTGAATATTTCTTTGAACCAAAATTCCATAAAGTTCGTTCGTTCGTATGGTACGGTACGGTAAGTGGCCAACACTGGCGACAGAGTTTTCAGGCCGCCTAAAGGCCTCCGTCATGGCTTAACGACTTTAAAAGCCGGGACCGATAATTTAACGTGCCCTCCGAAGCACGGAAGCGCTCAGCTGATAATGCCACTTGCGGTCACCCATCCAGGTAGTGACCGCTCAGACCGTTGCTTAACTTCAACGACCTATCAAGAACGTCTTAGCAAGCTTCCCCACAAGCGCTTCGCTTCCATAAAGTGAATCAAACGATTAAAACTAGGTGGCACCCATCTCATACTTCAGACAATAGCGGAAGCCGCTGGCCTTGGCTCCCCTTCCATTATACCATCACAATGAGCCTCTAAAACTGCTAATTGGATCGATGGCGTATTCAGACGGCCGACATTGTTGAGGGAACAAAGATCAATGCACAATGTGCAGTGCGCAGTTCCGTTGAAAACCGCTGGCTTCTGTGACTTGTGGGTTCTGTAAATGTTATAGCCGTTTTCACCAATACAGCAAACAAGCTTACGCCCGCGGTTTTGCTCGTGTAGTACCTACACGGATAAAAAGTATCCTATAAGTTAGTCCAGATCATAAACGATGTGTATTCCAAGTTACAGCCAAATCCGTTCAGTACGTTTCGCGTGAGAAAGAGCAATGAACATCCATACAAACTTCTTAGGTAGGATACCATAGGATTAGTAGGACGGTACTGTAGCTTTCTTCCCGTGAAAGAACTTCTGAAATCGTGTGAGTAGTATCGGAGATTATTGCATGTTCTCTCTTTCCCACCCAAAGACCACTGATTTCTCGACCGCTAAAATCCTGATAACACATGTCATATTATTATTTCCTCTGCGATCTTGACGAATTTGCGCCTCACCCACTATTAACTCTTCATACAAGCTCGCTGGTTTAGGATGGTTTTGGCTTGGCATTTTGAACATAATCTATACAGCAATATATAAAGCTGAAGAGTCCAAACTTCATAAATACTTTTGCATTTGATTGCGTCATCCATCACTATCGCCGCGTGGGGCGTAGCTAGTTTTATTTGGTGTCCTAGGTCTTCCTCTCTCAGCTCATCATTATACTCATATTCGCCTTTTACACCAGCGGGTATCTGATAAGAGAATTAGTTATTATTTTCCTTGCTCAGCATAAGTCTTAGCTTCGGCCACGCAATTGAATAAAGTAAATCTTCTCAAGCGTTGTTTAATGAACTCGGTGAGGCTTGGACCTTCGCCAGATGGCTTGAATGTGCCTCTTACCTGATGAGAGGGCATAGCCTTGACCTGTATGCTGTTCAAAACAGACCAATTTATGTGGCGACACACAGTTTTACAAATAATCGATTTTCTGACTGACTACTTAGAAAAACCTGACTTGACTAACCATTTCAGTGAGTTCTCAAGTCAACACATACACGTAAAAAAAAATACCAAAAAAAAACTAATTAAAAAATTAAATGTATTTACTTACTTATTTAAAGTGTGTGGAATTGTCAATATTACAAAACAATATATTTTTAGAAACCTTAAACAGAATTGTTTTCTGTTCTTCTAAGAACTGTACCCCTCAATTTAACGCCGACCATATTTTATTTAGCAATACACTCGCGGCCACTTTAAGCGGAACGCTTTGTTTACCAAACAAGGGTTTAAAAAGACACCAAATTCGCAGAAACCGTTTGAGATTGTCGATCAATTTGTCGGCTGTGTTAATAAATTTACCTTGTAAGTTACTTTTTACCTCCGGAAATATTATTTGGGAGAATTTCTGCGAAACAGGATTTCGGCCTACTTTGATTTGTCGTTGTTCAAAAACTCTTTTAACAAAAGTTCTCTTGTTATACTTTTAAAATAACGAAAGCTTTGATTAATTATAATAGAACCGGTCCGTTAAATCATTTTCTTATGTTGAGTAATGGTTTCTTTATAGATTTTTTAAGGTTTTAATTAAAATAATTTCCGTATTGTATAACTTGTGACAGATTTCTGCAATAAAGACCGTTCACGGTTTTGTGACATCTATTCATCTTCTCTTTCTCATATTTAATACTAGTATCCCGCGGCTTCACTCGCTTAGTACCTATCTGGTATAATAGTAGTTTATGTGTAATTTGAATGTATATTCCGAGTTGACCCGCGACCCGTGCACCCACTGGCTTCACCCACCGGTGAGTGTAGGGGTAATTCCTGTTTACCCGTGTACCCACTGCGATATGGTTGGAATTAATTAGCGATGAAAAAAATAAAATAATAATACGATAAGTTCGATGTTAAAGAGAAAAATAATTCAAAAAGTTATTTTAGCCAAATCGTTCAGTAGTTTAGTGTAGGATCATTAAAGTTCCCGTTATTTTGTCCCGCGTCGTATCAGACTGAGTTAGGATACCTAGGATGAAGTAAAACCTATGCTGCTATACCTAGGTAATGCACTAGCTATGTCGTCCCACCCGGCGTCGGTCGCGATCGAAACGTCGAGACACCGCCGTCTAGTCTGCGAGTCTAGCACTAGCCAGGGGTTCCACACCTTTGCTTCCGGCTCTCATTGTTTTCAACGTGTTAAATTTTAGGGTTGGTGCATTCTTTTGTTTTTTGTACGAGCTGTGATTCTACTTGTTCCTAGAAAGGTTGGCACACATTGCTTCCTGAACTAAAGCCACATTTATCCACACAAGATATTGGGGCATAATTAAAAAAAAACTGACTTCAACTTCGTAAGAAGCGCAAATTCCTGCACTCTCTGAGGTGTATTTCTGTTCATAACTCTGAAGATCCTCATCAGATCCTCAATTTTTATCCTCCTTCTTTTTTGAAGTCGGTTAAAAATGAAATTATGATAATTTTCCTGATGACATTTTTTATACATTCTCCCAGTATGCATTTTAGGATTATATAACATGTCATAGGCCAAATATCCACATTTTGCTTTCTAACATTGTATTCATAAAAGTGTAAAGTTTTTGTCCCTCATTTATCATTCGCTGGCACATGTTTCTTTTCTCCATTATCTTCTATCGCTCGTCATCTCAGCGCTCACATATTTTTTTCCCTCATTATTTATATAGTTTAATGTTTTTCTTTGTCTCGAGTTCTGCAAAGGTTGCCCACCCCTGAGCTCACACTTCCGCATTAATTCCGCGTGGAAACTGCAGATATTTCACCGACGGGGTGGCTTGGGGGTAGTTTTATTTTCCGGTCTGATAGTTGAATGCACGCTCATTCACTTTAACGTACTTATTATTTACTATTATGTTCGGATGGATCGGCGATTGGGATATGTTTCTATGAATAATGGTTTGTTTTGTCAATCTTGTATCTGACGTGTTTATAGAGCCAATTTCCTGCTGAAAGATAAAAGCAGATAAATGTTAGTTTACGCAATATTAAATTGTATTACTCGTAGATTAGTTTATGTTGCTAGCAATATTATTATTATTATTACTAGCCTGAATCATCCCACTGCAGGGCAAAGGCCCCCCTCCTTCTCTCCATTCATCTCTGTTATGAGCTAGTGTAGTCCATTGTGGACTAGCTAGCAATGCTAGCAATATGGGAATATATATTCAATTGATAAATTTCAACACTTTTTAAGCTCTAAAATTTGGAAACCCTTACTGTGATCACATGACACTTGACACGGTCCTTATCACTATACTTTAGATTTCTGCTGTGCATTACAGTGGTTTTGCAGCAATAAATAAACAGTCAATGCTACTGGGCCTTGGTCGCAAAAGAGGCCTATAAGCGGCCTAACTCCGTCACCAGAGATGGTAACTCAAAATACGCAAATACTTTCCTCAAATAGCTCCATCGTCATGGCATTTACAAATCCATCCATCTTCACCTACTTCCCGTTTATATTCTCCGATGACGTCAACGCATGCACTGATCACTTCTCCACGCTGGATTTTAAACCCTATTCAATTGTCTTACAGCTCAATACGGAAGCTTCTACTGCTCCAGATGCCAATACTTGAAGGAATTAGGTTTTTGAACTGTATACCCTTGGAAGAGAGTTCAAGATTGAGAGGATCGTTATGCATGGTTTATGGTTTGAAATGTAAACTAATGGGTCTGAGTTACTGCTGGTGTGATCTTGATGGATGCAAATAAACCAAGCAGGATCGGATAAACAATGATGGAAAATGAAACAGCAGAATGCTAATCTCTTTGTCCGATAATCATTTACGACGGCGACGGCGATAGACTTACATTCTGTCTATAGTTGCGTACAAGTGCAAGCTTGTTTACGTGTGAAATTAAAACAAAAAATATCAAGGCTATTTAGGAAAACACTTATAAGTAAGATGAGCTGTGGAGAACTGTCAGACAGTTGCTCAAGATCGAACTGAGTGTAAGAAGGGAAGGCAGGCCTTTGCCCAGCTGTGGGACAGCACGGGCTAAGAGTAGAAAGTATTAAAATATTATTGCATGTTTATTTCTGTATTTTGTTGAACAGTTCAGACGTTACGTTGCAAAACCTACGTTGCATGACTATAAACAATCTGTAAATGAAAAATCTTACTAAAAGTTTTACGGCTTTGACGGAATTCAAACCCGTATAACTTTTAGTAAGATTTTTCATTTATAATGAAATACCTAAGTGTGGTTTAACACTATTTTTTTTTTATTAACCTATTATGTCCCACTGCTGGGCAAAGGTCTCCCCCAAAATCCTCCACTGACCCCTGTCTTTGGCGATCTCCCACCACTCCTTCTCAAACACGTCAAGATCGTCCCGCCAACGCCTTCTCGGCCGGTTTAACACTATACCTAATAAAAATATAAAAACAATCAGTTGGCAAAATATAACTAAGACAAAACCTAAGTCGCATTAAGATAAGGAAAAACATTGTAATATGATGTAATTACCATAACATGATTATGATTAAGCCTCAGGTCACAATTATGGGATTACTGCAATTTTCTGTTGCATCCTTGTACATAAACATTAATTAATCATTATTATATCCTGTTTAAGACGGCAAATCCAATGTTATCACTTATGTTTTTTTAGATATATCCAATGATCATGTTTCCTTTTGTTAGTATCAGAAAATACGTACACAAATATCCACGAGAATCGAATGCGCACCGCTTTTAGCCAATGTGCCACAATATTCAATAACAATGTTGCTTTTTTTAAATTTCTTCGTAACAGAGTAAACACCATGCTTCCAACGATACAGATCAGCCAAACTTTTACGGAATTATATTCCAATGATATTTGGTGATGACGCCTAACTCCACAATGGGCAATCGAGTTATCGGCTAATTATTGCGGTTTCGCTTAAGTATATTGGTATAAGCTAACCATTTTACCAACTTAAGCTAAAAAATATTTAACAGCTGAGCGCTTCCGTGCTTCCAAGGGCACGTTAAATTGTCGGTCCTAGCTTTTAAAGTCGTTAAGCCATGACAGAGGCCTTTAGGCGCTAAAAACTCCGTCACCAGGGTTGGCTTTTAGAGTTGGCTAAAAAATTGGCACGATATATCGTTTTCAGTTTGAAGAGTATGAGTCCAAGATATTTTATGATGCTTGTTCAGTCTGGTATAATTTGATAATCATCTACAAAAAATGTATATTGATTAGTTAGTATGACGCTGTGTGAAATGTCCAATGATATTTATTATTAATCAATAAAAAAAAAACAGTGTGTTGAGGAACATGCTCTAGTTAGAAAAAACTTCACGCAGAGGACAACCTGAATTATGAACGGAGACAATCTGAGGAGTGCCTACAGTAGCCTAAAGTACCTTTGGGAACAGATTACTTTGAAAAGAAGCTTCAGAACCGTACTTACTTATGGTTACGTGCTTGTCCGTTTTATTTACGCATTCGATCTCAGTCGCTTTCTTATTATAGAAGGTTATGTAACTTAAATCGATTTAAAATAAAGTTAGTTTTGGCTGCAATAAACTAGTAGACTATTGGACGGCGCCAAATAAATATAATACTTACTAGTCCATAGTCTTTTTTAAACTTTCGCGATCAGAACACATGATAAAACATACATTTACGAGTATTTATCGCTATTTACCTTTATTTAATTTTAATTTTATCCCCGTTTTCGACTGGATTGCACCAGCCGTGGTCGCGGGCAGACTGAACTTACAAGTCCAGACAAGTCCCTTAGATTTCTTCAAATCAACTAGAATTTCTAAATACTGAGAGAATGCCTTGGATTCTGATACGGGTTCATTTACAAACTCTACATAATAGGTACACAATATTTCTTCCTAGTTGCGATTTTGCATGCAAGCAAACTTTGCAATTACCTACCTAACCTTGTCGCCATTTTAAATTAATACCGTTTCCCTGCGGCTTAGAATAGAGCGCTGACATGATTGTAACCTAGATTTTTTTCTATGAAATCATACCTTGAATTATTAGTGTGGTGAGAAAATTACGTTGCGTTTCGTTTACTCGAAGCATTTATGTTATAAATTGTTTTGTTATTTTAAATAGATTGCCAAAGTTTAGTTATGTTCTGGTCGTCGTTCACCCATGAGGTATTTAACATCAAAATTCATTTTAAGGTGGTTGTATGCGTTAAACGAGCGCCACCGCCTATTTTATTTTATTATTACGTTGAACTAAGGAATTTAAAAAAACTAAATGTTCCGTTTGTGAAACCTATCATAAGCTATTTTTGAATACCTCTGTAATAGTTTCATTTGAGTGTGTACCTAAGTGTGTTTGTTATTCTTTCACGCTCAAACGCCTGGACGGATTTGAATTAAATTTGGTACCACTTATACCCTGGATTGAAAAATAGGCTACTTTAGATACCGGTATTCCCACGGGAACGTGAACTTTTCACCGCGGGTAACGGCACGGGGTGCGCCTAGTTTTTAATAATAATGAATTAGTCATGGCTGTTCATTATTTTAAATTCATTAAAATAACCTATCGTAAATGGCTTGAACTAATTAACATACAATAATCATAATTATGTTAATTTTCTAAACAAATATTATGTTCCCACATTGCAGTTTTGTATAAATTATAATTTGTTTGTTTCAGGTAAGAATTCATAAGCAAACGTTGTTTGTCCGATGTGTTCCGTCATCGACCAGGTTTGTGACCTCTCAATTTTACCTTTTACTTACTATACGTGAAGAGTTGTTGCAAAATATTATTTCAACTGTTTTTTGAGCAGGAAGCTCATTATGAGACAAACTATAGGGATAATATAGAAATATCCCGGCGCCAATTCATGAAAGACGCAGATGTGAGTTAAATGTTTGTTTCAAACTACTTCGGTCTGGTCCGTGGAATCCTATTCCAAATGTAATCAACCCTAAAGCAATTTACATATATTTTCTCAATCGCCCTTTTTAAATCCAATTACACTCAAAGTCAAACCCTTTTGTAGACTAAAACTATCTTTAATGCTTTGTAAAATAAGTAATTTAAATCTTTATGATTGAAAATATCCTCTCAACTCGGCTAATGGCGATTGAACCTTCTGGTTTTCTCTTACCAGGGGTGTCCTACTCCGCTGTTTAGGTATGGTCCAATATAGTCGACGGCTAGCTTACACGTATTTTACGATACAGCTCAAAGAAATGCTAGTCATAACGTAACTGCTACTTCACTGGACACTTTCAATAAGTGAGTTTTTATATGGCTGTGATGTTGTGGTTTATTTGTAAAAACAGAAAAACACCCTGACTCTAGACAAATATGTGCAGATCATACAAATATTTCATATAATCTTTCCATTTATAATGACAAACCACGAATGAAGTCGTTATATTAAGCGAACTGAGTGGTGGCACGTCACGTCAGCTCAAATGAAATTCATAAGCTGCATAATTCAGACGATGGGTTTAATAGTTGCATTCCTGAGGGTATCGAACTAGCGGCTTGGCTTGGAACTCGGGGCGCTGTGCCAGCTCAGACTTAAGGCCTCGACGGCAGTAGCTTTTTGAACCTTGTGTTGAACGAGTTCTATGTGATAATCTCATCGAATTGGTCGTTCTTTGGATGTTATATTTTCGTTGCTTTTCTGACACTTCAAAACTGATATGTTTACCTCATCATTATCATAATCCCGGTATCACTGCTGGATATTAGGTTTTCGATCTTGCTACTTTCATTTGTTTTTAACTCTCTTGGTTCGAAGATCCTTGTTTGTTTTAGTGAATAAGTACATTCTTACAAATTAATAAAATAACGATAAATATCCTTGGACATTCCACACGGCGTCATCTAGTCCCAAGCTAAGTAACTTAATGCTTGTGTTATGGTAAACAGATGACTGATATACTACATAAATACATTTTTTTTTGTAAATACATACATACATACTATAGATAGAAAAACATCCAGACCCGGAACAAATATCTGTAGAAGATACAAACATTTGTCCCGTGGCGGGGATCGAACCCGCAACCTCCGCGTCTCAGGCGGGCCTTCGCCCACTGTGCCACAGAGGTCGTCAAAATTAAATTAAAAATAACATACTTCTGGATCATTATTTGGATCAGAATTCTATGACGATTACGCGCGATCCTTGCCATTACTCTCTCTTTTAAGAAGTGAATACTGAGATCCCCACTTAGTGGGAAAAGGGAAGGGAGATGATGACTTTACGTATCTCTTTAAAATCTGTGTGTATATAATGATAGTATTATTTCTGAAGTATCACATCTATCTCATTTACTTTATCACATCGAGAGGCGCATGCCAGAAACTATTATCAACACAAATATGAGTCGAGATCCCTTTTCCTTCATGTTCATAGCTTTATCTCTTGCCAAAATTGTTTCCCTCTGGCATATGTTATCCTTTTTGTGCGCTGTGTGATTCCATGAGATTGGACGGGGATGGTATTGTCGTGACTCTGATTGCAATGATAAGAGCCGCCGTATTCTGCTTGGTTTCTGACGGAAACTATATTTTAGTTTATTTTATGCCTTTCTCGTTTTGTTTTCTGTGGCTGGAAAGAAATTACGTCTGAAAGTGGTTTGGGTACAAAGTGGTTACTAAATTTAAACGTTTAATAATTTATTTTTTTCTATCTATCATGACCACTGCTGTTCAAAAGTCTCCCTTTAGATTTTTACTCTTTGTGCTCAATGGCCACAGTTTGGCATCTTTCTCGCCACGCGCTTAGATAACAAAATAAGAATAATTCTAAATTAGCTTTATTCACTCTTAAAGGCGATTGCCAAGTTAGCCAGTGGGTTAACTACAACATCGTAGGATTTATGAGTACTATAGTTTTTCTTAAACTTTCGCGATCACAATTCATATTTATAAGTACATGTACACGGGGTTTTATCGCGTTATTTACCTTATTTCTTTACTTCCCGACGTTTTATGAGTACTGTCTGATCTGGAGCTCAGTAACCCGCTTTACAACTGGTCTGACACGAGAGATGGGTCCCTGGCTGGGCATAACTGATGTGTGTTACATTTCTTATAGCATAGCTCGGAACACACTGGATGAAGATACCTTTCAAACAAAAAAAAATGGCTTCGTAACTCCTAAACTAATGAATCCCTTCAGGTGCTACGTTGCTTCAAACAGACACACATGCACTACAAACTTATAACACCACACTTTTTGTCGGATATAAAAAATGTTTTAGACATTGCATTGATTCACACTAAACTTATAGCACGCCTATTTTTCTTCGGGGGTAAAAAAATGTTTTAGACATTTGGTGTAATCTACTGATCTGGCCGACATCAATTAATCTTCAAATATACTTGTAATAAATACCAATTAAGTGAGTATTGTCTGTAAGATTATTTTTAATTTGTTTTTTAAATTATTTTTATTTTGCCGTCAGACTTAATTGGTAGGTCTGTAGCCCGCAGCCTATTAAAAAACTTTGTTCTCCTGATAGTCGAGTTGTTTTTGAGATCCGCCAAGCCACTTTATTACATTCTTCAACTTCTCAATTTGTACTCGTTACAACTTTTTATTCAGTTAACTTGTAACTGACGGTAGCTTTTGAGTTTGAAATTGAATTGGGGAGATTGAATTACCAAAACGTTGACACAATGATGTAATGTAAATCATCGAGACTTTGGAATTCGATTTGGAACTTTAATTTTTAGCCTCCTAGCTATGTTACATTTCTACAATCTTCTTTAGACTATAACCGAAAAAAAACATAATAGAAATAATTGATATTCGATGACGAGAACTCGAGCGATCAGAAATGTCAAAGCAAAGGAATAGCGATGATAGAAAAAGAGAAACAAAACATTGCCACATGGCTACTGTCTCTAGATGTCGTCGCTACAACTAAAAATCGCCTCTTTGGTATTATGAATGGTTAGATGTTAGCTTAGTTTTGGCCTCGTGAGAGTTCTTTTTACGGCAAAATGTACTGTGGGAATAACAACAGCATTATTTTGAGTTGTATAATGTTTCGAATGTGTCTGTCGTTTCCGCAACCACATGACAGTGAGGTGGGTTTCGTGTGGCCGGGACAACATGGACATTTGTTTGAACCAGAATCTGCCCGCGGCAATTCTGCCCAGATAATATGTCCCTGCTTGTTTAATTAAGGCACAGTTTCAATCACAGTAAAACAGATAATATATGTAAATAGTAAAAGGAAATAGTACATCAGGCATTTGATTCCTATAACACAAGCACTTTGTGGCTACTCACGGCTACTCATACCTACTGTATGATTCACATAATTACTGAACTTCATGTAATTTTCTTAAACATTGAAAGTTATGAAACCTACTCGTATTTATAACTTGATGAAGGTAATTACTTAAGGATCTACTGAAACCTTCCAAAATAATAAGCATCATCAACCTAGATGTTCTAGGCTAGGCAAAGGCACTTTATTTTACTTTCAGCACAATGAAATTGCGCCTACATCCACAAATCACTCGCATTCTTTATAATTGTGTGAAAAAGCACTACAAATAAAACTAAAAGCATGTTCGAACCATATTATTCTCTTAGAGACATTGTTCCTTTCACACAGTTCCGATGTGTGGTGACGTCAGCAATGTGTGCCAATCAATTAGTGCAATGTTAGCCGTTCCACGCCCGTGTGTGCACGCTAACGTCACTGGCGATGCAGAAATATCATAATATATTTATAGAAACGGGAATATAGATGGTAGAGAGACAGTGCTACACACAGAGCATCAGCCCACCAGCCAGATGGTCGTGGGACAAAATAAAGTGACTCGCATAGGATCAGAAAATATAAAGTCCAATATAACATAGTTAAATATAACATAGTTGATGTATAACTCTCATTGTTTGTTACGAACGGTTATTGTACAGACATCGGTGCTTGTAATTTTTTTCTGATATCACATTTTATTTGATTATTGAAAAATGCATGATTTTCGACACTAAAACACACAAAACATACACAAGCACTGGTAAGTAGACCTGAGTCAGCTGAATCTACATTCGGGTCTAAAAAGCTCACTTATTGCAAGCCATTTCGCAGTGGCACAGACCTGACCTTACTCAACACACATTTAGGTGCACTGCGAATGTAGGTCGTGGTTGTTGGATTTGCTGAGTGGATGTAGTATTAATTGTTGGCTTTATTCAACGAGTTATTGATATCAACTGGAAGATCTATTGCGGATTTGGAACGATAAATGGAATTTGTCATGTTCGCATTGACAATGCTAAGCTTTGTATCAGTGGGATTGACAACATAATCCTTCCATTACACCCTTTTAGGTTTACGAATTTCGGGATGGCTTTAGTGTAAATATCAGTAGGTATTAGACATTATAATAGCACACGGGAAATTACTTACGTAAAATTATCGTCGATTTAGATACCGACAATGTTTCGATTCTTCCGGAGAATCTTCATCTGGGTATGAGTGTGGTCACTCCTCGCGGTCGCGTCTCACACTGTATCAGTAGGTGCTTTTTACTTTTTTTATATTTACATGATAATAGCATTTTAAATCAATTGTGGCATGTCATTAAATTATATCTTTAAAACTCGATAAAACAACAAAAAAAATGTATCATAGGTGAAGTCACCACAGCTTAATGGTGGATAAAAATGTGACCTTTAAAACGACCTTAAACTTAAATGAATGGTATAATTTACAATACTTTATGTGTTTAAACGTTTACAAAATGCTCGGAAAAGTTACATTAACCACAATGAGCACGGTGAAGCGGTTGAAATAACGAGTTGCTCCAAAAATGTAGCAGTATTTCAACGGACATTTTCTGCGCTAATGGTGTAGTGTAGATGAGTTTTTTTGGAACTTGTTAGCAACGAGCTACGGCTCGTTTACCTAGGAACTTTGTACGAATTTTTCCGAAAAGCTAAGTTGATAGAGACTCAATTTTCGCGTATATTTTGCACGTAAATCTGCTTTTAGAGTACTGGCTTCTGCCCGCGGCTTAGCACGCGTGGTACTTAACATTTTAATTTATGTAATATTTCTACGATCTACATAATATTTCAAGTTTCATACTAATCGATTTACTGCATAAGGTATGGTTGAAACAACTGTCGTTTTGTAACTGTTTTTAGACCTGAAAGCCTACGTCATAGCTTAACGATCTTAGAGACGGTACCGACAACAGAGAACGAAAACTGCACATGCCTAGCAAAGCATGGAAGTGCTATTTATTATTGCCACTAGGGGTCAACCAAAGCTTAAGTCTGCGTTTCCATTGACGCGGAGCTGTGCGAAGATGAGCGGAGAATAGCGTTTCCATTGAAGCGGAGCAGAGATTTCGAGCATAGTGATTGGTCAATTCATGCACCGGTAAGCACCGCTCCGCCCAACTCCGCGTCAATGGAAACGCAGCCTTAGGACTTGCTAAATTTACCTTAAACCTAGAATCTATCAAAACCACTAAGCAAACTACATAACGCGCTTTGCAAATCATTTTGCTTTGTTATTTCAAAGACGATTAATATCTAGAAGACAGACAAAGGCCATACACAAAATCGTAACCCTGATCCCGCAGTACCAGGTAGTTTGATGTTTTAAAGTTTCCAGGCTATTTGGTACGGGTTACGATTTTGTGTATGGCCTTTGTCTGTCTTCTAGATATTAATCGTCTTTGAAATAACAAAGCAAAATGATTTGACACCACAGCTTAATGGTGGATAAAAATGTGACCTTTAAAACGACCTTAAACTTAAATGAATGGTATAATTTACAATACTTTATGTGTTTAAACGTTTACAAAATGCTCGGAAAAGTTACATTAACCACAATGAGCACGTAGAAGCGGTTGAAATAACGAGTTGCTCCAAAAATGTAGCAGTATTTCAACGGACATTTTCTGCGCTAATGGTGTAGTGTAGATGAGTTTTTTTGGAACTTGTTAGCAACGAGCTACGGCTCGTTTACCTAGGAACTTTGTACGAATTTTTCCGAAAAGCTAAGTTGATAGAGACTCAATTTTCGCGTATATTTTGCACGTAAATCTGCTTTTAGAGTACTGGCTTCTGCCCGCGGCTTAGCACGCGTGGTACTTAACATTTTAATTTATGTAATATTTCTACGATCTACATAATATTTCAAGTTTCATACTAATCGATTTACTGCATAAGGTATGGTTGAAACAACTGTCGTTTTGTAACTGTTTTTAGACCTGAAAGCCTACGTCATAGCTTAACGATCTTAGAGACGGTACCGACAACAGAGAACGAAAACTGCACATGCCTAGCAAAGCATGGAAGTGCTATTTATTATTGCCACTAGGGGTCAACCAAAGCTTAAGGCTGCGTTTCCATTGACGCGGAGCTGTGCGAAGATGAGCGGAGAATAGCGTTTCCATTGAAGCGGAGCAGAGATTTCGAGCATAGTGATTGGTCAATTCATGCACCGGTAAGCACCGCTCCGCCCAACTCCGCGTCAATGGAAACGCAGCCTTAGGACTTGCTAAATTTACCTTAAACCTAGAATCTATCAAAACCACTAAGCAAACTACATAACGCGCTTTGCAAATCATTTTGCTTTGTTATTTCAAAGACGATTAATATCTAGAAGACAGACAAAGGCCATACACAAAATCGTAACCCTGATCCCGCAGTACCAGGTAGTTTGATGTTTTAAAGTTTCCAGGCTATTTGGTACGGGTTACGATTTTGTGTATGGCCTTTGTCTGTCTTCTAGATATTAATCGTCTTTGGTTATTTCAATATTCTTTTCTATTCATTGTTCGCTTATTGCTGCCTAGTTAGTATAAAATCGATTTTAAACAGCACGTAATGACTTTAAGTATAAAACTGAAATGCCTTGAGGCACGGCACGGAGGGAATCCACTTAGGGAAACCACAACAGCTTTTCAAGTCGTCACTCATTAGGCGTCGCCTAAGAGTCTTTTAATATCTTTGAGACGGATCAGTGGCTATGACAGTAGTGATGCCGCTTCGATTCCTGGACAATTGCAAACACATTATTAAATATATTATAAACACTTACAACGGGATGTTTACCATGATTCGTAGATTTATATATTCCTTTTAATACTTATAAATAAAATTTAAAATAATATCCTAGGACATTCCACACAGCATCATATCCCAAGCTAAGCAATTTAATGCTTGTGTTATGGTAACCAGATGACTGATAAACTACATAGATTTTTTTTGTAAAAACATTCACTTCAGGGTAGGAGTAAAGTAATTCATAGGTACGTATTCATACTCCTAGCTAAAAATAAACAAGTACCATTTACACGGGTAAATGCTGTGGTGGTCCCAGCTGGGAATATATGCAGTCACATCACGGCATCCGATCTTACACAACCACGAATGTTATCCCGAAGCGGCCATTCTGCTTGCCTTCCCAAATGGCGTGCGAATATGAAACTCTACATTTCACAGATATCCGTAGCGTATCGGTCCCACTAAGCTCCTGTTTACACGTAGTATTACTCCGAACCGTTTACATCTAAACGATGCTTCCATCCTTAGAATATTTTCTTAATAATAGAGCGAGCGAGACAGTATCTGTGTCAGCGATATCTGAGCGAGAGACACATCATCGCCGTAGTACGATTGAAACAGAGTTGTCGTGTGTTTCGTGCGATAAATTGGCTAGGTCATTGCGAAAAGTAAGTTATTCACTAACTCGCGCTTAACCTGAATATAAAGCTTTCAGAGTTTTAAATAATCCAAACTGTTTCTGACAGTTTCCAACAAATTACATCCGCAGAAAACGGAGGTTTTATTTACCCTCTCCGTCCTTGTTACCCTGATTCTGAAGCCATAACGGATGCCTTTAGGCGGCCTAAAAGCATCCGTTATGGCCTAAAAACTCCGTCACCAGAGTTAGCCACTAACAACGAACTTACTTTACCCTGGACCTCTACTCCTAAAACTGAAAACGATACATTGACAGTTCAGCTTTTGTTGGTGTGGAAACTGAATTCGGAAGATTAACTATCTTATTTTTTTAAATATAATATCCTTGGCTTGTACCTGGGATATTATGAGCTAAAAATTAAACATCGTTGTATCGTATCGCACAGTATAAACAGTTCGTATATATATTCGCGTTTCGTCGCTTTCCACGCCGACCCCCGAGCCACTCTTCCAGTAGCGGGCTGGCGCCGGCCGCGACCGGACGCGCCGACGCTCCGCATTTTTATTTTCCACCCCCGTGCTTTATTTTCAAACGCGTTCTGTTGCGGTGTTTTGGATGGTTGAGTGAACTAGCTAAGGTTGATTATTAAAATTGATGCTGGCTTAATAAACCTTTATTAAATTCCTAACGTTTTAGAACCTTCGTGTTACCCATCTTAAATGTAAACTTTATATATCGAATTATCTCTGTTAATTTAGATATAGCTCATGCATTATACATTTTTGAATCTAGAAGTTTAATTAGATAATTAATAAAGCTATTTTTGTTATGAAACTACTTAGTTACTTAAATTGAGCTAAAGACACACTCAATTCTATACGGGTAAGTAAATTATCACATCGATGGATTCATTTCGTAAAAGGATTACCTAAAATCGTGTCAAAAACTCTTACGAAATTCCTAAAATCAATGTAAACTAACAGACAGACATAGTCAGTCTTTGTTTGTCATATAGTGTATCAATTTGTGCTGAATTGTGTTTATGATTTAATCATACCACAACGAATGTACAGACAGACATAGTTCATGACCTAGCACAGCATATTTTATCCAGATGAATATATCATGTAAACGACGTCTGGGGTCGAAAACACCAAGCTACTGGGTGTAAGAGTATTACTTGAAACTGATTTAATGCGTTAAAGGATGTACTTCTAAAATCTGGCATGTATGCAAATCAAATCAGATACATTTGTCTGATTTGCATTATAACAACTTTAAGATAATTTCAAATTTCGAAAATTTACCTAAATCGAAAATGTGTTGCATAGCTGCGGTATTAACTTCCCAGTTTATGATTAATATGATTATGTTATTGTTGAATTTAATATGAGATTTTTCAAATTAAAATCTAAATAAAATAAAATGAAAGTCAGACGACGATCGTAAAACGTAAACGCTGATAAAACTTATTTATGTATTTATATAATCGAAACTAAAAAAAATAAACAGGATCGCTACTTTGTCTCCGAGTTCTATAGATATAATATATCTATAGATAATATATATATAGATATAATATATCTATAGATAGTAAGAGGTAGATCCAAATAATACACTTGGGAAGCCCACTTTTTGCAAGCTGTCACATAATGAATATCGTATAAATTCTGTATACGCCGATAGAACTTTTTTCCTAGATAATATAAAAATGAATTAATATTTCCCCAACAGCCTTCAATATAATATATCGGTCATGATACAGCCTGATTGAATACTGAATAATTTTCGCAAAACGCTATCTGGATGGATATTCTCGATCCAATCAGTCGTTCGTCGTGAATAGACAAACAGACTAGCAATCAACCCGAGTTTTATATTATATGTTCGTATGAGTTAGTAGCCAACTCTGGTGACGGAGTTTTAAGGTGGCCTAAATAAATAAATATCTTTGGACATTTTACAAGGCGTCATTTAGTCTTTTAGTAGTTTTTTTTTATATAAGTACATACAAATTATACATAGAAAAACATCCAGACCCTGAACAAATATCTGCAGAACAAGCAAACATTTGTCCCGAGGCGGGGATCGAACCCGCAACCTCCGCGTCTCAGGCGGGCCTACGCCCACTGCGCCACAGAGGTCGATGACTTAACAACTCAAAAATTAAGTTGGGACAGACAATTTATAGTAAATGTATTGTACTGATTAAACTAAAAATAAACCTTACTCAAAGATGGTGAAACAACTCTTTGTAGTAAAATCGTCTCGTGTAAACCTGGTTTAAAAGCTTCGGCTATTTTGCATAAGAGTGGAGAGTTATCGCATGTTTTCTAAATGGCAAAGTTACTTTAGTTAGCGTTGGAACTTGAAGCTGAGTTTAGAGCAAAAAAGCTTTGCATTTTAAACACTTTCGAACTTGGCTTAGTTTCTATTGCAACGTGCTTGATGCTTTAACATTTACGAAGTCTTTTCGTCTTTAGGTATATTGGAATATTCAGAAGTTCGTATAAGTTAGTGGTTAACTTTGGTGATACAGTTTTCAGGCTTACTATGAGTATGTACTATGAGTAAGCCTTACTTGGCTTTCGTCATTGCTTAGCGAGTTTAACACTTAAGGTGCCTGTATGGGTGAAACTAGCGCCACCGCCTATTTTATTTTATTATTACGTTGAACAAAGGAATTTAAAAAAACTGAATGTACAGTTTGTGAAACCTATCATAAGCTTTTTTTTAATACCTATGTAATAGTTTCATTTTGTATAGTTTAGGAGGAATAGCGAAAACAGAGTTTGGTGGCCACCAAGTGCAACTTCAGCATAGCTTAAGTGGTTTGGTCTGTGCGTTGATTCCACAAAAATGCTTATTGTTTTATATATATTGATGATATGCGAGCGGGTATTTACAGCTGAATTCGCTATAAATACTCTTTATTTAAGCCCGACGTTTTGACCGGATTACAACAGCCGTGGTCGCGGAAAGACAATGTGCTCTGTTCGCGAAAGTTTAAAAAAGAATAAATACGAGTAAGATATTCTATGTTAAACATTATTTGAGATCATTAAAGCTACCACGGAGAGCTCAAATTAATTAAATTAAATTAAAAATTATATATTTCATTTTGAGTACAATACAATTATAATCTTAGCGGGTCTATGGTTCTAACTAATGGTTCTAGTAAATTAAATTTTATTTGCCAGAAATATGGCCAAGTCTAGTCTAGTGAAAGAAAGAAAGAAAGAAAAAATCATTTATTCTTGTAGGACCTCAAGGATCACTTAAGTTTCGTTTTACATGCTAGGTGATTCTAATGCCTGTTCCAACGCGACTCCCTACGCCGTTTTCAGGTATTCGATTGTGCAGGTGTTGGGCACAGAGGACATGCCATTAGATGCATCATTGTCTGGCTGGGTTCGCAATTATAATTTTACCTAGTTTAGCAACTTGTATCTTTATAGCTAGTGCCTTCCCGATTTGATACTATTTCTATGTACTTGATATCTGTAAGAAGACATTACGTAAAGGATGATGTTTATGTAAATTAATGTATTTCATTACAAATGAAAAATCTTACTAAAAGTTAAAGGCTCCGGCAGGATTCGAACCTGCGTAGATACAAGCGATCGCTCTTAAGCCGAGCTGCCTGACCACTAGGCTACGGACCCTCTAAGCCGAGGCCTGAAACTATTAGTAAGATGATTTTTTATATCGGTTAAAGCACCGATGATTTTTCATTTGTAATGAAATTTCCAATACCTAAGTGTGGTTTAACACTGTAAAATAATAAATAAATTATAAATTAATGTATGACTGGGTATTTATTTTATAGTCTTTTTTAAACTTTCGCGATCAGAACACATGATTAAACATACATTTACGGGTATTTATCGCTTTTTACCTTTATTTAATTTTAATTTTATCCCGAAATAAAGGTAAATAGCGATAAATACCCGTAAATGTATGTTTAATCATATTTATTTTATGATATACGAGTACTACTACTGAAGTCATTACCAAAGCTCCTAAGTGCTTAGAAACGTGAAGCTAGGTGAATCACGACGCTTTCACGACTGTCGTAACAAACGCTTGGGAATAGCTTTCTTTAATGTGAAATATAACATTATTTAAGCGCTTGTTTCTTCCGAGTAGGGTCTCTAGTGAACTCGAAAGAAAGAAAAATCATTTATTCTTGTAGTTTCGTTTTACATGCTAGGTGATTCTAATGCTCACTATCAGCTATTGTCGGTCCCGGCTTTTAAAGCTGTTAAGCCATGACGGAGGCCTTTCGGCGGCCTGAAAACTCCGTCACCAGAGTTGGCCACTTGCTCATACGTACGAACGAACTATCAGCTAAAGTGTTCCAACTTTAAAAAGGAGGAGGTTGTCAATTCGTCGTTTTTTTATGATCTTCGATTACTCGAAGGCGCTTTGAACGATTTGGAAAATTCTTTTTTTTTTTAAATGGTATATTTTTCAGTTGAACCAAAAACATTTGCTGAGAATCTGACGAGGATCTTCTGAGTCATAAACAGAAAGCACCTCGAGAGTGCAACAAATTGTTCTTTGCCTTTAAAACAGAAGTTGATTTTTTAATTTTGTCACTTTTGATGTTCATATATAATTTACTTATTTATGAACAAAGAAACACACAGGAACAAAAAATATCCACACTTCTTTCTTAACCTAAACAACTAAATAAATAAAAGGAACTCTGTATTCTATCCATAATATATATAACTAAAGATAGAAGACAGAGTTCAGGTATATTTGTTAATATGTATTTGAAAAACCAAATTTTGCAATCTCATCGCGTCTTGACAGCAAAGTTAAAATCAATAATTAAATAAGACCTCTTAAATCACATTAAATCTCTTGATACAAACTACTGACAAGCATGTAATATATAGTGTGTAATATGTAGTGTAATAAAAACCAAAATCCGTCTCCAGAGTTGGCCACTTGCTCATACGAACTTACTTTTTTTAGTGTAATACTAGTGAAAGAGCCTCCAAGTTTAACTGTTGTGTTATATGGTTATGTCGATGTCTTTCATAACATAATGATACTAATGGGATGGTTTAATCGATATTGTGTGTATCGTATATGGCAGGTTTATGAGGCATTACTTTAAAACATTCGAGCAATGACAGCTAAAGTACAATACGTACTTGTTTTTACGACTTCAAAAATGTCCTACTTTCGACTTGTTCAGACAGATTTTAATATCAATTATTATGATTTAATAAAGTATTTTATTAAAAAACACAGTACCGATTCGTAGATTTTTACTGAATGTGTAAAGACGAGCGAAATGTTTTAGATAAAATAAGTAAATAAATACGTTATAACTTATTTACAAAAACTAAACTACTACATATTTATATAACTGTACAAAGTACAAAATACAATTAGAACCAATTACTTTATTCTAAATAAATACGTTATACTCTTTTATTTTTTTATAAAACGTAAAAAGACTCAAATAAATAACGTTAATACATAATGTGGACTTCATTTGAAAAGCTCCAATTTTTATGATAAATAATTTTATCATAAAATAATATCTCGTGAAGGCAATACAGGTTGCATTGCCGCTGTAGGGACGGAAACTACCCGACGAGCCTTCCGCTCCGAACCGGAACAGGAAATAAACCCCGGGCAATGAACCCTCTTCTCTGACACACAATAGATGCATTTCTAACTCGCGTAGAAGATGCTACGAGATTTCATGCTACGGTGCTGCGAGACTGCTACGAAAGTTTTTGAATAAATTTAAACTCGATTGTATCATTCTTTCGTATAATCTAAACTATATCTAGATGACAAAATTAATTGCGGTTTAAAATAAACTCATATTAGTCATCATTAGTGGCAATTCGGAGTATCACAAAAGCTAAACTTAACTAACTAAAAATGTTGCCTTTCATAGCGATGGGAATAAAAAGGATGGCATTAATTTTAGTTAGTTAAGCTTAGCTTTTGCGATACTCGGAATTGCTACTATTATTGCAGAATGTAGTTCAGTCCTGCATTGGCCTTACTCGAAAACTTACACGATGAAGGATTTTGTGGCTTCTTTATTAAAAGTTACATAAAATCTCTTAAGCACTATGCAATTAAATTCGTCAAAAAATCTAAAAATAATTCTTAAGCTTAATAAATTGATGTCTATTGACTTAAGACCCTTTTAAATCAGTATTATTTACCTGTAACGTACTTATATTTAAAGGTAAATTGAGACCAACAGACCGAACATTTCTAAATGAAATCGAAAATTCTTCATTTAGAAGCAGAGATTGTTTTTCCACTCGATCGAATACAAAAATCAAAATAACTAGTTCAATGTGAAATATACTCGTATTTAAGTTATTAGACTTCAACTTTCATGACAATTGCACCAACCGGTTAACCAGTCGTTTTGAAAGAACTTTAAAAAAGCAGGGTTTGTTGGAAGTAATTAAAAAATATGATAATAATAAGGTCAATATAATTATAAAAGTTTAAAAAAACCTATGACTTTTTGGTTTGCCCTCTCTTAAATGCCGTTAATTATTTTTTTATTAAATTTTTGCATTGTCATCTATCCTCGATAGTTCCAGCTAAGTTTCAATTTTATCTGACGTACTGAAGTAAGTCAAAATACGTTTAATAATTCCGTTACATGCACACAAGTTTATTTATTTATTTTAATTTAATTAAAACGGTTTACACCAATTACATTAATTAAATAATTGTCATTTTTTTTTTTTTTTTTTATTTAACCTATCATGTCCCACTGCTGGGCAAAGGTCTCGTATGTCATATTATGAAAAAAATAAAAATTAAATAAGTAGGTACACATTAACTAAGTACTTATAAAAGTTTATCTAATAAAATCAGAATATCAGCTTTATAGTTTTTGTTATTGTATTTTTAGTGAATAAGTAATTGTTTTTTTTTATTTTTTTTTTATGTGTCCTAGCTACTACGCTTTAGAATCATAATTATGTTATGTACTATGTTAATACAGTAAATAAATAAGCTAATTGGATATTTTCATAGCTTCAAGATGATACGAGTATTTCTATGAAAATAATGTTTTTGATATTATACTCGTAGTTCAATCAAACTCGTTACGAAGATAACCTCAGTAATTTCCTCAAAGAAGTATATTAATAAATGAATGAGATACAAGACTGGAGACGTCTCATGAATAGACCTGATTACGAATCAAGATCTATTCAAGTTTAAGTGCTCATGAGTACTCTACTACGGCCAGTTAATAACCTCTGGTTTTGCTTACTGCTGGTAGATATTGACATTACTTCCATACAAAAATTTACAAATATCTACCTACAGTAAGCAAAACCAATTAGTGATAACTAGGTGCACCCCGCGGTGAATGGTACCCGTTCCCGTGGGAATACCAGGATCAAAAGTAGCCTATTTTTAACCCAGGTTAAAAGCAATTCTGGTAGCAAATTTCATTGAAATCCGCCCAGCCGTTTGAGCGTGAATTCTTACACACACATAAACTTTCACCTTTATAATATAGTTGGATAAGTTTTTAAAAAATATTAACGGGACTAAATCGCGTATTGAAATCAATATTATTTATTTACCTCGACGTTTCGATGACATTACAGTCACCGTGGTCACGAGTAGACTGACGGCCGGCATCCGCTCGCATCTTCAACTGACGAGGTTTAAGACTACCCTCAATCAGTCAACACAAACTAAAACTAGGGTTGCGACACACCACACTACACAAAAAACAAATATGTTTTCAAGTCGCGATAGTTTAAAAAGTTTTTTAAGATTTTAAGCCTTAAAATTACATCACTAGAGTAGGCTATTCGGCCACAAACTAGAAAACAGATCAATTGACAATCCAGTCCAGAAATCCCCTGGCATATTACCCCAAATCACGATAGAATCAATCTCTCGATCGCCTTCACGAGTTTCCGATGTTTGCGACGAGATCAATTGAGTGCTAGCTGAGTGAAATGTCATTTCACTTGTGTGTGAGCGACCGCGAGGAGTGACCACACTCATACCCAGATGAAGATTCTCCGGAAGAATCTAAACATTGTCGGTATCTAAATCGACGATAATTTTACGTGAGTAATTTCCCGTGTGCCATTATAATGAAATGTCATTTGTTTTGAAATGTAGCACTGCGGCAAGTGATATTTATTGAATAGAAGTAGGTAATGTGAAATATTGAATATTGAAATATGCCAATTCCGTCACCAAAGTTGACCTCTTGCTCATACGAACTTACTTTTATGTGAAATATTTATCTAAAACAAACAAAATCACATAATATAGAATACTAGCTATCACGGCGAACACCACACACTCATCGACGAGTAAACGCGATCATGACTGTTCAGCGGTTCAATCTAGGGTATCACTCCAATATACACATACACACAAAACACCATCCATATCGGTCCTGCCGTTTAGGAGGATATAGGTGACAAACACATTATAATTATTAAAACCAACCGGAAATAGATATATTATTTAGATTACGCCATTTTCTTTATGTTAGAATATACTGCAGGACATAAATAATCATATGTATCACCATAAACAAATCATCACATTATTCGTATAACATCTAACATTCAAGACAGATAAGATCCCTTTAAATATTAACCAGCTCGCGTGACCTCAAAGAGTAGTTCCACCCCTGCACGGGTACTAATGATCATTACACCCCACGCCCGAACACGTGCCACTAATTCTTATTAAGTCCATGCAATGGTTATTTGATAGTTTTATCCAACTTTTGTTCAAACATTCTTATTCCTTGGTGAATATGGATTTATAAATTAGTATATAATAACATGTAATAGATTATTATACAACTGTATAATTAAAAGTAGATTGTATTGAAATTATTCTATAGTAAAATGATTAGTCATAGTGACTGGAGTAAAATGAATATAACATTAATCAAGGGTATTATTATAATTTTAAATTGACAATGACAATGCTTTTTTTACTGTAACTGTCTTCTGTTTTAGTACTGTTCTACATAAATGAATAATATCAAACTTGCCTTAATCCTGCGATCATCTTCTAAAGTTCTACCGAATATACCGTCTTTCTGTTTGTTCTCTCCCTGTCCCTACTTATAATAATTATAAGTAACTCTGACTGTATGTCTGTCTGTTACGCGTTCATGCCTAAACCACTAAACGAATTTGATGAATTTTGGTACAGAGACTTGACCTTTGGAAAGAATATAGAACATAGACTACATTTTGTTCGGGTCCCACGCATGGGAAGCCGCGGGGAGCATAGTTATTTTATGTGAAAATGTTACTTAACGCAACTTTGAAGTACCTTTCACTTATGAAAACCCCCAAGCAAATACTGTCTAGCCAGTTTATATTCACAGCCGATGTATCACAAACGAAACCAAAGCAGACTCTCACTAAGCAAAATATTACTTTAACTTGTGATTTCAGAATCTCTGCCTTTCAAAGTCAAAGGTTAGAAGACCGCGAAGTGTTCATTTAGATTAGCCGCACGCGACGATTCAGTCGCATTTGTATTTTCCACGTCATTAGCTGGTATTTGATGACGTCATAGTCCTTGAACTTGGGCAGTTCCCTTTTGTAAGTCATCAGATGTAAATCCCTTGCCGCTCGGGTTTTACGACTTGGTGTGTTCAACTAGACTGTGATCTATTGATGTTGTAGTTTGATGTTTTTGTACTTTGACTTGATAAAGTAACTGCTATTAAAATGAACACAGCCCTGTGGCGTAGCCCACATTGGAACCAGTTATTGATTAAGTTTTAAATTGTTGTAAAGCTCCCTCGACAAAAACTCCTACCACGGAAGAGGAATGCCGAATGCATATTTATGTTTTTATTTTATGCTGTTCCTCGAAATATACGCATATCGTAAAAAAAATCAAGTTTTTCATTTAATGTATTTAAACTTTAATGCATTATTTGATTTATTTATACGTGTTTAAATATTGCGATTTACCTTGTATATTAATGATATTATTATTGTTGTTTTCTCTATAAAATTGTTACTATGAGTTGTAATATTTCATAAAATAATTTCCCACGCAATATGGAACGGGACGAGTTAGACCTTCCAGATTGGTCAACTGTGGACAGAAAAATCTGGAAAGAAGGGAGGGAGGCCTTTGCCTTGCAGTGGGACAATATGGGCTAGAAATAAAAATAAAATAAAAATATTGAATTACTGGACCCTGTGGATGTTGTATAAGTTTATTTGGTAATCTTGTGCCAAATAAACTCGAGTCACCTCTGACCGTCCCAACATACAACTTGTAACAGTCACGCGTGGACAGACGGCAGTTAAACAAACACTAATAGTGGCGGCCCATGTGGGCGACAACCACAAATCCAATTAGTGCTATCGATTCCTATTTTGAGCTAGACTGCTCACGAATCCGTATTAGTGAGTACATGATATTTTAATATACATATTTGGCGCGGTGATATGACGCTTCTATTGAATTTAAGAGTTTTAAGTAACTGTGAAAAGCTTTTGATTGTAATCTCGGCACGTCTTTACTTTCTCTTAAAAAGCTTAGAAATTTAATAACTTTTTTCGATTACAAAAATGTGCTACTCTAAATGTGTAGTCACCGCTATAAATAGAAATGTATTTGTAACTAAAGTGTTGTTTTTACCGGGTGTGTTGTGTTTACTCTGAGACATTACTACGCTAAGTAATTGATTCCACACATCGCGCCACATTCGAACTTACCTTTCATTGGATTGCAACACATTTTCCTGGAAATCAAACTCAAATTCCGCACTCAGAAGTAATGAGAGTGTCGAAAGGCACTTAGCGCACACACTATTAATACCGTGACTATTTGTATTTGCGAATTGAAAATAGCATTTCGTCCGTGTATAGAAATGTGTAGTTGACGTCCGCTGACCGGTGTGACGTCACGGCTCGCGTGCTGTATGACAGGAATCTCACGACCTTAGTCAGTTACGAGCCTCCCGACCAGTAACACTACAACCGTCGCACAGAACGTACGTTATTTCTTTAAAAACATTTACGAACTTTAAATAGTAACATTGGACCAAGCACTGCTCCGTTTTCGTGCACTGAAGTGTACATTTTGATACGAACTTTTGTATAGTGTTTTTTGGTGATGTGGATATGAGGTGACAGTGGATGTTGGCGGTGTGGAATGATGGGGATCATCATCGGGACGTGCGTGCCCGACGCGGAGCAGGACTCGGGCGCGTACGGGGCGCAGGTGAGGAGGCCGCCTCGGAGGATACTCTATGGTAAATACTGATAACATTAACTTGTGATTCGTTCGTTCGTTCGTTGTAGCAAGTGGCCAACTCTGGTGACGGTGTTTTAAGGCTACCTAAAGGCCTCCGTCATGGCTTAACTACTTTAAAAGCCGGGACCGACAATTTAACGTGCCCTCCGAAGTAAGGAAGCGCTCAGCTGATAATGCCACTTGCGGTCACCCATCCAACTTGTGATGAAACAAGTATACATTACCAATTCAAAATAACACGCAACCGTTTCCTGTTCATCTTATTCTGGTCATCATCAGAGCCTAGAGTATTAATATCATGGACAGTCAACCATTAAACAAAAAAAACGAAATTCAAATCGATTTAACCGTTTGGATGCGATGCCACGACACACACAAACCTAAAACCTATAACACCCCTGTTTTTGGTCGGGGTTCAAAATTGAGAACTCCTACTTCTTAATTATATTTTATGACCCGGTATGCCTTGTCACTTCGGAAATTGGTACTGTGGTTAGATATTTGACATTAAATCCATACAAAAATTTACAAATCAACAGATTTACCCACAGTAAGTATAACCAAAACTTACCAAAGTTTAAGCTTCAGCTATTTGCATACATTTTAAATTTAGATCATAATTATGTTTATAATAATAGCATTATGTTGTATTAAATACTGTTTATTTCCTGTCAACTAATTAAACTATATATACGGTAGTATACATTTTCCTTCTTACCACAGAGAATACTTTAAAATATTTAATATTAAATATGCTTTTTGGTTTTCCTTCCTGCATAACTACTGCTACATAATTATGTATTGAATGTGTAATAAAAACTGAACCGAGGAATAAATCATAGTCAGGAATTCTGGGATAGTCAATTCAAAATCAAGAAGACCACTGGTATCATTTTGGAATTGTCTTTGAGCCACTTTTCCATTTTTCAGAGCTCCTAGGTGATTCAACTCCTGCTTTTCTGCGGCCAATATCATCAAGAACCAAAGCAAATAAGATCGATATTGAGCATTCTGCACCAAACAAATTCCAATAAACTAAAACTTAAAATGTATTTATTCAGTACGATCGTTTATAGACCACTTTGACACGTCACGTCCTTAAAACTAGGGGATTCAAATGCCTGTTCCAACGCGACTTCCTACACCAGGGAAAGAATCAGGCAAGAACCTGGTGGTGTGGGCCTAGCTTTTTTTTCAGCGGTCCAATCATTCTACTTTATATAAACTGAGTTAGAGCACGTTTAGTCCCAAGCGTTTTTGTCATCAAAGTAATCTGATATTTATAATCTATTTCAATAATTATTATTTCTGCTTCGTCCACGTAGGGGAAGACCGGTACCCTTCGTACACTTTTTACTCTAAACCCTGTAAAAAAAAAACTAACTGCAATTTTGTAATAAATTCAATGCTATTAGATAACCTACATATCTGGCTATAGTAATGAGATACATAAATATTTGTTCAATGCATATTAACTGAGTAATGGCGGTTTTCGTAAAAGATGGAAATTGTACGAAGGCACCCCACACGCGGGGTAGGTTCGTACATACTGTGGGTCACATTCGTACATGGTAGGGAGCATTCGTACACAGTTAAAAAAAACCTATTTAATACTTAAAAAATGTTTTTTATTCAATTAAGAGACTTGTTTTCCTAAAACGAATCTAATCATAGATAATCTATCTTATTAAAATGTTTGCAATTGAGATCAAACACTTATTAGCCTTAAAAATAGAAGGTACTGTTTTTACGTAAAATTCAAATAAAAACCCGTTACAAAATCTTATTATAATATACGCATTAATTTTTTTATTTTCTTCCCTTTTTAGGTAACTTCGTGGCATAGTTCTGAAACAAAACAATTATAAAATTCTTGGTAAATAAACAACAACCAGCTGTTACATTCATAGATCTGATCACACATTAGAATTCCCTGTGTCGTGGGTGTCCCAAACTACGAGTACCATAGTACCACAACACCCAGACCCGGAAAAAATACTTGCCGTGGACCCCTGCAAATAACTCCGGGGTACATTTGCATGCACGAATCTACCCCCGTTTTTATGTATGAAGGTACCCCAAACCCAAAAAAATAATATTTAATTCAAAATAAAAAAAACTGTTAGCTTTGTAGCAAAATAAAAACGTACAACATAAAGTAAGGCATCAGTGCTTCATTTGTAATAAATTTCTTTTACAATTAAAGTAAAACTTACTGGTAGCTAACACTTTCAAAGATGAACCCAAACTATACTTACGCGGAGCGAAAACAGGTATCGACTCATTCCACCGAAGCCGTCGGTCGCACTGCCTCGTTATTCCGCGGGTACCTTGCGGGTATAGGGGGTAGTCACACACTTAAGTATGAACTCGCTAACGTTTTAAATCGCGGAGAAATATTGACTGTACGAATGCTCCCGCTGTACGGAGGGTACCGGTCTTCCCCTACGTAACTAAGATTCCATAAGTGGTTATGAATCAGTGAAAAAAATCACTGTTTTGTAACCAGTTATAAAATAAAACGACCACCCTGTTTACATCCAATAAATATTACCACCTGCCTATTCAAGTATTTTAACATTTAAATGATAAAAATAAAATTATGTGCAACCTTTTGAAAGGCCATTTGTTACTGCGTGTTGGAAACCCGCGGTATTAAAGTCATAATGGCGTATTGTCGCATTAGACCCAGAGGGGTGCTTGGTAGCGCAGCCTGAGGGTAGTTAGGGGTAGGCTGGAGTCGTCAGGTTCACGCTTAGTGCCTGTTATATCATCGTTGTTAGAAATGTGTTCATAATTTACATAATTGTCTGAGACAACTTGGCCTTTAGATACGAGACAAAAAGTCCACTGATACGGGATTCAAACCTGAAAGAAAGTAAATTATGAAAAAGTATGAAAAAGCAACATACATTAATGGATCACCTTAATTTAAAATAGTTGTAAAAAAAAATCGATAACTGACATCGCACATATAAAATAAAATCAGCCAAGTGCGAGTCGGACTTGCGCACGAGGGGTTCCGTGCCATTTTGTACCTTGCCTACTAAATAAATAGCAAAGAATGAAATGAAATACTAGCTTTAAATCCGCCTGTGGTTTACAAGCGCATTTATCGATCAAGCAAGTGGGTATAAGTTTTTCCCGACGACAGGCTTCTATGCCCGAATAATAATTCTATCAACACTTTATTGCACCAAGAAAAGTATCCTAACAAACAACAGTATACACTAATACAATGGGCGATTTTATCGTTAAATGTTCTTTCAGGCTTCCTTTATCATTCCATTGTTTGCCTTAGAAAATACTTGTAGAATCGAAATCTAGATTACATGTCTGAAATTTCAGTCGCAAATATCCGCCGTTACCGAGCTTGAGCACGGAACGATGAAAACCTACAAAGCCTTCGTAACTGCAATGTTAGAAAGAGAGCCTTTGTGAAAACTAACAATTTAAGGTTATGGATTTGTTTTATTACTGTCAATATTTTAGAAGAAATTTAAGAATCCTCTTTTTGGACTTATGCTAAAATCTGTCAAAAACCCTCTACGAAGTCTACGGCGTAGAGGCTCTACGAGTATTCGCTCAAAGTGCTAATTTACAATTCAATTTTTTTAACCCGTTCTTTTAGGTGCTCCTCTTTCGAAGGAGAAGGCCACAAAAGAACCTGCTCTGGGATGATATGTGCGTCACTGGCACTGAACGCTGCTAGTGCTAGTGTTTAATCAGATGCTAAGATTAAGTCTTACAGTCATTTTTTATTTACGAATCACTTCTCAAACAAACTCATTTTCAAGATAAGTGCCCCACTAGGCCACTACCGCAAAGTGCAATTAAACTTACAATGTAATTAACCATTACAAGAAAACTAATTCCGTTTTTACAGCCACGTTTTACATGGCTCTTAAATGGACTCCGAGGATCCGATCCAATCTTTACTGCTGAAGTTAATTCTCTATTACATTTTTCATTTGCATTCTTTGGAGCAATAAAATTATATAGTCTGACATTTATAAATGCATAATGCATCAATTAGGGAGTCACGTTGGAATAGGCAGTAGACGTGACATGTCACGTCTACTAGTCTAGTGGTCTATAAACGATCGTACTGAATAAATACATTTTGAGTTTTATCAAATAATATCAATAGTTTTGAAACAGACTTGACATCTTCCAGAATAGCAACTCCGTTTGTCTATATAATGTCTGTCTGAATATATTTAGGTCAATGCTCCTTGAGTCTTTAATCATTGTTTTTTTACTCTTAATTCAGCTTATTCATTCAGCTTCAGTGCAAACTCTCAGTATGATCCTAGAAAGTTTAGAACTATTTTTAAGGCAAGGACCTGCCCTTCCTCCACTTGTCACAGCCTAACACTGGAACTGGCCAGAAACTATGTTTTCTTTCTTATCTTCGTTTTTCAAATACTTATAACACATTCGTCCGGCTCTCGCAGCAGCAATTCATCGACCAGCATTCATGTGCGTCATTCGCACTGAACGCTTTAACACCATGGATAAAGGACAATCAAGCATTTCATTGTGTTACTACCCCCTTGAATGTCTGAGGCATATTGTCTTAGTCTTGTTTAGTTTTAGTATATTTAACATAGAATTATCAAAGGGTACTTTTGACAAATTGGACCAACAATACCCTTGTCTTGTTGGTCAACTAGACAATCCACTTGATCCGTTACCCCATTACCCTTGTCCCGGACGAGACGACGCGCTGTTCGCGATTACCCTCACGCAAACACTTGTTGAGCCGACTGTACTCTACCTAATCACTACCCGATACTGACACTTGTATCTTTTTCTCCTATCCCAGATAACAGGAACATGAATGGTTTCGCAAATGTAAACAAACCTTTAAGCTCTTTTAACAATATACGGTCTTTAGTTAAAAGTAAGTTCTTATTCGGGAAATACCCTATTTATGCAAGTATCGCTTTTCTAGGTGTCTCGTGTTAAGAAGCCTTTTGATGCATATTATAGTAGTAACAAAAATACTTTGGAATCCCTTCATCTCTGTTCTCTCCGTCCAAATAAATCATATATAACATACTTTGTTTCTTCATGCCGAGTTCTTTATGATGTTATTAAAACCATTCATTGAGACAAGAAACATCATAAAACATAATTATCACCTTAACAACTTAAGAATACCCTTTGTCTGAGTTACCTAAGATAGAGCCTCCAGCTAGATTTATGGGTATCTATGACCCCGAGGCGAAGGGTTTGAAGGTAATCTGCCCAAGACCCTTTGTAAATTATTACTTACTGAAGTTTCAAAACGAGCATATTAAACAATTGTATTGACTTTATATATACTAATATATAATTATTAATATTATTGCTTGATATGGAAGGGGTGAGATGAAGGCTGATAGAGGGATATTGAAGAATACAATGTTCTGCCGACATCACGTAATGGACAAGGGCAGGAAGATGACGATACGATTTTAATTAACAAAATATTCCCTACGTACTATTTATATGTATGTATCATTCAACTTATTGCATTTTTCCGAAATACATCACCAAAAACACTTATTGAAATTACAATGTTATTGATATCACCAATCGGTATCCATAAAGCTACATTGAAACCGACAGATTTATCACAAAAGTCCGACTAATCTAGGTATGGGTTCACATATCGATATAGGTACTTATCGATATTGCGATATTACTATCGATATTGAAACACCGATAACGCGGAACTTTGTAAATGTAAATATTGGGTTTAAGGTAACTTTATCAAATATCTACACAGTATTGCTAATAATTTTCCTATACCTAATAAAAAAAATTACCAATATATTATTATCATGTTGTTATCCTGCGACCAAGTTTTGTGATACTTATTTTGTTTGGGTAAGGTAGAGCCAATCTAGGCAAAAAATTGTATTACACAAGTGTAAATTGTACAGTTTCAAGAACACATTAAAATAGTTAATAATATTTTAATATGATGTTTAATTTCCTTACTATACAAATATTTCATAGTCGATTATGAACTCAATATTTACCAACAACTTGCTATGCGTATCAACAAACCACCACTAAATTATCTAGAACCAATATCGACAAAGCAATAATTTGGAGTCATGTGATCGATCACTCTTGAAATAGACATTTAATTTACACAAGATATGCTACGAGTACAACACCAATACCAGAATTGGAATATGTAATTTTATACGGTCGACAACAAAGCAGTTATAAAGGTTTTTTTAACTGAAACTGTATGGAAAAATCTGAAAGAATAGAAGAAACAGGAAAACTATCATAAGAACCATTAGATCTTTATTTTGTGAAAACAATTGAGATATGGTTTTATTTTTGTCAAGTGCCTTAAAAATTAATAATTTTCACTTTCAAAACTATCGTGAGTTGTATTAGACATTATAATAGCACACGGGAAATTACTCACGTAAAATTATCGTCGATTTAGAAACCGACAATGTTTCGATTATTCCGGAGAATCTTCATTCTTCATTCTTCGGTCGCGTCTCACACTGTGAGACGCGACCGAAGAGTGTGAGTGACGCGACAGTGTGAGATACCGACAGTGTGAGACGCGCGAGGAGTGACCACACTCATACCCAGATGAAGATTCTCCGGAAGAATCGAAATATTGTCATTATCTAAATCGACGATAATTTTACGTGAGTAATTTCCCGTGTGCTATTATAATGATTAATAATTTTGTTTTTTTCATTTTTCATTTCATTTCATTTAATTTTGATTAAATAATAAACTAATGCTCGACTCTTTTTTAGTTGAAAAGAAATAAAATGGAGCAGCAGAAGTTAGTCAGTGTTGTAATTCTAACTTTCAAGTGCAATTGGACTGTAAGGTGTACTTTGCTTAAACTTAGAACCAGCATAAGAATTAATTTAAGCGTTTCAAGTTTAGAGTTCGTCTTGCTAATCCGAGTCCAAAATTTACTCTTATCTCTAAAGATTTGAAGTTTCTGACCTCACAGTTCCAAACTGCAGACCCTACAAGACATGTTATCTTTTATTAGACTTGTTCAAAGTACAGATAACAACTTTGGTTCATTGTTCAATTATACAACAAAATTAATTCCCTAACCGTTACAAATCATGATTTGTTTGAATCAAATTAAATTACGTTTATTGTCTTCAAACACTTCGCTTTGATTGTGTTAAGTTTGTTTTGTACATAAGATATTGAAATAAGGGCCTACAGTGAACTTACTTTATGAAACCTTGTTTGTAATAAGAAAGTTATTTTAATTGCCTTTTAGGTTGATTACTTTGAGTTATTTAGAGGACCTGTCTAAAAGACCAATTTAATTTACAAACTCCTGCGTGTAATTTTAGAAAAATGATCAAAATGGTCAGAAAGACAGTCTGGATTTCATATTTTTAGGGACTCCAACGTAGACATAAACGAAGTCTTTCTTGGCGTTTAACTTTTTTTTCTTAGGTGTGCCAGTTAAGCCAACTATGGAAGCAGTTTGCTCGCCAGAGGTGGACTCGTCAGGAACTCTGTCTGTATACAATCCAGACTCTTGTCTCTCATAACTCTCTTGGCGCTTCACTTGATTGTACTCTCTTTGGTTTCCATGGTAACCTTTTTGTCCTTGGATATATGGCTGATACATATATCCTGGTGCTGGTAACATGCCAGGTGCCATCAGCATAGGATCAGCTTGCCTTATATAAGAGTAACCAGGGCATGGATTTGGTTGCACATTGGGCATGAAACAGTTGTTTACAGGATATGGTGGAGGGATCATAGGAACCGGTGGGGGCGGAAGTGATGACGGTAGGTTTATTTGAGGCGTGGTGGTGGGCTTCTTCCTGCAAGGCCTTATGGTCGGACATGGTCTTTTTGTGGTCGTAGTTGTCGTTGTTGTTGTAGATGTGTAAGAGAGCCTCTTGATGCCAGGAGTTGTTACCTCCTCCTCATCGGAGCAAGGAGACTGGACGGGACAGCCGTCATATTCTGTAGGTGGGTTGAGCATCGGGTCGTCCATTTTTTGTATTTGCGAAAGGTTCGTTTCTTGAGGTAGTTCCGGGTTAGTCTCGTGTCGAGGCGAGTAAGGGAAGTGCATCTCTGGGTAGTGTGACGTTGTCGGTTCTGATGTATGTGGAGTTTCTTGATTCTGGGCCTCTGTAACATATATAACGTTTCTACGTTCATCTCATTAATAAGTACTGTGGAATTAGTAATTCATCTCTTGAATTCATAGTCTGACCTAAAAATTTAAAAATCTTGCACGGTCTCTACCCTCTGTCGAAGTTGATACAAACCATGAAAAAGTCTGTCAAACCTGGTGGTCCTTCCTTTAACGCATGCTTCATCTTCTCCTTCATCTTCTCCCGTCTCCTCTCCTTGCACTCCTCGCACATGGAGCAGTAGACCTCTAGCATCTCTGTTGGCTCCTTGTGCTCGCGACAGGTGCGGCAGGCAGTGCGGCAGTCCACAAAGGCTGCGGTCGAGGGTATGAGGATCAATAAAAGGAGATAGGGCTCCATTTCATGGCTGGAACAGGCAATATTGATAAATCATTTCCTGTAAAATCAATAAAAAAGGGTTATATAACTAAGCGTTTGATTTATGAATTTTCATAAGACAACTAGGTAAAAAGAGCATGTTTTTTTACGATTTTTGGCTTATTGAAATTAAAAATGAAAATAAAATAAATCAATAAACAGACACCTGTATGAATCTTACTAAAATCTGAAGCGCTTGTGGCGTAGCTTGCTAAGACGTTCTTGATAGATCGTTGAAGTTAAGCAACGTTCTGGTCGGTCACTACTTGGATGGGTAACCACAAGTGGCATTAACAGCTTAGCGCTTCCGTGCTTCGGAGGGCACGTTAAATTGTCGGTCCCGGCTTTTAAAGTCGTTAAGCCATGACAGAGGCCTTTAATCGGTCTAAAAACTCCATCACCAGAGTTGGCCACTTGCTCATACGAACATACTTTATTTTTTACTTAAATCCGAAACAATTTCCAAAAATCACACAGTCACTGAATTTTGAACTTCAGTATAATAATTACCCTGAGATTATGATTCCTCTTCGTTCATTCGTAGTGTAATTTGAATAACGCTATTTGTGATATATTTTAACTGAAAAATCACTTGGATTATTAAAAATTATAATCACTTAGAGCCATCATAGTAACAAGTCCGACCTTCACACCTTTAGGAAGTGTCACGCGAGCGTATCGCGAGCGATACGCCATCTTGGATTACCAGCTTTAAAAAAACTTGCTCAGGTCATAATTTCCAAGGATATCGTATTACCTACTTTAGGGCATAGGCTGTCATCGCTCTTTCCCAAGTCACGGAGCTGTAGGTTAACTTACTTAATACTAATGATTTTTTATGGTATTGGCTTTTCCTCGCCATTTTTCAAACACATAATCTATTACTGTTTTAAAGTTATAGTTGAAGTGATCCTACCAAAATAAATGTTTTTTTCAAGAAAAAAACATTTATTTTGGTAGGATCACTTCATACGATAATGTTACATTCCATTTACGCCGGTAAGATTACCGGCGTAAATGGAATGTAACATTATCGTATGTTTTGACAATAACACCTGAGTGAAATAACGATAAGATGCTTCCTAAATAAGGCCATAAAGTTATTATAACTAAAAGCTCCACTTTAATATCAGGGTTAGTCAGAGATGGTAAACGCAGTAGGCGCGGTACTTCTCATTTTAACTGACAGTTAGCTGAATTGAAACTTTGCTCAGAAATGGTGCAAGATTGAAATTGGCTAGGACCCCTATTATACCTTTTATATAAGTTTCGGCATTTATTAAAGATTTGCACTTTTCACACTCGGGCTTTCTGCGGCCGTATTTTACTTTTATGACTTGTTGACGCCATCGCGGTGTTTTATGGCGAAACGCGAATTTATGCCTATTTCCATGCGATAAAAACGTACATTATATAAATAAGTTACGAGTTGTAAACGTGTGTTTTATTTTTTAGCTATATTTATGATTCTTACACAACTAAAACGTATTTTGTCATCGGAGACGTAAGAGACGTAAGAATTTTTTTAGTTTCTCGATATTTTTTTAGTTTCTGATACATAATGGGATAAAAACCCATAGTTGTTGCTTGTGCCATTTGCTTCTGTTCTGAGAAAGCACCAGGTTACTTTCTATTAAGATTACATGATAAAACATATATACGGGTATTTATTAAGATTACGTTTCGGATGAATTCAATTCTATTCAGCTGCCATAACAGTTCAATCATAAGGGGAAAGCGACTTCGCGCTAATGAGTTCCGGGACCAAGTTGCTTCTGGTTTTACAATCTTTATCATCATCATCTCTATCCGATATCACTGCTGGGTATAAAGCCTTACAACTTTTAACCCTAGCTTCCTCTACCCTGTATCATTCAGTGTTTGCATGCGTGTTATAACTAATTATAGAACATTATGGGAATCCATGGACAATTAAATAAACCCGCTGTAAATGCAAATTACCCCTTCTAACAAAGAAACGTTGCATTACACCCCCAAGGGGGGGTTACAAGTCAATTATCTCGCTCGGCCTCGCGGAAACATTTGATTCACCCCTATTCACCCACTTGCCGGCTGGCTCGGCCGAGATGTGGCCGCTTCACTGCTTTTCAATTCCACCGGCCTCGACGTGCTGTGTTTTTAATAAAGAGCCATGAATAATTAACTTCAGCTCTTATCATTTTAAGAGAATATTTTTACAACATATCTCAATTATATCCTAAAGTAACATTAAAAATTTCTCGCGCGAAATCTCGTTAACCCAGAAGTATAAAGCACTCAAAACGATTACTTTGTTTAGAGGGAAGGAATTAAGTCCCGCGTCATCCCGTCAATCTTACAACTGTTGTAAATAAAGTGAGGTCCTAATGTAAACAGAATGTAAACACGTCGGGACGTACGAGCGATGATTTGTAAACGAACGAGTCTGTGGAATACAAAAGCGGTTTACATACGCATGAAATTCTTTAGAATTGTTTACTAAATAGTATTTTTTCCACAGATAATAATTTTGGAAAAATATTCTATCAAATGTTATCTTAAGATCTAAGAGTATGTCTACTGTACTTGGAATTACACTCTAGGAATCAAAACTGTGTTACTTTTAAAACCAGCATCAGTTCTTAAGTTTTCTTCATTCTCCAGTCTTAAGGCAGACACTGCAAAATGATTTGATCATCATAAAAATGTCTAAAGATCTGAAAATATGATGCACCTACTGCACCCTGGAAATATCAGTCGTGATCATATTTCATTTATTTTATTATAATTAAATCTAACTGAGATTAGGAACATGAGTACAATAGGTTAATGTATATTTTATTAGTATATTTCGACACGGATCATTATATCCAGGTAGTACATAATACGACTCAAATTTAGTAGTCCAGTCACGCATAACCTCGCCGCTCGAGTGGCTGGGGCGCATTGCAGCCAGACAAGATATAATAAACCATTATGAGACGGCTCTGCATCAGTCATTTCCTTGTGAACCTTAATATTTAAAACTTCCACAATCTCTCTGTAGAGTTGTTATTTGTTTTGGTTAACTTGTATTCTTCTGATATATTACTGATAGTTTCGGTTTCGGCGTCATAAGGCTTCGTGGCCGAGTGGTTATGCAGCCCGGCTAAAGGGCGATCGCTTGTATCTCGCGGGTTCGAATCCCGTCGAAGTCGTAATCTTTTAGTGAGATTTTTAATTTATAAGCAGTATGCTGTTTAACAGTATACACAAATTAAATCGGTCCACAGTCACTTCGTTAAGTTCAACCTCCCACAGTAATGTGTCAAGTCGACATACAATGCGCATTCTCTTACTTATAAGGCGACGCGACGCGGCTAGAGCTGATTTGGAGCAATTTATATGCGAATTATGACCTATGGAATGTAATTTGCTTAAAACTGTATTGCGTACTGAGACACGCACTCTATTTCAATTTTAGTAGTGCTTAAAGTTCGTATGTCACTCAGCAATCCGAGATCACAGTATTTTTAGGAGTGGTCTTAGGTGAGACAGTTTTAAGTGGAACATTTTTACTAATAGGAAGGACATTAAGAGCCTGGGGCTGGGCACACTAAAAAAAACTCAGGCCTTTACATCTTTACTAGATGAATTATAGGATGCAAGCTTGCCTACACTATACGGAACACTGTAGTGCCTGGCACATTGTTGAGATGAAATACTTGCCCAGCACCTAAACCGGACATATTCAGGCACTATCTAGGAACACTAAAGACCTACTCAAATGATGTAGTAGATACTCAAATGGTACATCCTCAATACTTATCTGCCATAAAGTTGTACCTGTATCAGTAAACAGTGTTATGTTGTATTGTTTCAGGTATCAAATGTCCAGTGTGCAGCAAGTTCGTGTTGCCAGACGACATCGAGTGCCACCTGGTGATGTGCCTCACAAGGCCGCGCCTTTCATATAATGGTTAGTATCATTACTTACTTCATGAGGACCTTGGTGACGTAGCGGGCTCGTGCCCGGCTTAGATACTAGAGGTTTCGATACCAGCGACTGAACCAACGTTTGCCAGGGGGTTAACGCCAGTTTACCGTAGTATTAGATACTGTCCTCGGTACCGAGGCAAGTACCACAAATGTATGAAAATCCAGTGCAGCGCCTCCCCCGGTAACTTGCATTGAACTAAACATTCCACACATTTAGAATACTTGACACGTGAGCGAGGATAGACTACTATACTACACAAACCCGCCGGTAACCCTACTGATCATAATGATAGATCTGGGGTACACTATGGCCGTTTGTCCACCGCCGCCGTCACCGGGACGTCAACGAGAACGAGATGACGGCGCCGAAGTACTGATATTTAGACTAACTATAGCCTCGTGTCCACCGCAAGGCCGTCACGTCATCTTAAACTCGACCCGAAATAATCTCGTTCTCGTTGACGTCCCGGTGACGGCAGCGGTGGACAAACGGCCTATGGCTTCCCCGTGTCGTAGGTATGAGAAATTTGTGCACTGATTACACTAAAATTCATATGAGATAATGGGGTTTTGTGTAACGTTTGAGGCAGGAGGCTCATTACCCAGCAGTGGGATAATATTTGAACAAAAAGGCCGCCGCCTATCATGGCTTTCATCATGCCATTGTTGTTAGGACGATGCTAACTAGGTCCCCCGTGTGTTTCAGAGGATGTGCTGAATGACGCCAAAGGCGAGTGCGTGATCTGCCTGGAGGAGCTGTGTGCAGGGGACACCATCGCGCGTCTGCCATGCCTCTGCATCTACCACAAGGGGTGAGCATCTGACTATCACCACTCTGCTCTCATGAGAGTCGAAACATTTTCAAAGTCTTCTTTCTCATTTTACTCAATAGCATATTATGGTAATCTCTGCCAGTGCCAGAATATGGTCCTTGGAATGGAATGAATATGGTCCTTCGAGAAAGTGTTTAGTGTGGTGTTTTATATTATTATCACTTTGGTAATTTAAACCGAAGTTGGATACATACCATTGACAACATCAAGAGCTATAGGTATATATTATAATTAATATAGGTATATTAATTTTTGCGGGACTTAATCGAATAATTAGCGTCGGGAAATTAAAAGAAAAGGTAGGTATAGTCTTTCCAATCGTTTATTTAACTTTTGACAGATCATGCACATAAAGTTTTATAATAATTTTTGATACAATGTACTACAGGGAATACTGTACTGTCATGGACGGGATCCGCCCACTTAGAGATGTTTCATTCGTAATTAATGACAACTGGTTTTGAAATAAATCGATTATCGATTATATTAAAACATACAATAAAATTATTGTGATTATTTTTATATCAAATCACGTAAAAACCTTTATTATTTTGCATTAAAATGCCCTAAATGTCTCTGTTGTAATGCATAAATAATTTGCGTAATGAAAACAGTTCCATGGGATCGAATTTATTCGCTGAAAATTAATTAATCTAAAATAATCGTTTAGACTTACTGTAGTTGGTTCAAATAAAAAACATGTGAATAAACTGCGGTACCTACTTGTAATGAAAAGGTGCAAAATGTTGATATTCATAGTAAATAATGAGTGTGTTAAATCGATTAAAACTTCTTCATGAATAAAATCGATCGATAAAATAAATCGAATCGGTAACGGGTAACGGTATCACTATTTGAGTCAGTATTACAGCTGTCAAAAGTTAAATAAACGGTTGGAACGAGTATAGTGCACTTTATTTATGATGTTAGTCTATTACCTTTATAATTATTGTAATCTTTTCAGACTTAAAATATTACAATACATGGACATTGACCAAGTCTATGGCGATTAGGCCTAGTGTTATTGTTGTTGTACAAAAATAAAATGTTGCTTAAATTAAATCTTGATTCTTGAACTTTTAAAGTTATAGTCTTTCCAATCGTTTATTTAACTTTTGACAGATCATGCACATAAAGTTTTATAATAATTTTTGATACAATGTACTACAGGGAATACTGTACTGTCATGGACGGGATCCGCCCACTTAGAGATGTTTCATTCGTAATTAATGACAACTGGTTTTGAAATAAATCGATTATCGATTATATTAAAACATACAATAAAATTATTTTGCATTAAAATGCCCTAAATGTCTCTGTTGTAAATGTTGTAATGCATAAATAATTTGCGTAATGAAAACAGTTCCATGGGATCGAATTTATTCGCTGAAAATTAATGAATCTAAAATAATCGTTTAGACTTACTGTAGTTGGTTCAAATAAAAAACATGTGAATTAACTGCGGTACCTACTTGTAATGAAAAGGTGCAAAATGTTGATATTCATAGTAAATAATGAGTGTGTTAAATCGATTAAAACTTCTTCATGAATAAAATCGATCGATAAAATAAATCGAATCGGTAACGGGTCAGGGTATCACTATTTGAGTCAGTATTACAGCTGTCAAAAGTTAAATAAACGGTTGGACCGAGTATAATTATAATTACGCGGTACTCCCGCAAAAAATTGTTATAGATCGCGAAAGTTAATTTATTATAGCTATATTACATTTCATTAGCTGAATTGTGATAGAACCCTCAAGATTAAACTCACTGTTTGTTAGGCTACAAATAAACCCTAAGTAAAAACAAAGTCCTATCTCGTCACCATGTTTCTCCTCACCGAGTGAAGTGGCCACGAAAGGGCCGCGGCGCTGCTTAGAGTGCCCGATACCACACAAAGAGCCTTCGATGCCTAGCTCAGATCTGGGTCAGATTCTGTTGCCGCGGCGACGGACTAGCTTACAATGCATAATTCAAAGTGCATAGCTTGTTTGCTATTATAATTAACTAGGCCTATTATTAGCTAGAAGTTTGAAAAAAAACCTACTTAAGGCCGGTTTCAATATTAAACTTACAAATGATCGTAGATTGATCGCCATAGCATTTTTGTTTAGACAACAAAAAATGTAGGACACTTTTTGATAGATAACAATATTACAATGGCGACAGATCCACGGTTATTAGTAAGTTGAATATTGCGACCCAGCATTAGTGGGAGAGGGCATTTTCCTGGGCTTGCCCACTGTCCGCTTGCCCTTTCCAGATGGTTGTTAGTAAGTTCCATCTTTGGTCTGAGTATCTAGAAACATGTCCTGCCCAATGCCATCTCAGTCTCAGAGCATGAGATGACGCATCTGTAACTTTATTTCAATTATTTTTTCATACTAACACGTATTTTTCTAATTTCCAGGTGTATAGACCAATGGTTCGAGGTGAACAGATCGTGCCCCGAGCACCCCGGTGATTAGGCCCCGGGCCCGCGGTCGGGCCCCGCGGGCCCCGGCCCCCACGTGCCATGTCGCGAGTGATAATTTTATACAAGGAACAGACTGCGGCCCCCGGGCCTTGTAAATAAACCTAATCTAGTGAGATGTTTTATCATTTAATGAATTAAACGAAAATAAGGAAAAAAAAACAAAGACACTATAGGAACGCTATGGGAAATTCTCGGTGGAGTTAAATAATAATTGTAAATTTTACATCTTTAATATTATTTAGTTGAAAATGCGATTTATGATATGATAGTTTGTTTTCGTTTATGTATATGTAATATATAATTGGTATTATATTGTATAGTGAGTTCGTTTTGTTTGCGGTAAGGAATACATATTAAGCGAGGTTCGTAGTCGCCGTCACGTCGGCGACGTCTCTGTCTACTAAGCTTATGTATTATGATTTGATCTTTTTCATCTTGATAAATAAACTTGATTTGTTTCTAAATTTTTTAAGTTTGTTTTACTCACCCCTGCTTTAGTTAATTAGGAAATAAAGAATAATGAAAACAACTCAAATAATTAGTAACAAATAGACTTTATTTCATATAGCATCTAGCTTACAGTAAAATTATCCTAACGTCAAAATCTCCTTTGATTTTTAGTCCTCTATGTCGGTCTAATATTAGTGGCAATTCGGAGTGTCGCAAAAGCTAAACTTAACTAACCAAAAATGTTGCCGTCCCTTTCATAGCGATGGGAATAAAAAAGATGGCATTAATTTTAGTTAGATTAGTTTAGCTTTTGCGACACTCCGAATTGCTACTATTGATATGTTTAAATTAAAAACAGGATGATTTTAGAAGATATTGTTGGCAGAGATCCGTGATCTCTGCTTACCCCCATGGGAAAGAGGCGTGATTTTATGTATGTATGATTTTAGAAATAAAACATGATGTTAAGAGTCCGGCGACGTGGCTCGGCAAAATTCAATTACTCGCGCGTTCAAACATCGACACACGACAAAATCTTGGTGTGATTGTCATTTTGCATCTGTGTGCGTGAGCGTGCGTGACACACGCACACAAACGCACTGTTAGAAAAGGTTAAAAATGTATTAAATGTAAATGCATGGCTATTTTGCAAGGAATTTGCTTGTCTCCCGTAGTCCCATAAATTATGACTGAAAATTGTTTTTATTCTTCACACAGCGTTGTTTTTCTGATACTAGACCATATAAGCTATGTTTCTTACAGAAGGAAACTTAAAATATCCTAGTGTTTAATACTATATAAATATTAAGAAAACATGTCTTCTATGCTGTAAAAATATGCAAAATGCGATTCGGTTTAATTTCACTTTAGCTAAGTATTTTGAAAAAAGCTTGTGGCAGAAACCTAGATAAATGCTATCCTAATACGAATAATAGCATACTATGCTAAAGATATGCTCAAATTTCAAATGGTTATGGTATTACGTTTGTATGGGGAAGTCGTACAGCGCAGAAGCCTTAAACTTTCAAATATACAGTCGTAATAGAGGATGTTAAATTTGTTCTTTACTTATTATCATTTTTCAAAACATTAAACAAGTTTGTTTTTATCGTGGTGTCCACTGATGTGAAGTTCAATTGCTTCTAAATCTGCTATCTATTTGAATTGGCTTACAAAGACAAAGAAATATGAAACAGTCCATAGATTTGTCAATCTAATATAGATTCAAAGAATGTTTTTTTCTTGTTACTCTTATGGCAATGAAAAGAGATATCAACAGAAGACGAACCGTTTAAGCTGATATAAGTTTATTAGTTCAATGCATTGAGATGTAATTATAGAGCCACAATCAGACAAATAAAATGTAAACGCCAAAACTCGGCGCACGCTACGTAGTGCGCAGAGTTTTTCTTTTTTGCGTACTAGCGACATTGAACATTAAAACAAACAGCATAACGTCTACATTCAAATGTCAAATGTCATTGTAGAACATTGAATTTGCACGCACATTTTTTGAGTGTTGTCAGCTATTAGATTGTGACTCTAATACATCTTAATGGTTCAATGTGAATAACGGGGGACTTAAGCGAGATCAACAGAACAGATTTTATGAAATGTAAGTAAAGAAACAAACAATTGTCTATAGTTCTATCGCATGAAGTTCCGATGTCGGCCGCGAGGCATCCGCGCGCCGCCCCAGCCCGGCGCTCCTGCAAACAATCAATATTATTCATAATAAATATTATTTATTAAGCCCGTCACACACGTAGCTATAATATATTTTAATATGCCGTGCTGTAATATATATTATAGTAAGCTACCACACACGGAGACGATGCTATAATATATATTTTGCCGTAATATGTCTTATATCGTTGATATACAATACTATGCAATAATATTATTATTATGCGATAACATAAATTACGGTATAAGCTGGTGACGTCATAGAAATATATATTATAGCTGCGTGTGCGGTCACTTGAATATTTGTATAGAAAATATATCGTAATATGCCTTGCTATAATTTATAGTAATATAATTATAGCTACGTGTGTGACGGGCTTTATTTAATAAATAAATATCCTTGAACATTCCACACAGCGTCATCTAGTCCCAATCTAAGCAACTCAATGCTTGTGTTATGGTAACCAGATGACTGATATACTACATACAAAATTTGTAAATACATACATTTATACATAGAAAAACACCTAGACCCGGAACAAATATCTGTACAAAATGCAAACATTTGTCCCGCGGCGGGAATCAAACCCGCAACCTCTGCGTCTCAGGCGGGCTTTCACCCAGGCCTGACTTGCTGAGTCTACTATGTTTTTATCAAGTGTGGGTAGTTCAACAAACGCACCTTCAAAACTGCAGTCTTCTTGCGACCATAGCTGGTAAACACTCGAGACGTCGGGTTATAATAAAAGACTGTACATCGGTACAAAATATTTAAATAGTACCCACTATTAAAATGTAACTGTAACTCATACTACATAAAAACGAAAATTTTATTGCAAAGGATTAATAAGATACTTGGTGCCTAGATACAAGATGTGATAAGTGAGATATCAAATGATCGAATTATGACTTTTGAGGGAGGAGGCTTTATGTACAGTTGTGGGCAAAACATATTTCCAATATAATATGAAGAACTTAGGAAAATCCTAATAATAGTGTCTAAAGTGTACGAGTGGTGCCATCTATTGCTGAGGTGAGTGAACTAATAAATATGTAAGTTACATTGTAACAAATTAAAATGTATGTGCTACAATCGACTATTTTAAAATATACTCAAAATGAATTTGCGTGGCTTTTATAATTTTCTAATCGAATTAAAAATGAAACTCACAAGAATTTTGCACGCGAAGTTTTTACAAGTGTTTCTTGAAACATTAAATCTGGCAAAACCTAAACTAGATTAGGGTGTCATTTAGCTCAGCTCAGCACTACAGATTGTTACAAACGATCTACAGATAGCTCAAGTGATCTTATCATTTATAATTACTCACCCATCATATACTGCGAGGATGGAGGGAAGTGACCGAAATGTGAAGCGCCCATTTCCCACGCGCCGCGACCGCGACTAGAAACATGGTCGAGTTGATAAGTATAATATTAACATTAGTAGAATAGAAAGGAGCTGTGTTGGCCGAGTGGGTGTACCTCGACTTTCTATCCGAAGGTCGTGGGTTCGAATACCGGCTATGCATCGGATCGGTTCAATCGTGCATCGGATAGAATTAACTATAGCGACATCTCTGGTCATCTGTACTGAATGCAACTTCAGTCAATGAGCAGATGTTTCTATTTCTTTTAGAATACCAGTAGATGGCGCTTTAATTGAAATATCATCTCACCGATAGCACTGATAGTTTCGTCTGCGGCGTCATAAGGCTTCGTGGGCGAGAGGTTGAAGGCAGCCCGCAAAATATCAAGACTATAGTCAGTTTCTTGATATTTTTTCTTTAGGCATAACGGAGTAGAAAAGTGTGTATCTACACTTAAAATTGTATATATATTCCACATGTAGTTTGAAGGCCTACATGTACTGTGTGTACTCACAGATGTCTGTAGTGCGCGTGCGCATGCACGGGCGCGGCGGAGGCGAAGCGCCCGCGGTCCGACACGGGCACGCCGCCGCGACGGACGCCTCTGTGTACAAAGACGATTCATATCAAGAAGACAAAGGCCATACACAAAATCGTAACCCTGAAAATGGCCCAAAACGGGAGTTTAAAGTAGGTGGCAGCACCGGAATAGCCTGGAAACTTTAAAACATAAATGTTATTCAAGAAATTTCAATTACTTTCTAGTTAAAATTACCTACAATTTTTTTTATATTTAATATCGTTCAAAATACAACATTTCATGATAATATTTCACATAGTCTGTTGTTAGTTGCATATGATTATCGATAGATGGCGAGGTCAAAGATCGGAAGTTGGCATAAAACAAAGTGAGGTAGCAACCTGTTAGTGTGATGATGCTGGTGATGTGGGTAGCGATGCATGGCCGTGAAGTCGTCGACGTGCAGGCTGGGCGGGCGGGACGTGTTGGGCGGGCGGGAACGGAACGCGTCTCCGCACTCGCCGCGCACGCGAGACCACGCAACTGGAAAATAAAGATTTTTTTTTTGTCGTCAAAATCGTATTTCTCCGTCGTATATATTTTTTACTTTAACTTGCAATTGAAGGATGATAATGATGATCAATCAAGTAAGTCAAACTTTCGAGATAAACCCCCATTTGCATAGTCGAGCTCACATCGGTTCGCTTGGGTTCCAAGGTTTAGTGGTTTCCATCAAGCCAGGGTAGTTTATGACCTGAGAGATGATGGAGCTGTGATGATATGGCTCAAATCACACCAAAGGAGCGGCGAAGCGCAGCGAAGCGAAGTGCAGTTTCAGTGTCATATGAATTTCAACTTTATTTTCATTACTATAATAGTTATTATCGCCTGAGAAACTCGAATGAGTCGCGCATCCCCGCGACGCGCGGGAAATCCGACGAATTCGAATACACGCGCCTTCTCTGCGATAATAAGTAATATAGTAATGAAAATAAAGTTGAAATTCATATGACACTGAAACTGCGCTCCGCTTCGCTGCTCTTCGCCGCTGTTTTGGTGTGAGTTGAGCCTAAGGAGTCCCGCGGTTACCTGCCGGTCGCTTGTCGTCCGCGGGGCGCGGCGCCGGGCGCTCCAGACAGCCCGCCAGCCGCCGCACGGCCCCGCATAGGGCTTCGCCCCCGCACGCTCCGCCCGCGGACAGCTGCTGCTTGGCCAGCTCCACCAGGTCACATAACACCTGGAGATGGCAAGGACAAAGATTGGTGGAAGTTGCTGATAGGACAATTTAGGCTAAAACTAAACAAAAACTGTAGTTAAAAGGGTTTTAATAGGAGTCTATCCTAAAAAATATGAATTTTAGTTTCTGGGTGTAGAATGAATCAAGCATTTTGCTGATTTAATTACAGTACACTCAAAATTAGCTACTTTGAAAATGTCACTTTCAATGTCATCATGAATGAAAATTTTGAAATTTATAAATAAGTTCAACCACTGAATATCAGAATCATCATATCAGAAAAACGACAACTAGAAAAACAACACGTTGGCTCTGATTTTCTGTGTTGACATTTTTACTTTGATTTGTGTGTTAACATAACAATGGGGGCAATTCTGAGTGTCGCAAAAGCTAAACTAAACTAACTAAAATTATTGCCATCCTTTTTATTCCCATCGCTATGAAAGGGACGGCAACAATTTTAGTTAGCTTAGTTTAGCTTTTGCGACACTCAGAATTGCCACTATTGTCATATGAATCTTACTACCTATTGGATCTTAGTTGACTGAATAAACGAAAATTATTAATATTAAAACCATAGTCTTACCAACTCGTTCTCATTAGCGTCATCCTCCTCATTGACGACGGGAAGGTTCAACCAATAACTGGTGGTCAGTCTCTCATCTCCAGCGCCCGCCGTGTGCACGCAGCGAGCCAGGAACTGCGCGGAAAGCGGGGCGCCGCTCCCCACCTCCGGGGACTCCGCCCCGGGGCCGGGGGGCAGGGCGGGCGGGGGGGGACTCGACTCCAACTTCAGTAGGTGGGAGCACACGAAGTTAGCTACCATGGCGTCGTCTTCTGAGTTCCGATCCTAAAATAAGGTTGTTTGTAACCGATAAAAGGATGATTAAACATACATTTACGGGTATTTATCGCTATTTACCTTTATTTAATTCTGATCGCGAAAGTTTAAAAAAGACTATCGATAAAAGGATGTATTAAACAAAAATAGATCGGATGGAAAATGCCTGCAGTATTTGCATTTTTCGACAGATTGTCTAGCTAGAAAACCAAATCTGCTCTTTGGCAATTGAGAGGCATCATTATCATTCAGAGTTCACGAATTTTAGAGGTGAGTGGAACAGAGCATAACATGTTGTGCCGACCCCACTTAGCGTGGGATGAAGGCAGAAGAATAATAGTGATATTATAACAAAACTAGTCTAAGAAAGGTTTAAAAAATAGTTTTAAGTAATCGATAGAAGTAATCGATAGGTAATTGCATTATTGTTATTAAAATAAGTTAGGTAAAATGAAGATACTATTATTTTAGTATCTAGGTAGGTACTACATACTATTTCCTCAAACATTGTGGTGTCCCAACGGGGCTCTTGTTGCGGCCAAACCTAATTTTTAAGACCATTATGTACCAACTTGAAGCAATAAATGAATATGGTATGAAAAAACAATGTTACCTTCAAAATGGTCTCGAGCTTCATAACAGGATGGTCGGTCTCCCCCGCCGAGTACCCCACCATGTCCGCCATCTCGTGCGCGCCCAGCACCGCCCTCCGCCCCACGGCGCCGCCCTCCGTCTCCTCCACCCGGAGGATCCTGATCAGGTCTATGTACACGCTGAGGCACTCCGCCCGGTCCTCCCCTGAACTCTCCATCGACCACTTGAAGAACTTCCCCAAGGACTCCCGCTTCTTGGTCACGAACTTCCTGAACTGCTGGAAGCCAGACTCGTGGTCCGTCAGCGCGAAGTAAGCGCGTAAGATCGACTGAGCGACGGCGCAGGTCTTGGTCATGGATTCGAGACAGTCGGCGGAGGCTTCCAAGAACGCCGCTAAGGTCTCCCTGTTGGGCAGAGAGTTTGCCACGAGGACATCGGGAGATGTCGCCGGGGTGAGCGTGATTTCTATATCGAAGAAAGCCGCTAAAGCATGAGCGGCGAACTCTTGTGCCGCTGCGTGTTCGTTGGACGCATTCGGCAGGGACAGAACGGCACATAGCGCGTTTTGGACGTCATCAGCCCGCGGACCTCCGGAGTTCATGGCGTGTAGAACCGCGCATTTGACAGGAGCGTGGGAGACCAAGCAAGCCAGGAAGCCTAGAACCCTCGCCGTGCTGGCCGACGCTGGCTCCCCAGGCTTCAGTTCCCTGGTCACGGCTCCGACCGCAGCCTTCGCGACCGTAGCAGCAGTGTTCGGCGCTAAATCTGCCACTTGAACGCAAACGCGACGCAACATGTGCACGACCGGTCGGTACGTCGACATGCAGATGATCTGGATCATATCCGTCAACTCGTTGGACAACGCGTGTAGATGCGCCGACCAAAGTCTCCTTTCATTCGCTGCGTCTTCCAACTCTCTCTCCGTCGGTATAGTTTTCGTTTGCATCGGCAGAGGTAACGGCAGCAGCTCTGAGAAGACGAGAAGACCTGGGACGAAGGTGTACGGAGCTGTCATGGTGTAGGAGATCACCTCGGAGCATAGGGATGTCCAGGGTCCGCGACGTATAGAATCTCCGTGCTTTGCGTCATCCGCTATCGGCTGCGCGTAAGCGAGCAACGCTCTGACCGCGGCTTCGGACGCTTTCGACGCTGTTCTGTAACCAACAGAACCGACCGGGAATGTCTTTGTGATTCCATAGTTTTTGAGCAGCACCGGAGCGGCGGTCAGATCTCTGAAGCGCGGTCCACGGCAGCGAACCACTCTGGCCAACATTTCATCGAGCAAGCGTAGACATGGCAGCATCATCTGAGCTAGTTGCAATCCCTTAGCGGAAGCGAAGAACGAAGTGTGCATGCTTGGCTGATCGAAATGCGTTGCCAATTTTTCCAAAATCTCAGCCAAATACGCGACACCGTCCAGTGAGAACAACTGTAGAACATTGTACTTGTATTTCAGCTCGACATACTCTTCAGTCGCTGTTTCGTTGGCTATAGTTATATTTTTATCGTAGTCTGATATGCAGAAGTGTCTCAAGATCCTGAGACATGTGGTTAGCTCCCCGGGTAGGTCCGGTGCGTGTTCAGTACATTGTTTTATGATCTCGATCAAATCTGCCATGTCTTCTCCGGTTAACACGCTTGGTTTCTCTATGGGCTTGAGGTAAGGTATCACTTCCTGTAGCACGCTTGACACACTCGGCTCAAATCGTTCATGGTCTTTCGACACAGCTATGAGTCTTTGTCCATATTTCTTGAGGAAGGGGACGTGGGCTGCGAATCGGATAGCGGATACAATGAGCTCGATAGCATATCCTTTGGCCGGGGATCTCTGCTTTGACGGCGATTCGGGCTTTCCTTTACTTTTGACATCAACTTCGAAAACTTCCATCAGACAATCCGCGTTATCTCCCATCACTATCACGTCAGGGATGGCAGTTTTCCCGACGCTGCCAAAGCTCAGGCAGTACAAAGACTGCAGTCTATCGATCAGTTCATTTTCGTACCCTTTCCCTGCTTGTAAATCGCCGATCGACTTCAAATGGTACAGCGCTTTGAGTCTGTAAGCTAGTTCCAAGCCCAACACTTGCAATTCAGTGTAGTTGGTCAAGTCGTGGGGGTAAATAAACTCTTCAGGGTTTTGGCCATACGGCTCGATTAAAGTTTTGAACAACAATTCACTGAGCTCCATATTTTTGTAGAGGAAGTGAATACCATTTTCTGAGTGAATCAGCTCGTATATCAGATCATGGATCGGACTGACGACTACTAGATTGTTGGATGTTGAAGGGCATGTCAAAATGTACAAGCAAACTTGGAGAATTTCGTGTATATTGAAGAATTCTAGCAAGATTTCGTTGGAGCATTCTTTGCTGATGTCAAATTGTGCAGACACGGGGAGGAATCGCTTCGGCTGGGACATGTGAAAGCACTGAGTTCTGTACATTTGCAGTACTTCTTCCAAAGCATCTACTACAAAGTTTATATCATTCTCAGAAAGTTCTGACTCAAGTTTATCTGCACTTTGAGATTTATCATTGAATTTATGCACTAGATCTTTTAGTTTCCCCAGTAACTCATAGATGTTTAGTTTTTTAATCAGAGCACTGATGGAGAACTTGATTCTTGTCAGAGGGTTTCCTTGCATGATCGTAATGAGAGCTTGGTACCCGTTCTTCATTTTTCTATCCGTGTCGTTCTTATCAAGTTTGGGAAATATTGTTTCCTTCATAAAGTTGCTTATAGCCAGTTTTGAAGACAGGCAGGCGTTCAGAGACTTCAAGATCATCAGACGAATGCTCAGAGCCATGTATTCCTTGGAATAAATATCAAGTAGGAGCATTGGCAAGTCTATTCCAATACTGAGCAGATATTTGACTACTGTTTGGTTGTGTGTGTGAGATGTTAGTGCTTCTGCGAGACGAATGCCGCACTTCATGTGTCTGATCTTATACGTGGGCTGTTGTTGGGACAACGCGAAGTCGAAATTGAGTCCAATTTTTGTAAATGTAAGCAGCAGATCGCGAATTTCATCAAATTCCTTATTTTCTTCTTTATATTTGTCGGGAAATATTCTGAGTATAATATCGGTATTTTTGCAGAGATTTGTCGTTGATACAAACACTTGTTCGCATTGATGGACCCAGTCTTCCCGCGACGAGTTTTCGATTTCCGTAAAAGTGCTGATCGAAATTTTCTGCTCCGATTTTTTCACTGTCTTCAACAGCTCCGTCATTTTAAACAGATCTGGACTTGCCTCGCACAACTCCTCAAAAGACGCAGTCAAAACATCTTTAGAATCTTCCGTTTTGTCTCCAAGTAGGTGTATCTTATTGATATGTTGATATATCTTCCACTCACTTTTAAAAGGGTTGTAGTATTTAATAATATCGTCAACTCCGCAGTATTCATTGACGTCATAGTCCAGGTCCATAAACGCTGAGCCTTCAAGGTCATCGCAAATGTCTTCATCTGATAGAATTGGCTCAAATTGCTCTCCATCAGACTTATCTTCTTCAGTATTTTGAATGGGAGATTCTATGACTTTAGGAGGTATGTCCACGATAGGAACGGTGACCAGACTCGTGTGTGGTTTCACGTATGCCGGGTCGACTTCCTGGGAAGGACTTCTGATAGGATTTTTGTGTCGATAGCTTTCATGGTAGAAATCAACTCTTGGTATCTGCTTTCTATCGAACTCTGCATCCTCAGATCTGATGGAATTGATCGGGCTGGTCACTTCACCTTCTCTTGGAGACAAGGGTCTGCGGGTCTCACCGGGCGGAGTCCTAGGCCTCTTCCGGAGGTCATCACGACTGGGAGATCTGCTGCTGAAGCTAGAACCTCTGACGCGTGTGTATGGAGAATGACGTTTTCTGTCATAAGGACTGCCTTTTTCATAAGAGGGCGCGCGTCGCTCGTAAGATGAACCTCGCTTCTCATAGGATGCTCCACGCTTCTCGTAAGGCTTGCGTTCGTACGACGTCGCGCGTTTGTCGTACGGCGATCTACGTTCGTATGACGCAGAGTCTTTTTCGTGAGAGCCGCCGCGGGAGCGATCGTAGGACGAGTCTCTGTGGCGTCTGTACTCATCCTTCTTATAGGATCCTCTGTCCCAGTCGCGATCTACAGAAGCCGTGCGATGTCTGTCTATACTTCTAGACCTGGAACGGCTCTGAGGTCTGTAATCACTTTTACCAGCATAATCTCTTTCACGGCTGCGTGATCTAGAATGTAGTCTGTCTATTTCTCTGCTCCTATCTCTTAATCTTGAAGACTCTCGGCTCCGTCTGTCTTGAGATCGTCTTCTGCTCCGTCCGTCTCTTCTATCTCTGTCTCTGTCCAATTCCATTGATCTGGAGCTTCGTCGCAGCCTGTCTTCTCTTTCGCAGCTTATATCACGTTTATCCCACTCAGTTTCTTCCATATGGTAGGTACGGGGGTCCTTGGGCACATTGGGATCATAGTAGTCACCTCTATACGCGTCATAGTTTTCAGGGTAATTGCTTGGTCCATAAGTCTCCGGGTTTGTTGTTGCAGTATTGCCGGTGTATGAAGGAATCGGGTTTGGTGATTCCTGAGACCACTCTTGGTTTGGCGGGATAGGTTGTTGCAAGGGTGGTGGTTCCCGGACAATGGCAGGCCTGGTGACTGAGGGGGGAGGGTTGACACTGATGGGGCTCTCGGAGACCACTTGAGTCAGGTTACCATAGACTGCCAGGGTTATAGTTGTGTACCAACCTAGAAATAAATTAATTCATTTAAAACAATTTTAATTAATGTTATGCATGAAACAGTAAGAAAAGAATGGAATATACTCAACTGTACATCATTATAACACTAAATTTTACATTACAATAAATTATACTACAATAACTACTTAACTATGATGATATACAAATGGCGGTGTTATCGCTATAAAGCTTAATCTACCAGACACTTGTAATACGAGTGAATCCAGATACAACATAAATATTCCCATCACCTGTCTTCAATGCGCAGGATATTTGTAGGAATCTTTAATCAAGCTAAGATAGTGAGAAATGCAGGACATGTTGAAAGCTTATTGCTGTTCGAAATTAAGTGGTTCTCTCACATTATTTCCTTCAAACTCCCCATAAGTATCCTAAAAATATCTTCATTCTATTATGTTTATGAATTGTTATTATTTTTGGATATACCTTTAGTTATTGAAATGGTTTTCATATTTCAGCAATGTAAACCTTACTTGCTCAATTGATGAGTTTGCCACATCAACAGTACTTTGTAGTTATAATAAATCAATAATATCACAAATCAACAACACAATTTCAATGAAACAAAAGATTTCTTCCTCACCTTTCAGAACAAGACCATCTGTTGGAATCTGTGGCTGCTCCAGCCCAGCTCCACACTCCATATGGATCTGTCCATTCTGGCAATACTCCAAGCTACCCAGGGCCTCGAAAGTCGAAGCTCCCGGCTTGCTCAAGTCATTCACAAAGAAGTCTATTTGAAACTTGGTAGGATTTGTGGCGCCTAATCTCACTCCACCAGGGAAATCACCCTCCACCCTCGCACCCAACGGGATTATACGGATCTCTCGAACATACACAGACTTCGGAAACTGCACAAGGTCTAAATTCAGCTCCTGAAATCGATAATGTGGAAATAACATGAAGTTGCACTGCAAACATAAATATTTTGGCGTTCGTCTGTTACCTCGCTGGTGTCATGGGAAAAAGTATCGAAGAATAGCAGGTCTGGAGTTTCTGGTGTCGACATATTGGTTTCATGAGTCTACAGTATACTTTTCCCTTAGAATTTCAACAAAATTCGATTACCAAAAAAACAAATTCCGACACAAATCAAATCAGCATCGGTCGGACGGATCGGCAAGAGATATAGATTATAAAAGAATTTCTTTGTTCCATGGAATTTAAAATTTTAATGCATGTTAGACAGGGATAGGAAATGTGGATCTTTCTATCTTCGTCTGTGGCGGCCATTTTGCGCGGCGACCTTCACCTGTGACGTCAGTTTTAGGAATTCGCGCGCGGGACGGCGCGTGTGATTAGAATTACGTTTTCTCTAAACATTTTTAGGAAGCTACTATGTAATATATATATCGTTGAAATTGTCATGAAATAAGCTAATACATTTAAAATGTTTAAGTCCTGGTAAACTTGCAATGTTTGAATAATACCTACTTGAAATCAGGTTGAGCGAACTTATTGAACAAAAATAGTGATAATTAATTAATAAACGAATTATTTGCATAACGAGTTTTTATTTTATTTACAATAATATATAACATACACATGAAAAAATAAAAAAGAACACCTCCTCATAATTTTTTTTTTGTAAAACAAGGTATACAAATAAACCGGCCATTTCGCGCGGTCCGGGCGCCGGGCAAAAAGGGTTTTTGTATACTTCAGGTAGCATGATACCATTACAAAGGCACATAAAACAATAGCTAGACTACTAACCTAATCCCTAATGCCAATAGATATCTATCATTTTTGTTTTTATTATATTTAAAAAGCGAAAATGTATCGGCATGACGACAAAAAAAAAAGCGATGTTTGTTGAAATATCGAGGTATTTAGGTCTTAAATCTTTATTAAATACACAAAGAACTATATAATACTTATTTATTACATGTTTACAGCGAATTAATAGCACAAAAACAACAAAAAACAAAAAAAAATCAATTTTTTTCGTCGTAATGGCGGCGAGAATGACATCCGACTTTTGTCGGAAGAAATAATTGTCGATGAAGGTGTTAGACTTGAAGCATGAGGCTTTGTCCCCATCCTTGACATTTCCCCTACACATTTTAAGCATTTGGAGCATGATAGGAAGATTGTAGCATTAAAACAGTCAATTTTAAATGACGCATGCGCTCGCGGACTTCTCCAGTCCGCCCACAGATGCCTGAATTTTAGCGCGGACTTTAGAAGTCCGCGCCACAGACGAAGGGTTATACTAGCTAAAATTGTCGAAACTCGAAACTGGCAAATAACAAAACTTCAACTTTGCAAAGACAGTGACAGTTGACAGTTCTGATGGAAGACAGAGGTAACTGAAACATTCTACCATAGCCATATAATTTGCGCAAACGTGAGCTAGATAGGTGGTTTGGTTATATTCCATAGCAAGATGGCGCTTGCGTAAGAAATATCGACTTCGTAGTATTTATTTATTAAAAATATAAAAAACATCAAAAATAGCATAAAAACTAGTACAACACATAGAAAAAAGTAGTGTTTGTTACCTGAAGTGTTATCCTATAAAAACAACAAGAAACGTTTAATAGAAATCGTATACAAAACCTCACCGATAAAGATGAAATCCTGACTTCAAATATACATTTGGTCCACTGAAACTGGACTTTCGAACGATGTAAGTGGCTCTGTTTCACTATCACTCATCACGTAATCACACACCAGATTTAGGAGAATCACAAGAAGAATACATTTAATACCTAAGCAACAACAGCAATAACATTATTCAGAACTGCAAGTAATACCTACTTACATTTATCATTATCACACACAACACAAAGACACAGTACAATGAACTAAACAGCAGGCTGTCATTTCTACCTACCCGCACACTTAAATTATTGCCTCTGAATATATTTCTAAATTTCGAGCATAGTCAGTAAGCCTTGTTAGCGCAGTTGGCGGAGACTGCGGTCTATAACCGTCCAAGCGAAGAAAACACGAGATCGAATCTTAGTGACCAAGTACACTTTTTGTGTCTTTATTTTATTTTATTTTTCGTTTTTGACTTCATTTTGCAAATATGGATTCAATAATGACACGATCTAAGGCTAGGCAACTAGTAAATAGAATAGACGACCATGAAAAAGTTTCCACAGAAAAGAAATATATTACAACAATTGACAATTTAAAGAAAAAGCTAAAAGAACAGGAGGTATTAAATAAGACTTTGCTACACGAACAAGAAACAAATGAAAACGAGTACGAGACATTGTGTAAACAGGTTCAATTTCTGAAAAAGAAAGCATATGAGGAAGAACAAAAAGGAAACGATTTGGACAAACAAAATTCAGAATTGTTAGAAGACAACTTCAAATTAAAGGAATTATTAGAACTAGTCGAAAATCAAGATATTTTTGCTGAAAAAATAGACTTACACCTAAAAATAAATAGTTTGATAAATGAAAACTCGGAATTACATCGGAAGTACAGCGAACTCCTACTTCATACTACATCATCTATAAAGAATGGTTATAAATATAGTAAAAAAAGAGTCACAAATGCAAAAAAGTTGAAAAATAAGTTAAGAAAGACGAACATTACGATAAAAAACTTGTCGTTGACAAATAAAGTAACGAACAAAGAACTGCAGAACCGAGATTTATTTATAACTCAACTAGAAGAAGAGAGCCAGAACCTCCTTGCTATAATTAAAAAATATGAAGATGACTTAAAGGAGCGTGATAAAACTTATGACAAAATTATGATGATTGAAGAAAAATTCATAGAACTGAAAGAGTTTATTGAAAAAGAGGACCAAAAGATATCAGAACGCAAGAATAAAGGGCCTTCAGAACAAGAAAACTTTGACAAGGACATACAATGCAATGAAACAAATATTTTAAAGACCAGCAAAGATTTTAAAGCTATTACGATGTTGTCTGACAAATATGGAAGAAATATTTCTAACATTATAAATATGAAACTTCCAAATCATTGCAAATTACAGAATATATGCAAGCCATACAACAACTATCAAAACATATTAAACGAAGAACAGATAGAAAAATCAGATAAAAATGATATTATAATTTTAATCGGTGATTATAAAAGTGTGAAAATAAATCCATCTGCCTATTTAAAAACAATATATTCCATTGTGAAAGTGTTGAAAGCACACAATAGAAGACTAATAGTCTCTACGATATCATATGGCCGCCACGATCCAGAAAATCTCAAGATTTGGAAACTCAATAGCAAACTTTTTGCTTTATCAGGTGTACACACGAACATGACAGTTTTGGACATAAACGACTACAACAAAGCAATAAAGAGAGAAGATTGGCTGGCTTCTAATATCATAACAACGTACAATATTGAACATAAAAAAACAAATTTGACGGTTCTCACAGAAGGCAGTGATGAAAACAGTAGTAATGATATTGCTAAGAATACAAATTTTCTACAAAGAGCAACTCTAAACATTGCAAGATAGTACAAGATGTAAACAAATACAGTAAACAGAATATTATTGGACAAAACATAGAAACATTAGATTTTAAAATTATGCATCAAAATTGTAGAAGTGTTGCAAACAAGATTATGGCGCTTCATGCCGTAGTTGAAACTTGTACGCCACATGTAATCGTATTGACAGAAACGTGGCTTACATCTGACAATGTTAATATTTTAGTTATCCACGGATATAACCACTCTAATTACTATGTAAGAAAAAAGCGTATACATGGTGGTGTATCCATATTTGTAAAAGAATATTTAAAATGTAGACTAATTCCCGAAATTGACAAGTTAACTCTAGATTACCAATGTGAATTGACTGCAGTTGAAATAAATACACCATCGGATATGATATGGATTATTGGTATGTACAGAACAGGATTGGGGGATTTTATGACAATGGTGGATGTACTCAAGAAACTCTTTGAACTGCTGTGTAGTGGCCCTAAGAGGAAAGTAATTATCTTGGGAGATTGGAATGTAGATTTTTCTGTAAACTCATGTCAAAAAAATACTCTAGTTGATTTAATGTCACCCAATGGTTATAGGAATTTAGTTAACTTCACAACAAGAATACAGGATAGCTCATCGTCTTCTATTGACTGTGTCCTTAGTAATCTCAAAGCGCAAGATATTCAGGTAGAACCGTTTTCGACAGGCTTATCGGATCATGACGCTCAAATAGCAAAACTCAGGCTCCTAAACCATCGACCAATTAAATATAAATTAATTGAAACACGATCTTATAACACATTCAAAATTGAAGCATTTATTAATGCAATCCTCGCATATGAATGGGACAAATTATTTACTAACTATAATAATGACACATTACAGATATTTATGAATAAAATAATAGCGAATCACAACTTGCATTGTCCGGTTAAATTAAAACGAATAAATAATAAATCGAAATGTCCATGGATAAATGATAATATTATTAAAATACAGAACGACATAAATGACTTATATGTAATACAACGTCAATACCCGGAATGTAAGTTACAAACCAGTATTATTATTAATAAAAAAATAAAATATAAAAATGATTTAATACACCAATTAAAGATAAGTTACATAGAAAATCGCATTCAAAATTCAAAAAACCCTAAAAAAGAAGTCTGGAACATTATTAAAGAGGATACGCACCAGGTCTTAAGAGAGTGGAACTGGAGATTGGTTGAGGAGTCATCTGGGAAACAGATTGAAACAAATCGCATTCCAAACTACATGAATAATTATTTTATTTCAATTGGTCTCGAACTTGAAAAAAACAACCAACCTAACATCCACGACTCAATTAATTTCTTAAGTAAGCATGTCATCAAACAAAATGAATTACTTAATTTCCAATGTATATCACATGACAAGCTATTCTTTCTAGCTAGAACAAAGATCAATAACTCCGACACCAAAGATTTGTATGACCTCTCAGGAAATCTTGTTTATAAAATGGTTATCACTCTAAGTGACCTAGATCTTTTGAAATCTTTTCTTAACCCTCTATTGCATGAATTATTAAAATTATAATAAAAAAAATATTTGTTTGTTATAATGTGTTTTATTAAGGCTTATAAGAGAAAATACAAAAAAAAATATTTAATAAGTTACTTATTTAAAAAAAAAAACACAAAAGCCGGATTTGGCTTCGTATGCAATGACGTCTATGTATGATACTGTCATTTTTGGCTTCCTATACACAACAAGTACCAACACTCATACAAGGTGTAATTCTCTAAAACAGTTTCTTTTATCATTCAAGCAGAGAAAAACGTCACATTTCTCACATTTTATATGAGAACGCAAAAAACAATCATTTTGGCATAATTGACGATTTTTTTGGTAAATCGGTACATGATCAATTTTTTTAGAATGCACTGAATTTAGAGGTAGGACTTGCGCTTTTGCCGTGATCTTACGTGCCCTTTGCCGAGGTGCAGGAGATCCATGTCCACCGGTAGGCGTACCAATTCTGCTTGAGGTAGGTGTACCACCTCTTGACGAGGTAGGTGTGCCGGGATTATGTGTACTAGGACGGCTAAATTGCTCCATCTCAGCGTTTATGACATTTACTGGCTTGTTTACATTGACTCTAATAGATTTCAGATTCGTCTATTCTGTTATAAAAGTTATCAAATCTTATGTAAAAAAAAACTTGAAATAATCAGCAGGTGATTCCAGTTCTTCAGTAAACCCTTGCAATTCCAGGCTACCACTAAACTTGAAATTGTTTTCATCATACGCTGGCAGTTTTCCTTCAGTCCAGATAATTTTTTTCTTTACTGCTTGCTTTTGTTTGGAAGTTTTGGGTCTAGGTTCAAGTATTTCGTCATCGGAAGAATCGGTATCAGAAGGTGGAATAATCAATGGTTCTTTACGTATTTTACGGTTGCGCAAGCTTGAAAGCGGGACGTCGTCATCGGAATCAGATAATGAATTATCGTTACTAAGGGATCCATCGCCAGGAATAGGTTGAGTGCGTTTAGCAGTGCCATAAAAGCGTGAAGGAAGCATTCTGGAAATATAGATCTAAATGCATACTAAGCCATTTTTGGCGTAAGCGTACTTCACCGTAAATGCATACGAAGCCAAAAATGGCTCCCATATAAAATGGTGACAATAGTGAACAAAACATACATATTTAAAAAAATCTTTAACGGGGAATAAAAATAGAAGCTTTGTAGAACATTATTTATATTTTTGAAAAGCAATTTTCTTTCCTTTTCTATTTAATTTCAACAACAAAACTGCAGTAAAATTCACTTGACACAAGTTTGCGTACGCGCCGGAGAAAAGTGAGGTTATACTGACAGGTGACATTTGCCAGAGACAATAAAAATTGCGTTCCGTTTCAGTTTGATCTACATAACATTATTACAAAAAAAGTTGAAAACATTTGTTTAGAATTAGGGTAGAAAAAAATACTAAAGTTAAGCAGCCAAAAAGGGCTTTGTATGCAATAGAGGGTTAAAGACAGGGAACAAACTGTGGAAATAAAGGCTGAAGGCAAAAGTTTTAGATCGACACCAAGCATTTCAAAAATTGGAGTCCCACAGGGATCGTCGTTGGGTAACACACTTTTTCTAGTATTTATAAATGATATAGCACATATAAATATTGATGGAGATATCATCCAATATGCTGATGATACTTCTATAGTTCTATCCGCAGAAAATAATGAAGCGCTTATTGTTAAAATCAGGGAAACAATGGCTAAAGTAAATAACTGGTTTGAAATAAATGGCCTTAAATTGAACCACGACAAAACGAATATAATTTTTTTCAATACAGTATCGGCCAATAAGTCCATTTTTCCAGTGGAAATTAGGGATGGAACCATTATTGAAAGTTCCAAGTTAGTAAAATTGTTGGGCTTTCAAATAGACCCTGTTCTTTCGTGGAAGCAACATATAGACATGACATGTGGAAAGATGGGTAGAGGAATATTTGCTCTTAAACAACTCAGACCGATCACGTCTGAGAAATCTTTAAAAGAAACATATTACGCGTACATTCACTCTATTATGTCCTACGGCATTATTCTTTGGGGGACCTCATCTGACTACGAGCGTGTCTTAAAAATGCAAAAGCGTGCAATTAGAGTATTAATGAGGGCCAAGTATAAGGACTCATGTCGAGACCATTTTAGAAACTTAAATATACCAACATGTGTATCAGTCTATATATTGGAGGTTGTAAAGTATGTTAGATTTAACCTAAGTAAATACACTGTTACAGGCGCTAATAGCTCTCGTAGCATGCGTAACAAGAACAAGTTAACTTTAGAATCAATATACCACCGACTGAATTTATCCGAGAAACTTCCCAGACTAATAGGACAAAAGCTTTACAATAAGATCCCTATGTATATTAAGTTATTAGAAAATGACAACACATTCATCAATGAAGTAAAGAAACTGCTTCTTAGTAAAACACTATACAGCGTCAAGGAGTTTTTGTCTAATGATTACACCCATTTCTCCAAAACTGCTGTGCATTCCAAAAATATAGATCATAATTGAGATGCAACATTTCCTATTTTAATAATGACAATCGCCTCTTTACAGCGTGATTCGTGTAATTTAATTAAGATTATCTGCACTGTCATATTATTTTTCATATTAATTGAATACCTATTGTATTTAATGTTTTTTATAATTAATCTGAAAGCCAACTTTTGGGCAATCAATTGATATATTTGACGAGTCATAGTTTGTTCACTTAATAATTTATAATTACTTATTGTATTTATTTTGTTAATGTGTTACACCTATGATAATAAATGCATTCTATTCTATTCTATTCTATTCTATTCTCTTTGCTAGAGGGCGAAGGAAAACATCAGCCCATATTAGGAGCTGGGCAAACCTATTCCATTATCATTATATCCAAAATATGTCCCATGCCCTAGTGTCCCGTAAATCGGCATCTAATGCAGGCACCACGCATTGGAGGGTTGGTACGTGTTGGTTCCAACACTCCAATGTGGGGATCGATCTTGGACGGTTATTCGACACAAACGGAGCATTGTCATTGGCCATTATATTCATAGCCAATGTTGGAACCAAGTTGAAGCCAAGTTGTGTGGTTCCCGCCACAGAGATTGATGTCTTCGCCGATAGTTGGCCGGTACCTGCTCGAGAGAGTGTTTGTGAAGCTGAGCTATTGTGAAGAGTTAAATAAGTAGGTATATGTAATTAATATAACAAACGGAGCATTGCCATAGAAGTACACTGATTAATCAATAAACATAATTAGGCCGATACATTATTTTTCAATAATCGTAAAAAAACCATGAAAAGTGTTCAAAGGGTCCAACCAACATTAGAATGGCCATAGGCAGCCATTGGCCATTCTAATGTTGGTTGGACCCAAGTTGAAGTAAGTAAGGGCCGATTTTTCAATCCTCAGATAAGTCGTCGAATAGAAAATTATCTGTCTGTTTATTTATCAGACGATATCTATTTTCAATTTTTCAATCGTCTTTTGACTAGAGAATAGGCTACCACAAACAGGTTAAATAAATACGTGCGTGCGTGCGACGGTGACCGACACCAACCGCATAATGGCGGGCTGGCAAACATGTGGACACGATTGGCCGAGCGCTGACAAGCGCCTTTGATTTGTGCACAAAAACCGACACGGCTCCGAAGTGAGGCGAGTGGCGGCGAGCGACAACGAGTGGTGACAAGTCACTGCAAATGACCTCTATACACGTTGGCGCTTGTATTCACTCGGCCAGCTAGGCGAGCGACACCGAGCGATGGCAAAGCAAGGCAAATATGCTGTCCATACGTTGGTATTGGCGTTCACTCGCCTACGCTCGGCCAACATGTATTGCAGGCTTTATACAAGAATAGCAACAAAACAATTATTTGACGTTTGACCATGGATGTATTTGACGTTGGTTGATTTGCTTCTGTGCTGTGTGTGATTGCAATGCAATGAATACCTACAATACAATACAAAGCATTAACCTGTCTTTGACATGGTAGTGGCAAAAGCCGGCGAAGCCAAATTAAAGAAGAAGAAGAAGAACCTGTCTGTTCATTGTTCATTCTTCTTCTTCTTCTTCTTTATTTTGGCTTCGCCGGCTTTTGCCACGCATTTAGCCACTACCATGTGTATGTGTATATATATATTTTTGTTTCGTCAAGGTCGAGTCAAAGTCATAGTCAGCGTCAGTAAAGATGTGGGGTCTTTACTGCAGCTTTTTACAAGGACTTTTTGAGAGAACTCGAAATGCAATGATATACAGTTTTGTTTCATTTGCCTACACTTATGTACGTTCACGAACACTTAACAGTTAATAATCCACCATTATTACATATTAACATTCGCCAAAACACAAATTTCGGAAAATAAAACAAAATAGACAACACGCCATCTTGAATTCCCGTCAAAAAGCCCATTGTTCATTCACTTCACTTCTTATATTTGGCTTTCGCACGGCTTGTGCCACGCATTTAGCCACTACCATGTGTTTAAATTTTTAGTCAGTTTAGTCAAGGTCAAGTCAAAGTCATAGTCAGCGTCAGTAAAGATGTGGGTTCTTTACTGCAGCTTTTTACATGGACTTCTTGAGAGAACTCGAAATGCAATGATATACAGTTTTGTTTCATTTGCCTACACTTATGTACGTTCACGAACACTTAACAGTTAATAATCCACCATTATTACATATTAACATTCGCCAAAACACAAATTTCGGAAAATAAAACAAAAACGACAACATGCCATCTTGAATTCCCGTCAAAAAGCCCCATTGTTCATTCATAAGCCTAGGACATGACTTTGACTTGACTTTACTAATTTGAATTATTTTGACATGGTAGTGGCTAAATGCGTGGCAAAAGCCGGCGAAGCCAAAATAAAGAAGAAGAAGAAGCATTCATACACCGTGTTATTATTTATAAAAAATTGGATTGTGTGTTCTGTTGTGGATCTAAAATGGAAAATAAGAAACGTGAGCGTGCTACAAACTTTAGTATTATTGACAGAACTTGTGACCAAATATCGGTCGGTAATCGAGAACAAGACAAGAAAACAGACGCCGACGACGCCGTGACCAACAAGGAAAAAGATGATGCTTGGAAGAAGATTGCAACCACTTCTAGTGCTGCATCTAGTGAAAATGAAAATATATCTGGATTAGATGCACGTAATGACTGTGTTAATATAAAAAGTATGTTATGGATGTAATACCTACTTCTAACTTTCTATGATTGAGCATTGAGCTTTACCTTTCTTTTATTTTACCAGTTTTATTTTACCTATATAATTTTTTCCAGATATTCTACCAGTACAGTGTTCTGATGACACTCCTTTAGATTCAATCAATATATTACATATTACCCAATGACCCCTTAGTTAGATCAAGATTGAAATAAAGAATTTTTATTTAAATTTGAATTTTTTGTACCTACTTGCTGATGACTACCAATAGGTAGGTATGATCTCTCCTCACTGCCTTTACTGTTTTTTATGTCTACTGCGCCAGGTCAGCACGCATGGAAGATAGATACAAAGTAAAAGATAAATAAATAAATAAATATTCTTGGACATTCCACACAGCGTCAGCTAAAGGATAAAGGGATTCATCAAATAAAATTATGAAATACCTACCCCGTAAGTGCAGAGTTCAAAAACAAAAATCTCGTGATCTGAGTGACGATGAATGTGGGCATGTACAAAATTTGAATTTGGACTTAGGTACCTTGTACATTGGATCTAAAAATGCCCACATCTTGGGAATACAGTCAGTTGTGATAATATTTCTTATTATTATTTTTAGCCGTTTGTGTCCCACTGCTGGGCAAAGGCCTCCCCCCATTCCATCCAAAAGTCACGATCTTGTGTTAGGATTAATTTACTATTAATTCATTTTTTTGATTAACTTTATATTCTAAGGTTCCATGCCTAATGGGTAAAAACTGGACCCTTTGCTCACTGTTTTCTCATAGCAAAGGGTTTTCGAGCTACTGAGGTAAAAACAAATTTACCTAGTAAGTAAGTAAGTAATAACATGGCGTTGACGAAATAGGGAAAAAGTAGAAATCTATTTCGTCCATAAAAGAATATACAATTGACATAGGTATAGGTACCTACCTAATGTCCAATTATTATTGACATTGAATAGTCATTGCATTGCAATAGCAAAATCGAAGGATAGCTCCTAACCTACCTAAGTAGGTAATGTTTATCGCATTTCTTATAATATTGTCTAGCCTACTCTACTGGTAGGTAGGTGCTCGAATTCGATTTTAACAACTTCAGATATAATTTAGCTTAGTTTGACTACATTATCGTATCAAAATTCCTGATGGTTTGTAAAGAGCAATCTTTCGATTTTGCTATTGCAATGACTACTACCAAATCTATTAAATGCAGGTTTAGATGTTGAGTTTTTCTTAGTTAACCTTAGGTAGGAGTACGTTATCCGAGGCAAAGACGATTAATACCAAGTAGACAGACAAAGGCCATACACAAAATCGTAACCCTGATAATTGCCCAAAACGGGAGTTTATTGAAGTAGACGGCATCGGCAGCACCGGATAGCCTGGAAACTTTAAATTTTTAAAACATCAATTTTATCCAAGTAAATTACTTTCACCTACAATGTTTTTTATATAAGTATACTTAATAATATAAACTGTCTATTATTGTTCCTAGCAAAGAGAATAAAAACACGTTTCGTTTAGTTCCTAGTAATAAACAAGTAGTGTGGTGACGACCTCTGTTGTGTTGCGCAGTAGGTATGCTTGGGACGCAGAGGTTGCGGGTTCGATCCCGGTGCAAGATAGGAAACTAGGTAGGCCTAGGCACATTATATGTTTAGGTAGGTAAGTAGGTACGTATACCTACCTTATTTAGGTACCTAAATACCTACTCAATGCCTTTGCCTTGATGCAGGTAGGTAGGTACTTACGTAGATACCTACCTATTGGCTACTTCAAAGAGAATTAACACTACGTTTAGGCTACTAGTGGCTAAATCAATTTTGGCAAAATAACATGAACACGCTCGGTATGTAGTAGGTAGTAGGTACTTATCGAGGATCGAAAGCCGGAGGCTTTGCTTAGGACCACAGAATAATGAGTAAGTGTAATTTTGTCCATGTTTACCTACTCCCTACCTGCCATGTCGGCGACCACCTGTGTGAGTCAGGGTTGCTATCAAAGGAATTCTGCATAATTTAGAGGTAATTTATTACAATCCGAGTATTATATTTTATTACATGCAAAATCAATTTATCTAATATGTAGGTACCTATTAATTATAGGTATGTAATACTAAAAATCAGAAAAAGTTTTTTTGGCAGGTCCTTCTTACCTAGCTGTCTAACTGTTACAAAAGTCTAGGCCCTTACTTAACCGCGGCTTTAGAGTTTATTAGCTTCATTAAGAGTTTGAGGTTTCCTCAGTCAATACCTACGGGTTGAAGGAGTGAGTTTGACGCTGAAACGAAAGCCTTCTCATTAAATTACTCAAAATCTGTGCAGATTAATGAGAAGAGGCTTGCCACCCCACCTGTTCGCCGGCCGGCAGCGCGCCAGCCTCAGCACAGCAGTCGCTCGCCCGCGCCCGTTCCGTTAATACGTCTCTCGCGCGCCACCACACCAAAACTTTCCAACGAGTCCTACTTTCGTAAAAACTTTGTGTGTGTTTTGTGCAGTGTTGATGTGGTTTGTGAAGTGAAGATGCGGAACGCCATGCAGGCGTTCTGCCTGCTCCTGTTGGCAGCGGCGGCGGCAGCGCAACTCGACACACGCCATTTATCAGGTCAGTGAAATGATGAAAGTTTTCGACGCTTTTGAGCGTTCTCAATTTGGAAGTGACATGTGGATATTTTATTCGAAAGTCTTCAGTTACTTGCCTAGGACCTACTTGGAAGGTTGGGAGTAGGTATAGCAGTTTTCGCTGAGGTTGTGTTGAATAAACCAGTTAGATAAGTTTGCTCACCAGTTATCTACCTGCCTATAAGAACGTAGTGACGTGGAAGTTATGCAGAGGCAAATTCCTCTCAACTAAGTTAGATCATAAAGTAAGAGTTTCTAAAGCCTAAGACAACGGTTTTGATCACATTCACCGCAGTCTACTTGCCGAATATAAGCAGGTTTATACTACCTTACCTAACCAAAACTACCTATTGGTAGGTACCTACCTTCCTACGACCTAAGTTACGAATAAGTTGTTTTTAAAGCTTAGCAATAGTGAATAAAAATGCCCAGTCAGACCATAAAAAGGCGATTAGGTACTTTAGGTAGGTAGCACTTTCTAAGCGGGTCATTGTCTAGTTCATGTGACTTACCAGACGGTCAGTACAAAGAGATGTCATTTACATAACGTACTACCTATGCAGTGTACATAGTACTTACCTACACGACATGTATTAGGTACTGGATACCTACATAAGTTATCTATACACGTTTTTACTAAAAGACAGGGTAAAACCCTCAATCTAGTGGACAGTTTTTCGTTGACGTTCGTAATGTGATGACTGTCCAGACTTTTAGATCATGTAAAGATGTCTAAGGGGTAGTCAGAGGTATGTCCAAATATTTATTTGGTATATGCCCACATTTTGCAGGAGTTAATATTCCTTACTTGACTTGATTTGATTTGATTAGATTCCTACTTCCATACTAAAAATGACAAATAATCGAACCACATTAAGCAAACAGATGGACGTTAGTTGAGTTGAGTCTACTTGTGACTCAACTCAACTCAGTAACCGTTAGGCTCAAGGCTCAACACACACCGTGTTGGCTGAGAAGCGGCGAGTAGTTTTAGTGTCATGTAATTTTTAACTTTATCTTCATTACCTTAATACATAGTATCGCTTGAGAAACTTGATACGCAAGCAACCACAAGCGGCGCCGAGAGCACTTATCAAAGCGCTTTAATACTATGCATTATAGTAATGAAAATAAAGTTAAAAATTATCTGACATTGAAACTGCAGCCGCTGCCGCCGTCTCGGTGTGATTTGAGTCTTACTGTAATCGAGGTAAATAATGATTTCATGCGAAAGTCCCGATATTATTAAAAAATATATTCATGGTTATCTTAGGTAGACCAAGGAAGAGATGGATGGACTGTGTGAACGTTGACATGAGTAAGAAAGGGGTAAATGTTGAGATGGCGGCTGATAGAGGGAAATGGAAGAAGAATAATGTTGTGCCGACCCCACGTAATGATTAAGGGCAGAAAGAAAAAGAAGATTCATGGTTATCTTATAACAGGACTAGCTGCGCTCCGCGGTGTTACCCGCGGTAAATAGTTACCATTCCTGTGGGAATACCGGGGTCAAAAGTAGCCTATGTGTTAATCCAGGACATAAGCTACCTTGGTACCAAATTTCATTCAAATCTGTCCAGCCGTTTAAGCGTGAAAGAGTAACAAACACACTTACATACTTACACACACACAAACTTTCACCTTTATAATATTAGTAGGATTGTTATAAACCCGTCAGAGCATTGATCGATAATTCGAATAGTCCCCAATGGGTTTGCATCACAAAAACACAGACAATAGCCAAGTGTGTGCTATTGTGTAGATCGGAATTATTCCATGGTTTGAACTTTGAATGGTGTGACAAACTGACGCACCTACTGAACATTTGATTGGAGTATGAGTACATTGAACTTAGGAATCACTAAGAAGATTTCCAAGGCAATCAAAGATTTATTTTAACTCTAACACACGATTGATTCTAGTTATAAAAAAAAATACCTAAAGATTATCAAGTTAAATTGTTTTGTGAGAAGTAATACATTTATTTTTAACTATTGATTTCAGTAAAGTACCTTTTTTTGCGTAATCGTACTATTTTGCCTAGGAGTTAATTAAACACGACACACGGTTTTCCGTGGGTAAAGTGGTCTCTTTAGCCTATCAAATGTCACATCGAAAACGTTATTTAGATTAAAATAATCATGTATTACTCGTAATCTGTTTATTTTTATTTTATTACCTAACCTGGACATTAATGAGTTCGTTAAAATAAAACAAAAGACTAGCGGAAAATCAGTATGAGCTCGTTTATGTCTTTTCTATTGATACTTTGAGCGTGCTGAGGGCGCTAGTAATTAATTGATAAATTAATACATACACATAAACAGAACACATAAACAGTCTTCCTGTGACCACGGCTGGTGCAATCGAAACGTCAGGTAGAAATAGAATTCGTGATACCCATTCGAATATATTAGGTACTTCTATACTAATACAACGAGATTCATAATTGGTATGTTATCCCGAAAAAAATAATATTAATATTATTCACATAAGTACTTAGCTCAGTTGCGAGTATTTTTTCAAATGTTTCGTGTATTTTAATAGAATTCGTATACTGAAGTGCTCTTTAAAAAGTAGTAGGTACTTACCTACTTATATTTTATTTTCGTAGTTTCAATGAATTTTACTTTCGCTCGGCTACTAATAGAAATAGGAGCTAAAGAACATTACTATTTTTGGCGTAGGTACAAGTACCTTAAAATAATGAAGAAGGAAAAGTATGGTTTTAATTAATTATGTGGGCGCTATGAAAACTTAATAGAGCTTTACTTAAGTTCTTTCTCAAGCAATTGATTTTAAGAATAAAAATATCTCGATGAAACTAAACTACTACATATTTACATAACTGTACAAAATACAATTAGAACCAGTTGAGCCACCTAAGGATTGATACAAACGATCTATAGGTAGCTCAACTGATCCAAACACTGCCAGACGGAAGCGTGCCCAAGACACTGGCAGCATTGCCGCGCTGGATGGCAATGCTGATCTTGTGAGCAATATATTAAAAATCTCGATGACCATCAAGATAAGCCTTGAAATTTGTGTTTTTCAATAAAATAGATATGTTTATTCTTAAGTATGTATCTACTATTAAAAAATGTAATAACCTCTTTTAACAAGTAGCATGCAATAACTAAAACCTACTTACATAGTGTATAGGTAAAGTAATATTTTGTTAAGGATAATTTATTTATGTATCACTCAACACAGTGACTCGGAAAACCGTCAATAAAATTACACATGAACATTCTAGCCTGCCACGTGACATTGACCGCCGGAAGTCGATGCTTCGAATACGCTTGCCGCTTAATAAACTACTTCCGGTTCTGAGACCTTACCTAAAAGTTGAGGATTTTGAATCTTGTGTTACCTGGAATAGAGATGGAAGGTTGTTAAAAGAAATGTATTGTCTTTGGTGACATCTTACAATGTAAAGAAAAGACTGAGTGAACCTCCTCTTGTGAATTTAGTTTAAACTTTATTGCATGTTAAAAAAAAATATGATCACGCACGACTGTATTCCCAGGGAGCGGTAGATATTATTTCATTTCAGATCTTTAGGCGATTTAAGATCCTCCTTCGCATCCTTTTAAGATGTCTAAGGGGGTAGTCAGAGGTATGTACAAATACATATAATATAGATACATTTTTCGAAACGAATAATTCATTGATGCACGACCGGATTTGAACCCACGACCTTCGGAACGAAAGTCGACATTCTAAGTCATTCGACCGATTTCGACCAACATGGCTCTTAATGCGTATTTAGACAAAACATGCCTATTTCATGTTTGGTTTAAAAATATCAGTTTTATTAGTTTTAGCTTCGTTTGCAAACAATTTTAAAAGAAAGTAGGTGTTTCTGCTGCTTACCGCAATTTCACGAAATCGGGTCATCATTTCTTGCGCGCGGTTAATGTTTTACTCGTGTTTTGTAAGTATTTGCTTTACTTTTCAGCACTGAATGAGGGTACCTAACTGTTTTGAATGCTTGCAATGGCGTTGCTCCTTACTTTGATACAAAATAGATTATAAAAACGTTTGTTTCTGTCAAATTTTTAACTAACGACCCGCCCGGCTGCTGCGGTTTGTTTTGTCTATGATATCACTCGGAATCACTCTGTCTATTGATGAAAACCGCATTAAAATCCATTGCGTATTTTAAATATAAGCGTACAGACAGAGACTTTGTTTTTTACATCCGTAGGTACAGATGTAGGTACTTGGCACTATTTAAATTGTAAAATCCAAAGTAAGTTATCTGTATAGTTATCTGCCATCTTTCTTATTTGAGCTATGTAAGCTACTATTCATCTTATCCCACTACATTATAAACGCTAAAGATTGTATAGTTTGTTGTTTTTTTTTTGATCTTTCGCGAAAACTACTGAATGGATTTGACCGAAACCTGGAATATACATAGTCTATGACCTGGAAAAACACATAGGCTACTTTTTATCCAGATACCACGGCGGCAAAGCCGCGGCCGAGTGCTAGTCTATACTAATATTAAAAAGAGGAAAGATTTATAATTTTTGTATGTAACGAATAAACCCAAAAACTGCGATTTCAAAAATTCTTTCACCATTAGAAAGCTACATTATAACTGAGTAACACAGGCTATATTTTATCCCGGTATCCCCACGGGGACGGGAACTACGCAGGTGAAACCGCGAGGCACTGCTAGTGAACAATAAATTAAAGCATTCCTGAAAACCACCCTTCTAAGAAATAAATTACCGCAAAGAAAACTTGCAGGATAATAAAGCTGAAATAAAAAGCAGGAAGCGTCATGACAAAAGACAACGAAATAAGGAACTCCGCCATTTCCCCGCATAAATAAACAATTCTTAAGAACGTTTCAGTTACTCTGAAATATTAAAAGTAAGATTTTCAACGAGTTATTAAAAAGTGGGTAGACACGGCGGTAATAATTACAATGAAACTTGAGAATTGCGGCACTTTCACCAACTATTGTAAAGAAAAGAAACTGTGAAATAAAATCATAAAAAGTTTAGCGCGAGTGCATAAGATGTCTTATTACTTATTTTATTGGTACTGTACTTATCTATTATAATTAAAAGCTGAAGGCTTCCGTGCTTCAGAGGACCCGTTAAGTTGTCGGTCCTGGCTTTTAAAATTAAGTGGAGTTAGCTGTTAAGATAATTATTGAGTGGGTTATGACTAAAGTATTCGGTGGTACTTCGGCCCGAACTTTTTTTAATACTTTCCTCAATTATGGATTGTAGTAAGAAGAATTCTAACTGTAAATTTATTTCAATGAAGTTGTTAAATTCTAGGGTCGAAGTTATATTTAGATTAATATTGTAGGTAATTTCTTAGAAGTGTATTAGTTTTTTTTTTTTTTTTTTCCTCATGTTTTCCTATTTGATTATTTGTGAAATCTATACTTTAGTTAGCTTTATGATTGATATGTTTACCGATAGGGCGATGTGGTCGCTCAGCGACAAAGCCCTTTTTTTTGGTGTAAATAAAAAAAAAAAAAAAAAAAAAAAAAATTAAGTGCGTATGAGTAGGTACTAGTTTTTTTTTTTTTAATATTTGGCTATCAATTGATGCATGTACAGTGTAACCCTATATTGGGTATCCTTAAAAATAAATAAAAATAATAATAAAAAATAAATAAAATGAGCAAGTAGTCAACTCTGGTGACGGGGTTTTTAGGCCGCCTAAACGACTCCGTCATGGCTTTTAGCAAATGACTTTAAAAATCAGGACCGACAATTTAACGTGCCCTCCGAAGCACGGAAGCGTTATAGTACTTATTCAAGAAAATGTTCCTCAGAATGTACCTAAAGCAAAATTATATATTACATACCTACATTCCGTATTTAATTAACCCAGCGTCCATAAAACCTTACCGGCAAATACCTACAGCGTATATCCCCAACATAAATCGTTTTTCTAAGCACGTCGTTGTTCTCTCTCTGTCCAGTTGAGTGCGAAAGGGACAGGTAGCTAAACAAGTTTCGCGAGTTTTGCCTTGAACTTGTCAAACCGCTAGTCGCGGCCGGTGACACAGAATATAACATTATAATGTCCTACTGATAGTACTTGTGCTACTTATAAGGCTTCAAGGAAAAAAGCTTTTTGAGCCGAAAAAAAAGTTGTATTCTTTTTATGTTTCGTCATAACTTCATTTGGAAAACGATTTGTATTTTTTATAGAAAAAGCAGCCCGATGATGAGATGTGTAAAGAATTGAGGAAACTCCTGAAATGTTATAGACATAAGCATGGCGATTTTACTATTGCTAACAGGCGTTAGTTATTAGAGAAGTTATTAGAGAAGTATTGGATGCGACTGGCACAAGATCGTAAAGAATGGCGTAAAAATAAGGAGAACTATACCCAGCAGTGGGTAGATGTGGGTTGATTAGACAGATAGATTTAAATAGATATTTAGATAGAGATTATTAGATCAGAAAGTAATAATTTTGTAAAGTGGAACAGTTATAAAGATTGTCACCGCCGCCGCCGCAATACAGCTAGCTAGGTTTCTAGTTTTTGTAAAAATATTTATTATTAAATCTTCGAATTATTGAGGATTTAAAAATATAATTTTACCATACCTTAATTAAATAACCAACAAATAAAACCAATTGAAATGAAAAGAGTTAATAAAATTGCCGGCTTGGCACAAATCACTTCAAAACTTGGCGTTTTATAAAATCTATGTAAAAAAGTTATTAAAAAGTAGGTACCTACTGAAATCTTATAATCAAAGTAACCTGTAGAAAATTGATATGTAGGTACCTAATAGCAGGCTCTACGAGTATAAGGCAAACTTAGATTGTATACGAATAATATTTTTTATTAAACTAAGTATTTGTATTGTAGGTATATTATTTTTTAACTATGTGGGTTGCTCGTTGTTTGTTGGTGGGACATGGCAGGGGACCGAGAGGGATGGAAGTAGTTGGGGGAGACCTTTGCCCAGCAATGGGAAAATATAGGTTAAAAAAATGTGGGTGTCTCGTAGGCTAAGGGGTAGCGCAACAACAGCAGTGGGCACAAGCCTGATGTAAGTAAACAAGTAAGCTTACTTGTTTACTTGTACAGGTCACGCCTTTCCAACAAACAGTTTTATCAAACACAGAGAAACCAATCGATTATATTGTGTTATTTATTTCATAAGACGGGAAGTATCGGCAGTAGGCAATTATTTGAAAAGTGCAACGTACACGCGAGCCGTCGCGTGCGCACTTTTTATTAACGCATCGGAAACATCCACTTCTTCCGGGTTGAAGGTATCAAGGGTTCTAGTTCTATTGACGGAGTTTTTTGGCCGTCTAAAGGCCGCCGTCATGGCTTACCGACTTTAAAAGTCAGGATAACAGCACACGCAAAATTACTCAAAAAAAATATCGTCGATTTAGAGACGCGACTGCGAGGAGTGACCATACTCATACCCAGATGAAGATTCTCCGGAAGAATCGAAACGTTGTCGGTAAGTATCAGATAATGCCTAGTACAACCACAGATGTACTCACGAGAGTTTTGAAAAATGGGAATAGTATATGCTGGACAAATTTACTTCATTTAAAATATTGTAGTAGGCACTCTAGCGATCGTTGCTTGGTTGGTTATTACGGTTTCTGTTTTTATAAGAACTACCTAAAATGCTAAAAAAATATTTTAGTGTTAATCTTAAATGTATCGACGAGTATAAAACACTAAAATGTTTAAAAATACCTTACCTACTTATTTGAACCGCGGGGCGGTGCTCCTCTGAATGTTAATGATGACAACCAATGACAACAGATATTAGCGTTATTATCCACATCATCGTTATAAATAGCGTGAACCTTCTGCCCGCACCCGCATACAAAGCCTTTATCTGTCACTGCATTGTCAATGTCAAAAAACAGCCTCGTAAACGTCACGCTTACATTACAACCGAAGAATGTCAACTTCGCGGACCCAGTGACATTTAGACATCGAATGTCGCAAGTTACGCATTCATTGCGGCTTTTGAAGAAGCGGTCTTGAGTTTGTTAGGAGAGGAAACGTAATGGTCTTTGTATGAAATGAAAGTGTCGCGCTCAGGTCATTGACTGGACGCGAATGGGTGCGCTTGGCAAATGATTAGTACCGCGGTTGCTAAGCGACTTAGAAAATCATCTTTACATCTAGAATAACACAATTTTAGTTGTTTCTTCGATATAAAACAACAAAATGAACTTCTAAATTGCTGTACAACCGCTCAATAAGTTGAAACTTGGACAGTTTAAGTAGTTGGGGCGCTAATCCAACTTTCTAGCGAGTGCCGGGAAAAACACGCTGTCTCACATTGAATGGGTTGAAATTGTTTTGTATCTTTTGATTGATAAAGTTTAATTAGATATTAGAAGCTTCTAGAGACAAGGAGCTTCAAGAGATCTTTCAGAATATCGTCTTCAGAATATCTTCGCTTTAGGAGCGCTTCGAATATTATTAGGCACTGAAAATGCCCGTCAAGTCCTTGCTAAGTGAACGAAGAATTTCTTACAAAACAACACTCGACAGCCATCTCGGAACTCGGCTTATGCTATCGGAATTCAACGCTGCTTCTTCTACAATTGTTTTAGAATTGAAACGAAAAAAACTATGTTAGGTAACAGGAGTTGGCATTTGATGACAAAATATCACGTGATCAGAAAATATATATTAAGTACGACTTTAAAGCCTGGACCGACATTAATGTGTTCTCCGAAGCACGGAAGCGCTCACCTGTTAATGCTAATTGCGGTCACTTATCCAAATTTTGACCGCTCAGAACGTTCCTTAACTTCAACGATCTATTATCAGCGCTTGATATTAAAAATCATTATGAAGTATATTATTCTATTCAATTAAGTTAATTATTCTAATTCCTTTACTGAATAGTTAGCCCTAGAAAGTTGTAATGAGCAAATAATGACATTTTAAAACATAGTTTTGAAAGCTTTCTGTAACGATTGAATGTATAATGGCCATCATTACGCGTAACGAGCGAAGCCTCGGCGAATCTCTAGCAGTCTAGACTTCAAACTTTATTATTGGACCGGTTAGGTGCAGTTTTATTTGAGATGTTGCTGAACTTTGACTTTTCTCACGTGATTTCATAGTGACTCTTGCGCAGTATTTGACACAGTTTGAGTTTCAAAAGTGTTACAAAATCGGTACCTATTCTTTAGATTGTTTTTTCATTTACAACATTTTAATAAGTAGGTAAGTCAATGTGTAATTCTAATTTGTTCGAGTACTGATATTATTTTTTACTGATATATGAGGTAATAAGCGTACCTACTTAATCTGTCTACTGCCCGTGGCATATACTTTTTTAATTCGGAATAGTTAACTAAACTGAATCCTTCCAAAATGTAGGTATGACTAATCTAATGTGCTTGCGCTGTTTGTTTCAAGATTTAACGTGATTAAAAAAAAAACGAGTGTGCTTTAGTCTAAAGTTTACTTCAGTCGTGTGGTCTAAAAAGTTTAGGCCACAAAAAGTAGTTTGCGACTACTTAATTAACAGCTTTTCAATGATTCGTGTTTTTGGCCTAGTTAGTCCATTACGCCGTCATTAGAATTGGACAATCACAAATAAAATTACTATTCACTATTGAAATGACGCGTGCTAGAGATTACGGTTCCTATCATTATTGTACACGATCAGTCACGATTTGAGCACAACAGTTATATTGGGTGTCCCAAGAAGACTTGACTGAATGGTGGCCAAAGAAGTTGTGGTCGTCCGATGGCGCGGTGGGCAGACAACATGATAAGGGCAGCATAGACTATTTTTGATCCCGGGATTCCCACGATAACTATTCACAGCGGGTAACCGCAGAGCGCAGCTAGTACATGACATATTATAGATAGAAAAACACCCAGACCCCCAATAGTTCATGCTTTACTCATGATTTGCACGGAAAACTTATTGGTCGTATTTTCAGGACAATGTTTACTATGAATATGTTTTCCACATCTTGGGAATGCAGTCGTGATCACTTTTTTTTTACTATTAATTAGCTAATTTTGAAATTGCAAACTTCTGATAGCAACCATTTTTAAAGTGTGCATTGGTGGCTATTCGGGATGTCGCCAAAACTAAACTGAACCAATTTGACAGCACTAAAAATATTGCCGTCTCTTTCATAACGATCGAAATTAAAAGGATGGCATCAATTTTAGTGCTGTGAAATTCGTTTAGTTTAGCTTTGGTGACATCCCGAATAGCCACCATTGTGTGCATTTGTGGTAATTTAACAAGCATTTTATTAGGTAGACCTACAGTCATGACATGCATGACTCAGGAACTTGACAACATTTTGAGTTAAATATTTCTTTCTCTAGCAAAATGAAATGGAATGGGAATCAATTTATTTGAATATTTTTAGTACAACCTATTTGAATGTACCTTTTACTATGCTGGGTTTGTATGTATTACTTCACGTCGTGAGTGTAGATAATTACGACTTTGTATTACATGGTATATAACTAGCTTTTGTTATAAGACTTTATATTTAGTAAGTATGTTATAGGAGTATTGCTAAGGTACACATGAAATAAGTGTTATTCCAAGAATAATCTAAGAATACCATTGAATTTTTTTAATTCGAGAGTTCTACTAAAAAACTAGGTCTTTGGTTATACTAGCCTATTAAGAACAGTGGCGTAATTAAAAAATAATCTCGTTAAACATCTCCAAAGGATCTTAAATTACTTGAGATCAAAATTATGCGTGTCTGACTTTTTCCGTGTCTGACATTTTGCGTGTGCCTTTATGTGCGTTTTGACTTTACCCATTTGACGTTCTACGTATGATCCAAACATTCTACTTCATTGAGGATACGTGATCCTATATTTATCTGTTCAGCGTACAATGATGATGATTACATGAACGACGTGATCCTATATTTATCTGTTCAGCGTACAATGATGATGATTACATGAAACAAAGACTCGTTGTTTTATCACGTGTGTAGTGTTGAATAAACGAAAGTTTAAAAAGAAAGCAAGCTACGCGGCGTTGTTATGAAAACGAAAAGTAACAAAATGCCGGCCGATATTCTGCTGGTTTACTAAATCGCTCGGGTTATGTGCCTACTGCTGTAGGGCTGTCCGAATATACTGAAGTTTCTTTAAGTGATGAGCTAGCTAGTGACGGAGTTTTATAGACTAACAGCCGTTTTCTCAACGTCAACTGATCATCTCCAAAATTTACTAATCAATGGTCAAAATTGAAGTATGAAATCAACGTTGGAGCAACCCATTTCACACTTGTCATGTGATTTGACCATTGATTAGTAAATTTTTGAGTAGATAATGCGTCCGAGAAACAGGCTGTAGGCTGATAGGAAATAGATTTGTCTCCGTACTTTGATCGACTATATGAAAGGACCGAAATAGTGAAATTAATTTAGGATAAACTTATTCAACCTAGTTAATCTTAACCTTCATTTGCACTGTTAATTAGTATTATAATGTCTCACTGACAAATGTGTCACCCAGTTCAATATTGTGTGCGCAAATGTTAAAATGTCAATTTAGGACGTCCATACACTTGCAAATGAGGCAGCTGCCGCGATGTATTAGGTATTTGAAGGTTAAATAATGTTATTTAATGTGTAATTACTAAAGCATACAATGTATTAGAAAATAAAAAAAACGAAATGCAATTTTGAATATTTGTGAAATCTATTCAAGTACTTACTGAAATATTTTACTTTCGATTTTTAATACCAAAAAAAATGATAACATCATTACGTACCTAATATTTCCTATTTTATTATTTTTAACTGTATTTTTTTTTATTAATTACTTCATATTTTTATTTGTGAGAGAGATAAATAAACAATTGGATTTGATTTGTCCGAGTACCAAAAGGGATACACTTTCAAGCGTTGCTGAGGTCGGACTATGAATGATTATCATTAATTTTCTTTTTTGGTTTTTATTATCTTCATAATTTTGTACAATTTATGTGTTTTCCATACATCGCCGGTCCCGTTATTGTTAATAAATTAAATTCCCGCGCAAATCCAAGGGTATTCAACTCGTAGCGCGTTCATAGCTAAACTGGTTCCGAGGGTACCCGCCTTAGCTGTTTCCATTGACTAACATTACCTACAATGATCTAAGAAAACAACACGGGTAATTTCCACTAGCTTATGTTATATCTTGTAATTCTGTGCAAAAATAAAAGACTAGCCAATAAAAAAAAACACGTCATCGTCTATGGTTGTCATAAGAATGCAAAACGATGGAATTTTGTGTTGTCGTTTGTCGTGTTTTCTTGAGAAGTTGGGTCTATGATTTATCATTGATTATCGACTGTATTTATCGCTTATATTGATTTATAAGTACTAATTCAAAGTTATCGGTTTTTTAGTTTCTGAAAACATACAAAAAAGAGTAGGTAGGTATATTTCATTTAATATTATTATTTCCTTTATCGACGTATTATTTAAAGTGAATAGGTAATCAAAAATAACTGTCATGTGTGTGACTGAAGTACCTACCAGACTTAACTAAAACCAACTGCAAAAATGACCACCATGTAAAATACGTTTTAATTTTGTTTATTAGTCAATTTGTACCTCAAACCACAGACTATATTACCTATTTTTCCTGTATGTGTCAGCCCTGGGCGTGCTTGGCACGGGTCGGCACGGCGCGGCGCTGCGCGTACGCACACAATGCTCGCGTCCTTGCATCGGCTTTGACTCTCAATGAACCGTGTTTTGATACCGTGACGATGGCAACATCGACATGGAACTGGACGTCAAGTTCAACATGGAAAATATGTTTAATGAAAAACGTACCTAATAAACACTACTATGATTGTATTATGTACAAAATAACTTGGGTACGCCAATAAAATATGTAAACAGAGACACAGGGTTTTCCCAGATGCTGATGATGAAGCTGATGATGAAGACAATTGACGATTAATGATGTAAATAAAAAAGAATTTATAATTTAAAACGATAAGATTATTTATGTTTATATTCTAGGTTATTTAATTAACCATTGACATTATGAACGTCTGTGTCACTTTTTATGTCAAATCTACCTACAACAATATTAACAAAAAACGTTACCACCTTAATTTTGGAGCCTGAAATAAGCTTAAAAAGTATAATTTTGTCTGAGAGCGCCGTCAAAGTACGAAATGGCAAGACATTTTGAAAGTGCAATATCTAGATCTAGGCGATACGATACGACCTAGATATGCGGTGACACGATTTGTACGAAAAGTGCAGCATTTCACTGACGCTCGCTTATTCTCATTTATGTTTATTTTATTGATATATTTTGATGACGGAAATAATTAACATTAACCCTATTATTGTCTTTCAATTTAAGGCTTTCCAGAATGGCTACTCTGGTAAAGTTATCTAAAATAGTCAAAGATTAAGGAAAGGTTCATATCTGACGGAACATGCGTCGCGTATTATACGCCAGAACAGACAAATGTATAGAAAAACACTTGACCGTTCACACTCAACCGATGATACGTTAGTACGCTAGATGATACGCTCGGCGTATTTTACGTCAGATATGAACCTTCCCTTAGCAGCCGTTTGGTGACTTATAGAAGTCTAAAGGTCCATTGATATTCGCTCGCCTGATGTGTGTTCTCTTTCACGCGAAAACTATTGAACGGTTTTGGTAGTTTATGATCTGAAATAACATACCTATAGTCTACTTTTTATCCAGGTAGGTAGAACGCGAAGCCGCGGGCGAGTAAGCTTGTCATTTAAAACGTGAAAAAGCTAAATCGTCACTTGTTTTACTCTGTTTTACTCACTAATCTCACTGTTACGTCAAGTTACTACCTACAGTTAATTATAAAATGTGTGCCAGCCATGCCAGCTAACTATGTTTATCGTACGTGTATGTGTCAAGGTGACAATAGGTTTTGTCAATTTTGTGTTATCAAAATGTTTAAAATAAATAAAAAATACAAGAAGATTTGTAATCTCTGCACTTGTATTTATATAAATCTTTTTCAAAACTCGACTAAGGTTCCTGAAATTGCAAAGATCAACTTCAGTATTCATGCATCATCAGTTTAATGTATGCAGTGAAACATCTCAAAAACCCTTTAAACCAAAAATAAACCTTATTCCAAATTATCATAAAACAATTTAACGCCAATAACGTCGAATCACAACAGACTTGAAAAGCAAGGGAATCGAGTTTTCTCCCCATAATTAGTTGAAACAAACAAACGGTTGATTATATTGTATGAACAGCTGGAAACGGAGATAGCAGGAATTGAATGGATCTTGTGATTTGTGTGTGTGAGATTTCTGAAGAAAATTTGTATGAGTAGGTATAGTAATAACTAGTATTAACTTGGTATGCTGTCACTTACGTTTGAGATAAAATGTTTTATTTTATTTTATTTCATTTTTAAATTATTAGGAAAACTTACAGCTAGACAAAGAAAATAGAAAAAAGACGTGTGGCACTCGGAGACTGCCGCGGTAAAGCATTTTCCGGAGTGTTAGGTTATTTTCGTTACGGAATTTCTGGATTATTTCTCCACGCTCAAGACCGGCGAGCTATACAAGGTATCTTTGGAAGTATAGGTTCGATTTTATACATTTTTCAATGTGTACCTAATGCATGCATGGTTGATAGAAATCGACACTATAATTTAGTGTCAGCCATTCTTTTGTTATATTTCAGAAAAAATGCTTTGGTCTGCTCGCGCTGTTATGAATGCCAATCTCTGGTTATTTGAGTTATTTTAGTAATAATTCCCACCGTGTCTCAACTCTGACATTTTATTGTGATTCCGAACAATAGGTGAGGCAACTTCAAAATGGCGGGACCATCGAAATAAAGATTATCTTCGGATTACGGTGAAGTATGTAATTGGCGACTACAGAGCTTGATACTTTACTTGACACTTTTAAAAAAACCTCAGCTACACGATGCGATGCGGCGTTGCATTTGCTTTTGCGTCACGATAACGCAGCAACATAATACAAAATACTACGGAGACTCGTTTCTCAGTTCTCTACACAAACCAGTATTTCTTGTGGATAAGGTCGACTAAGTGTAATCATGCATGTCATGATTCTGTAAATATCATATAGAATAAATTGAAGGTTAGCAAATATACGACGCCACGCTGTATGGTCCGTGCAAAATGTCTCTGAATAATGCAACAGCGGAATTTCGTTGCCGCAACGCACCTTGTGGCTAAGCTCTAAGGCAATTTGCAGGTTTTTTTCTACTTTTGTGATAAGTACCTACTCAATATTTTCTAAAATGATCCTTATGATATAAACTGTCCCTAAGGTCTAGTTTAAGTCGAGACCTTAATTTGTTTAGTTTTACTGATCCTTCCAAATGTTGGTTGTTTATTAAATGAGCCACAAAGCTCGCCACTGGTTCAGAATATCTAGAATTATTCAGATCATGCCCTAGGGCTTTAGATTAATGAACGCAAACGTTTTGAAGATAGATATTATTAATAGTTGGGGTCACGCTCATGCAGCCCAGACTCCAGTGGATGTAACTAAATTAAATATTGGAATAAATAAATAATATTTCACGAACGAGACCTCTAAAAAAGTATCTGAAAAAGTAAAAATAAACATAATTATACTTCGAACTTACGATTTAAGATTGTGTTTTTGAAAAGTTATATTTCTTTTTGGTTAAATAAATAAATAATAAATATCCCTGGACGGACATTCCACACAGCGTCATCTAGTCCCAAGCTAAGCAATTTAATGCTTGTGTTATGGTAACTGTATTTATTTTAAAAATGTATTGCTTTATATTTTTATATTTATGTGTTGTGAGAGAATTAAATAAACAATTTGAATTTTGAATGTAATATGGTGTCTCTGTGTTATTTCGTTTAGAATGTTATGATTCAAAAGGAATGGCACATGCATTTTAGCCACAGTTTTCATAAATAAAAGTAACAGTATAGTAGTATAGTTTGAGTGTGACTGTACAATAGCGTGCTGAAACACGGTCGTTTTGAGCTAATCCGGGTATTGTCGGCCCATTGTCCGGGACTCCGGACGCCCACCTGTGTGGAAATAGATATATATACAGAACCCATTGTGGGAAGGAATTGTTTTAAAAAGTGCCTTTATTGCGTTACTGGTTATATGATAGTAGCCGTATGAATACTGGAGATGCCGTAATTAAAATAACGGGATTAACTTACTTGAATTACGGCAAGGTATCTATTTTTTTGTAACTATAGTTTTGCTCGTTTTAAATTAAAAGCCTTTCAACCATATTTTGAAAATCAGTCTGCAATTGACGGAGATCTGTAACATCAATTAAAAAAGTAGGTAAAAAAGTACATCAGTGAAACATAAAACCTCTTCCTAAGTTCTTTAAAGTCGGTTAAAAAATTATAAATGTACAGTATATTTGAACATGCCTCTGACTTATCAAAATATTCAATAGAGTTTCGGGGTCTGAAAATATACATAATCAAACGTTCCTAAAAATACTGTTGTGTATTACAATACATATATACATATCAAACGTTCATACTGTTGTACCTATATTACTTGAATACTATTATACTGTTTGTGTTAACATTTATTAAAACAAACATTTCCCAGAAGTTCATTGTAACGAAGCCTTGTGATAAGACGCAATGTCACTGACATTGAGCACGTTTCTTGCATTAGTTCATCAATAAACAAAGACATCGCCCGTCGGCTCGTCATCCGTCACGTACTGCAATTAAGATAATTGTGCATTAATGGACCAGATAAGGAAGGCTTTGAGGCGTATTGTGTAAATAAGTGAATGAATTGTAACAATTACAACAGACAGGCAGGTCGCGCCACGTAACAAGAGCGCTGGCTGTCAAACTGCTCCGTGGTCGATGATTGGTGGAGAGGTGTTGCGGTGCACTTCACACCATTGATTTAGCGAGTGCTATTGGTTCGTCAGCGAGTGACCACAGACGCAAACATACCCCCGCTACTTCCCCGACCGAGCTCTTTTTACGTGGCGCGACCTATATGACCACTGCTTTATAATTGTTTTAGAATTGAAATTGAATGTCAATGCTGATCCGTGACAGATGGTGACAGTAATCATGTAAGCTAATAATGTAACTAGCTGCGCCCCGCGGTGTTACCCGCGGTCAATAGTTCCCGTTCCCGTGGGAATACTGGGATCAAAAGTAGCCTATATGTTAATCCAGGATATAATCCTGGTACCAAACATTGAAATCCGTCCAGCCGTTTGAGCGTGAAGGAGTAACAAACATTCACACTTACATACTTGCACACACAAACTTTTCTATTAGTGTGATTAGCTTGTCTTCAGTTCTGAATGAAGCTAGGTTTCCATACAGAATATTCAGGTAAGCCAATCTTAGCTTGTAAGTAAGCTTAATTATAGCAGTATCTAAAGAGGTTCCTAGTTGTAGCGAACTTAGGCACGTGGTTATTTAACATAGCTGTGTTACACGAGTGATTATATGGAATTTCCGCGCAACTTTAGCATGACATAGACGGTGTTACATGCAAAACAGATGACTACCAGGTGTACTTATAGTACTTATGTACTTATAGTATCTAGGTACTACGTACTGCTACTTCCTCAAACATTGTGGTGTCCCAACGGGGCTCTTGTTGCGGCCAAACCTAATTTTTAAGACCTTATGTACCAACTTGAAGCAATAAATGAATATGAATACTTTTTAATACGTACTATTTTGACAACAGACAAATAAATACAGGGTGTAAAAAGACTACTACCGAAAACTTTAGGGGGTGAAAGTACCCATCAATATGAACAACTTTTTCTAAGAAACCAACACTGTGAACGCGAAAAAAAAAACAGCTGTTTCATACACTTTAGCCAAGTAGGTATTGAACTTATGTATTGAACAGCTGTTTTTTTTTTCGCGTTCACAGTGTTGGTTTCTTAGAAAAAGTTGTTCATATTGATGGGTACTTTCACCCCCTAAAGTTTTCGGTAGTAGTCTTTTTACACCCTGTATAATCACGATGGTATTCACAAGACGTTGTTTAATATTCCTCTAGACTTTTAGTTCATTTGAAAATATTTGAAAAACATTTTTTTCAAGGGGGTAGTCAGAGGTATGTTCAAATACATTTGGTACATGCCACATTTTGCAGAAGTTATAAATAAATTCGCTCGCAACTAGCCCACGTGCGTCATCGGCAGTGAACGTATTAAGAGAACTTGTGTTATCGGCCCCGGGCCCCGAATCTAAAGTATTATATCCATGAACGCTCTCGCATTAAAGTATATTTCCGAAATCAAAGTTGGATACGAATTTTAAGAACCCTTACACTTATAATAACAAATTTTTTGGAATCTTAAACGGACACTGCATTTACCGTCGTTTTAAAGTGGTTGAACTTATCTTCCATTTTATCTGCAACTTTATGATGTCCAAAATATTGAATACTTATTCTATCTAATGTCATAAAATAGCATGTTTCATATTTGGGTAAGAGATATCAGATCTAAGTTTATGATTCTGACATACTTTTAAGCAATGCCAAAAGTTTGATAACAATAATAAGTACATAATATTAATACTATACCTACCATACAGGCTTTAATAAAAGCCTTGAACATTTCACACGGCGTCATCTAGTCCCAAGCTATGCAATTTAATGCTTGTATTATGGTAACCAGATGACTATATTTTGTAAATACACTTAAGATAGAAAAACACCGAGACCCAGAACAAATATCTGCAGAACATAATAAACATTTGTCCCGTGGCGGGAATCGAACGCACAACCTCCGCGTCTCAGGCGGTCCTTCACCCACGTCGGTCGAATCGAGAAACCTCCCTTTTTTTGAAGTCAGTAAAAAAATCATTGTTCCGTTTTTGAAATCTATTATAAGCTTTTTTTATACCTCTGTAATATTTTATTTTGTATAGTTTACGAAGAGTAGCAAAAACAGAGTTTGGTGGCCACCAAGTGCAACTTCCCTACTCCTCCTAAACTATACAAAATAAAACTGTTACAGAGGTATTAAAAAAAGGTCATGATAAGTTAAACACGAAATAAACCAATTTGAATCTAATTTCCTAGATCTTATGTATCAATGACTATTAGCTGATCATCAGATTAGTAATTCACTATTAGTAGTATCATTAGCCCGTCAATTACGTCATCACAGCCACAGAATATACAAGTTCAGTACCTGACACCAACTGGTACCACATCTGTTCATTATTGTGTATCTTAACTTTATCATAATAGAGACTATTTCTCATTGCAGGTACGGTTTCTTGGAAGCAAGCAGGATGTTGTGTAATAAGGTATTGCTTTATCTTGTTTAGGGAAAAAATACCAGAAAATCCTTTCTAGTTCAGCGTTGGAAAATTATAAATAATTGCTATGGTTTGCGATATTATTGAGAAGATCGTAATTATTTTTCCGTCGTATGAGAAGTTGGCCAGAAGGGACGACGACCGATGGACCAAGGCAGTAACCGAATGGTGGCCAAGAGATTTGCGGCGGCTTCGAGGCAGACCACCAGCCCGATGGTCAGACGACATTGCGAGGGCGGTAGGAGAACAGTGGAGCCGGCTGGCACAACACCGCCAAGAGTGGCGTGATAGAGAAGAGGCCTTTACTCAGCAGTGGGTGTTACCGGCTGATTAGATAGATAGATAGGTGATAAGTTGGCAAACATCGTAACTCCTTGGTAGAACGTCCTTGGAGAAGGCGTTGGCAGGACGATTTTGAGATTGCTAAAGACAGGGACCAGTGGGAAATTTTAGGAAAGACCTATACCCAGCTGTGGGACACACTAGGTTAATAAAAAAAATGAATATCTTTAGCTAATTCAACTTTTGTAGCTTGCTTCGTCGTTCTTGATGAGGACATCGAAGATAAGCGATGTGAGTTATATAAAACTTGTTAAAAATTACGATGATAAATTACAAAATTGTAATAAAAAGAGTCTGTTTGTATTTCAAATTCAATTACACCATCCACACAAGAATACCCAAGAGATTTTTAATCATATTTGAAACTCAAACTTACGTCTAATCGCAATAACCTATCAATCTTTGGTTCTGGTTACTGCGGGTAGATATTTGACATTTCTTTCATACAAAAAACGTCAAATAGCTACTGACAGTAAGCAAAACCAAGGATAGATAGGTTATTGAGATAGGCTGTTAGTCATTTTCAAAGGATACTAAAAGCCTAAATATCTGGGAAGTCATGACGTTTCGGATCATTTTCGTAACTTTATTCTAAAAAGATGGTAAAATAAATTGAAACAAGACATTAAATATTGATGAGTGGGTTCCACAGGTGCCATCTGTCGTCTTGATTATGCACTCATATCTTCCAATTTTATGAATATAAATACAAACATCATTCTTTGTGACACTTGCGCATAATGCATATAATTTTGACTTCTGACTCATATTTTTGCTATCATCATTATCATTCACAGATTGTCTTCACTGATACTTAGGCTCTTTTTAAACCCGGGGTGTTATAAGTATCTATATATATAGCATGTAAGACGGTTCAATGCGATCTTTGAGGTCTTACTGAATTCATTTTTGACTTTGACTGTGTGTTTGTCTGAGACAACATACGAGTAGCTCCTGAACAAATATTTTGATTATTTTTGTATAAGAGATTCATCGAGAATGTGCTTAAGCTTAGTTTTAAAAAAATCTGCTCAACCGTTTGAAGATCAGCTTTTATCTGTACCTACGTTTAGGGGTATAACGGAGATTTTTCATTTAATTTTAAATTGTATTGTTATTTATTCTTACATTTTTTATGTTTTGTTTACGTTTAGTTTTAAAGTATCTTCGTAAATCTAAGACATTTGTTAAATTAGTAGAGCTATTACGTTAAAAACACAGATATCGGTCTTAGACAGAGGAACGCAACCCTTCAGCACAAATAGTATGTCTGATAAAGTGGATGGGTGTCGAAACGGTCAACGGTGATTGAGGAGCGCCATTGATTGATTCGCTTGCAACCCGTGTCACAGCTTGAGGACACAATCAGGCACATGACATTAGCTGAAGCGTACATCAATGGTAGGTACCCTTATCAAATTAAGACATCTCTAAATGTCAAGATAATCTAGCCAATACGCCTAAAATACGCAACGTGACAAATTGTTTCGGAACGAGAAATGAGAAATCTCGATAATGTTAAACTGTTCTAACGTAGTTAAGAGTAGGTGAGACTTATGCTGGACAACGTTGCTATGACGACCTACGTACGGATATCCGTTATATGGATATAGGAACCCAGCATTAGTCGACTACAGAAGGTCTGTCATCTCTGCTGGAAAGAAAACAAGATCACGCGGTAGTCTCTTCATTTTGGGTACCACACATTAGCTTCAAATTGGTTCCAATATTGGGTACAAATCAGGGCTTGGAAACCGGTAAAAATTTCAAACCGGTTTGGCCTTAAATACCTACAACCTTTTCATTACGGTAACGTTCTAACGTAACCTCTATCGTAGCGGTTAATGCGAGCGGAATGTCCAAGCGGTTTTTGCTCGAAATACCGGTATAGAACGAAAATGATTAGTTCTTTCCCTCGTAGCGAGCGTCCACGCCTGCGCCGCGCCTATCCGCCAAGACTTGCCACCTTTGAAAACCTACGCGTTTTAGATACACTTGGATATACCGGTTCATTGAGGTTTTTCATTAGTTCGCGATAACGTTTGCGTTCCGAACAAAATTCATTGAAATAACGGTTTTTACCGGTTCCGAATAGGTAAATTTCGAACCGGTTCCAAGCCCTGGTACAAATAGAATGGCCAATGGCAATGCTCCGTTTGTGTCCAATAACCGTCCAAGATCGATCTCCACATTGGAGTGTTGGAACCTACACGTTCCAACACTCCAATTTGTGGTCCCCGCATTAAATTTATTTCAGACTTTTACATCCATAGGTTGTTAGTAGTGACTAATTTGAACTATGTTAGGTATATGTAGGTAGGTGGGTATAGCCAGACAGTCATCGACAAGTGTAGGTTGCCAAGATGGCATGTCTTGACTCCCAGGCCTGTATGAGATGAGAGTCAGGCCTGTCGGCTATCGCCTGTAGGAGGCTGTTGACAGAAGAATGATTAGAAGAATGATAAAGCGGATAGTCAGAGGTAGATGTAGAGACGTGCCTGTAGCTACTCATTTAGACGTTTCCTATCTAAAATGCCCAACGATCCTGCTTTGGGAAATACAGTTGTAAATATCGAATAACTCCATCCACTCAGTGAATTCTGGCATGCCTGATGATAATGAACGAACGTAAACAAACCCTTAATTATAAATATACAAGTCATTTTTATTAAAGTTGCCCGGGCCCATGCTTCCTATATTTTATACCATACTCCTTTTAAAAATATACAACCATATTTTGAAGTTTATTCAATATTTTATGCTGTAACATCCTCCAGTATTATTTTACTTAAAGCTTTTGTTTGTCTGAAAATGGAACGGAAATGCGACAAGCACGTTTTAATCCTCAGCTTTGCACCACACCGGTCACATCCTTTCTCCATGATTAGACTCCGCCATTATTTAAATACGTCCAACTGTCGGTGCCAACGAACTGACAGACACTCTTTATATCACAATACATTGAAAACTTCGAAGACATTTTTAATCTAAGTTAGGGACCGTCTCCACGGGCGAGTGTATCGCGACGATTCCGTCCTATCATCGGGTAATTTACACGGTAAGGTGATTATCATAAGAATCAAATGCTTGTTGCTTGTTGCTTGTCAATTTTACTCGTAGTATCGTCGCGTCGAAATCGCCGTGTGGAGACACGTTCATAGAGAGTTTATAGAAATACGTGGCACTACGATAATATCGCCGCGATTCTCACGCTCATGGAGACGGTTCCTTAGCAAGATAGACTAAAGTTTAGCACAAGATTGCACATACTATGATTAACTTTTTGATTGTTACAAGCGAGCTATTTTCTTTGTACTTGCTAGAACTCTACTTTTCGCTAGAAACTCTTCTAAATTCTTTACTTTTCGCGAAGATTTTTCTTATTTCGTACAAACACGCTTGGGGCCATTCTTAACGCAAATTAGACGGTTACTATTACAAAAACATGAGTTCTGTGGAATTACCTACTTACTTACCTACATAAACATATTATGTATTTACTGCCGATCAAAATGTAGGTTAAAAAAATTATTTTTAAGCTATTGCATAGCTTCTATCGCGGGCCTTGAGCGTGGAGACCGAATCCAGAAATTCCGTAACGAAAATAGCCTAACACCCCCCACTCCGAAAAAAAAAAAAACAAATGCTATGCAATAGCATTACCGCGGCAGTCTCCGAGTGCCACACGTCTTTTTTTTTGCCCTCATAAACTTAACTTAACTCAAATACTTAGTACTTTTACAAGCAAATGAAAATAAATTAACCATAATCATGATTAATAGATAGTGGAACATTACTTCAGATCTTACTACATTTAAGACTTAAGATATTTTGAGAGGTACCTAGTCATGCTATGTAAAAAATTTACAAATACGTATAAGGTGCATGCATACCCACATTTTTTTTAATAAATAAGTAAATATCATTAGTAATTTTGTAGAAGTTACTATTCCATAGTGACTGGTTGCAAGTACACTTTTAATCAAAGCGCGAAGGTTTTGATGGTCGCTCACTCTCGCAGCGTCTTTCATAAAACTAAATAAAAAAAATTTGCAAACCAGTATATTCTGTATCTTTTAGATATCATCTTCCTTTATAGTTGCTAATAAGTTATTCATATCATATTTGTGAATTGATTTAGCATGCATGAAGCGGAGTGATTGACCCAAAACAATGTGACTCGTTATTTGCATAGGCGAGGTCAACGACTCGTGGCTTATGGGATTTTGTGCCGTTTGGCGGGAAAAGTGTGCCTTAGTGAAAAATAAAATGTTTCTAATTTTTATTAAAAAGATAATAGAATTAAGTACGTAGGTACCTTAATAAAAACATTTTAATTTGTTGACGTTAGTATTTTTCTACAGTTAATTTTAAATAACTTATCTAGGAATCTAGTACTAAGTCATATTAGTTAGGTATAGGTACCAAAATCAACTTAACCATCGCTGTAAATCTATAGATAGCTCAACGATCCCTGTTTTGTATCATATGTTTATTAAAATAAATAATTATTATTATTATTATTATTAAAAATTATCTTTTTCTTGTAAAAACTTACATATTCATATAATTCACTTATGGGTTCGATGACTGGGTTATCATTTTGTCATTTTCATAGAATTGAAATAGTAAAACACAATTGTAATTGGAAATCATTGCTATCTGCAATTTATGTTCAGCAACAAATGAACCAGTCAATCAAACTCGGTGTTCGGATTAACGTACAATCAGTGATAAAAGTGGATTTACTATACGCAGTTTAAATCACAAAAAATAGAATTACTTACATAAATCCAAATAAAAATGTAAGTACTTAGGTACTTTTTTCCCAAAAAGACAATTTAGCAAAATGATTTCCCTATTCTCAAGAATGAAGATAATTAATATATGAACAAAGAAACACACAGGAACAAAAAATATCTACACTTCTTAACCTAAACAACTAAATAAATAAAAGAATGAAGATGTCTAGAGTTGGTTGCACTTTTAAATACAAATGGCGTATACATTTAACAAACTGCTTTTCGAACCTTTGAATCCTACGTGAAAATGTGTAGAAATTAGTGAAATATATTGTTGGAGACGTCTAAATATTTTAGACTATATCATGTCCAATATATCGTGACATGTCAAAGTGGTCTATAAACGATCGTACTAAATAAATTTTGAATTTTTTAATTTTGACTTATAACGTCATCAACCTGCCTGTTAAAGTCCCGTTAAAATCGGTCGAGCCGTTTCGTAATTTAAACCACCTTTGTGTTTATAGGTGTTTGTGACTGTACTACTGGGCATCGGATAAGGCAATCAGGCAGAACCCTTCCACTGCAGGTTCACACATCGATAAGGAAGACAATTGGAATTCTGAAATGTTATTGTGAACATTCCCTTAGAGATTGCATTTGTGCATGGGTTTTGACGGGATGGCATAAAATCCATTGTAATTTGGAATACTAAAGATTGGATTTAAGGCCTGTATGCGTGAAACTATTTAATGTTTACGTCGAACAATTCAGTTTTGTTCAATGTAATAATAAAATAAAATAGGCGGCGGGGCGCTTGTTTCACGCAGGCACCTTAACCACTATTCTAGATGTTGACAGCATCAGAATCATAATATGCCACAAATGGACGCGTGATTTGAAATGTCATATCAGACGTTCTTGACATATCGTTGAAGTTTAGCGACGTTCTGTGCGGCCAAAATATTGATAGATGACCGCCAGCCGCGGTCGTAGCTTTGGCTCATTACCTGAACTGCTAAGACGTTCTTGATAGATCGTCGAAGGTAAGCAACGTTCTGGGCGGTCGAACGAACGATTACCTGAACCAGTTGAATTGTTCTGGTGTTTAGGAGATCTTTCAAACACGACATCCACTAGCGACTTCTTCCTGGAAAAATAAATTCTTGATGCACATTCAATATAGTTTCCTCAAGGCTGGAATAACTAAGTAGCTGGTCGTGAATGCCGTAAACCCGTCCTTCCGTTTTATAGAGCGCTGTAAAACGCAGCCGATGTCTGCGCTAAACGTTTATTGAGTGGCCCTTAAGTCCGAGTGATCGGATGACCATGTGGAGCGTAAGGCTCAACTCACACCAAAAGAGCAGCGAAGCGGAGCGCAGTTTCAGTGTCATACGAATTTCACCTTTATTTTCATTACTATAATACTTATTATCGCAGAGAAGGCGCGCGTATTCGAATTCGCTGGAATTCCCGCGAAGCCGCGGGCATTCTCGCGACTCGTTCGAGTTTCTCATGCGATAATAAGTATTATATTTCGTCGCTTCATTCTTCAGTTATAAAACAAGGTAGTATCGTTTCATGCTACTGGCAACTTCGCACATTTAAAAATAAAATAAAATAATTTCCTTCCTGCGGTGTGGCCTGCGACGGCTCGTCATTATTTTTTCGTGCGCGGCAACAAGCACACGCTTTTACCTTAGTACGGCACTACTTCTAGCTAGTAAAGCAAAAATTTGATAAAATGCCGAAACGTAGTGCCGACGAAAAGTTAGAATATTACACTAAAGAAATTAAGAAACTTCGTAAAGAAAATACTTCGCGTGATTGTGTATTCATCATCATTTGATTCCGATAAAAACCCAGGTGAGTTTTTTACAATTTGTTATACCTAAGTGAAGTGATACTGTCTGACAATCAGCGTCTGTAAGCTTCCCTGGAGGATTAACTGCGGGTTATCACGATGGGTTAGCATGATGCTCAAAATAAGTGAAGTGATACTGTCTGACAATAAGCGTCCGTAAGCTTCCCTGGAGGATTAACTGCGGGTTATCACGATGGGTTAGCATGATGCTCAAAATAAGTGAAGTAATACTGTCTGACAATCAGCGTCTGTAAGCTTCCCTGGAGGATTAACTGCGGGTTATCACGATGGGTTAGCATGATGCTCAAAATAAAGTGAAGTGACTCTGTGTCTCTCAATCAGTTTCTGTAAGCTTCCCTGGAGGATTAACTGCGGGTTATCACGATGGGTTAGCATGATGCTTAAAAATAGCCTAGAGGTTCGACTGCAGGTCAACACGAATGTTTTCTCTTCTCAAATCTTATCGAAAATAAAATTCCTTTTTATTTCTCTAAGAAATTTATTGCGAAATTATTTTTTTTTCAACTACCCTCAAAATAATAAAATTATTTTTCGTATGTAAAGGATTGCAATTCAATGAAAAATGCATCCATGTCGATGGTGGAATACCACCTGCACCGTCACCTCTCACGAAATTGGAGGAGACATCAGTGCTTCCGCAAGAGACTGTTGAGATTGTGCCGAAACTCGATCCTGAGTTGTTACAGGCCTTGGGCGATGCTTTAGATGACCTCCCGTGTACAGTCATATACATACATATAAGGGTATACATGACAAGCTGGCCCAACTTTGGTTACCAATCCTCAAAAAAGGAATACAGAAGGAAGTAAAGAAAATCTGTCAAAAGATTATTCCATTCCCTGTAATTGCAAACTACTAAAAGCACCCACATTAAACGCGGAAATATCCGCTGCCGTGTCTGAGTTAGTGAGAACCAAAAAAAAAAAAAAAATCCTTATGTATGATAATTCCCAAACGTAATGTTATTTCTAACAGAATAGTTTAACAACGGACCAGCTTACGGATATTTGAACAGTCATCGTTCAGATCCATCTTTACTCTTAGGTAGTAATAATAACCTTCGATGACCAGGTGAAACGCCTCCTCAAAGGTGTCTACAAGCTCAGACCAGCTGTGCCGAGATACACCTCCGCTTGGGATCCACAGATAGTTTTAAAACTATGTCACGGGTTAGATACCCAATAGGGATCTACTCTTAGAAAAAATCACCAAGAAATTTGACATTTTTTTTTAGCATTAAGTACTGGAAATAGAGTGCAAACACTCTCCTTGATAAATTAGAAAATATTTTGTTGATCCCACCGGCGTTAAGATTCTGATGTGATCAAAACATGAGTAACCAGTATTGTTTTTACCTTATTTTCAAGCAAATAGAGCAATATGTCCCGCTACTATAGTAGAGGGTTACATACATACCTACCACAAATACTATCAGATCTGACGCTTTTAGTCGTATAATATTAACCTACAAGCGACCACATAAGCCTGCATCTGCCCAATCGATTAGTAGATGGATTAAGCAGGTGCTGGTTACAAGCGGCGTTGACGTGACGCCGTTCGCGCACAGCACGCGGCACGCCGCCGCATGCGTCGGCGGCGCGCGCCTCTGGTCTCTCGTTGGATTCTATTAGATAAACGGCTGGTTGGACTAATACATCGCAGTCTCTTGCAAAATTTGATCATCTAGCTAGTAGATGCAAGACAATAACTTTGCAAGATCGATGTTATTACATAAATAACTAGAGTGATTGATTGTAAACAGGAATTTAGTAAATATGTAAAATAATAAGTATAAAACCTGTTCTAAACTTATCTAATTTTATGTTCTAAACCCTGCTTTTTATTACACAAAATTTTATCTCTAAACATCTACCTTGTTTTATAACTGAAGAATGAAGCGACGAAATATAATATATGATCAAACGAACTTACAAAGTGAAGTTCGATCGATATTATATGAGTACGCTTCATTCGAAGTTATATACACCCTCCCACCCAATACCCAAAGAAAAATTTTGTGGTTCTTCTCTAAATATAATGACGAGCCGTCGCAGGCCACACCGCAGGAAGGAAATTATTTTATTTTATTTTTAAATGTGCGAAGTTGCCAGTAGCATGAAACGATACTACCTTGTTTTATAACTTCGAATGAAGCGTACTCATATAATATCGATCGAACTTCACTTTGTAAGTTCGTTTGATCATATATTATAGTAATGAAAATAAAGTTAAAATTCCTATGACACTGAAACTGCGCTCCGCTTCGCTGCTCTTCAATGCTCTTTTGGTGTGAGTTGAGCCTAAAGGATCACTGGAAGAAACTTAGAATCTTACCCCCTTATGCATATTGGTTTAGTAAACCTACCTTAGCTAAAACGGATATTAAATCTGTTGCTATCTCCTTTAATTGACATTTCAAGAGTAACAAGAAAAAAAACATTCTTTAAATCTTTATTAAATTGACAAATCTTTATGAAGACCATTAGATTTTACCCGACTACGATGAAAAGAAGGGCTATGTTTAAGAATGTTTCAGGTAGCAAACGGACGCACGTAATATAAAAAGGTACGAGTATTACATATTTACACGCTTTGCTGCCCCATATTTTTTTTCGTAGCAAGGTTTTCTGAGTCGGATTTTAGTTTTAAAAAAAATAAACTTTAAATAAAAAATTAAACACACAATAAAACCCTGAATAACAATACAAGTTTACAAATATAATTATTATATTTTCATAATCAGGATGTTTTGAGAATATTAGGTACTATTCGGTACTATTAAGTAAGTAAGATCGTATGAGCAAGGGCCAACTCTGGTGACGGAGTTTTTTAGGCCTTCTAAAGGCCTCCGTGATGGCTTTACGACTTTAAAAGCCGGAACAATTTAACGTGCCCTCCGAAGCACGGAAGCGCTCAGCTGATAATGCCACTTGCGGTCACCCATCCAAGTAGTGACCGCTCAGAACGTTGCTTAACTTCGATGATCTATCAAGAACGTCTTGGCAAGCTTCGCCACGAGCGCTTCGGTACTATAGTATCTGTGGAAATGTAATGCGACAAATCGATTCTTCAGATATGGGCATATTTTTCTAAAATAAAAAAAAAAATGAAATATGATCACGCACGACTGTATCCCGGGAGCGGTAGACATTTCTTTCAGATCATTAGGAAATTTTAGATCACGTAAGTTAACTTCTGCAAAAAGTGGGCATGTACCAAATATGTATGTATTTGGACATACCTCTGACTACCCCCTTAGACATCTTCTAATATGTATTAAAACAAATCGAAAACTTACGTATCTTGTTATGAAGGACCTGGCGATGCCGCGGGCGTACTCGCGAAAGCCGAAACTCAATTTCGCGATTGTTTGTGCCTGCAAACATTATGGTAATTGGCTTAGCACTTTTATTTGCTCGCGGGCGGGAACCTTCAGTATTTAAATAATTAAATTATTTTGTATGCTAATGGAACCGGAGAGAGGGGAATTTTTGACGAAGAGGCCCATAATTGTATGTGATTTTGAAATTTTCTGATTTAGCTTGTGTACCCATAGGCTACTTTTCGTATACAAAGTTTTGTAACGGCTTGTCTCGAAAAAGTATCAACACTAACGTTATAGTTTTCGGACATGCATCTGACTACCCTATTAGACATCTTCAAAGTATCTGAAAATGCCTGAAAAATATGAAACAATATGTCTACTGCATCTAGGGAATACAGACGTGATCATATTTCATTTGACTAAAGTTATGCAAGTATAAAAATAAACTGCAATTTTAAACAAAATCTGTTTCCAAAACTCTCCATATTAAATAACCGAATGAAAAGTATAACGTCCAATAAAAAATATATTACCTCAAATTCCGAATAGAATTTGCAAACTTGCAATAGTCAAGTAGATGTATCCCAACAACGGGATGGTTGGCACCAGGCCAGCCTCGCTGAAGAGGCTGAACACATACATTACACAAATGAGGACAGTACAATCCAATATAGGATGAATGGAGCTGAGTTCACGAGTTGTAAGTTCGTATGAGATGGTGGTCTAACCTAGTATCGGAGTTATGGCCTAAATTAAAAATTAATGAAAAATCCTCGATTATTCTTCATTGACTGGAAAAGAAAGAATCTTCCACCGGCTGAGCATAGCTAAGAACACTTTTGATGAAGAAACCTTTTAAACAATAATATTTAGAAACGGTCCATTACTTCAAGAGCTACTTTGCCTTAGACATGCAGAAACCCACTACAAACTTATACCACCCTTTTTAATCGGGGGTTAAAGATCTCCTTTACAGCGTCCAATTTATCAAGTAGCTACTGTAGCCTATGTTTGCTTGTAAATACAGAGGTATGTGGACCTCTTAAAGATAGTGGACATATTCTGTAAGAACACCCGATGTTATTCAATGTTAATGTTATTCTGTGCCCTCGACGATAATGCGCACACCCACTATTTCAGTATAATCATAAATTGTATAAAATTACTGTTCTGATCTTACGATCCTTATTTTATGGTTGTTTCGATGCTGTCATACAAATAGGATAGGAATAGATCAGCATCACGCGCTCGTGGGGAAAACAATTACTTTGTATGCGGACTCAGCAAGCTCCTTATCCATATTGCTTTTGGGAGGATTAGCGTGCTTGTTCCGCTTATAAATCAAAAGGCAGATTAGGGTTGCTAGGCCGGAAGACATTATATCAGAAAAATATATGAATACGGTGATATTGTCGGGTAAATTATTATTTTAAAACTTGAAGGTTTGTTCAAGTTAAGCTGAATATTGCGAGATACTGTATTACAAGTAAGATTCTAGATTATGTTTTTCAAATTAATTATTCAAACCAGTGAATTATCACTATTTGGCAAACTGGCGGGTAAAGGTTTAGAAGAGGACAGAGGAATGCCCCGCAGCGATGATCGAACCCGCAACCTCTGCGTCTCAGGCGGGAGGCCAGAGGTCGTATATTGGTTATGGGTTTCCTATCTGTGGCTTTTCAATGGCTGTACAACAATAGAGTGCCACCAAGCATATCTTCGCAGATTTGAAGTCATCTTGAATACTGGCGAAATGTACACATAACTTAAATACCCCATTATTTATCTGCATAGATCTATATCTGACGATCAGTGACCATGTTTATGAATACAACCGTTTTTCTTGATTAACTGACGTGCCGGTTGTAATGCTTATCTTCGAATGTTTCCATAGAAAGTTTCTGATCCTATAAATCAGTCATCATCAGTAACGTCCCAATGATTCATCAGAAACGCCAAATATGTACCATATCATTTGATTTATCACCATACCTGGTATAATGTCTGTATAATAGTCTGCTCATTAGACCGGCTGTCTCCCAGACAATTCAATGGCGATTGTTCTTCCCTCTCGCTCGCTCTGGGATGTAGAAGCGAGAGAGATGGATGCGCGTGCGCTGCGAACCGTTACTGCGTTGTTATGGTGCAAGTTAGAACGGAAAGCGATTTTTATGATACTAGCTGTCGCTCCCGGTGTCACTCACGCGGTACATTTCGAATATACTATAAGCTATTCCAATATAATGATCAACTCTACTCGATCTCTCGATTATCTGAGCGGTCACAATTTGAATGGGCGACCGTAAGTCGATCAATTAACAGCTGAGCGCTTCCATGCTTCGGAGGGCACATTAAATAAATAAATAAATAAATAAATATTCTTGGACATTCCACACGGCGTCATCTAGTTCCAAACTAAGCAACTTAATGCTTGTGTTATGGTAAACCAGATGACTGATATACTACTTAGATACATTAAACTGTCTGTCTGTTTTTTTAAGTCGTCAAGCCATGACAGGCCTTTAGGCGGCCCAAAAACTTCGTTGCCAGAGTTGGCAATAAAGACAAAACTAACTCATACGAAATTAGAGCGTTCTTGTCACATTTGTATAGACAATAATGTCATAGTTAGGAACCACTTAAATAAAGTAGAGTTTCAGTGAAATCAATTCAATTTTATGAGTGACATGACAGTTTGTTAGCAAAAGTGTCATGTCGAATTTGGCTGAAGTTTAGCAAGACTATCCCACAATGAACATTCCTCGCTTTAGCCCACCACTTGCGCCATTGTCATTGGGAGAACCATACCGTTACTGCGTTTCGTCGGATGGTTTTATTTTTTAAAACGGGTTAATTTCGGGCCACTGTTTGTGGGTTAATCTTAGGTAACACTTTTATCTATTTGACATTTATGCTGTGTCAGATGGCAACTTTGTTAGGCAAAAGGCAAGTTTGTTTACATAAAGGGACGCCTAGGAACTTAGGACATTGAGGAGATGGAGGCTCGATTAGCATCTAGTATTCTCGTAGCTAGAGGGCCTTGAAAATGCCGAGATGCCTTAACCAAATTAAAAAAAAGAAGATTTTTTTACTTTTTGTTTTTTTTTATTACGTTCTCTTTTTTCCGTCAATTGTGAACCGATTGAAAATTATTGTTTTTTTTTTATTTTTTATTTTTTTTTATTGTTTATTGTTTAGTTTGAAAGAACTCCTGAGGTGGTCTCATAATTTTTTTTTAATCTGACGAGGACTTTCGAAGTTATAAAAGGAAATGCGCGAAATTGCTCTCCTTACAAAATTAAGTAAGTAAGTAAGTTTTTATATTGTTTTATAACGAAAATTTTAAATCTTTTATTACATGTCCAAGATTCGAAGCCACATGCGTCAGATCAAAGGCGCTTCTTGGGCAAGACGGGTTTATCTTTTATCTAGGATTTTATAACAAGATCTCAAGAAGTGGAGACGTCTCGTGTCGATGGTTCCTGATAAAATATTTTGGACCGAATTTTGTCACGTTTGCATTTCCCGTGGGTTTGAATGGGTCCTACAACGTGCATTGTGTGTAAGAAGGCAGCGATGCAAGATATTGTTGCGGCCAAACCTAAGTTTTAAGGCTATTATGTACCAACTTGAAGCAATAAATAAATAAATAAATAAATAAAATAAATATCCTTGGACATTCCACACAGCGTCATCTTGTCCCAAGCTAAGCAATTTAATGATTATGAATATGATATATTGAAAGGGTTTTCTCGTGGTTTCATTCGTATTATGTGGTTTCTTTAATGAAACTTATCCTATCATATTCAGAAATGATAAAGTTTTCTATCCAGTTTTTAATTGTGTTACAATATACAGTAAGCGCAATTTCAGGTGGCTGGTCCGAACTTAGACGCATTCTGCCCTTCTACTCTATAACCAAAAAACGATGCATCGTGCCAATAATCGTAGGTCAGCTTATATTGGTTAATCTTCCGAATTCAGTGGTGAAAACTGAATTCGGAAGATTGACCAATATACGCTGTCGTTTTCGGTTTGTAGAGTAGACCTATTGTACAGTCGTTACGAAAGAGCTAAACGTATCGACATGTCGGAATGTCCAAAGATATTTATTTATTGTCTTTTTTAAACTTTCGCGATCAGAACACATTATAAAACATATGCAAACGGGTATTTATCACGAATTTTACCTTTAATATTCTTTTAACAAAGTGGCTAAACGTCTGCGTACACCGAAGGATGTGGTACCTTTCCAAGTTCCTGGTGTTTATAAAATCGATTGCAGCTGCGGCCGTTCCTATATAGGCCAAACGAAGCGTACAGTCGCTGAACGTGTCAAGGAACATATAGCAGCGGTCAAAAATCGGCAAATAAACAAGTCTGCTATAGCGGAGCATATAGTAGACTCAGGACCCAATCACTGGATGGAATTGCACAATCCAAAAATCCTTGCCAACGAGAAGCATTATTACAAGAGAATGGTTCGGGAAGCGATTGAGATTAAGAAGTATCCTAATTTTAATCGTGAAGACGGCTTCAGACTCTCTTCCTCGTGGAATCCAGTGATTGCAAAGTGTACTCGTCATGTGATATCAACTCAGTATGTGGACACTGTTAGTGTAGTGTGTTGTCCTAGTGTGAACCGGCCCTAATTGACATTTATGAAGATCAAGTGAGGGTAGTTGAATAAACGCTTTCGCTTTGCTGTGGCGGTACCTCCATTACTTCAGTCTTCCCGCGACCACGGCTGGTGCAATCCGGTCGAAACGTCGGGCGAATATTAAAGGTAAAATTCGTGATAAATACCCGTTTGCATATGTTTTATAATATATTTATTTATTTATATGCAGCTGCATCGTCGATAGTGGAATGGAACTAGCTAGTTCCATTCCTCTTCTTTTTATGAAGCCTTGCAGACTAGACTTTAAGATAAGTGTCTCGTCAGACAATATGCTAATCTGTCTGCAAATAGAAACGTTTTAGCAAATACAAGACAATGTCCCCGCGCTGTTTGTTTTGTGAGAATATTGTTTTGGTACTTATTTTAGCACATTTTATGTGTCAGTGAGATTACTATTGTAAATCTAATAGACATAGCGTCCATAATGTTAGCACCGATAGTGTCGGGAAGGTGTCGTAGCATTTGATGTCAGATAATTACGTACTTCTTTTATTTTTGTATTGTTGCAACATAAGGGAAGGTTCATATCTGACGGAACATGCGTCGCGTATTATCGGTCGCGTAACGCCAGAACAGACAAATGTATAGAAAAACACTTGACCGTTCACACTCAACCGATGATACGTTAGTGCGATGATATGGTTATGATGATACGCTCGGCGTATTTTACGTCAGATATGAACCTTCCATAAGTCTCGAAATCAAGATATTTTAATTGTAATGCGGGCACCACACATTAAGCTTCGATCAGGGGCTTAAGAGTGATGGATCGTGCTGGTTCCAACACTCCTGTGGGGATCGATCTTTGACGGTTATTGGTTACAAACGGAACATTGCCATTGGCCATTCTATTCGTAGCCGGGTGGATCTACAGAAATTGTTATTTTTGACGATTTTTTTGGCACTTTTTATATATCGAGTTTTGGGCTGTTTTTGCATGCTGGGATGGTTTGTATGTTAAAAATAAGTTATTTCACGAGGGGTATCAATCTAAATAACTGCTACTTTACGAGATAATCAAAATTGCTGGTTGCTAACAATGACGAAATGTGAGAATAGTGATAAAATTAGAGAGGACAATTACGGTGTGTTGTTAACAATGATAAATACAAAGGGATCACAATTTTTTTATTAAAAATCCTAAATTAAAACTTCGTTAATGTAAAGAAGATTATGTTTTTTATTAAATAAAACACGAAATTAAATAAGAAATCAACTTTTATATATTTATTCAAAAAGTGTTGAGAACAGCACACATCAAATTCTTATAAATTATTATGTATTCTTTTTTTTTTTCCTAACCTTATGTTGTACCACTGCTGGGCAAAGGTCTCCCATGTTTTCTTATTATAAAAATATTCAACGACGACATGATATAATATGTATTATAAGTCCGAAGATTATATAGGATTATTTATAGGATAGGTATATATAAGATTATATTAAGTACTTATATATTATTATATTATTAGGATTATATATTATAAGATATTATAGGTCCGAAGCTGGCGTCACTGGCGAGTTCAATGTGGCAGTAGGTTTGCACCAGGGATCGGCTTTAAGCCCTTATTTGTTCCTCCTGGTAATGGATGCTTTGACATCTTTTTCATCATCATACAGGAAGAAGCACCCTGGTGCATGCTGTTCGCCGACGACATTGTCCTCGTTGGAGAGGAGGCAGCCGAGGTACAGATCAGACTGGGAAAATGGCAAGAGAAGCTTGAGAGGGTGGGCCTTAAGATCAGCCGCACTAAAACAGAACATCTGTTCTGAAACTTTCGTGGCTCCTCTAGTTTCTCACGAATTGCCTTAAATGGTGTAACCCTACCAGTCTGCTCCAATTTTAAATACCTTGGTTCGCTTCTCCATAACGACGGAAATATTGACCGAGATGTTAAAAATAGGATGAATGTGGGATGGATGAGTGGCGGGCGACAGGTCTCAGGAACAATATGTGATCCGCGAATGCCCCTTAAACTTTGGGGGAAAATTTACAAGACGGGATTAAGACCTGTCGCGTTGTATGGATCAGAGTGTTGGGCAATGTAGAAGACTGATGAAAGGAGAGTGCATGCTACTGAGATGCGAATGTTAAGATGGATGTGTGGCGTGACGCGTTTAGATAAAATAAGAAATGAGTATGTAAGGGGAAGTTTGAAAGTGGCATCTGTAGCTGAAAAGGTGAGGAGTGCCAGATTAGCATGGTATGGTCATGTAATGAGGAGGGATGAAAGACATATTACCAAAAGAGTTATGAGTATGAATGTGGATGGGTTGGGTATACAAGTAGAGGAAGGCCGAAGAAGAAGTGGATAGATTGTGTGAAAGAGGATATGAATGTAAGAGGAGTGAGTTCAGAGTTGACGAGTGATAGAGGAGAGTGGAAGAGAAAAACATGTTGTGCCGACTCCACTTAGCGTGGGATAAGGGCAGGAGAATGATGAGTCCATAACTCATTAAATTGACCGAAAGTTCCAACATCGCTTCCATAAATAACTATCCGATCCGCCGTTCTTTTTAATGTTGCTCCAACTCCATCAGGGGCACCCTTTCCATGGCTTACTTCGCTATAATTCCAAGTTCAATGTAAATATTTGTTTCTTCTTTTTGTTACTTTTTAATGTTACTTACTTCTTTATCCTTTAGGTACTTTTCCCTTCTTTTATCTTTTGCTATTGCCAGACGTTCAGGGTCGTTTATTTCAGCATAGGTACCTACTTTCGTTTTTACACAATCTTTGTTTAGCCCTCCGATCACTATTGATTGTTTTAATTTAAAAGGAGGCATTTTAAATAATTAGTATTGAATTATCTGTAAAAATATGTTTAAATAAATTAATAATGTACCTATAGGTATACCTAATATACAGCACAATAATGAATTATTAATAAGTTAGTACTTAATATATAAAAATCTTACCTGAAATTGTCTTTTTTATATAAATAGTAATAAGTACCTAGGTACTTACTTTTGAGAAAACTTGCTTGATTCGTTATTATCTTCTTATCTGAAAAAATAGGTGAGGATTTTAATAAATTAGAGCTACTCTATAAACTAAAACATCATACTTAGTTATTACTTAACATTATTATCTATCATATCGTACATGTTTATTTGCATTTCATAATTACATTATTATTACTATTACAAATTTATCATAATAAATATATAATACCTACGTATTTTATATCCAAAATCGTTAAATATAATATATTTTTTCAAGCTACATCATCATTGTTAGCAACACTTGTCATTGTCTTCTCTTGTGTTTTTGCTGACAATGACGTTACGAATGATGATGGATTCCAGAAAAAAAATCGTAACTGTGCAACCGAATGCTTAATACAAACAAAAATATATGCCATCGATAGCTGCAAGTTCTATTTAGATACGATAAAATATAATGTAAATTAAACTCACTAATTTCTTAGTAAAAGTAATAAATAACAATGACGAAAAAAGTGACACACTTTGTAGAATCATTTTCAATAACTCACCTTTCCAAAATGCGACACGTCTTGCCTCCGTGAAGTGTTCTGGCCGACTGGGAGGAGGGACGCGGGTCATTTGGTGTCCAACACAAAGTTTAAATGCGTTTCCTTTTACGTAAATGATAAAAACAAAAGCTGGCGTAGACAATGACGTATATTTTGTGACACGTTTTTGATTAATCATATCATTGATTTCTAGTCAAATAAATAATTTTTTTTTTATTGCATAATATAACAGAGTTTCTTAGCTATAAATATCAGTCATTACAAATAAATATCCGCAATAAATAAATATTTTATGACAACAAACTCCTTTGTGCAGGTCAATTTTACATGTCCAAAATGCCGATTTTCAGTTGTTTTTTGGAAATATTTTTTTTCTGCATAATTTAAATTAAATTTTATTGTTGATACCTTTTTCGAATTATATCTAGACATTAAAATCAATGTTTGTTTTTACAAAAATATGACCGGTTTAAGAATAATCTTGAAGAACTTAAATTTTGCGCCTCCAGTAGAATGACCCAGCCAATGTTTGAAGCCAATGTATTATAATGATTTGCAAAAACAAAACTTTAACACTTGATTTTGGAACCTGTTTCTTATAATAAAGTTTCTTAGTTAGATAGACCTAAGTCATGAGGCGTAGTCTATACTAATAGTTCTATTATAAGGCTAATTGCTCGCACAATAATGTAATTTATGTGTAAAAGCATTGCGTGAGGCTATAATAGCGAGAAAACTGTTTAGTCATTGTATAACTGAATATTAGACAATTCTAATTTCTTCAGGCTTAAATTACCTATAGTTTTGTGTACTTAAATAAATGCCTTTTTATGAGAGCTTACCTATAGTTTAAGTCATAAGACTTTGTGTATTATAGTTAGTTCAGATAAACTAGTGCCCAACTTTGACGACCTCTGTGGCGCAGTGGGCGAAAGCCCGCCTGAGACGCAGAGGTTGCGGGTTCGATCCCCGCTGCGGGACAAATGTTTGCATGATCTGCAAATATTTGTTTCGTGTCTGGGTGTTTTCTATGTATAATATGTATGTATTTACAAAAAAAAATGTATCTATGTAGTTTATCAGTCATCTGGTTACCATAACACAAGCATTAAATTGCTTAGCTTGAGACTAGATGACGCCGTGTGGAATGTCCAAGGATATTTATTTATTTATTTATTTGTTGGCCCTATGGATTAAGAAGAGATTGTCAATTATTTATCCCCACTTTCACCCTCTATATCTTGCCTTGCCTTGCTTAGCCGATTTTGATAAAACAAGTTTAAAAACTAACGCTAAAAAACCAGCTAAATTTAAAAAACTGCATTCAAATCGGTTCACTCGTGCTACGTAGCGTCTCTATGCGATAACACACATAGCGGACATACTTATAACACCCCTCTTTTCGAGTAGAGGGTTAAAAACGAAACAAAATTTATTCCCAAGATTATATAAAGTACCAATTATTCTACACAATGTATATTTCTATAGTAATATTATAAAGCGGTAAAGTTTGTTTGTATGTTTGGGGTAATCTCCGAAACTATAATCCGATTTCAAAAAATCTCGATGTGTATCATGGACTTTCCGAATGAACATAGGCTATATTTTATCAAGGTAGGTACCACGCAAGCGGAGCCGCGGGCGAGTAAGCTAGTATTGTTAATATTTGCTACATTACTAAATTACGTAGTTCCTCACATTAGGACTGAAAGTGCTGAAACACACACACAACAATGACGAGTGTACATCATTTGTCAACTTCGCACCTGCCCATTATTTACTATATTCAACTCTATTGCTATTCACAATAAGGCTCATAATCCTATTAACTGTACCTATACGTAATGCTGGAGAGATGTAAACTTTATTCCATAGAGATAAGGCAGTTGTTGCCTCCTGAAATTGATGCTATTACATTAGTGAATAGTTTAGTTAGTAAGTAAGGTCATGTGGAGGTAGCTAGTTCACTCCACACAGATTTCCAGGATCCAGGATCATCTGCTTGGATCTAGAAATTATATCTAGAAATCTCTAGAATTATATCTAGAATTAAATATTATATAGGTGTATACCAAACATGTACCACTATAAGTAACACAGATGTACCTGCGCACATGTCTAAATTTTGATAGGCGCGAAAAAATTCTAGCCAATCATAACGCTTTGTCTATACGCGCGAAACGTGTTTGTTTGCTATTGGCTGATGCCAAAATAAAATAACTATAAAAGTAACGTTTTAAACTTAATTTAAAATAATACTCCAGCGTAGAGGCCTTCTGTCCGGCGTAGAGGCCTTCTTCCGGCGTAGAGGCCTTCTCGAAAACGAAACTTAAGTGATCCTTGAGGTCCTACAAGAATAAATGATTTTTCTTTCTTTCTTTCTTTCTTTCTGCACTCGTCAAAGCCCGGTGAAGTTATAAAGGTCCGGAAGACCACTTAACATAAAAATCCGTCCGAAAAACATAAAAACTTTTAATATTCGAAGACTGATGATTTGGCTAGTAATTCATACGAAGAATCGATCGAACTAAAAATATATTCATATTCAAGCCACATCTGTACATTTTTTATTAATAACTAACATAATATTCATCAACTTTAGTAGCTGACTGTACCAACTGTTCCCTTATGGATATGAAATGATTATCAATAGGTAGTGGGTTCAACATCCATCGCATTGTTAGACAGAGCACACAATGAATAATTACCCGCGCCCAAACTAACCCTTTTCGATCGAATATCTGATATTAATGAAACCGCTTATGGAATTAGTTAAGTTGTCAATATTGGAAGGATTAATTGTTAAAACAGTCGCGAGCCTGTTTTAATTTTACTAATTATATTATTACAATTCCTGAGAACGGTAAAAATGAATCTTGCTTGTAAGATATTTCTAGATTTTTTGAAGAGGTCACACATTAAGTGGCAATTCGGAGTGTCGCAAAAGCTAAACTAAACTAACTAAAATTAATGCCATTCTTTTTATTCCCATCGCTATGAAAGGGACGGCAACATTTTTAGTTAGTTAAGTTTAGCTTTTGCGATACTCCGAATTGCCACTATTGTGTGCATTATAACAAACTAAATCAAAAGTTAACCAAATTAATTACCTATAAGTAATAGTTTTTAACGTTTGTTTGTTGTACCAAAAATAGTATTTAACTAGCAAGAAGACAGTATAATTGGTAAAAAAATCAAACTTTATAAAATAAAATCATTTTTTAGTTAAGTTAGTATATGAGCTTAGAAAATTTCCATTAACTTTTGTAGCTGAGTGTAACAAAAGCGCCATTACGATTGTAATAAAATAACAATCAAAATAAACAGTAACCACGTGACACAAGCCTATGTATAACGTTACTTGCATTATTATTAAAGCTCTCTTTTATTACACCTCAGCGGACCTCCTGAAAACCACTGAACCCTCCTAATTCTTCTATCAAAATACCGGTATTACCCGTAACCACTATTAAAATATACCGGTTATACCGGTTTCACGTGCAATTAACCCACCAAAGGCCCGGAATGGCCGATTCCGCCTTTGTATTGGCAAATAACGATATTGAGATACGTACCTACTCACTTCAAATGATTTACTTTACTTAAGAAAATGGGGCTGAGGGTCTAATATCAATCTTTGGTAATTGTTATAGCTTCATTAATCTTTATGATGGAAAAGAGTGATGAAAAATAAATAAATCACATAGATTTTTTGATTCAGCGCGGAAATTGATGCCTAAATCACCAAGCTAGGTAATTAGATTATGCAAGTAACATGTAACTGAAACACGAATACTATGCATTCTAAATTACCCTAATCTTAACCGGTATTGTACTTTAGGGTATTATGGGTTTGTAATCGATTCACGCCTCCTATAAGCAGATCACGGGATTAACTTTACTGGACCAAATTCAATGAAATGTGATCACGACTGTTTTCCAATGTGCAGTAGACATTATTCTGCCAGATCTATTAGGCATGTTTTCTCCTTTAAAGATGGCTAAGGAGGTAGTCAGAGATATGTCCAAATACACATCAGTCGGACCCAGATTTTGTAGAAGTTAATATTCCATACGTAACAGGTTGCAAGCCCATCGACGCTAACTGGTTTCCTCACGATCTTTTCCCTGACCGTTTAGTGCTCGTGTGCTCGTGGTATCGAACCCGTTACCTCTGCGACTCAAGCGGGCTTTCACCCACTGCGCTACTGAGGTCGTTAAGTCACTAAGGATAGTACTCGTCCTATACTATAGTACTCGTTCGTTCGTTCGTATGAGCAAGTGGTCAACTCCTATAGTGCTAATAGTAGACATTAGTTAGGGTGTTATACGTTTGTAATCGATTCACGCCTCCGTTAAGCGGATCACGAGATTACCGGATCCGGTAAAAATGGACGATGAATAATCCTGTTTTACGTTTACCGTTTTAATAAACGGAAAATGAAGCGAGAAATACAAAATAAGATGCAACTTTCTTGCTTTTACCGGATTATTTGTAATTTTCCCCATTTAATAGCAACCGTAAATTTAATATTCCATACGAACCGTAAACGAAAAAAGAGATATTGGAATTTTCCGATACTCGCTCAGCAAAAATTATTCATCATTATCATCATCTTCAGGTGGATAATGTTCGTTTCCATTATTTTATATGCTACCAAAATGCCTAATGCTAAAATGACCTCAATTCTTTTATTTTTTTTAATTTTATTTTTTTTGTTTCAGGTATGTTACATATTATTATCCATCATCCAATAACAACACCGTTGTGCTATGACGACGTCCGGTAAATATATCGCTCTCTTTTGCGGTTGCCTGATCAGCTATTGGTCATCAGATATTGGTAAATTTATTGTAATTACAATTGCATGTTTTTATGGATTTTAATTAAGTTTATTTAAAAAATCCCGTTAATATTTTTAAATATGTTTTCAAGTCGCGATAGTTTAAAAAGTTTTAATTAAGTTATTATATCTCGTATTTATTATTTAATTAAGCTTTGAAGATAATTATGAAAATATGTAAAGTGACTTACCTATGTTATGTAATATAACTCTATGGTGAATAAATGAATACTGAATACTAATACTGAATACTGAATACAGCAACACAGCATGACCTAGCGTCGTTCGACTAACCTTCATGTATTTGGTGGATGCCACAAAAGGAAATTGTCGTGCCGGTAAACTGTATAAAATAAAACTTCCCAACAACTTGATGCTAGCATTTCTAACAAAGACACAGCGTACAGTTACACATATCGCAACAATACGTCTTAAACGCTCAGTCCCGAGAATACCGGTGATTTCGGTAATGTCGGCCATTTTACCGGTAATACCGCCTCAGAACCGAGGAAATAACGTGCTTTCATACATTAGTCATTTTGCGATTTTTTTAAAAGTTATATCATTTCACAACGCTGCATTCAACGAATGCGGCATTTTTATTTCATTGTTTGTTCAGAAATTCAGTTTCGCTTCTATTTAGTTTTTCTTATTGTTACATTTTTGTTTGAGCGCAAGAAATGGCGATGCATTATCAAATTAACATTTTTAACGACTCAACTAATTGCTGAATTATTTTCTAAAAAAACTTAGCAGCTAGTTCATAGCACTGAATCTTACTTAGTCAGAACGGACATAATTACTTTGCAAAACCAAGATGGCCGCCACCTGGTTATTTGAAAAATTTACATAGAACTTTATTGCACGGAAAAATTACCGTGGCGTAGCTGGAATAAATTACACAGTAGTTATAAGTCTCCTCGCTCTTGTAATTGGTAAATCATAGTGGATTCAAATCAGCACGCATTGTAAAGTCATCTGAGTTGATTGAAGGTACTGGGGAGTAGCTAGCTATTTACTGGTCTTCCACACACTACCAATTTATATTTACACCGGCTGCCCCGGCTTTGCGTGGGTGTCTTCTATATTAAAATATGCATGTAATATACATATAAACCTTCCTTTTGAATCACTCTGTCTATTAATGAAAACTGCTATTAAATCCGTAGCGTGACTTTGTTAAATAAAGTCGTTTCCCGCCGTCCGCAGATGGGAAAGACCGACAATTTAACGTGCCCTCCGAAGCACGGAAGCGCTCAAAAGAAGATGCCACTTGCGGTCACCCATCCAAGTAGTGACCGCTCAGAACGTTGCTTAACTTCGACGATCTATCATGAACATCTTAGCAAGCTTCGCCACGAGCGCTTCATACTATCTCTACTAAGTATAAAAAACTATTTCGAAAATTCGAAGAAATTCCTTTTTACCTCTATATAATATAAAAAAAACAAATTTCTTGGTGTCCTATCTTCAATTACATGCAATGAAAATGTTTTCTAAGCTTGTAAGTTAAGCCTATAACAATAGATCGTGCGTGTACCGATATTGTACCGGTGAACCGATATTGTACCGGTGAACCGATATCGGTCGTGTTGCGGCGCGCTCTAACTTACCGTGATTGGTGACCTCGGGTTAACTTTACAGATTTTAGAGGCTTTAGAGGCTTAGAAATATAGGGTTATAGTGCTTCATTTATTTTATTTGATTGATCAGAGATTGGTGTAGCTAGGAAGAGTGAATCTCAACCATTTCACGCTGTATGCCATATGGATGAAATGTCACACAACATCTAAGAGAAATTCAATGCTGCGTCGAGTTATTCCATTTCTAGATTGGAGGTCCAACCAAAATAAACGTTTTTTCTTTCTTTCAGAAGCGATTAGGTAATTAAGTTTCTATAATGTGTTCTTAAAAAATATCTTTAGGACTTAATCTAGTTCAATAAATGTCATTATTTTGCCTTCAATACATTTCCCATGAACCCAGGTGTATGCAGACAAGATGGACAATATTAACAGCTTTATTTTCCCCATGACACTCCCCTGAAAAGTATTATCCAATCACGCCGGCGATTAATATCGTTTGACGCGGGCGGGATTAGATATTCGCGATTTTGATATTACTCACCACAGCGGGCACCAGTTACACGGTTACAGTAGACTAAAAAGCGCTCGTGGCGAAGCTTGCTAAGACGTTTTTTATAGATCGTCGAAGTTAAGCAACGTTCTGAGCGGTCACAACTTGGATGGGTGACCGCAAGTGGCATTTATATCTGAGCGATTCCGTGCTTCGGAGGGCACGTTAAATTGTCGGTCCCGGCTTTTAAGGTCGTTAAGCCATGATGGAGGCCTTTAGGCGGCCTAAAAACTCCGTCACCAGAGTTTGCCACTTGCTCATACGAACGAAAGAACGAACACTTAGACACACACAAACTTTCACCTTTATAATATTAGTGTAATGTGATAAAACAAGGTTTTAGATGAAGCAATCTAAGTGTAGTTATTTTTTGTTCCTGTGTGTTTATTTCTTTGTTTAGCAATCTTTCGTATTTGTTCAGTGCAGTATTTTGTTCTTCTGTTTTTATATACTGTTCAAGGCTGATTTTGCTTATAGGCTTTCAATTAATTTTGTTTCGGTTTAACACCTCGACGGGCCCGGCGCTTTGTGCCGAATGGCGGGAAATAGGGCTTATTTTTAGATTATATGGATTAAACATTTTATAAGGAAAATGCTATTTTTATAAATTGTTAAGTGAGCAACGAAAAGTGGAAAATTGGTTAAAGTAGGTCAATGAGAAGGGAATTAGAGTTTTACATTAAGTCTATCTAGAAATAATGATACTAAAATGTAAGTAAATATCCAAAAATAAATGTCAACATTTTATGCTTTATGATTTATAAATTAGAATTAAACGACTTTGAGGTAAAACTTGAAAGGGAATTTCGTGAAAATATGTTCTTTATTCGAATACTTTTACTTTAATTTTCGCAAAATTCAAACAGAAGTATTAACTTCCTTTGTTACATCCATTGTGTAAAACCTCTTGGAATTATATACCTTATATTTACAGAAATAAAGTCGTGGTTTAATCAGTCGGTTCGTTATCAGAAAGTAAACTAAACCCTGGTTTGCAAACTACTTTATCGGTTAAGATATTTTCGTGCTTTTCTGTGGTTTGCTAGGAATATGTAATAAGTCCACGTACTTTGTAAAAGTCAGTAGAACATTCAATTGATATGAAAAAACTTTTTAAATTATCTTAGCACTGAATTTTTAATGCCATCCAAAAATTTTAAAATTTGCGTTGAAACGATCACTTTATAATTATAACAATATAGTATGGTCACGAGTACCTATCACACTTATCACACTATATTATAAAGTTTGTGTGTAAGTGTGAATGTTTTGTTACTCCCTCACGCTCAAACGGCTGTACGGATTTGAATGAAATTTGGTACCAAAATAGCTATAATATCCTGGATTACACATAAGCTTTTGATTCCGGTATTTCCACAGGAACTATTCACCGCGGATTAACACCGCAGGGCGCAGCTAGTAAAAAATAAATGCAATTGAAACGCAAAAAATATGTTCACTTTTAAGTATTATCTGAGCTTCTTGATGATACTTGTACATTTACAATACATCTTTGGTGCTTTAACCGATAAAATCATCTTACTAATAGAATAGAATAGAATAGAATAGAATAGAATAGAATAGAAAAATATTTATTTACATTCACTCACACACATTACAGTAGGTACAGGTACAATTATTAATAGTTTCAGGCCTCGGCTTACAGGGTCCGTAGCCTAGTGGTCAGGCAGCTCGGCTTAAGAGCGATCGCTTGTATCTACGCAGGTTCGAATCCTGCCGGAGCCGTTAACTTTTAGTAAGATTTGTCATTTATAATGAAATTTACAATACAGCCGTTCCTGTTGCGTTTCACATTTATGAATTTATTTTTAACTTTGTTAATTGCCAATAAACTTTTCAAACTCCAACAGCTAACAATAACTTTGAACAAATAGGTCGTAGTGTACTACGGAGCCTTACAGGGCGTTGTGGAAACTTCTCGAAATTAACCAAATACGTGGGCTTAATGCCGCCGAACAAACACCATATTGTTCTACTTGTGGGAAGCGCGGCTTGCTTTGTGCCGGTGGCCGTATATCACGTCCGTCTTATGACGATACAAAAAAAAATCCCTGGTGTAGGGAGTCGCGTTGGAACAGGCATTAGAATCACCTAGCATGTAAAACGAAACTTAGTGATCCTTGAGGTCCTACAAGAATAAATGATTTTTCTTTCTTTCAAAAAAACAGCCCCTCTGCTAACTGAAAACTATATTTTGTGCCAATAATCGCAAATCAGCTTATTTTGGTTAATCTTGCGAATTCCGATTCTAGATGACTTTGCCTTACTTTTTATTAACATACTCTCCAGTCCTAGACATTATTGATTATCTACTATCTATTCCGCTATAAAACAGTGTAATGGTGTTGAAAATAGCTTTGTCAAAAGAAACCAGGATTAACGATGATAGAAATAAATTGAATACTTGGCATTTGTAATATGGCTACAGACAAGGCCCTCTTTAACCTGTCGGTGGCCCTGGTCACATAAGTAGTATATTAGGGGCCCCTACAGTACCTGATTTAAGATCTTTTGTGGCGGGTGGGACTTTTGGGGCCCTCATCGAGCGCGGGGCCCTGGCCAGGTGCCTAGTGGGAAAGTGGGCCCTGGCTACAGGCTCTGCTGACTGTGTAATATAACGGTAAGTCACTTTAACAAAACAACCGTTTAAGTTCGCAAACTCTTGTGTTTGACGGTTCGGGCCGGCCATCAATTGTGTAGTTTATTCCTGTTGGTGTTGCGAACTCAACAGCCAACAGCCAACTGTCAACAGCCATGTTTGATTGTAGAAGTGGCAGGTTGTCGAGTATTATCGAGTTACTTATAAATTGAGACTGTATTTTGAGCTTGTAATCACTAACACTAATACGGCGACATTCGATATTTCACAATTTCAAAACAATGCCTGTTTGGCATTGTTTTTGCGAGCCGATAATCTAATATGCACGAAACTTGGTAGGTATGTAGGTAGGGCTATGGCAGTTTGCTGGTAATCTAATGAGCTTCATCGGTGTAGTGGTGGAAAGAATATTGGGTCCGAAGGTGATAAAAAAAGTTAATGTCGCACATTGAAAAGAAAAGTATGTACTCCAAATATAAAATGCTAAAATGACAAATAAAATAAAATTATCGGATTGGCTTGTTAAATAATCACATACTCTCAACTGTGGTACAAAAAGCCTTACAATATTAAACATATTTTTATTATCTCCTAGCTTTTTTCAGTCAATGCCATTTCTAAAGAGTTCTTGCGGTTCCAGTGATGTTTTATTCAGTTCTATATAAATATTTTCTCAACAACCATCAAAAGCAGCCTGCTTGAAGTTAAACTGACAGACAGATGAGCCGTAATCCCTTAATTTATTTATTTTACCCTTTTTACAGCAGACTGCTGCATAACGAAATTAAATGTGCCCACTTAATTACAGAGAAAAATAATAGCTTTCGCTTGGAACGAGCTAGCCCTTAACTGTGGTTTCAGCCGTTAAAGAGAAATGGAGTGAAATGAAAGAAAGAAAGAAAGAAATAATGGTGGTACCATGCTAAACCATACAAATATAATCTGTATATCTTTTGTAAAGATTCTTTACTGTCTTTAAACAATCACTGCTTGGTTAAGGCGTGGCTGGGCAGTGGGCAGGCAATGTGTTAAATAAAGTATCTAATTAATCCATTATCTTGTTCAAGTTAGAATGAATTAATTAGATACTTTATTGTACACAGAATATACCCACATAGAAATACAACTTAAAAATAAAGTATCTTTGTAAGCTTTTGAGAGCTTACTTTATTATCATCAACTCATCTTGTGGGCATCTGCCAAGTACGTATTTGGATTGGTTGGACATACCTTTGACTACCCCTTTAAACGTATTTAAAAGAAACATAAAGTTGTTTGGACTTTTATAATCACACAAGCAAACACGTTTACTATAACTATGTATATAAAAATGAAAATGTCTATCCGACAGTAAATGCAACGAGAGATTAAATTTTAAAATAATTTAATTGCTGGCAAACGGATTCTTTTTGTGCTTTTGTACAAGATCGCTTCACCGCCATTTGCGAAATGGAATATTTTAAGGTATTATGCTGTTAGAGGTGTTTTCTTACAGTATAGAAGCTGGGACTTTTTTGACTCCGAATTATATCAAAGTCGTACAATAAGTATTATAGTAATGAAAATAAAGTTGAAATTCGTATGACACTGAAACTGCGCTTCGCTTCGCTGCTCTTCGATGCTCTTTTGGTGTGAGTTGAGCCTTATACTATAACCCTAGCTGCGTCGAGTTAGTGTGAAATTCCCCAGCGCCATAACGAATGCGTTAGAACAAATTACATTGACGTTAAACTCAAAGGCAACGTCAATCGCTGACGTTAAATAAAAGTACGGGACAGGCTTTTAAAATCCTTCAGTTTACTTTTTTATTTTGTATCGATACACGACGCATCAAATGCATTGGCTTTGTTGATGGATATATATAAAATGTACATTGTAAGTGCATTGTGTTCGGAAAACTGTTGAAATTCTAGCTCTACTTTTTGTTTAGAGTTTAGAACGTTTCTATTGGATTGTTTTTGTATGGTGAGGTATAATTCTACGAACGAACGATTCTAATGATTAAATTGTGTGATAGACCATCAATGTCTTGTGTCCAGTTGAGTAATCTCAAGATCGTTTAAACGTTTCTTTAAACAATCAAAGTTCATTTTAACGTCATAAAAATCTTTTAGGGGTTGGCAGTGGCCAAACATTTCGCTTTAACTACGATTATAGAGAAACTTTCGCGATCAGAACACATTATTAAACATTATACAAACGGGTATTTTATTTAAGGTAAAATTCGTGATAAATACCCGTTTGTATATTGTTTTTTTATAATGATTTTAAACATCTTATTAAGACTAAAGCTTTTAAAAACCTTTGAATGTTAGCATTTGTATATCAGTCGTTTTTTACAAGAAGTAAAGCAATTATTCTAGAAAAATAAATAGCTTTGGGCTGCGTTGTAAATTAAATTAATTTAACTAATAAGAAGTCTAAAACCAGCTGATGCGAGCATCAGCCTGCTTCATTCATTTACCAGATTATGTAATATTCATTAGAGCTTGATATAGCTTTGATTAACTGCGTTGGTTACATCTTTGTAATATTTAGCAACATATTGCATCGGATATTCGGAAGCCCGTGGTTTATTCAGCTCCAAATGTATTGACCTGGTTATTCTTCCGACGAAAGCATTGAATTCTAATAGAAATCAGTGAAAATACTAAAAAAAAATGCATACCGAGAAATATAGAAACCTCCCCTTTTTTGTGGTTTCAGACAAATCTGATATTAGACAGGAGAAAGGATCTAGTCATTCAAAGGCATATTTCATGCTCCTCATAATTTATTCAGAGCGTGACATGAAGGCTCCATTTACAATCTTAAATAACACGACAGATATACACAAGAAAACATTATTATATTCTTAAATTACCATTTACATGATGCCATTTTCTTGCACGTACCAAAGCAATAATTGAATGCAATAAATAAATGCAATAATTACGCGCACCTAATTGAGTTTTGTTCAGTCAACATCTCAATTTGTGTTATTTCAAAAGAAACAACAAAGTCTACGTTATTAACAAAGCGTAACATCTTGTTTAAGTATTTAAATAAAACATTTGCAATTAAACACAAGAATGGCCAACTTCCCCAACTCCGGGATAGTTGAACACGAAATATTTCTCAGCTAATTAACTAGGGTTCTTCGCGCAACTTCTGATAACCGAAGAAACTTTAACCACAGGATAAATACTACTTTAACCGCACTTTAAGGTACAATTGTAAATAGTCTTAAGCGTGGAGCCACTTTGAAGTTATTTCAAAGTTAAAAGAGAAAGTTGGACAGAGATTCAGCTGGTCTTAATTAGGATGTCTGTTGCGAAAGTACATGTCACAATACAAATAAACCAACATGCTCACGGCTGTTTACCACAAAATAAATAATCAAGGACAAGTACGACGACTACGACGCAAGAAAGTACATGCAACAAGCGACTCGTGCCTGTCGCTATAAGTGCCTAAACTTTCCATTTCATTCTAACAGAGTCAACTGTTTTAACTCTATCACTGTCACGCGCGTTAGAAGTAGCGTAGTCCTGTCGCTATAAGTGCCTAAACTTTCCATTTCATTCTTACAGAGTCATCTATTTTAACTCTATCACTGTCACGCGCGTAAGTAGCGGACATAACCGGTTTTTTTACCCAAACAGCGTAGTGGGCTAGGCCTGTGTATACTAGTAAAGGAAGAGGGTAGGCAGAGTGGCTACTTGTGGCGGTCACTTCAATCTTTGTAAGTGGCAAGCCCCAAGCCGAACCGTGAGATATTCGTCTGCGCTGTATCCTTTCATAGAAATATCGTGGCTTCCAAGATTTATTTATTTTTCAAACCAAATTAATAATTAAAATATATTTCATGAAATATATTTTATATTTCACAGAGTTCGAAATAAAATACCAGTATAGAAGGTTCTATATATTCGCAGCTAGACAACACACAGAACCCATTCTAAAACTGCCAGCATTAAAAGCCAAGGCAAACCACGGGTCTCCTCAAAACCACGGGTCTCCTCAATGTTGGTTACATCATGATTAACGTCCCCACTTTATCCTGGACCACGTCACGGTACTTGACTGCCAAGTTCTGCCCGGAGGTCGAGTTGAAGTGCGTGGGGTCGAATCCTCAAGTGTTACTTAAAAACTTCCACGATTCAGAAACTTTGAAATAGGACTACGGTCTGCTGATTATTTGCTAAATATTGAATCGGTGTCAATGAAGAACACTTGATATCATAAGCATAACAGTAAAAGTAATACCTTTTTAGCCATTTTAAAGAACTTGCGTCTCTAAATTTCAAATTGTGGTTGTGAATAAATTTACAGTTTACTAACCAAAAGTGGTCTGATAGAACAGTTTCATCCTCAGCTTAGATTTTATTTTTTCTAGAATATTCCAAGCTCTTGACAAAAAAGGTTCCTCGCAACCGGGCTCAAATTTGAACCTCTACCTTATTATCCTACCTCACTACCAAAGCTCACTCCGTCACCAGAGTTGGCCACTTGCTCATACGACGAACGAACGAACTACCAAAGCTACTCTCAAAGGTTCATTATGAAAAAGTAACCCAGTTAATGCAAATTAGTAACTGTAAATATAAGAGTCCCAAAACTAAGGGCACCTCGGTAGATCACTTCTAGACCTTTATGTGCCGAAACTAATTAAATAAGTACTGTTCAACTTAATTTAAGTTTAAATTTAATTTGTCACCGTTGATGGAACTTCTAATGTTACTATAACAGCTCATTTGATTCAATTAAAAGGCGTAACTAATTAGATGATGAAGCTACTTTTTTTAGTAGTTTTGTTTGTGAATATATCTTAGACATTCATCATCATCATTGGCAGCCAGACTTAACCATTGCTGGGTATAGGTCTAACAAATCTGGGTATTCAAAAGTTATACTTCATTCAGTATCTCTAGGATCACATTAAAACGGCTTAGAAGCTAGGTCAATTGGTGGCTGAGTTTTAAGGCCGCCTAAAATCATGGCATAACAAATTAAAAGCCAGGACGAACAATATAATGTGCCTTAGCCCAAAGTTTCACGAGCACATAAATTATGTTTCCGTATCATTACGCCTGTTTTACCCGAATCAGTACCTTTGATTTTACCCCAAAAACTTGAGTCCTAATCTACCCCTATTAAAACAGCGTTACCCACAGGTGCTCAAGTTACCCTAAGTTAGGGGACACTTGACCTGCACTGGCGACCATTTGTACTAACTAATTTTATTTGTTGTTCGATAGTTTTGTATTATAATGGCACTCGATAACGGCCATTAATTGATTTTACATTAGTTTTAAGCCTTTTAATGGGTAGTTAATGGTTTTTGGTTATTAAGTCATTTATTTCAAGGATTTAGTTCTAGCTAGACCTAGATATTAATCGTCTTTGGCTAGACTAAACTTTAACCATTTCTAGCAAACTAATAATATTGCAAAAAATTATCTGCTTTTTATTTAACAGGCCAATATTTTACCTATTTAGGTTTAAATTTCAACAATGGTGTCACAATATTTTATCGTTATTGTTACTAAGTTGTTGTGGTTTAGTGTTTATAAACATTATCTTTGAATCGAACTTGACGAATTACAAGGAAATAAATCTCGTAAGTTTCACGGTCAATTGGAAACACAAATCTAAAGGGTAACTAGACTGGAAGTTCGCTCACTAGCTCCTGTTTCAAAGTGGAATACAAAACAGTGGTAATCCGAAGTTCCCAAGTTTCAAAGTCGGCAATCTGAAAGCTATTGTCGGGAGGCTAACAACCCTGCATTATGCAGCTCCTGGTCCTCGCAAGTTCCTCTCAAAGTTTTGATATGGCTCCCAGAGCATGCCCTCTGTATGCGATGCAAATATTTTTGAGTTTCTCGCTCATCCCGCTGAGAAAAATAAATTAAGTTTTGAACCCGCGTCGGGCGCCCATTTAGTGAAATGTTTATTTGAGTAATCGTTTATTATAACTTTTTTAAAATATTTTCAAAGTATAACTAACTTTTCATACAATAATATAGTGCTGATATTCAAATCACGTACATAAATATTTATTTGTAACGACAAACGGCACAAATAATTGATCATCACACGATTCTGCCCCACGTTGGGCGCCAATTAAGAGAGTTAATTTCAAAGTACAACATAATGTGCTTTAGATCGTCTCCAGTGTACCGAAATCTTTCGCCCGATAGTATAAATCGAATAAAAATAAACAAACAATTCAAACAAAGACAGAGAAACTGCAAATGGACTGCACCGCTGTTTAATTGAAACCGTTCGATCCGTTTTTTCTAGTTTTTATTTCGCCACTGCTAAAGGAACGGTGACCGAATAGACAATAAACTTCTTCGGAATGAGCGCAAAGAGACAAAGTGGAATTGTTGCGGATCAAAACGAAACTACGGACGGGTTTGTTTTGTTGAGTTTTGGAATTTCTATTCCGATGTGGCATTGTCCGAACTTGAAAGGCTTTCTGTGGATCGATCTGGCAATTTCATGATTTTTCTATTAAAATAGGAGGATAAAGAGTTAAAACAAAAATAAATTAATAAATTGAGTTAAAGATGACATGAAATGGAGAGTGTGAGTGCTGAGAAGCCGGCTCGTAGAGGGAAATAGGAGAAAAATACATGTTGCGTCTACCCCACGTGATGTTTGAACTAAATATTATCTTTAATTTGTTATAATGTTTTCGGATAGGTCTAAATAGTTTATGAGAGGTGAAAGTAATCCTATGCTAGGAGGCGACACCGATGATTTTTTACTTTTGTTTTTAAGTTGATTCAAAAAGATTACTGTGCTAAATCATACCTTCCGGAAACTTGGACCAAACTTCACAATTGAATGTTACCAAGTTTCAAAGATAAACTTGAGCAAATTAAACTGTACAATAATCGAAAAATTTTAACTTTCCGTTTGTGTTGGTGGTTAATAAAATTAATTATTTAAAATGGTAAAACAAATTTACTAAAAACAGACTAACTTCAAAATATTTAAACAGTGGAACATAGAATCTTCTATTTTGAAGTCGGTTTAAAACCGTATTAACCTAAGCTCTTCTCTTTGAAAAATAACTATCGCTCATTTGCTAGCGAATAATGGTAAAACAACTCTAAATCACGGACATTACAAACCTACAAACAGCCTATAATATTTAACACTTTTTCCATACCAAGATTTAACATCCATAAAATTCGTAACCATTTAGCTGTTATAAATTAAAACTTTTTATCTAAATCTCAGTAATAAGAATCCAAGAACAACTCGATTGAAGTAAGTGACTACACACGTTCTTGATCGATCTTGTTATGGCCAACACTACTTTAAGAACCTTATTACTCTGAAACATTAAATAAATATGATTATGAACACTAAAAAAATCTTACCAAACGAAAACTAGAATTCCATATCGAAAGCATATTTCTGAAATTCGATCCACGAAGGAAAAACCGGATTATGTTTAAGCACATTTGGTCTAATGCGAGTTCTATGTTCGCCTCGGGCTGATGCACCGAGTATGTACCCCCTCCCCCCGACTCGTCCCAACTCGAACTAACTCGTCTCAGCTCGTCCCGCGTGGATTTCGTCAGTTTTGATGCGAAATTTTTGAGTAATGCGAGTTGAACTGTTTGAAAGTGCCTCGTTATTTAGCAATCAATATTATACTGACTGATTCATGTGTGCATGGTGGCTGTTTTATTGCTATGGTATTTTAATGTTTTTAATGGAATGGGCAAAGGATGGAGACGATTGGAAGAGTTTCTGCTAATGATAACTGCCAGGGTGAACTGAAACCATACTAGACCACTGCTGTGAGCGATACCTGTTCACCAATTTATAAGGTTTTTTTTAAGTTCTATGAGTTTTTACTGTACCTATGAGTTCTGCTCGAAGTTAATGTATTTTATTTTTGCTTGCTCAGCATTGGGTAAAATAGGTTGAATTAGTTTTTTAATAAAGCCAAAATTAGAAAAGTTTTTTTATGACTGTATGTATCATTGATTAAGTTTCTTAAATGGATATTTATTTTTTCAGGTAAACATCTAGAGACGTTAAACGAGTTTAGCAACAGAGAAGTTATTTTTGGTAAGTTAAGAGTGACAAATATTTGTTATTTATAGTATTGATAGTAAACCAGCCCGTTGTATACACTGAGGAGGAGAACGCAGGTTAAATTGTCCCAAATGCCCCACAAACCACACGTCTGTAGGTAAATCCGGCGAAGCACGCGTCGCGACATATGGTCCTCAGGCGTGCGTAATGCATGCCCGTATTCTAGAACGCACTCGTATTGTTCTATTCTGTCTTTTCTACACGGTTTGTGGTGGATGAGACAATGGTATATACTCAGGCCTGTGTAGGTGAGCTCATGCTGGGTGATGATTAATAATGATGATGATAAAGTGTTTATATACGGTATATGATAGGATAGGATGTCAGTTTGTCATAGTAAATTAAATAATATATAAAACGAAAATTCTTCGGTCGGCCAATCGGTGCTTACTGGTGTAGGGAGTCGCGTTAAAACAGGCAATATAGAATCACCTAGCATGTAAGATGAAGTTGAAGTGATACTTGAGGTCACCGAAATAATTGATTTTTTTTTCTATCTTTCTTAATCGATATTTTAATTTATAGATAGTCTGCATCTGGGTGTATATTTACTATTTGTTTTCATGCCAAAATTGTCCAGAATACGAATGTCGACGGACTTCCCGAGAGGCCCCGAAGCCGATACGGCATTATTTATGCGACCTGCACACGGCACAGGTCTGCGCTGCCTCGATAAACTATTTTAAGTTAAAATGTGAAATATCTAAGTTTCACCCAGTTTAAACTTATATTATTGCAGCTGGAAGGTTCTGATAAACAGTTTTTAAATTTTAATCCGCTTTCCGGTCCTGGAGAATAACCTGGTATTTTACATATTTTTAAAGTAAATTGGTGTTTATTTTGTGAGAAAGTATATTTATAAGCTTTAATACACAAAGCTTTACTGGATGTTGATCTATTATGAATTTATGATGTTGTAACTTTACTTTAGACCTTAATTCATAAAGATTTCTCAATTGAATATAGATTTAAAGATCGTTTTTTTTTCTTGTTACTCATATGCACACTTGCTACAGGCTTTATCGAGTTTCACAGAATACAAAACTTGTCACAATACAAAATTACTTTAGCTCTTCGATGTTCGAAATGAGTTTACACATCAGTTTTTTTTCACAAACCTTTGTAGAATATCACCAACTCCCTTGAACTATCATAACTTAAGCGCTTGTCTAGCATTCGTGGCTAAGCTACTGAACATTTAGTGCAAACATGGTAGTAAGCCTTGCGATTAGCCCGCAGTTTAAAAGACACACAAACCCAGTTCTCTAGAGTAAAGCAAGTTCAGTTTGCCCAAGGATGCATTATGCATCGGATTGTTTAGTAACTGCTGCGGATTATCTTTTAATTGCAATTTTTTTATCCACTTGAACGTCCCGTGGTACCTAAGTGCCACAAACGTTTACCCCAGCTTACGTCCATGGTACAAAATGGCCACAGACTTTTAGCTCTTTTGTCGATCGATTTATCTTTTATCTGTGCCTCTAAGTTGCTACCCCTCGATACTAGATGGTACTATGAACCTTTACCTACCAATTTCTACCAAAAAATCCCATACCTGGCAATAAAAATTACGACAAAAAAAAATATTTTGACGTCAGAGCGAGAGAACGTTTGTGCCGTGCTGCAAATAAGTCGTAAGTTCTTTTGATTTATTGTGTATTTTTAGGATTGTTATATATGTAATTTTTCCTTAGATTTTATGCGTGAAATAAGAGTAAAAACAACATATTCCCCTACACTCTAAAGTTGATTAATTGAGCAAAACAGTTAAAGTAACAAAACAGTCTAAAAATGCTACCATCCTTTGTTTGATCATTTTTTATTCTACGAAAATGTAGGTACGATGATTCATATTTTTATTTAAGTTTATTTGCTATTTAATAACGGACATTACGTAATTTTTTGTTTTGTTATCGCTTTAGTACTTTTTATGTGATAAATCATTTTATCGGGAAGATCGCGCAGCTTGTCACGCCACGCTCGCGGCGAATAAACTGGGACGTAAGTCGCTCGTTGCGCTGAGCGCGCTGGACGTTCAAGTGGTTATTGCTGTTGCAATATATGAATATTTTATTTGAACGCGCTAAACTTTGTAACTAGCGGTCGAATTAGGACAAGCTTTTCCATTTGATAGCTAGCTATAAAATAAAGTCGCTTCCTGTCGTTACGTTTAGATATGTCTTACGTCTAGATCTTTTTAATTTCTATAATACATTCATATTGTAGTAGATAAATCAACCGGTGCCGGCGGTGTGAAGGCCGGGCGGGTCGCTAGTTAATAATAAAATATAAAGATGATCAAACCACCCGTATATTCTTTATTTTAAATGAATATTGTCACTGAATTCAGTGTTGATTCACCGATCACAGAGTCCCATTGTTCTGAGATTCCGACTCAAATGCATGAGTTTTAGTTTTGCGAAACAATAAAATGTGTACAGGATTTACAGTGATGCTGTGAGATACAGCATCTGCGACGTAAGTGCATTAGTGTAATGGAAGCTTTATTCTCGTTTGTAAAGCATTTGGTGCCTAAGATAAGGATTGCGGCATTAAGCGTACGTACAGGATTCAATCCTAAGGATCTTAAATATATTTGTTTTGTTTTCGTATGTGTGCTTGGTGAGCGCCGACGACAAGCGTAGCTGTATCGATAAAAATGAAGCCAAATGGTTGCCTGGAAGAAATTGCTTTTAGCAATAAGGCCACCAGTTGTTTCAAATTGTTTATGTTGAAAACAATTTCACATAATATTATTATATGATTGTAGTTTCATGAAAGTTACCTTTGTAGTTTTTGAAATCAACAAAGAATTATAAGAGTGATTTTATGTATAGTATGTACTGCTGATGAATTGCTACGTGTGTACCTCCAGTTAATTGAGAACTAGATGCAACTTTAGAAATACTACAGCTAACTAGAAATACTACAGTTGAATGAACTCTTCAATCATTGAAATATTATAAATAGTGACAGATCTACTTACTCGCTTACATATAATATGTGAGTTAGTCAAAAGATTAGTAAAACAATATGAATTGTGACGGTTGTAGAAAACTAGAAATCTATGCAGAGACTAGACTATTGAGAATAGGATGGGTTATAAAATTGTTCTCTTTACTTTGCAAAAATGTAGACGAATAATGCATTAAGATACGAGTATGAGTAAGAAAGTGGAAGCTGAGGAGAAAGGAAAACACATGTTTTGCCAACTCTATGCAATGTGAAAATTTGAAGTAGAGATGAAACACAAACTTTTGAAACTATGGTTATAAAGTAAGTAAGTTCATGCAAGTGGCTAACTTTTGTCATGGCGCACGCAACTGTGTCAGGAAACTCGAAATCCAAGAACCATGGTAAATATACCTTAGTAAGTGTGAGACGCGATCGCGAGGAGTGACCACACTCATACCCAGATGAAGATTCTCCGGAAGAATCGAAACATTGTCGGTATCTAAATCGACGATAATTTTACGTGAGTAATTTCCCGTGTGCTATTATAATGTGTAATATCCCTTAGCGTTTTCAATGAGATTAAACTAAATTATTTCCCCAGGACAGAGCACCGTACATAAATACTGACACAACATAAGCATGAAACACTGCCTTTCTGAATCTCGTAATAACAACTGTTTGTTGATTGCAGTATGGAAATTATAAAACCTGTAGGTACTTGAAAGTTAAATCGTCGCATGACTGTTGCTCGATAATGAGCCAATTAAAATTCATTGCTAATAATATCTTGGTTTTAATATATTTCCGTTAATTTAATATCAAGGGGTAGAATTTAACATTCTGTTGTTAATTAGCTCACACTGGGGCCTCGCTCGTGTGTGTTCGGATAAAAAAATAATTTACGGCCATTATACCGCCCTTGTCTATGTGTGCTAATTCTTACTTTCTACTTCTCTGAAACTACAAATCGGATATATTATAAAATACTAATATTTCCTGCATTTGGTAGATATTTTTTTATGATTTTTTTTTCTAATAAATTAAAGATGTATTTATGTTTTGACCAAAATTTTTAACACAGAAGCCTAAAGTATTAATATATTTTGCATTTTTCACCACTTATATTTTTCATTTTATTTTCGCCCACACAGAAGCAAAATAACCCAACATGGCGAATAAAATCGTTACATCATGACTTTTAATAACATTAAAGTAAAACTCATTTTTATTTGTAGTTAATTGTTAGAACATAAACTGATTAATATACTCGAGATACAAATACTTTAAGACAAGTTCTGCCACAATGTACAAGTTGTATGAATAGACTTGTAAATTCGCAGTCAACAATAGGTAAATCGGTCCAGAATCAATATTGAACATTTAATTCTTCGGAAAGCCTCCCGATGACAATCGGACATGAGTCGGCCCGAAATTGACGAATCCGTTATATTGGCCAATTAATCGACTGGGCCTTTCATTTGAAGCTTAAAGTTGCACCACAAGCTTGTATTCTTTTAGGCGATCCGGCTTATTTTCTCTTTTATTGCTAGTCTTTGATGGGAAAAAATATTTGTCACTGAATTTGCTGTTATTATTTTTTAAGTTTAACATATTTACAGATGATCTGAATTTTAATTATAACCGTTATTGCAAAGAATAGACACCGAGTTCTAATATTGAAAACAAGAAAACAGTTTAGTCAAAATCAATAAAATCTTTGAAACACCATAAAACTATATAAAATCAGACGAAAAGTTTGGCTTACAAACCTTGCTCTGTGATTTCTGAAAAGGAAAATCTCAATTCATCTGCCATTCCGGCCAAGCTACCACTGTGCTCTCCGAAGGAGAGGTCCGTAACCGAGTGAAGGGAGTCGCGTTGGAACAGGCATTAGAATCACCTAGCATGTAAAGCGAAACTTAAGTGATCCTTGAGGTCCTACAAGAATAAATGGTTTTTCTTTCTTTCTTTCTTTCTTTCTTTCTTTAGTGTATGCAACTTGGCGGTGTGCGTCATGGGTACTGAACGCTTCAGGAAGTTCACTGCTCTTCATTTTTTTAAAATGACCGGATCTTTCCCATCCCTATTCGGGTGGGTAGCCTGAATAGGACCGAATTTATTCAAGTGAACGCATTCAACTAGGCAATTGGGCGAAATCGCTGCGTTCTAGCCTAGCAACTATTGAATGTGTAGATTGTGTTTCTGCCACCATCAAATGAAGTTTTCAGTATAATTTGTCTGCTTCATTTGTTGATGACAGTTTTAGTCGCAAAAACATCGGCGATTAAAGTGAATTTATTTCTAAGCATTTTAATTGTAATGCGTCTACCACCTTGCTCGGATTTTATTTATATTTATCGAAACATTATATCAATTAATTGAGTTATTTTCTTGACAGCATTAAACTGGTATACTTGCATGAAATCCGCGTTGAAAAGAAAAAAATCGGTGTTGAAAAGATAGATAGATAGATAGATAGATAGATTAACACTTTATTGTACACCACATGGACATTACATCAAATAACAAACAATAAAAATAGGTAATTAAAAAGAAGTACAATGGGCGGTCTTATCTTAAGATATGATTTTTTCTCGTAATATCTCCGCGGTTATTGCCTATGGAGCAACTGATATGTTTGAAATATTGATTAGTTATGTATATTAGACCCACATTTTTAGCCTTGTAAAGTTGAAGGCAATGGCTGCTCTACACCTACCTACACCTGTGTCGTGGTCTTGTAAAAATGTTGTCCTTTTTTAACTTTAACGATCAGAACACATTATAAAACGTTCGTTCGTACGTGCAAGTGGCTAACTCTGTCGACGGAGTTTTTAGGCCGCCTAAAGGCCTCCGTCATGGCTTAACGACTTTAAAAGCCGGGACCGACAATTAAACGTACCCTCCGAAGCACGGTGCCGCTCAGCTGATAATGCCACTTGCTTGTTCTGAGCAGTCACAACTTGGATGGGTGACCCCATCCAAGTTGTGACCGCTCAGAACGTTTATAAAACATATGCGAACGGGTATTCCCGCGACCACGGCTGGTGCAGTTAAATCGAAACGTCGGGCAATATTAAAGGTAAAACTCGTGATAAATACACCCGTTCGTATTATGTTTTATTTTGTAAGAAAGAAAAAATCATTTATTCTTGTAGGACCTCAAGGATCACTAAGTTTCGTTTTCATGTAAAACGAAACTTAGTGATCCTTGAGGTGATTCTAATGCCTGGTATTGAATATTGCCCCCCAATTAAATGCTCAACTCTTACTAGTTGTTATCCGTTTGACCTTCGATCTATAACAGGCTGATTGATGTAAACAAAATATTGAATATTATAGAATTATGTAAGTAATCAAACTTAGCTACTCTCGATCTCAATAACGAAACCTATTTTGTATTTCTTAGAAAGAAGCTTATATTTCAAAGCCATAAAAAACTTGACCTTGGATCCCTTCGGCACCGGAGACCCGAAAGATCTTAATGAAAAGTAATTTCCACGTAATTGAAAATATGAAAACGATACCAATAAAGTAGTTTTTTAATGAATTTGCAGTCTGTGAAATTTTATTATACCATCTACCGAGCGGTTGGTGTCATTACTTAGTTATATGGTATAGTTTATTTACAAAATTTCATATTAGGTTATATTTTATATATAAAAAATTGTAAGTAGGTACTTATACATATATATAGGTAATATATACAATTAAATGTTTCAATTAAATGTTTCAGTGAGAACCTGTAATTGGCTTTCTAGAGCTATTATTGTATCTATTACCTACTGTCTACTTTAGCTGTTGGTTTTCCGAATAATAGTGGCAATTCAGAGTGTCGCAAAAGCTAAACTAAATAAAAATATATATAAAAAGAATAAAAAAATTAAGTCCTTGTAAAGCACTCGTTGCTGAACAAACGGGTTTTGACGGACGGACAAACGTTTAACCAAATATCCTAAGGGTTTTTTTTAATGTACAGAACCTAATGCCATAGTTTTTCCTTTGGCCATGGCCGCTTAAGTTGAGAGGATGGTTTAGGTGCTGGGCAAGCCTCAACAATGTCCTAGGCTACAGTGTCCCGTTAATAGGGCAAAGATTGCCTTGACGCTGTATAAATCATCTAGTAAAGATGCAAAAACCTGAGTTAGTTTTACGAAACCTATGATATGAGATGGGATTAAGAAATCATTGATAATTATAGCCATCGATGTCACATGATTATGATTATATTGCATCATTTACCATCTCTCAGCAATAACCCATTAGACATAGACATGTATGTATGTATGTATGAGTAAGTAAGCGTTGGTTGCGTGACGACGATCGCACGAACAAATGGATGACCCGGAAACCTCAAGCGCATCAAGTTATAAGTTTTAGAATACAATGTTTTGTGCTGTAAGATCTTGTAACGGTTTTATTTACTTTAATCAAAGCGACCGGGTAGTCTCGCTATACTCTAGTCCCGCAGTGCACGACTCAAAAAATACCTGCCAAAAAGTTTTGCTATGCTCGCTTCGATGCGCGTAATTATTGCATTCAATTATTGCTCTGGTACGTATAAGAAGTGGCATCACGTATAATTAGGTGCTAATAACCTTACAATTTTCAATCCGTGTATTAATTTCCTAATCAATCATAATTTAGCCAATGAATTATTAACATCAGTGTTTGCCGTTTGAGCTAAAGGAAGTATATAAGTATTAAAAATATCAGTTTAAATAAGTTATTTAAACTATTCCTCTTCCTGTTCGTAACTTGCAGCGCTAACCTCCTCGCACCGACATCGGCAGAGCAGTCTGCGCCCGCGCATCCGTGGGAACACTTTCACTTCGAGAACGAGAACTATGTTTTATGCTACTAAAAGTTGCGTTTTCGGAGATCATTATCTTAACTGGATTTTATGTGTGTCAATGCTTTTGTAGAAACGGGCGCCTGAGCAAACTAGCCAGAATTAGACTTTTAGGTAACCTAAGTTTCAGTTTTTTTTTTTTTCGCGGGCGACCACGGTTGTTGTAACACAGCCGAAACGTCGGGAAATAATAAAAGGTAAATTACGCGATAAAATCCTGTAAATTTATATTTAAAAGTATGAATTGTGATCGCGAAAGTTTAAGAAAGACTAAGTTTCAGTTGTCTAATCTTTGCTTTGAAAATGCAATTTGTGTTTCTTTACAATGTTATTGTATAATATCAGTTTTACACACGATTTGCGCTATTTCATCATCATCATCATCATTTTCAGCCTGTGTCAACCCACTGCTGGGTGTAGGCCTCCTCCAATGACTGCCACTCGTTTCGGTGTTGAGCCGATCGCATCCAGGTCTTGTTGGCGACCCTAACAATATCATCCACCCATCTAGCAGGTGGTCTGCCAGCACTGCGTGTATTCCCCCTGGGATTATTCATACAATTTCATACAAACGTCTATTCTATTTCATTTGACATTTCTGATTAAGTTTTCGCGTTGTGTCGATACAAACGCGCAAAAAAACGTGGTGTGCGTGTGCGCAGGTTTTAAAGCAGAGATGTATGGAAAGTTGTCAAATATAGCAGAGAAAGTACAAAGCGCGTATATAATTAATAAATATTATCTTTTATTTATTAGTCGTTTCTATCGTATTGAAAGTCTGAGGAAATTATATGTTAATACCCCCTTATGCATTTTGGATTTGTAAACCTACTTTAGCTAAAACGTAAATTAAATCTGTTGCCTTTTCATTCATTGACATAAAGGTAACAAGAAAAAAGCATTCTTAAAATCTACATTAAATTTACAAATCTTTATGAATAAGACCCGATAAACCTACGTTAGTTATTTAAATAAAAATTCACTTATCCTATTCTCAATCCTTTTCAAACAATCATAGGTATTTTATTCGGTAGAATAAATTTCTTCGCTTTTAAAAAAAAGCTAGGCCCACACCACCAGGTTCTTGCCTGATTCTTTCCCTGGTGTAGGGAGTCGCGTTGGAACAGGCATTAGAATCACCTAGCATGTAAAACGATACTTAAGTGATCCTTGAGGTCCTACAAGAATAAATGATTTTTTTTCTTTCTTTCTTCTTTCTGTTAAAATCTTCTTGAATGAATGAAACATGAGATTTTTTTTACTATTTGTTTCTCAAATATAATATTTATTTTTATTATATTATTTTTTTGATTAGTTAAGATTATTTCCACTTTATTATATTATTTATTTGATTAGTTAAGGTTATTTGAGTAAATATAAGAAATGGTTACATTGAAAGTAAGCATCTTGCTACAGATCTAGCTTGCTCAAGGGGTCGATGACCGAAGGCTCTAAATGTCACGAGAAGCCTCCAATCACTTCGCCAAGTTTATTTCACTTTGAAATAATGACTGTTTTAAAACGGACCATATTATGTTCTACAACTTAAGGTGTGTTATAATTTCGACACTGAACACAATTTTTAGTCACCATTCGAGTGTTACTCTGTTATATAAAAAAGTCTTTAAACCCTAACTGTTTTAAATAAATGGTCTTCTCTTTTCATTGATATCAGATTATCTATCTTTGATAGATCGATAATTCCAGCCCACATCAACCCACTGCTGAGTATAGGCCTCCTCATTTACACGCCATTTTTTCCAAACCAGATGACTGATACTACTTATGTAAGTAACCTGAACCGTTTCTAAGTTTATGACTTTTTATCCAGCTGTTCTTCCATAGTGTCGAACCCGTATGTTTTTGTTTTCGTACCCTTCTGTAAGTAAAACTTAAACTTGTAGGTAGTATCATGTGCCTCTGTGGACAGACTACAGTCGCTAGACGTTCGCCAATTTATTAGTAGATGCTGAATGTCCTAATTCGGTCAGCCAACTGTTCTGCGAGTCATCAGCTATAAATAACATATTTATCTTATTCTTGTATTTATTTTATTCGACCCCAATACATAGCCTATGTACTCGTAGTATTTTATATTCTAACACCTATTTAAAAGTGAGAATTTATTATTTATGTAGTAAAAGTAACAGGCGAATGGCATTCACTAAGGGAGGCCTATGCCCAGCAGTGGGTTAAAAGTGGCTCATGATGATGAAAAGTAACAGAACTTATTTGATTATTTTAATGCCATGACGGAGGCCTTTAGGCGGCCTAAAAACTCTGTCACCAGAGTTAGCCACTTGCTCATACGAACGAACGATCACGCAATACTTACCTGTCTACCGCCATCTTAAAATCAAAATGTCATGTAAATTAAACTTTTTACAGGTTTCTAAGTCTTTAATCCATTGCCAAGCATAGTGCAAAGTATAAAAAGTGAATAATCCACTTTCGAACTAGACACGACCTTCAGCAATGAAGAGGCCGACTAAGAAGAAGAAGAATCCATTGCCTAAACAAATCTAGAGCTCAAATCAATCGACCTGACCTGAAAAGCTTAATTTCAGATAATTTCAATTTATACAGACTAGTTTAAGTCCGTTGGTTTTTAAAAGTTACACAGTTTAGGCTCGGGGCTACAATACGAGAATTAAGTAAATCTAATTATCTCATTTTGTTTTTACTGCTTGACCAAGGTCATCAGAGTATTGAACTTACTTTCATTTTGATAACTTTACGACAGCAATATACCTTCACAAGTTTCGACTGTTTATTTCCCTCGGTCAGCAATATCAATTGTATAAAACTCGCGTCAGCATTGTCAGCTGTACTAAGTTCGCGTCAGCAATAAAGTTACTGTCAGTGAGTGTCAGCGCTCACGCGGGACCAATGAAATCGTTCGGACATAAAACACAGCGAAACGTGTAAAAAGATCACGTTACAAAAAACATTGTTTGGCTTTTTGGCGGGAATTTGACAAGTCATGTTGTCTTTTTGTTTTATTTTCCGAAACTTGTGTTTTAGCGAATGTTAATGTGTAATAAATGTCTACCGCTCCCGGGATACACACGTAATCATATTTCATTTAATTTCATTTAATGTGTAATAATTTGTATTTGTGTACCTATATCTCATAACTTGAATTATAATAGGACATGATAGTGGCTAAATGCATAAGCCGTGCGAAGCCAAAAAAAAAAAGAACATTGTTATAAAGTAGAAAAGACGCAGTAGTCCGTCTGGTGTGAACCTGGCTGTTAACATTTTGATTCATAGCAATCATAGGTCACCTAGGTAAGGATAGATCGATGTTTGTTCCCTAGGATCTTCACGGTATTGGTAGCGTAAGAATCAGTAGTTGAACAACCTAGCTCCTAGACGCATCACATGATGACACATGCATGACACATTGTATACTATGATCTTAGAATGCATAATTATTTGAGCTTTTTGATTTTCTTGTTCATTGCAGGTATATAATGGTCGCATAAGAACCAGGAGAGGAATAACATAGCTCTTAGAATTGTTATTATGTTAAAGTGACCTGATTAATTTTTTTTTAAATAAAACGCTTTTTTTGTGTTTGGTTTGATGCTCATCATAGGTCTATGTTTATGAAGCCCGAATCGGACCCGGACTCTCAATTTCAGAGGCGCCGTAAATCAAACTTCCCTAAGCTAATTTAAAATAGCTGACGAGAATTTACGATGGTCTTTAAACTGGAATTGAGAAATATTTTTGTTTTGGCACCACTGACATTTTAGCGGGATTACTGAGTGGAGGAAGCACTTAATATACAAGTACTTAGAGCTACGGAATTGTTATTTAAAATCTTAGCAGATACTTACCGGGCCCGACTTTGTTGTTATACTGGTCGACATAGTTGAATAGCCTAGTGGTCAGGCAGCTCGGCTTAAGAGCGATCGCTCTATCTACGCAGGTTCGAATCCTGCCGGAGCCGTTAACTTTTAGTAAGATTTTTCATTTATCATGAAATAGTTGAATAACTACTGCGGTGTCTTAACATGCTCTGATGTCTGTAAGGACGCGGCGGTCGCACGCCGGCCATGTTCTCCCCAGCGATGCGGCCCGACACCACCGCGTGGGGATGGCCATTGGCCATTAGACCATTGCTAGTGTCATCAACAGCTGAATACTTTTGTGCTTCGGAAGGCACGTTAAATTGTCGGTCCCGGCTTATAGGCGTTATTCCATGACGGAGGTCTTTAGGGGTCCAGAAATCCTCCAGAATTAGCAACTAGCTCATACGAGCATACATACAAACAATAATATAATATTCTAGTCTTAAAAGGCTTGTGGTCAAACCATTAGAGCTTCTCTTTCCCGTCGAATTTTCTTTAATCCTATTTGTATCTTAAAACGAGCAATAACAAACCATCCCTAGCTCGACCGCAGGTACACACTCCAAACAGACCAATAAGAAATTTAGCGATACATTTGGCAATTTGCCGATTTTGGCGCCAAAACGGATTCACAGCTGTTAGGCACAGGAGGGACATGTTTTAGAACGTTCTGGGAGTTGCTGGGCCCGTGTTGTTCGACGATGCACGTTTATTTATTACTTAGGTTTAGCTTTGCGATTTTTGCAACGCGAATTCTCACTGCGCTTTAGATTTGTCGCTGCGTTTCGATGTAATTCGCTGTTTTACCTGTGTTCTTTCCTGTGAACAGTTTTTTGAACAGTTTTTTCCTGTGAACAGGTTTTTGAAGATACAAAAAAAGGCTTTGAGGATAATGGTAAATGAAGAATAAACATTGATGGTAATTTCGAAAAACTTTATGTGATATTACGAAAAAGATCGCTCAACTAGGTAGGTACCTATAGTGTTTTTTGTAAAGTTATGTACTTAAATAAATATTCTGGGACATTCCACACAGCGTCATCTAGTCCCAAGCTAAGCAATTTAATGCTTGTGTTATGGTAACTAGATGACTAATAACATAGATATTTTTTTTGTAAATACATACATATTATACATAGACAACACCCAGACACGAGACAAATATTTGCAGACATACAATCATTTGTCCCGCAGCGGGGATCGAACCCGCAACCTCTGCGTCTCAGGCGGGCTTTTACCCACTGCGGCACAGAGGTCGTCAAATAATAAATAAGGTAAATAGTGCATTCGTTTCTGCGAACTAACGTGATGATACATGACTCAATACCGGTTTTTCTAGAACTTTATAACTTTGATAAAAAGCTACTTATATCAAATAACATATGCGATTTTAATGTATTTTACATTATTCCAAATAGGTATTGCAACAGTTTCATTACCTGATACAAAATAACGACGCCATTCGACTGGTCAAGTTTAGAGGCGCATTACCGCGTTATACATTGTCGGTAAGTAGGTACTTAAAACGGTAATTTAAAGCGAATTTAAGTTCTACTTACAAAATTGCGAGGCAAATAGTCCATCCAATAAACGCATAACCATTGTTTTAGCTTTTCCGGGTAAAAAAAGTAAACAATACTGAAAAATAATAATATTTATGAAGTATTAGGTTACATAATTGTATCTTAAAGGCTCTAAGATATGGCTCTACCAAAACTTAACTTTAAAGGTGTAAGTATATTCACGCAATCCTTAGGCGCGGGACACGCAGAAAAGACGTAAGACGAAGACGGGGCGCGGACAGGGCGGAGACATGACACGGAAGCGACTTTTGAAATTATATAGAAGAGACAATACCTATTCACAGATAATATATATATTTAAATAAACTTAGAATAATAATATTACTAGACTAGACTCCATTTATAAGATCTTGCTAGTAAATTTTTCGACATAAGAAGTCCATTGTTATGTTCCCAGGATTCGAACCGACAACTTTTCGATCAAGGAATTTAAAAAACGATGATGCAACAAACTCACACCATAGCACTCGTTTGTTCGTATGAGCAAGTGGCCAACTCTGGCGACGGAGTTTTTAGGCCGCCTAAAGGCCTCCGTCATGGCTCAACGACTTTAAAAGCCGGGACAATTTAAAGTGCCCTCCGAAGCACCGAAGCGCTCAGCTGATAATGTCACTTGGGGTCACTCATCCAAGTAGTGACCGCTCAGAACGTTGCTTAACTTCGACGATCAAGAACGTCTTAGCGAGCTTCGCTCAAAGCTGATTTAATCTGGAAGCAATGAAAGGCGTGTAATGGGGTAGGCAGGGGACTGCTAGTGACGTTTCCATTAACATTGTCTCCAGTTTGCGACTCGGATTGCGATCGGCTCAGCCATTGTGGCGGGGGCTGATTGAAAATGCTCCTGCGATTATCGCCAACTCATAATTTTCTTTTAGCCTTGTCAATTGAATTGGCTCAGCGGAGATTGGATTGTGTGCCATTGCATTGTTAGACTGATGAATGTTACGTATTATTCATTCAAGACTTCATAGTAGCCGTGATGGCGTGGGTTCGAATCCGGCCGTGCATCACTGGATTTTCGTTTGGATAAAATTGAGATTTTGACACATGTACCTACCGAATGTGTATTTGGACATACCTCTGACTACCCCATTAGGATCCCCCAAAGGATCTAAAATTGCTTATAAAAGATCTAAAATAATTTGTCTACTATACCTTGGACTACCCCTTTAGGATCCCCCAACGGATCTAAAATTGCATACAAAAGATCTAAACGAATTTGTCTACCATACCTAGGGAATAGAGTCGATCATATTTAATTTTTTAGGACTTCGTATGCGTTTAAATAATTTTCCTTGTCAAATCTGGTTATGAGGAACTGGTTTTATATAGAAAAACAAAAAAGTCAATATAATTATATCAGATATGAGTTACCACTTCAAAAGGGAAAAATACACCAAACTCGTTTCAATCGAATGTAAACAACTTGACAAGTACCTATTATAGGAAAATTCCGAAACAAGTATCCACTATCCAGTCATCGTGTAGCCTCGAAAACCACCAAAAACTTGTCAATTTCCAATAGCTACATTCATGCATGCAACACTAAAATTGTCATATTCACATATTTGATATCAATCTAGATCAAAATAACTAGTTTTAGATTTTAAGCTTCTGGGATTGTAATCTGTTTTGTGAATTATTTAATAAAATAAAAAAAAATAAAAAAATAAAAATAGCTCAAAGTTCATAGATGACGTCAGAGGCCATACAACATGCTTATACCAACAGAAGCACAATAAAATTCCAAAATAAAAATTCAAAAATCGTTTTGGACTTCCCTAATACCAAAGACTTGTCCGTTCCAAGAGCAAATGGCTCGAAATGCATAGATGACGTCAAAGGCCATACAACCTGCAGCGTGCGCGTGCGCAGCGTACCAGCCGGTGCCAGCCTCCGCCCCGCGCTGTCTCGCTCGCTCTGAGTACGAGTTCGCAGTTTGCGGGTCAGAGAGATGGACGTTGAGTTGTGACCGAATTCGGACAAATATAAATAGCCTTGGATATTTCTTTGGGCCGAATTCGGCTTGTCATGGACATTACCGTCAGACTGCTCTGTGTTTTAGATGAAAAGGTGCCTAGTTTTGCTCCATGTGACTGAAACTTTGTATGAAGTATTGATGTAAAGTCTATACCTTTTTAGTAAGACTATACCTACATTTGTATGTTTTATATGTAGTTTATCAGTCATCTGGTTACCATAACACAAGCATTAAATTGCTTAGCTTGGGATTAGATGACGCCGTGTGGAATGTCCAAGGATATTTATTTATTTAACTAAGAAATTATTTTATCTTTTTGTACTTAATAAAAATAGTAAAGAATATGAGCAACAAACACAGTCGGTTCGAGTAAAACCTTCTTATTGGTGACTTTTATTTGTATTCCATCTAAATAAATAAGTTTCAGTGTGGTTCCAATCGAACTAAGTGATGTTCGCCGAAAACTTTGACTAGACCACAAAGGATACAACTCCTCTACAAAACTTCACTTACACTTTCACAAAAGTTCAACGTGTAGTAGGTACGTTAAATAATATTCAATTACTTCTTGACGACCGAATGGACAATTTAACGGCACAAACTAAACTTTGTATACTATTTTAAACGAAATCAAACGGGACTTTATCGCGTATTTATTATTTTTTTTTTTCATTCCTTGGACATTCCACACGGCGTCATCTAGTCCCAAGCTAAGCAATTGAATACTTGTGTTATGGTAACCAGATGACTGGTATACTACATACATACATTTTTTTTGTAAATACAAATCAAATCAAATCAAATTGTTTATTTGTTTCTCTCACAAACATAAATAAAAATATATAATAATTTTAAAAATAATAAAATAAATACAGTTAAAAAATTATGATAAATTCAAACAATTGTAGGTTAGAGGTAGGAACCTGTTTTGTGAGAGACTGGTGCCTGAAATAGGTATAAAAACCTGTGCTACAGGTCACCAGTGCCCTATACTCAACTGATTAACATCTAAACTAATAAATTTTTGAATAAATATTTATAAATACCTAATAAACTAACATACATACACAAAAAAATATATATATTATAATTAAAATTAGTTAGGGGACTTTTTCGTAGGCGGTGCTTCCCTATACCGTCTGTAGACTACTCCCGCGGTCCAGAAGTCCGGAGCGAGGAATACGTCCTTGTGCTTGGCAGCCACTCGGAGTACATACGACTTGAAGTTGGTCTCCTTCTTCTGCTCCAACAGCTTCAAGCCATGCACGAGTACTACGTAAATACATACATATTATACATATATATATTCCGATTTTATTTATTTATTTATAATCTAAATAAATCATTATAAAGCATAATCTGTATTATTTACTAACATATTTTATAAACTTAAATTTTGTTTCTTTACAGGTAAGGCAACAGAAAATTGATGTAGTCCAACATGGCCGACCAGATACCCGGTAATTCCTCGGTATTTTACATTTATATCCGCGGCGATAATCCGCATGAATAATAATTATGAATTATTTAACGCCAAGATTGTCTTGAATTAGCAGAGTGTCCCGTGGGATCTCCATAAATTTGCATTTTGCTTTCGGTGTCTTAGGCGTTGTCCCCACACGGCTCACAGTGAGCAACTGACTATCCGCAGACTCTGAGCTTACCGTCCGCTGCTCGGCTCACTGAATGAGTCGACGCCGCAAACTGCATACAGCACGTGCTATATAGACACTTCATTTAGGCTACAGTCAGCAGCTTACTGTGATCTTTATGGGGACAACGCCTTAAAAACTACAATCGTCATGAAAAGTTTGTGAAATATTGTACCATACCAAATATTATGGTCAAGAGACTTAAAACACACTTCTGACTACCCCCTTGCATATCTTCAAAGGATATCCAAAAATGCTTAAAGCTTCAGTATAATAATATTATACTAGAGTCTAGTAAAGTTAGTCTAGTAACTAGACTAACGTATTGTAGACATATTATGTCTACAGCATTCTGAGAGTCGTGATCATATTTTTTTTTAAACTGATCTTATTGTTCCGTGTGTGGCGTAAAGTTGGAAACAAAAAGCGTGTTGCCAGCTGTAAATAAACATTGAGCGAACTGAAGTAAATCCCGGCTTTCGGGTACATATTTGATTTGTCCCGCCTCCGGGGTAAATACGAGAGAGTGCAGGAGAGTGGTACACGTTGTAATCATGTTCTAATGAAGCTAATAAAGACGGGTAAAACATTTTATACATGTTTTTAACCCATTCCCGAAACACAGTTCTCGACGAAGGAGAAGGCCGTGGTTGTTCTTGAGTTCTGCCAGGAGAGTCAAATGTTAACCGCCAACCGAAATAAATAAATAAATATCCCTGGACATTCTACACAGCGTCATCTAGTCCCAAGCTAAGCAAATTCATGCTTATGTTATGGTAACCAAATGACTGATATACTACATAGCTACATTTTTAGAATAATAATGTTTAGAACATTTATTGAATATAGAAGAAAAAGAAAAGTATTCTTAGAAGCGGTTCTTATAATTTAGTTTTTATCAAAAGTCGTATTAAAATCTCACAAATGTATTTCAACAAGAGAAATCAAGTGTATAAATCGCGTCAGCTTATGCCTTGTACCGCTTATCCACAAACCGCGGCTAACGAATCGCTGGCAGCCACCATTTGCGGCACAAACATGCTAATTACAGCCTGATGCTGCGGAGTCCTTTGAACCAGTCCTCGGGTTTTTTCATAATGCAGGGAACTTTTTACCTGATTCGACCCTTTGTAATGCTGGAAACGTTTTATAATCTGTGGTCATTGATGGCGCTGAGATAGCTACTGGTATTTTTGTTTATAAAAGTTGTGTTGGCTATGCTTGCACAAAGAAATCTCTTGACCTGGGACATATTTATGAACAAATGTTCTTAAGATAAGTAGATAAGTTCAGATTAATGAACAAACGTTCATAAATCGTTGGTCTGAAATATTAAGATATATGAGTAACAAGAAAAAAACGTTTGAAAGAGTTGGGGAAGACCTATGCCCAGCAGTGGGACAAAATAGGTAAAAAAAAATAATTCCTTAAATCTATATTAAATTGATTAATCTTTATCAATAAAATGCTAGTAGACAGTGATCTAAGCTTACGCATAACTAAAACAATATAGATATAGATATAGCTACCTATAGATCGTTTGTAACGATCCTTAGGTGGCTCAACTGGTTCTAATTGTATTTTGTACAGTTATGTAAATATGTAGTAGTTTAGTTTCTGTAAATAAATGTTATTTAGTTTTTAAACAATATACACATACACACTTATAACGAACTTAGCCACACGAACTTAGTTAATAGCATTTACGCTCGTGGCGAAGCTTGCTAAGACGTTCTTAATAGATCGTTGAAGTTAAGCAACGTTCTGAGCGGTCACTACTTGGATGGGTGACCGCAAGTGGCATTATCAACTGAGCGCTTCCGTGCTTTGGAGGGCACGTTAAATTGTCGGTCCCGGCTTTTAAAGTGTTAAGCCATGACGGAGGCCTTTAGGCGGCCTAAAAACTCCGTTACCAGAGTTGGCCACTTGCTCATACGAACTTACTTTACTTTTTTTATTTACCCGACAAACCGTAGTTTACTGCTCAGGTAATATAGTTTTTGCTCGTCTAATTTGATTACGTATAATGTTTTTAGCTTGTAAATGCATTTTCACTTTAACCGACATAATCACCTCGATTCCAACACCTATTTAACTTCCTTGTGGTGTTGATTGTCAACATAAACTATCACTTTGTAAACAAAGCGCTCGTGGCGAAGCTAAGACGTTCCTGGTGCGTAGACAAGTGACAAATGTTTCGTATCTATTCTCTTTCTATTATCGCTACACCTTTGATTTGACAAAAAATAGCCTAATGATCTAAAATAAATGTCTACCGCTCCCTGGGATACAGTCGTGATCATATTTCATTTCATTTTTTCATTTCATTTGATTTGACATTTTTGATCGTTCGAGTTTTCGTCATTGAATGTCAATTCCTATACATTTTTTTTAGTTTCTAATCGAAAGCGATTGTCGAGATGTAACATGGCTAGGGCAGCTTGATAGATCGTTGAAGATAATCAACGTTCTGAGCGGTCACAACTTGGATAGGTGACCGCAATTGGCATTATCAGCTGAGCGCTTTCGTGCTTCGGAGGGCATCTAAAATTGTCGGTCACGGCTTTCAAAGTCGTTAGCCAAAACGGAAGCCTTAAGGCGGCCTTAAAACTTTGTCACCAGAGTTGGCCACTTGCTCATATGAACAATACATACATATTAGTAATTTTCGTGTTTTTGTTAATCATGTCTCTTTCGTAGTAGTCAGAGCATCCTACAATATTAGTTTAAATAATGTGATATCGTGGTATCGTGTCGGGTATCATAAATGACTCCCAGCCAGAGGGGATTGCACTACAACGGCTGATTGATTTAATTTCCGGCTCCGACAAAGTTACGTCTACGATACACGTACATTACATCATATCTCGTGTTTAGCTTGTCGTAAATATGTTACACGTTTTGGAATAGATAAGTGATTTTTATTTGTTAAAGAAACTAAACTACTAACACCCTCGGGAGTATACTCTTTCCAACGAAAAAAGAATTAAAAAAAATACAGTCAAATCAAACTTAAAATGTATTTATTCAGTACGATAATTTATACACTTTGTCAGTGGAACATAGAACCTCCTCCTTATTTGAAGTCGGGTAAAAAAGAACAGAAACATACAATTGAAAATATTTATATTTGAATGGTTGCGTTTTTAAAATGATGGGAGGCGAGATCAGTGTTTAATGTAAATGTTAACTCGAAACAGCATATTTAACGCGTTTACTGCCAAGCCTCTACGGAGTTCCGAAGAAGGGACAAGGCAGACTGAATGTTAATACCACACGAGAAATCCGTGAACAACAGCTTGTATGAATAAAAAGTTTTACAAAAATATTTGAAAGCTACTCCTATTTTCCAACGCTTTTGCGTTGAATATAGGTCCTTAAAGATCACTTTACAAAAGCTTTCGATAGAAGATGGATATTGAATAAACCCCACTGGGGAGGTTATTTAATAACTGTTACGCAGCCTTCTGAAAACGGCGACCGTAATTCACTGCCGTATTTATACCAATTTAATTTATACGCATTTTTTGATGGTCAGACGGACCTGAAGGCCTAAAATGGTGGCTTTATTCTAAATTTGAAATGATACTGAGTCAACTGTCAATTAAAGAAAATGGCTGATTAGTGACCTTAAGAGCTCTGCCTCATTGAGACGCCATGGCGACGTCGCCGGCTACGTATCCAAGCAGTTAATATAGAAATGTACGCCATGGCGTCTCAATGAGGCAGAGCGCTTAATCTCCAATGGTATTCCAATAAACAATTTATACCCAGTAAAATACTAACAGTAGAATAGTTATAGAATTTCAATTGTTATCACGAGTAGATTTTTCTTAGTTCTTTAACAATTGTCCTAAAAAACTTTCTTAATCAGAACACACCAAAAAAATTACATGTAAAGGGATATCTATCACGAAATTACGAATAGCAATTTGTCATTAAATACTCTATTAAAAGTAAATAAGATCGAAATTTCAAATTTAACAGTTATTGTTGATCAGTCGCCTGTTGTGAACTTGTGATATGACGATAGCCAGTTCTTAGATAATCTCTAGGACCTCTACAATGAAACAATCATCCCCTTTTCGTAACGGTACTCGTATCTTAAGGCTAAATGTCACCACACAAATTGGAGCTTTTAACAGCTTTGTAGAATGTCTCTACGGGATCGTCTAGGTTACAACTTTGATTATTATTTTAAATCACATATAATTTTGCCCAGTCAATGTATCATCAAGTAAGTAACACCGGTCAGTACCACCTTAACGTGACCTTCTTCTTCTAAAGTAAAGTAAATAAATAAATACGTATGAGCAAGTGACCAACTCTGGTGACGGAGTTTTTAGGCCGCTCTAAGGCCTCCGTCATGGCTTAACGACTTTAAAAGCCTTCTTCTTCTTATGATGCCTCTCCGACTAGCGAGGGTTGGCAGTCAATATGGCATATTGTTCACGGTCCTTAGCGCGGCGAAATAGTTCGGCAGCGCTCGCTATCCACGGGGGCAAGCTAGACCACGCTCGCTACTAAAGTGTAGGAAAAATGAAAAAAAAAAAAAATGAAATATGATCACGACTATATCCCGGGAGCGGTAGACATTTCTTTCAGATCATAAGGCATTTTTAGATCTTTTTGAAGATGTCTGAGGGGGTAGTCAGAGATATGTCCAAATACATACATATTTGGTACAAGCCCACTTTTTGCAGAAGTTAACTTTCCATACGTGACAGGTTGCAAGCCCATCGACGCTATTAGAGAGCTAACTGGTTTCCTCACGATGTTTTCCTTCACCGTTATAAGCTCGTGTTAAAGGGCATATAAATTTTTCGATGCGAAAAGTTCATTGATGCACGGCCGGATTTGAACCCACGACCTTCGGATCGAAAGTCGAGGTACGTTACTAATCCATTTGACCTACACGGCTTTTTTTAAAGTGTAGGATCAGTAAAAAATTATGAATTATTTGATACAAGTTATCCTACTTGAATACGCATGCATAGTCGCCCTACAATATGAATTGTGAATATCTTTTGTAACGAGAATAATAAGTTGTATAGAGTAGGGTATGAAAGCGCCCGGGGCTGCTATTTAAAAGATTTCCTTCTATTGCAAATATTCCTTAAGGCACCATGTATTATGCTTTTGATCTTTAAATGATACTAAGTATAACATACCATGACTATCCTTATTGGCTATTTCTAAAGAAATATTTTTCTAAAAAGATCTGAATGAATTTTTCAGTTGTAATCATATTTAATTTTTATTTAACATTAGCTGCGCATCTTATGCCAAGCTAGTGTTATTATTTATATTATTTATTTATTATTATTATTATAGATAGAAAAACATCCAGACCCGGAACAAATATCTATAGAGCATACAAACATTTATCCCGTGGCAGGAATCGAACCCGCAACCTCCGCGTCTCAGGCGAGCCTTTGCCCACTGCGCCAGAGAGGTCGTCAATTGAATCTATTAGGTCAACATTGTAGTGTTATCGTGATATAACTTAACCTGCGTCCAACTGATTGTACGGGGTCAATCGGTGTGCAATGTAATGTGGAGGGTCAATCAAAGTGTCGGGTCGCTGCAGTTGTCAGTGACCCCGTTGGCACCTCGCGCACGGTCTCCACCAATTGAATTGATTAGACTTCCGATACAGCTTAGCTAGAACTGCTGAGTTTCACCTTTTAAACCTTTAAAAAATAGTGTGAGCTAGCACAGATTATATAATACACTAGTACAGATGCCTCATGTAGAACATTGAAAACAATCCTGAATTTGCGGGCAATTCGTCGGGCTATCCCGTTTTACCTGTGTTTCTGAGTCAGCGCCATCTAGCGTTCATGTCATGTAATTTAAAATAAAATTACATGACATGAACGCTAGATGGCGCTGACTTTTGTAGAAATTGATCTAGGAAATAAAATAATGGGATATTTTATTTCGTATATATTGAAAAAAAAAATATTTAAAACAGAAAATGTATGATTCTGGCATAATTTTGGTGTTTACATGAATTTTCAGAGACATTATTTCGAAATCGCAACACGTAACGCTATCTATTATTATTTTTTGGAACTGCAAGCGTTTTATAAGGAAATGGCGCCCATGGAGCTAGTGAACTATGGTTCAATTTAGACGTTGCCGCACCGCACGCTTTGTATAAAACAAACGACCATCCGTGCGAAATACGACAAACGCACCATTTCGGCACGGCAGCCGTCCGACACGAAACTTCTAAATTTTTAAGCGCTCTGGATAAACTATTCTTCAGTTTCAGCAGCACAACTTCATGAATTAACGATATTTTTGCCAGGAGCTAGGCGGCGTTTTTCGATGAATTTCAAAATGCTTTTTTGTTAATAAATTTTGCAGTAATGTGTAGTAAGTAAATAGGATCTTTTCCAGAAGCCTAGCTATTCTCTTTGTGGCTGTGCATCCGTCGTCGTGAGACCGGCCGCTCTAATCAATGACGATGTTCTATTTGTCTTGAGCGGAATCACTCCATCAGTGTGCGTAGAATGTCAATCATCCACCCAGCCTTATATTGTTAGCTTTGTACTTCTCCTGTTTTTACTTCCAGTGGAAAAGAGGGGTGTTACAAGTTTTAGTACATCTGTCTCAGGTCATAGTTCTCATGAAGATAAACCGATTAAAAAAAATCATCAACTTTACCAGTAGGATCGCCAGGATCTCATTGAGTAGTCTGGGTCCTTCAGCTTAGTATTACAAGGTCAATATAAATAAATAAAATAAATAGCCTTGGACACTTTACACTGCGTCATCTAGTCTCAAGCTAAGCAACTTAATGCTTGTGTTATGGTAACCAGATGACTGATATAATACTTAGATACTTTTTTTTTGTAAATACATACATATTATAGATAGAAAAACATCCAGACCCGGAACAAATATCCTGTAGAACATACAAACATTTGTCCCGTGGCGGGGATCGAACCCGCAACCTCAGCGTCTCAGGCGAGCCTTCGCCCACCGCGCCACAGAGGTCGTCCAATAGACCAATAAACATGTACCAGGAAGCCATAGCTAAAAGTTAGTAGAATAGAGATACTTTGTACTGAATATTGAATGATCCAAATTAATAACATTGAGGAAACACTCAAAAAGTCCATTTCTCGTCAAAAGTAAACACTCTCAAATAAATGATGCCGAAGCCACTTAGAGTCGAATCAGAGCAGGGCCATTACGAAGAACAAATATCATTTAAGCTGGTGTCTTCTCAAAACGACTACTGTTTTATGAGGTACGTAACAACTTTATGGCAGTCATAAAAATACTGTAATATGTGAACGAATTGTTACGCTATTATCGACATATCATATCTTCCTGATTAATATAAAAAGGGACGAACTAGACGCCTTTGAGAGGGACTGGCGGACGAAGGCACTGGGTCGGCGTGACTGACGAAAGTGGGAGGCCTTTGCCCAACAATGGGACAGTATGGGCTAGTAGTAATAGTAATACTTAATTATAAAAAAACTGCATTTGGTAAAATTGATGTACCCCGGCACTGGACGCGATATTGTAACCCAGAAATGTCCCACTGCTGGACAAAAGTTTGTTTCGGTCCAACACTATTGCCTGCCACTGGTGGGGCTGCCAAAGCCAAAGCCAAGTGACAAACGCTTCGTTTCTATTCTCTTTCTATCATCGCTATTTCTTTGATTTGACATTTCTGATCGCTCGAGTTTTCGCCATCAAATGTCAATTCCTATAACATTTTCTTCGTTTCTGTTCTAAAGCGATTGTAGAAATGTAACATGGCTAGAGGTGCTGGTCATCGCGCCATCGGTCGCGTGGTCTACCGTCTCACTGTCTCGGTATAGTGAATCACAGTGAAATAATTCAAGTTCAAATCTACCATACTTTACTGCGTGTAATGATTATGGTTTTTTGTCTAAAAGTTATAAAATATAAGATTTTACATTTGGCAGTAAGGAAATATGTTAATTAATTTAATTTAATTTTAATGTAATTCACAGCGTTTTATCACGTCCAGAATGAATGGAAAGTGAACTTTTAAGACGATCAAACATAATTTAGCGAAAAGTTAAAAAGGCCCATTGACGGCACCACTTGGAAAAAATAATTATTCTTGTAAGTATTTGACACGAGAGCATTTATATTGAGAGACTCCAACTGAGGCTCTTTTTCAAACAACAATCTTTTAAATGGAGTAGTTTTTGTTGAAAATATAAAGAAATAAATAAATAAATAATAAATAAATATCCTTGGACATTCCACACGGCGTCATCTAGTCCCAAGCTAAGTAATTTAATGCTTGTGTTATGGTAACCAGAAATGACTGATAAACTACATAGATACATATTTTTTTTTTGTAAATACATACATATTATACATAGAAAACACCCAGACACGAAACAAATATTTGCAGATCATGCAAACATTTGTCCCGCAGCGGGGATCGAACCCGCAACCTCTGCGTCTCAGGCGGGCTTTCGCCCACTGCGCCACAGAGGTCGTCAAAGTAGTTTTTGTTTTGACCTCGCGGCAGACCACGCCTTAGATGGAAAGACGAGTTAGATGCCCATCTAAAGGATTGGTCCACAGTGGCCCAAAACAGGGAGGAATGTAGAGAAGGATGGGAGGCCTTTGCCCTGCAGTGGGACATTACAGGCTCATAACATAACAACAGTAGTTTTGTGGTCATATTAATTGTATTGTTATCGTGAAAATAAAAATAACATACATATTTTAACTCTTACAGGGCGTCTATTGTTTCAGTCTGTTTTATTCCAAAATTGTTCAGCCTGTAACAAGGCAATCTTGTCTTCACTGCCGGCATCTTAACAAGTCACAGGAAATTTTAATTTGAAGTGTCACCGGAGAAATTACACGTCGCCATAACTCGTGATGTGATAACGTGTGATTACATCGTTTGCACAGGGACGGACTCACGGCATTCTGGGGCAGAATATAAAATCTGGGGTTTGTCAGGTTAGTCGCTCTTAAAACTTAAGAAAACGTTATGAATATGAACATTATAATTGAACTACTATAATTAAACTTCTAATACTAATTACTCTAAAGTTCAGAAATTATAGTGAATATTTCGTATTTAGTGCTAGTAGAACTTGTTGACCTCTATAATTAATTTGCAAAGCACAAACACGATTTTCAACCTGTTTACCTTATTGTTTTGCAAATTAACAAAAATATGTGTGATTGTTAAATGTATCCATCCCTCTTATTTGTTTCAAGACATTTGATTATTTTACATATATTATAAATATCCTGTTCTAAATAGTAAAATAAATAAAATACCAATCGTTTATCTTAAGCCCCCATCTCCCCCTAAATCCGACCCTGCGTCGCGGTAGGAGGCTCCAAATGAAAAACCTGCGTTGATTTACAGCGCCGTTAATTTCCATATGAATATGAACGGCTTGGGAACGTGCTTGATGGATTATTACTGTCTATTAGAGACTGCGGTTTGTCTACCGTCCTTAGCGTGACAACTCAGAGGCCTAATATAGCTGGAAACTTTGGGGAACGGAACTTTCTTCAAAATTAGTAGAGAATTGGCTAACATTTTGTTTGAAATGAATTTTTTGTGAGTTCTCTTTTCTCAAGCATGGTATACGGTCTCTCAGATTTTCTAGCTAGATCAAGACTTTTTTTTTAATTCAAAATCGTTGAGCATAACGGAGGCCTACAGGCTAGACTAGGCGGTTTAAAAATTCCCATCTCCAGAGTTGATAACTAGCTCATACGATCATACATAATGAAATGGAGAAGTTATTACAGTGAGATTTGAACCAGCTACCTAAAAATCTTGTAACATATTCTATGCCAGTAACAGCTCTTGTAATGGCACTCCGCAGGCCCCTATATCACAGAGATAGTGCCATGACAAATAGCCATCTTTGTACCGCTATGATTTACGTCGCCTTATCAATTGTTTTAGAAACGCTGTTATCTTTCTCCTGGTAGATTTCTGATAGCAATGTTGTGGAATATAGTGCCACCAGTTTATTCATACATAAATTATCTCAAACTCAAAATGTATTTATTCAGTACGATCGTTTATAGACCACTTTGACATGTCACGTTCTTAAAACTAGGTGATTCTACTGCCTGTTCCAACACGATTCCCTACATCAGGGAAAGCCTTTACTCGGTGTATACCTATTACGCAGTACAACTAACTCGCGTTATGCCTAAGTCATATCACAATTTAGGCATAACAAGAGTTAGGTGTAATGAGGCTTAAGCATAACCAGAGTGTGACATACCCCGACATAGGTCTGAAGCAAGGAAGGCATAAAGCTATTTGACTGTTATGTTGTTTATTTGAATAAATATGGTAGTAAATGAAACATTGCCAGATTTTCCAACTATTCTGTGCCTAACGATCCTACTGAATAAATGCTTATTGCTTTTGTAACTGTATTAAGGAAATGACAAAACACAACAGAAATAGCTCAAAGATAGTAGATCTACTTATTCTCACGATATAATACTTCATGACGCTTTCAACTAAACAAATAGGCTGATGGCACTGTACTGGAACGTGGTATTTTGTACGTAAAAGGGTTTTACCACACAGGAAGGCTGGAAGGTTCGTAAAAGCCCCAAGTCGACGTCAGAGGTTGCAAGTTCTTATTTGATTGTCAGTAGCAATACGTTTACTCGTACGTGGATAGATTTTACTTCTATTATTATCTTTAGTACCTATAATTACTTTCCCGGGTGATATTCATTCAGTAGGACCTCTAGAATCACATTGAAGCGGCTAAAGAGCTAGGTGATTCTACTTCTTTCGCGACCAACACCTGGAATAACCATGCCAACAAACATGGAACTAAGTTTTCTTTCGATCCACTTAAATCCAAGAATTAAACAATTGAAAACTTTTTTAAACTATATGAAAAATTTACCCCTTTATCTCTACCTAGATTAAACCTTATTTTGTAACCTTTGTGTAATTTTTTTGAGATAATAAATCATTTTGTATTTGTATTATTTGTATTTGTAAATCTAAATATTAAAGAACCAATAGAACCCATTTAAACAAAATACTCGTCAAGGAAAGCAAAAAATACAGAATTTCAATATCCGGTACCAATACATATCCGTAGATTCAGGGTGATGCCTACAGCTTACGGGACAGTGTATAACCGGGTTAGTGCCGACTAATCCAACTAGCGCTCAAGAGGGCGATAATTACGGGCATCCTGCGGGATATCGCTTTAACTAGTCGCTCTGTGCTCTGATATAGATGGTTGCTTACAATCTGCCGCCGGTTTATTACGGCCGTACTACTAAATGAATGAATAGTTTACATTATACACAGCGCCATCTAGCCAATCAAAGATAAGACAATTCTTTTAGGTTTTGAAATTCAAATATCTTAGAACAACCATCTATGTTCAGTTTATTCCCACCAAGGTGTGGAAATCGAATCTATGACCTACAGTGCAGACTGAGTTAAGTTGAGTTAACTAAGTTAAGAGGGTTAAGAGGGAGTGAAGAAGTTGATTACAGAAGATGTTTCACATGTTACCCCAAAGTGGCTTTAGCTATTGACGATAGATTTGATAAGTTACAGTGGGGAGGTAGTGGTGGTATTGACTCGCGTACCGTGATCATCAATCCAAGTATAGCCATTACGGTTTACAGTTTATGATTTCTTTATTTCTCAAAAAGATTACAATAATTACTTACTGAGAAACATTACTGCATACTTTAATCATAACCATGTAATCCTTTTTTACCATTTCAAAATTTAGCACAATAATTGTCAATTCCAAGCTACTATAAAGGTCTTAAAGCCATAAGCCAGAGCCATGCCTGTAGTAATAACTCTGTCACTAGGTTTGCCTAATTGCTACAAATTCACGGTTAGCCAATATAACGTCCGTCATTTGTCGTGGAAACATCTTAGAAATCCGGCTAGAGTATAACTCGATCGCAATAAGCAGATGTTCGCATTAGACTTGGCTTTCGGGAATATGCAACGTGCGACTTCGGTCTTGTAAGCCATCATCATCATCAACGGTATGACTACTAACTAGCCTATTGTGTAGCCCAATGTTGGTCGATACATTTTATTAAATTGCACTTCTTTATTGTAATACTTCAGGTAAACTAAACACTCGCACTTAACATCATTTAATTTTTTTTATTTCTTTAATTAATTGAATTTTCCAGGAGATTATTCGAAATGAGCAACTATTGCAGAAAAATAAGGAAAATTGCTATAGTAATATGCTTGCATCCTGTTTAAAACTACTTGAAATAAATTACCTAGTAATTACATCATAGGTACCTAGGTACCTACCTACTTGTTTGTAAAAAAACTTTTTTTTTGTATTTATGATGGTTTGAACATTATTAGCAGTAAAAACGGGATATTTATGAGTTTCTCGATATTTTGGCACAGTTGCGTGCGCATGCGCCATGATCAGGGTCACTCAAAAATCCACGAATCATGGTAAATATCCCGTTTTTAGTGTTTGTAAAAATCAAGTGTTTATTTTATTTATTGTACAAAGGTATGTTAATGGTTTTAATTAATATTCCGTTAGCGATGTTAGCAGTAAAGATAGCAAGAACGTCTCAACGGGCCCATCTACGTAATAAACGTGACGGGTGGCAAGCCTCACCCCGCTCTCTCGTGTTAATCTTCTGAATATAATCATCGCAGTTGAATAGAGTAATTACATGTTACGTTAGTTATGACTGGTTCTTTAAAAAGCGGGGAACGCTACTTGATGGACGTATGGCACAAAAAAGGTAAAAGGTAAACAATGTAATAACTTGTAGCAGTGCCATATTAACCCTAAGGCAAACTAGGCATGTGCCTAGGGGCGCCAGGTATCAAGGGGCGCTGCGCCCGGAATTTTAAACAAAAAGAAATAGTTTATTTCAAAATTAATTGTCTTGCACTATCGCAAAAAAACACACAGAACAGATGTAAGACGAGGACGGAGCGCGTACATTATGTCTCTTACGCGTCCTTTACGTTTCATACAAAATTTATTGAGGCGTCTCGCGACGCAGAACTTATTTAAGTTCGTATTAATGCCTCAAGAGGAGAAGTTTCCTAAACTTTTTGTTTTTTTTTATTAGCAAGATCTTAAGAATCTATAATAAGTGGTGAATAATTATGAATTCTGTTTTTTTTTATTATTTAATTATATTTTAACGTGTACCTATTTACCATTTGTTTAAAAATAACTTACTAAAATTATTTAATTTGTAATGTCAAATAATTTAATTATCTAATTTATTTCAATATCTTGTGAATCAATTTATATTATTTTTATTTTTCATCATTTTATTCGGTTTCTTTTTTTTATCTTTTTATATTTTTTGTACACATCAAAATTGATTGTGGTTTGCGCCTATAATTGAGGTGGCACTTAGTTTTATAATTATTTTTAGTCATACAGTTTATTACATGTAATGGTGTTCACTTTGTTGGTGCAACTGAATAAATAAATAAAAATAAATAAAAATAATTTTTTGAATATCTTGAAAAATGACAAAGTTATTCAACTTTTACACACAGGATCGGAAACTATATACCGGGGCGCAGCTAGTAATTCAATAATTCTCCGTAATATGACGGTAACTTCTCTTTTAAAACGGCACTAAGTGTCAAATTCGCGATATTAGTTAGCGATAGCTCTTCGGAGAATTGTTAATTTGATTTATTATTGAACTTTGATTGTGATGGCTCGTGGTAATATAATATTGATTTAGTTATGCAATGGACTTTGATGGTATAATATATTATGTAATCGCAGAGCTGACAGATATCAGCTCACGTGTTAACAATTATTCCACGATATATAATATTTCCTAAAAATTTATTTTATTTTAATAAATAACGTCTGTCAGAACGGTTGCAGATTCGCGACGAAAAGCTATTGAGTGATCAGTGATCAGTGATCCGACTGATCAGCACAAATCATCAATTAGAGCTGAATGAGTCGGCCGACCCCTGGCGAAGCGCTAAATGCATTGATAGAATTGTGGCTTAGGGTTACATCAATATTACTGTTACTGTAAGCTATTATAAAATATCAGATTTCTTTGATGACAAAAACGCTTGGGACTAAACGTGCTCCGACTCAGTTTATATTTACTTAGTATTAAGATTGGACCGCTGAAAAAAAAGCTAGGCCCACACCACCAGGTTCTTGCCTGATTCTCTCCCTGGTGTAGGGAGTCGCGTTGGAACAGGCAGTAGAATCACCTAGTTTTAAGAGCGTGACATGTCAAAGTGGTCTATAAACGATCGTACTGAATAAATACATTTTAATTTGATTTGATTTGATTTGCTTAAAGGGTATAATTATATTTGTATTATTTAACTACGAGTAACAACCTGGCAGGTTTTTCTTTTAGAGATATAAAAGAAAGAGAAAGAAAGAAAAATAATTTATTCTGGTAGGACTTCATGGATCACTTCAGTTACGTCTTACATGCTAGGTGATTCTAATGCCTGTTCCAACAAAAAATATTAAACAAAACTTCTGTAAGCTGCAAACGATGTTTATCTCTTTCTTTCGTGGTTCGTAGATAATTATAGCAATATAGGTGATCTGTCGCCAACTAAACAAAGCAAGACTCATGTCATGATTACTGAAATAAGTATAATTTTAAAGTTAAAATCCTTTATAGTTTCACTATACATATAAAACATAGTAAACGTAGTCGTTACTCTCACGGTTCCCAAAAAACCTCACCCTGTACACTCATCCCGAAATCGAAAAACAACATAGAGCGTCCCCAATAACGTTAGTTCTCGAAATGCGTCCGAATGTGCTCGAATGTTCCTAAATGTTCGAATAGGCAATCGGATTAATTCAATTATGTATTGCTAAGAAAAGGGCGGTGAACGGCCACCTTCGACAATTCTCAGCCTCATGTTCCCGAAACGCATCCACCGTTATTTACCGTCGTTAGACTTTCTTAGATCGTTGCAGTTAAGCAACGTTCTGAGCGGTCACAACTTGGATGGGTGCAAGTGGCATTTAACGCTTCCGTGCGTTGTAGGGCCCGTTATATTGTCAGATCCGGTGTTTAAATTGATAAGCCATGACGGAGGCCTAATAATACTCCGTCAACAGAGTTAGCTATAGGCTCATAGGATCGGATCATCGGCTCATTTATGGTATATTAATAACCAGTGGAAAGACCATTTGCTTTCAAGACCTGTATAGAAGTGGACAAATCTGGTGACGTGTCTCTACACGTCATCAGATTTGGCCACTTGCTCAAACTAACGATTACGGACGTAATTTAACTGCCACAGTTTTAAAAAGACATTTTGACAGTAGTGTGTGAACTGTGACAATGGTCCAGCCAGAGGTCATATCCCTTCTATTTATATATTAACTCGATAGTGACCGTTAAGAGCGCGGAATTTAGGCGTCACGCTTCTGATTTACTGAAGGTTCGTGTTTCAATAAAAAGTGCTCTTTATATAATAAAAATAATAAATAAATAAATATCCTTGGACATTCCACACAGCGTCATCTAGTCCCAAGCTAAGCAATTGAATGCTTGTGTTTTAGTAACCAGATATATGACTGATATACTACTTATATACAGTTTTTTTTTGTAAATACATTCATATTAAACATAGAAAACACCCAGACTCGAGACAAATATTTGCAGATCATGCAAATATTTCTCCCGCGGCAGGAACCGAACCCGCAACCTCTGCGTCTCAGGCGAGCCTTCGCCCACTGTGCCACAGAGGTCGTCAATCTATATCACTTTCACAAGTGCTAATCTATCACACTAATATTATAAAGGTGAAAGTTCGTGTGTGTCTTAGTATCTGGACGGATTTGAATGAAAATTAGTACCAGGACAGCTTATACCCTGGATTACAAAATAGGCTACTTTTAATCCCGGTATCCCCACGGAACGGGAACTTTTCACCGCGGGTAACACCGCGGGGCGCAGCTAGTCTCTATATAAAACAAAGTCGAGAACGGCTGGACCTATTTTCATGGTTTTAGATCTGTTGGATTGGTCTCCGACCTGAATAGCAGAAGGAGTAATAATAACAGAAAATTAACCAAAAATAAAACAAAAGACAAAATATTTTCCTATACAAAATGTTCTCAATGACAACAACTAACTAAAGTTTTAATATGTTTTTTACTTTGTTTCAGGTAATTTAGAGACGCATGAAAAAAGTTCGAATCCGGCCATGCATCAATGAACTTCGAAAACATCGTGGGGAAATAGTTAACAGAGGAAATAGCGTCGATGGGCTTGCAACCTGTCACGTATGGAAAGTTAACTTCTGCAAGATGTGGGCATGTACCAAATATGTATTTGCACATACCTCTGACTACCCCCTTAGACATCTTCAAAAAACATCTAAAAATTGCCTAATAAGATCTGAAAGAAATGTCTACCGCTCCCTGGGATACAGTCGTGATCATAATATATATTTTTTTTATGAAAAAGTGGTTCGTGTCGTGATGGTAAAGACAACACAAATAACGTGTGTGTAGGTAGACCCTGTTTTTTAATGTCTTTAAACTAAACTGTTTTTCTAAACTCCCCCGCTAATTACTAAAGTACAGTCAACAAAAACTCGTCGGTACGGTCCGCAAAAACTTAATGACGCATTTAATAGTTTTTCCCGTTGCACAACCTTGGAGGTTTTGCTAACCCTACTCTTTGTTGAAGTATTATGTATTTCCTAGAAGTTTAAGGTAGTGTTATCCTTATTATATAAAACTAGCTAACTTGCCCGTGGCTTCGCTCACGTGGTACCTTGATAAAATATAGCCTCGGTTCATTCGGAAAGTCTAAGCTACAAATTGGTGAAAGAATTTTTGAAATCGGATGAGCAGATTCGGAGATTACCCCAAACATACAAACAAACAAACAAACCAACTTTACCTCTTTATAATCTTATATAGTATAGATAGAAGATGAATAGCATGAAACATGTGAATGCAACATAATAAAAACACAAACATATAAATACCTACTTTACCAAGTATCATCTCAACAATGTCCCAGGCACTATAGTGTCCTGTTAAGGTGCCTGTATGGGTGAAACTCGCGCCGCCGCCTATTTTATTTTATGAAACCTATCATAAGCTTTTTTTTAATACCTATGTAATAGTTTCATTTTGTATAGTTTAGGAAGAATAGCGAAAACAGAGTTTGGTGGCCACCATGCAACTTGAACAGTAAAAGCTTCACTCTTAAAAGTCCATTAGGGCAGTATCACACTTAACCCGCAAAAATAAAACAAAAGTTAACACGATCAGGAACCACACGCTCAAAATTCCGACACTCGTCCGGACTCGTCCGAACTCGTCCGCAAATAGTTTTAAATTGCAAATGCAATTATCGTCCAGTGGGTGCAGGGTTTAATTACTTACTGCATAATTGCGCGGCTTCGAATAAACACGAGATGACTCGAATTAACTGAATCTTTGATTTTTCGTGTTTTATTTTACGATGGACTTTTTTTTGTCTGAAATAAATGAAGTGATGATGATGATTTAATTTATGTATGACGTATTGCTGTTTTGAATTAGCCTAGATGCATAGAAAATGTAATAATACTATCACACTATTATAAAGGTGAAAGTTTGTGTGTGTAAGTATGTAAGTGTGAATGTTACTACCTTCACGCTCAAACGGCTAGATGTAATTTGAATGAAATTCGGGGCGGCAATACTGATTCTTTGAGCCAAATAAGTGCCAGCCCTTAGATCACGCGTCGCTTCGACCAGACGCACTGATAGAATTTTAAATGATACATAAATTATTTTTAGTTTTAATATATTTTAATATTTCGCACTAATTTAAGACTAACATTACCTACATATATTATATTACATATTCTTTCTACCGACATATTAGATCTTATTCATATGACCTCTCTTAAATTCTTAAATTCTTTATTGTACACAAAACAGATGAAACAAACGACATAAGTGACATAAGATACTTAAAGGCTATGTGTACAGTGACGGTTTGAAAATGTTCGTCGGTTTTCAACTTGATTCGTTCAACGAGCACGAGCACATAATCCCTTTTGAAACTTGAAAAAGGAACGTCACTGGTGAATGTTGGTACAATAAAAAAATTTTCTTGCAATCTGGTGCAACCGAAAACCGACTCTAAGGTGACGAACATTTTCAAACCGTCAGTGTACATAGGCGAGCTTAACCCTGAAAGAGTTTTCTTACAGCAAACCTTGGGTTATAGGGAGAGGTTATTAAACAGCTGTGGATTGAAATGTGACTGTCTTCCAAGTTGTTGATACAAATGGCACCATCACATGCAACATTGTTTAAATGCATCGCGTTATCACAAGCGGTGGCGGAATGGCGTCGCCATTACGACGCGTACGGCTGGATGGCGCGTAGATCTCATTAGGGCTGTCCCACGGAGAAAGAGGAGAAATAGAGTCTATCCCATTCCTTAAACGTCAAGATAATATCCCACTTGGCCAACGCAACTCGTAAGGCTTTATTTAATGCTCAACCGACGCGACGGTCAGCGTAGCAGCAATATAGCTGTGGGTTACCGGCGGTTTTTGTGTTGTATAGTAATCTATCGCTCACGTGTCAAGTATTCTAATGCCGGGTTCCTATATATCCAACTAATGGATGTCCGTACGTAGGTCGTCAAGGCAACGTTGTTTATACAACACAAAATGTATGAGACATTTTGACAGATAACAACGTTGCTATGGCGACCGACCTACGGACATCCGTTTTGGATGTAGGAACCCGGCATTAATGTATGCAATTTTTGGTTCCTGCAAGTTACCGGGGGAGGCGCTGCACTGGATTTTCATACATTTGTGATACACATACACTACATACACACATACACTTGACTCGGTATCGAGGACAGTATCCAATACTACGGTAAACAGGCGTTAACCCCCTGTGTACGTTCTGCAATTCCTCAGCGCTGCACTGCATAGATTTTTAACTGACTTTAAAAAAGGAGGAGGTTCTATGTTCCACTGTATTGTTTTTAATGTAACTATGTTTACGATTAATCAGTCAATAGGACTAATTTTGATAAAAAAATGAGTATAATTAGGTACTCTCAAAGTGGTAGAATTTGAGAATTTTAGGTGTAAAAGTTTAAATTCAGATCGTTATAAAAAAATTGCTTCATTAACATTGATACAGCTACGCTCGACCTCAGCGTTCGCCACTTTCAGCAAAGCTCCTGAAATGTCAACCAGCCCTAGCCATCCACGGAAGAGGTCAACTGCACTTTGATAATGGCTGTTTGCGCAGTCACAGTCTGCCCCGATTCCTTTGTGATTGCGACTTCATTCGCGTAATTAGAGGAGCGAGGTTGTGGCACTCCCGCCTCCTTGATTATCCCGCAGCTCAAACCCAAACAACATTACTGCATTACATTCTAATGAGCTTAATTAAAAATAAGGAAAATAGTTTTTATGACGCCTGAGGTTTAAACAATAGTTCTTCTTTTCGTGTCAATGGTTCTTTTTGTTAGCGAGATATGTTGCCAAGTTTATGGCGTTGGTTGAGGTCGCATTTAGGTCTTCTTTCGTGCAACTGTTCGGGCACAGAACATTCTTAGAGATGCCTCATTGTCTGGCTGGATACACCGCAGTCACATTGTGTCAAATTTGGCTCCCAATTATATTATAATAATAGGGTTCTATGTCTGCGTCAAAATTGCTTTTCGTCACCAAAGGTGCGTTTCGTCAAGGGTTCGTTTTGCCAAAGTATGGTCAAGACATTTTCGTCAAAGTAGCAAAGAATATTTGAATAGGGTATCTAATCGATCTAAAAGAATACTTCCATTCATTTGTTTAATAAGCTTTTGTGTGTTAGTTAATATTTTCTAAGGTGGAATAGTATTTTACAGAGATTCCAATTAATAGTGGAACCGCAGCAAACCATTTTATTTTCTCTGTCAACGTATAAAATCAGCAATATCAGAATTTAAAGAGCTCTCTTATTTGCGCCTTTAACGAGATGGTCGTGGATGCATTTTCCTACGGGCGTAAAAAATAACAATGTGCGAGAGGGACGGAGGATAGTAAAAGGCATCGGGAGAGAGAAGAAGAGAGTGCCTCGAGTAGGGTGTCGCACACAAATTGCGGTATTCATCGACATTTACCGCGACAATGTAGCAGTTGGGTTTTATGTAATGAAAATGAGCTTGTTCAACGGAATTTACAGAGAAGTAATGATTTTAAACACCCTTTACTGATTTACGATATTGTTATTTGTAGTTCGAGATTTTTGGGGACAAATTGATTTAAAGGACAAATCAATATTCGTGCAAATTTGTGTAATTGTATAGTTAAGGAATAACATACTATATTATTATTGCTTACTTCATCTAATCATCTAACTAATCCGTTCATCCGAATAGTACATTTTAAATAATAATAAAACATTCAGATTCTAGCTAAATGAGCCGAAGACAATTTCGTCCTAAAAAAATACCCCGAAAAAACCCGAATTCGAGTGTAAAAATAACTCCGTGAAATAAGTACACGGCCGTAAGTAATCTCGTGAAAGCGTTTTTCATGTTTTTTTAGTCGTTTACAATACTTAGTGCCCAAAGGAAAGTAAAAGAAGTAGGGGCAGACAAACAAAGCGATGGGAAGACTATTCGAAGAAAGTAGCTGGTCCAGAATGGTTACGCACAGCAAAGGATAGAATCAAGTGGATAGCCTTAGAGGAGGTCTTTGTCGAAAGACAAGCTGTTATGAGGGGGGATCTACCGATTGCCGAGAATTAGGCATTAGATAATATATATATTTTTGATTATAGTGTTAAACCACACTAAGGATTTCATTTTTAAATGAAACTTTTAGTAAGATTTTTCATTTAATAATTAGATAATATAGTTTTTATTTTTATTTTATTACCTCTATTTAAAAAAATGTGTTATTTAAGTAACAAACAGCAATAAATGCTTATTTTATTTTTATTTAATACTTAAACAGATTTGGATTATCAAAACGCAGCATCGTCCTCTAAGAAATTCTCTAATTAAAATAACATGATCACGACTAGCAATATAAAACTGCGGGCCAGTAAGCTAGTTTATTTATAACTAGTAGACCCGCGCGGCTTCGCTTGCGTGTTTGCAACCCTTAATAGGGGTAAACCTGCGATTCTATGGAGCCTTTTTTTAACTTAGACCTCTGGCAATACATCGGTGAATACTACATTCAATTCCATTCGGTAGTTTTTGCGTGAAGCGGGAACAAACATACACATACAGACAGACAATAATTTTTAAAACCATTTTCTTGGCTTCTGTTGCTCCAATATTTCATTAATATCTCGAATGTACAGACATCGAAGTGTTAGTTTTATTAATGTAGAGATTCTATAAATTAAATCATCCAAGAAAGCATAGTAGTTCCGCTAAGCCCCGGCAGGCGGCGCGGCGCACGTCCAAGATTACCGCCGACTGGATGGTAAACAGGCGGCAACAGGCGCTCATACGTGCTGTTTGCGGAACTAGCTGCTCAGGTGCCTATCCAGCTGTTATCGGCTCTTTGTATTAGTGCAAACTAAGCTGTTTGTTGCACCTTACCCATTCTCACTGAATATTTAACTCATATTGGGTACATACCTAAGAAAAGAACATCGTGAGGAAACCAATTAGCTCTCTAATAGCGTCGATGGGCTTGCAACCTGTCACGTATGGAAAGTTAACTTCTACATGATGTGGGCATGTACCAAATATGTATTTGGACATCTGACTACCCCCATAGACGTCATCAAATAAGATCTTGCCTAAAAAGATCTGACATAAATGTCTACCGCTCTCTGGGATACAGTCGTGATCAAATTTCATTTTTATTTTAAGTACCTACTTAAGAAAAGATGGATGGTGAAAGATGGATATGAATGTGAAAGGATTGAGTGCTGAGATGACCATTGATATAGCGTGAAACACATTGTCATGTGTGAATATAATATAATAATTAACAAAATATAATTTATCAGATACTTACCAAAGATAATATAACAGATACACTTTTTTGTTCCAAAGAAAATGAGCCCCTCATTTCATTCCCAAGCACGATATGAATTAATTGTTCGATGATAATTGACCTACGAGTACTTAAAATCTTTAGAAGACATTTTTTTAAATCTTTTTGTCGATGTTTAAGGGGGTAGTCAGAGGTATGTCCAAATACATACATTTGGTACATGCCCACTTTTTGCAGAAGTTAACTTTCCATACGTGACAGGTTGCAAGCCCATCGACGCTATTAGAGAGCCATTTCAATTCATGCCATTTCTCCATTTCAACTATTTCATTCAATCTTAGGCGTGAAATATTCCCCCCTCCGTACACCCCCTTCTCTTCAACCCCCCTCCCCCTCTCTCGGTCCATTGACGACAGTAATGATCTTGTTTCCATTCGAAAATGCATGAATGCATTTTATAAACGCAGTGAAACATGTTATGTTACTTATTTTATTATGTACTTACCTACTGAAGTATAACTTTTCTTTGTGAACTTTATTATACCTATACCTACCTAATAAAAATAAATAAAATAAATAAATATCCTTGGACATTTTACACGGCGTCATCTAGTCCCAAGCTAAGCAACTTAATGCTTGTGTTATGGTAACCAGATGACTGATATAATACTTAGATTTTTTTTTTGTAAATACATACATATTATAGATAGAAAAACACCCAGACCCGGAACAAATATCTGCAGAACATAAACAATTAACTTGTATGTGCGTGTCACACAGCAGTTGATGCGCAACTGCTTTTGGCGCCACTGAAAACCAGCGCTCCAACAGTCATGATGCTGCTGGAGCAAATGCTGAGGGGTAGCCTTATTTTCTCGTCACTCGATTGTCAATAAGTATTTTTCATTTGTATGTTACCCATGTTTATGTTGATGGAAAATAAACACTTTTTGTATTCTATTCTATTCTATAGTACTAGAGCGAAAATGGTCTAGTTCTATTACATTCTGCTTTTAGGCCTCCGTAAGGCCCTTGACGTGTATCTCTTACCTATCAATCAACTTAAATCCACAAAACAAATCACGACACGCAACATCTAATCACACGCAAAAGATCATATTCCCACGAGCGTACTTGCGCACCCGCAGGGTCAACGACCCCGAAGCCTTCCTAACCTAGCAACGGTACTTGAGCCTTCACCTCCTTGCTATTCACATCACTATTCATTTCCAACCTTAAAACTAGACACTTAAAGTGGATTTTTGCTTTGAATATATTGGTAGAATAGAGTCGAGTTTCGTGTAATGGAATTGGAGTTGTATTTTGAAAGGAGTAAAAGTGATTTTAGAGTGCTATATTGTATGTCCATTCATTGATGTTACAAATGTTTGGCGTATTGTTTTATACAGTTGAGGTTTCTGTTGCTAAATTATAAGAGCTAATAAAACTACATTTTAAATTGATCGATTATTAGCCATATTAAACAAGTACTTATCTGCCTGCTGCGATCTAAAAAATAGCCTATGTAGCGGGGGTGCGCGGGGGTACGCCAAATGAAAGAGGGCGAGTAGGGAAAAAACGAAGATTTATTCAGGATAACCAATTACTAGAGTACGTCTCGGCTTTCAATACGCTAGTCCAAACAGAGGTTGAAGCTAGGTACATACCACCTTGACGTAATGATAGCTATGGTCTTGGTCAATATTGCACATGTAAGGCTCTAACTAAACCTTATTGTCTGAGTGAAACACTTCGATAGCGCGTTCTATTTTTTCTAGTGGCGCCAGTTAGTTTAATTTGGCGTAAACGTAAGGTTACTATGGGTTCTCGGAGTTCTGTTGAAAGGCGGTGTTACACCTATGTTTTATTCCAGGTCTTAATAGATGTATGTATATTCCAAGTTGCAGAAAAATCAGTTCTGTTGTTTTTGCGTGAGTAACAAACACCCATCCATACAAATTTTTGCATTATGTAATGTTAGTGGGATTAAAACTTAAATTAATTAAAAACTTGCTTAGGTTTTTGATGTTTTTTTATCGTCACGTTTAGTTAAGCCTTTTATCCAAGGTCTAAGGGAAGGTTCATATCTGACGTAAAATACGCCGAGCGTAAGTGTACTAACGTATCATCGGTTGAGTGTGAACGGTCAAGTGTTTTTCTATACATTTGTCTGTTCTGGCGTATAATACGCGACGCATGTTCCGTCAGATATGAACCTTCCCTAAGCGTATTATACTTTAGAACCTTAAGTAATAAAAAGTACCAAGAACTTTGTTTACCATCTGCGAAAAAATCGACTAAGTATTACATTTAAAAGACAAGGATTTGAATTTTAAGTAGTTCTAACTCGCCATAAATTAAAGCCCATTGAGATTTGTGTTCTTAGTCTGAGTGCTCCCCGACGGCACCTTAAAGTCGCCAAGTTGAGATGAGACTTAAAGACTGAATTTATAAATATTATAAATCTTTGGCAATCTACTTTAAAGAAGGGTTGGGTGATCGGAGATGTCTCAGTTCGATTCCTTGGTTAGGCAAACATTGTTTTAGAATTTGCTGGCATGTAATGAAATGAAAATAAATGAAATATGATCACGACTGTATCCCGGGAGCGGTAGACATTTTTTTTAGATCATTAGGCAATTTTTAGATCTTTTTGAAGATGACTAAGGGGGTAGTCAGAGGTATGTCCAAATACATACATTTGGTACATGCCCACTTTTTGCAGAAGTTAACTTTCCATTACGTGACAGGTTGCAAGCCCATCGACGCTATTAAAGAGCTAACTGGCATGTAATAATTAACATTATTGGCCTGATACCATCCCTACAGATGATTCAGGTGGCGTGGTGATTTAGTCACTTATCTTACTTTTTCTAATTATAGAAAAAAATAATTATATAATTGTAATGTACGCATGGGGGGCACCTGTGAAATAGGATTCCGCTTCAATTGGCAATCATAGTAACTGCTGAATAAAATTGAATGCGATTTAGTAAAAAATATAGTTCATAATCTAGCTAGAATAATTGAAAAGCTCATACCACATGAGCGTACACAAGCTTGTAAATGTATAAAATTTACGAGCAAACACAGGTGCTGGTGTTTTCTCGAATATATATTTTAAAAGCAAAAAACATCAAAGCACAATCTAAAGAGCAATTAACTCGATCGCATGTCCGGTCTGCCTGACGTTGACTGACATTGACTGATACAATATAATTACGTCATCGCCCAACGCTAATCCATATTCAAGTAGCCCGTGTCGACGCTAATTCACTTGCTAATTTACTGTTCATTTGACAAACGTCATTTATTATAGCTGTGTGCTTTGTTGGCGAATTCGGGGTAGTCCATAAATATGGACTACCCCGAATTCGCCCACAACCTCGTATAATTGTGTGTGAGTGAATGTAAATAAATATTTTTCTATTTCTATTTCTATAAGGGGGCGAGTGTGTCGCGACCATTCTGTCCTCCTATCAACGGGTAATTTACACGGTAAGGCTGAGGCGATTATCATAACGCGGGCACCATACATTGGCTTAAACTTGGTTCCAACATTGACTACACATGGAATGGCCAATGGCAATGCTCCGTTTGTATTCAATAACCGTCTAAGATCGATACCCACATTGGAGTGTTGGTACCAACAGGTTCTAACACTCCAATGTGTCGTGTAAAAATGTGTGGAAAATTCAGAAATGAAACATGTTGCGCAGACGCCACTTATTGGGACAAAAGCAATAAAAAGTAGGTAAAACTGTAAACTAGTAAATAATATACTCTATTGAAAAAAAGGACCTTGAGGCGAGTCGTGGCTGCGGCTACTTAATCACTATGGAACATTCTAGTGCTTATAGTTCGTGACGATCATTGAGATGTATTATAGAGCCACAATCAGACAAATAAAATGTAAACGCCAAAACTCTGCGCACACTACGTAGTGCGCAGAGTTTTTCTATTTTGCGTACAAGCGACATTGAACATTAAAACAAACGACATAACGTCTACATTCGAATGTCAAATGTCATTTTAGAACATTGAATTTTCTCGCACATTTTTTGAGTGTTGTCAGCTAATAGGTTGTGACTCTATAATACATCTCAATGGTGACGATGGACCGAGCGCTCATTAACGAGATGAATAATGGCGGTTCGGAAAGGGATATTGTGCGAAAATATTGTTTTCAAATAAAAATAATTATTAGTTATATATTCTATACAACTCGGAACATAATTACAGCATATTGAAGAAGCAGAACATATTGAAGCGCTCGTGGCGAAGCTTTAAGACGTTCTTGATTGATCGTCGCAACGTTCTAAGCGGTCACTACTTGGATGGGTGACCGCAAGTGGCATTTTCATCTGAGCGCTTCCATGCTTCGGAGGGCACGTTAAATTGTCGGTCCCGGCTTTTAAAAAAGTCGTTAAGCCATGACGGAGGCGGCCTAAAAACTCCGTCACCAGAGTTGGCCACTTGCTCATACGAACGAACTAATAAAACGACAAAAAATGTGATGCTATTATTCTAAACGCTAATCTAATTCACTTTCAAAACTATCGTTAGTTGTATTAGACACTATACATATTACATATACATATTACATATTCTTTCACCGAAGTGTAGCATGGACTTACCGATTGAACATAGGCTATATTTCATCAAGGTACCACGCAAGCGAAGCCGCGGGCGACTAAGCTACCGTATAGAAGGCAAAAACAACGGATTCTCAAAACATATCGCCATTTGAATACTAATGATAAGATATCTCCATAAACATGGGAAATATGTGAGGTGTTTCAAATATTGCGCATAAATTATCTTTATTACTTCTGTTATACTCGTATTGTTTGACAAAGCATCCATTTTTACTTTATTTCGAATTTAGAATGAATGAATGAATGAATTAACACACACAGAAAAAAAACATACAAATACAACTTGAAAATAAATATTGTACAAGGGGCGGCCTTATCGCTGAAAGCGATTTCTTCCAGATACGATTTTGTTATATTTTCGAAACTATCTAGGCCCCAAGTTATTTATATTTTATACTAGCATTCACCAGCGGGTCTTGTGGTATCTACCTGGATAAAAAGTAGCCTAAGTGTTATTTCAAGTTCTAAAATATCTTTCCAAGTTTCAGCCCAATTCATTCATTAGTTTTTGCTCGAAAGAATAAAAAATATCTTCACAAACTTAATTTTCATTCCACTGATATATTATTAACACAAAAGTTTGTATGGCTGTTGGGATAGATTTATAAAGATTTATATTTATATTTATTAAGTATTATTTATAGTTTATGACAGTGAGTAAGTATAAGTATTTTTTAACCCGGTTAGTGCCATGTAAGCGAAGCCGCGAGCCGCGGGCTGCAGCTTGCCTTGTAAATTAGTCGGATATGGCTCTGTTGTACTACATAAATTTGATAAAAGTTTTTTTATAATGTTTGTTCATGTAAGTTTAAGAACATTTTACGATGTTTTATACCACCAGTAGAGTGAGTGCACACTCATGGTAACCTCCTATTCAAATACTATTTTGAATGAACACAAAAAGCGAATGCTTGTATCCATCAAACTGACAATAGTCACGCACACATACACCGTTACTTCACACACACTCGCTAATTCCACCTGTGACAACCTAACTTACACCCTATTACCATCATAACAAAAACGAATCTTCTATCTTTAAATATTTGCTTCTGTTTGTATGTGTGCGTTGAGTAATTTGTCTTCGAATTCGTCTTCGAAATTTAAAGTTCAAATTCGTTTTTCGAATTATCTCTATTACTATATTCGTACTATTATGTCAAAGGGAGTTTGAACCTTGTTTTAGTGAAGGTAAGATTGTGTTTGGTGTGTGTAATGAGGTGGCCGGCCGTACCAAGCCGTGCCAGTCTTCGCAAGAATGCGCCGGAGTTACAGTTACCAATAGCTATATACGATTGTTCGTATGTTTGTATAAGTTGTTTTGCTTATGTTTTGACCTTGAATATCATGAGTTATGTTTATTATCTGATTTCTACTAAGTTCTAGGTTGTTTTGTTTTATGGAAATTCGTAGATTTGTGCTAAATCTTAAAATGTTTTTTTTCGGACGGACTTTTAAGTTAACTTGGTCAGTGGGACCTTCGTAACTTCACCGGACTGTGGCAAGAGCAGTGGCTCTACGCCGGAAGTAGATTAAAAATCATAAATATTTCTAGTTTTCTAAATGTGGAGCTATTCATCAATATTATAAGTACCTTAATATTAATCATGAATCCATCGATATGGTTTATTAAAAGCGTTGTAAAAATAAAATGATGTAACTGAGCATGAGAAAAATCTGTAATATATTATAATTATATTCCATTTGTATCGACAATTGGCCAATTATGTAGATTTTTTGTTTCCACCATTTAAATTGATATCGGTGTTGAAATTTCTCATTTTTAATTAATTTCACACAATATGAACTAAATGGTCGTAACTTTTTCATGTGATCCTCTATTCTCTCTTAATGATGAGATCTCTCTTAATGAGACACGGATATTGGATAACTTAACTATTAATTAGGATGAACTGTAAATAAAAACACAAAAAATTAGAACAAAATTGATATGTTATTCTTATTACTTATTATTCAAATTCAACAATAAAAAAAAAAATGCAACATTGATGGTACTCGTAATCATCCATAGAACGTAATGACGTCGTTCAGACATTTATATTAGAATGTAGTTACTAAACATTTTTTTTTAACCTATTTGGTCCCACTGCTGGGTAAAGGTCTCCCCCAAACTCTTAAAGTATTAAGGTCCAACCCCCCCCCCCCCAAACATGAAAATATTTATAAGTAAAATAAATTGAGGTCACACCCTTCTTACCTGAAGGGAATCCAACGATCACCGACTTCATCTTAACTCAGTACCAGGTGTTTTGAGTCATCGGGCAATGCTAAAAAATAATTGTTGAGAATTTCATTTGATGAGTTAGGTAAGTACAGTTATTTAAGCTTTTTTAAATGCTTTAAATAAAAAAAAAAATATACAGCGTCAAGAGCCAAGTCAAAAAAAAAGCGAGACGGTACAATAAATAAAAAATAAATAATTTCTAATATTCAAGTATAATTTTTATTTCATTATTCTGAATAGTCTCTGTTTGCGCGATAAGGGCCGCGATCCACCACATCACTTTGCATAACGTCTCACTTTTCATAATTATGGCGTTATCAGTTTTTATATTCCCGTAAAGTCTGATTCGTCATAAAATTCCTTATCTTGGCAAGGTGGCAGAGGTTCCAGCGCATAAAACCTGTTTACTTGGATCTTTTTAAGACAAGTAGGTATTATGTGTTTTAGAAGCAAGGTGGAGGTGTAGATGCATGGACCTAGTATAGTACCACTTATTACCACTTATTTCTTACTTTCTCTCAGTGTAGATGTTATCACCGGCTTCGTTCGCCCGTTACTCGAAATAACAGTGACCTTTAACCGATTTCACTTTCATTCAAAATAGTTCAGCCGTTACGACGTAATTAAACGACAAACTTGCGAATGTATTGTTCACATTCTTTTTTCACAGTACTGCAGTGCTTTAGATATAAAAAAATAGGCAATACCGTGACGGGCATTGTTATAAATCAAGGTCATACATACTCCCTGATACCTGCAATTCGTGGCTTTATTTTTTCGTATATTACAATCAAAATATTGTGGATCTATTTTCCTCCCACGTCAATCGCAATCTTAATTTCTCTTTCTAATGCCCAAATGAGCATTTCCACGCCGTACCATGTAACTTGGCCTCAGTATGCCCTTGTATTCGACACGTAGATCATTAAGCGTTAATTGAGGCCCCTAGTGTAGGCCGCGTGGCCTAATGAAGGTATCCCAGAGGACTAGCCCAGTGTAGGGTTTCACTGCTAAATCTGTAACAGGATCACTAGTAAATTTGTTCATTATTATTTCTACAATATAGGTACTACATAATACAAACGGTGCGATAAAATTCGGGACTATTTAAACACCATTCCACAATTATAAAAAAAAAAAATGCCTACCTAATAAAATATTAAAAGGAAACAAACACAGCAAGACCGACCGCACCAGGAATGGGCGTGTCTTAGCGACTAATTGTCGCTCGACTGTGTGAACGCTCTCATACGTTTCAATACGTTTCAACACAACCCTGTCCCACACTCTTATTATCGCTAAACCTGCTATCAGCCACCGTCATTAGAACACACAATACCTTAGTCCAGTCAAAAATTTAAAACCCAAACGGCTCACAAACCGTTTAAATAAATTAACAGATTATGAAAATGACCCTAAAATTATGTAAAATACGGCGTATTGGTATGGGGCCAGGGTTGTTCAATTACGCACCTTACAGGGGTAGGCAGGGGTTGATTCGCATAAATTACACCCTGCGTTAATTAAATCTACCGATGTGGGCTGTGGCAATAAGCATAAGGGTTTCCACAGCCAGCCATGTGAAGGAATGTTGGATCCACGCATAATTCTACCTCACTTGCTTCGATTGACATCTACTACAACTTCACAGAGGTATAAACTATACCATCCCAAATAAAACTTGATGCTTCAAGGGTTAGAAATGAAGAGTAGAACTATTTCCTCTATATATAGACAATTCAAAGTTAATTTAGCTTTCTGGATAAAAAAATGGAAATAATAGGATATCAAAGTATAAGAAACAGTTCTTTTTCTTGTGTGAGAAACGCTTTTAATCACAATTTTTTTTCTTTATTTCAGGTAAAACTTGAATTCTACTCCTGAATCTATAACACTAATGTTAGTATAGCATGTAAGTAAAGAATCACGCTACACCGAGCCGTGCCTGAGCCGAGCACTACAAACCGGCACGGTCTTGAGTCGGTATTGTAATATTAGTATGGACCGTGCCACGGCTCGGGCACGGCTCGGTGTTGAGTGAGTGATCCTTAAATCGTGTCGTATCTTAAATGGTTCAGTGATCTTGAATGTTAATCTGAAAAGACTGACCGTGAAGAAAACAAAGAGAGGCCTGCTTTGTTTCATGGACGAAATCAAGAAAAACATCATCAGAATCTAGCATAAATCAAGCGCTCGAGGCGAAACTGAAGCGCTCGTGGCGAAGCTTGCTAAGACGTTCTTGATAGATCTTACGATGATGGGGGCTTCCTTTACTTTCACATAATTCATATTTGAAGATCTGACTGACGTTGATAATTTCTGAGCAATCATTTTTAGGAAACAATGGATATGGGTTATAAAATAATAAGATTAATATGGGTTGAAAATTGCGCGATTTAAATTATCATCTACCTACCTGCGTCACGAAATTCACCCAACGGAAATAAAAAATTAATGACAATATCATAAAATCATTGCAAAATTGCATATAATAGCACAGTAATAGTTGGTAGGTAATAGTGTTGTAAATTGGCGGCCATGTTTTTCAGCTATTCACTCGTCGACCTTGTACTTGACCACCAGCGGAACTAATTTCAATACTTAGGACATAACATCAGATAGAATACAATATTTCCGTACAAAAACTACGATTTTGTACGGAAATATTGTATTCTAATAGCGTCTTAGGATCATTAAAAGGTTACATCTTATAAAGCCTATATAATTGACATAAGATTAATAAGGTGTCTTTGGATTAGTCTAGAAAAATCAAAGGCATTATACTATAGAGTATAATATCTTTGAGAAAAATACAACTGTATGAAATCCAATATGGCGGTTATAGGCCTATAGGAAAATACATGGTTTTAAATTTGTATTATAAATGTTATATTTGAACATTGGTTTTAATAGTTTGTTTTTATGATTTAAAACAAATTAAACTCTGAAAGACTAAACTTGTCTAAACAAAATGTCAGGCCCACATAGCGATTTGAAGGTGGAAATGGCTAAAATTTTAGACATTAAACAGTGACGCATTAGTCCTGGCCTGTTTATTAGGGCTTGAGTACCTACCCGGTACCTAAGTACTTGACATTATACGTCTTACTCGGGAATGTAATTGTGCTACTAATGTTGGTTGTATTATTTAGCCTATCAAATACATAGCAGCCTATGTGTATTTTTATTTACGTCATCGTCTTTAGGTCGTTACAATAATTCTTTGATGGATAAACTGGTTCTATTAACTGGCACTTGCTGCATCGCTCCACTAAGCTTCAGCAGGCACAGGCCTTAACATTTATAAATAAAATAAACACCCTAAAAGGATTATGCGGGGGAACCCGCAAATTAATTCAATGAAAGCTAACTTTCCTCAAAGTGTGTCTGAGATCTCGGAAAAATTCGCACAAACTACAAAAGGAATAATTGAGTTTGCGTCTTATTCTCAAAGAAATTGGAATAAAAGGTTGAAATTTGGGATTTATGAAGAAGAAACTTAAAGAAATCGAGAAAAAAATAGGCTCACGCACGACAGAATACACAAACGAAAAAAAAATTATAAGTTGATCACGACTGTATTGTCTAGATGTGGTAGACATTGTCTTTCAGCAGACATTATTTAGATTCTTTGAAGGTGTCTAAGAGGGTAGTCAGAGGTATGTCCATCCATTGTACATATTAGGTACATACAAACATATTGCAGAAGTTAACATTTCGTACGTGGCAGGTTACAAGCCCATCGACGCTTCAGATTTCAAATGCCTAAAAACGTATGAGACAGAAAAATATCCAATTTCTATTCTGCTTACTCGACGAATTTACAACCTATCAACAGTGTAAACGCCTATTGCAGAATTTCTTTATCACTCAGAAATGTAAAAACTTTTTCTTTAACCCCTATTTGTAAATAAAATCCCACCAATAGAACCCGTCAGTACATTCCGTGCCGGCGATTTATTCGGCCTAATTTTGACATGACATGTGAACCCAATTTGGCGGTAATGGGCCCATACGTCTCCCAGATCATTCCGACAGCCCAGGGGAACAGTTGGAAAACATGATTTGGATTTTAATGAAGGGATTTCCAGATTTTTGGTAATTATTGTTGAGTATGAATATTTAATTGCGCTTAAAGCTTGCGTGGACGTTCTTGATAGGTTGTTGCAGTTGAGCGACGTTCTGAGCGGTCACAATTTGGATGAGTGACCGCAAGTGACTTTCACGCGTGTTTTCGCTCACGTGGTTCCAACAAAAAGACTGATTCCCAGCATATTATATTACCACGGGTGGTTTATTAAATAGGTTTTAATATGACAACAGTTATGTATTTTGGCTGAACAGATTTTAAATAACAAAAGAAAATATAATATTTGTTATCTGCACCATTACAACAAACAATTCGCTTGCGTGTAACTTTTAACCTTGTTAAGTATACTGTCACCAAACGCATACTCAAGGGGGCAATTTTGAGATCAACACTTTTAGAATTTCGAGCATTACGGGATAAAGTCATTATGAAATTTAGTCTTATTGGTTTCAGTCATTGTGAGATTGTATCATTGATATCAGGCATTTTGTGATTTAAGACGTAATGAACCGGAGGAGGCAACTCAACTGAATCCTGAGGCATATGCACCAGTAGTATCATGTCTAGTACATCTTAGTGCATGTCTTGCAGTCCATGAATAACCCACGCCAAGATGGATGCCGTCCAGCGCCGGATATTGCGTCCGGATGTAAGCAGATGCATCCCAACTCCTAGAATCTATAACTTCTAGTATATGTATGTATGCTTGTCGACTAAAGTAGATTTACATCTATGATTTTCTAAAGTTATTTTGTCGTAATAACAGTTTGTTTTTTACAGTCAGGACTTTGCGATTATTAGTTAAGTAAATGTTTTTTAGAAATTATTTTATCTGATTCACTTTATGTAGCGATAAGTATATTTTAAGCGGATTCAGATTAGCATATAAGCTAAGGCCGAAATACACAAACGAATTCTGAAATATCTCGTTACGTGTGTAGGTATTCATATCAGGATAACAACATATTCGTATTTAGCCTTACTGAAAACCAGTAAATCAGACATTTCAATTTACGGCTCAAATGAATCAGTGGAAACTCTAAACGTGAATATAGAAAGAAAAAAAGAAAAATCATTTATTCTGGTAGGACCTCAAGGATGGCATCAGTATCTTACATGCTAAGTTCCAACGCGACTCCCTACACCAGGGAAAGAATCAAGCAAGAACCTGGTGGTGTGGGCCTAGCTTTTTTTTAAAAGCGATTCCTTAACAATCTAAATAGTCAAGCTTCAGTGGGAAGCCAGTCAAAAAATATTATTGTAAATCCGAGTGAGCATTCGGAATATATCAATATTTCCGCAATAATTCAGATGCAGTATTGCAGACGTCTGCCACAACCTAACCCAGAGCTGAAACCAGCTGGATAAGACCTAGGTTTAAAAAGTTCCTAGGCTTAGGTACCTATAAAAAGGTAGAGCTGTATTGGCCGGGTTAGTGCCTCGACATTTGATCCGAAGGTCGTAGGTAGGTACGATTAATTTCTCAAAGTCAAAGTATCATTTATTGCTAACGAATACTATACACATAAAATTCTCGTTTAAAAAAAATATACTTTCATTAATACAAGCTCTAAACAGTGAAGGAAAACATCGTGTGGAAACCAGATAGCTTTTTGATAGATTGGCTTACAACCTCTCACGTTCACGGCTAGCTTAGACTATTCCTAGCTACCTGTTACTGTTGTTAGGTGATTCTACTATTGTTCCTTCGTGACCAATACCTTAAAGTTACCCTGGTAACAAACACGGATTAGGGCCCATCTTTATTTCAGGTGGTCCTATTAAATAATAGTCAATCTGTTGGAAAGTTTTAGTATAGAAGTTAATTAATTAATTGGAATCGGCAATACGAACTGACGTGAAGTGCTTGTAGAGTAGCTTGACTGCGCTTGACAGTTCTGATTGAAATTATGGCATGATTCAATTTGACAGATTTGACATTTCTAATCGCCTGAGTTTTCGTTATCAAATAAACAATTACAAACCACACCAGTACGTTTATCATACCTCATCCAGCATGATAGAGTGCAGCAGTCACGTCGGCGGCATGTGCCGGAGTCGCGGCTGCAGCAACAATGCACTTTTCCACCTCCATCTGGATGCTGATTGATTAATGGCTGCCGAACTACTCCCAGCTACCAAATGCATCGTGTTTCTGCTCGTTCGGTAATACGGACTGCATTCTCATTCACATCACATAACCATTGCTTTTACATGATTGTATTTTATGAACGTATTTCAGAACATGAAGCGCTAAGCTAAGCTTCCTAAGACGTTTTTGATAGATCTGAGCGGTCACAACTTGGATAGGTGACTGCAAGTGGCATTAACAGCTAGGTAACGCTCTGAGCGGTCACAACTTGGATAGGTGACTGCAAGTGGCATTAACAGCTAAGCGCTTCTGTGCTTTGGAGGGCACGTTAAATAGTCGCTCCCGGCTTTTAAAGTCGTTAGGCGGAGTCGTGAGATGAAGGCCTTTAGGCGGCCTAAAAACTCCGTCACCCGAGTAGGTCACTTGCTCATACGAACTTACTTAAGAAGAATATTCGAGAAATAATCATCGGTATGTCAATTATTATCTTACGTAAAATTCTTTCGCAATATTTCATTAAGAAACAATGAATTCTAATTTGTTTCCTGAGGACATCTGCATTCGAATTAAAAATTCCTCGTCTTATTAGTAGGTGTGGGTAGAATTAAATTCCTCTAATTCCACAAGGGGCGGGGGGGAGGGCACAATTTTAAAAATTGCACACCGATGCGACTCGACGCCGCATTTCGCCAACATTTTCTTCGTGGTTGGTTTTTAATATTCGTTCCTTGTAGTTGGGCTGGGGTGGTGTGCTGACTGCTGAGCGGAGCGGCTGGTGGATCCTAAAGCTGACAACATAAGAGGATCAAAGAAAATAATAGGAAAACAAAAGAAAAGACCCCAGTAATTATTTCTTGATTCTCCTTGGTGAAACTATAACAAAATGATCCTTTATTGAAATTATATATCATTTTGAAAGTTGAAACTAACTGATTGATCTGAACCAGAAAGTTTAAAAGCTTTTAGAAATACCTAACAAAGAATTTTGTGAAGGGAAATACTAAGAGTTCTCCATCAAATCGCTGGCACTGCCGCCACGCGGGGAGAACAACACCGCGCGATGTGAATTACGCCCTGTTAAGACATTCTCGGGACAAACCGAAGGAGTGCTTGCTTATTAATAACAGCAATACTTGTGGCATTTTTGCATCTGCGGAGGAGGGGGGGGGGGGGCAGCTATAATTACAAGCATAATACTCCCCGATTCTCTTTTCTTAAAACTTGATAATGTCTCCTAATTCGTCAATCAATAATGTTACCCAACGTTGTGAGCTCAATCTAATACATCGCTGTTGCTGTAAAAACAGGAAAACTGTATATAAATTGGCATTCGATGGCGATAAGTCACGTGGTCAGCTATTGTCTAACTTGTCACGAAATCGAAATTCTCCGCCATAACGAATAATTTATTCACACACAAATCACTAATGTCACCGTCCCAGAAACTTGACTGAGATCATGGACTTACAATGGATTCTAAACTACTTTATGTTATTAATTCATAAAGTACATTGTTTATGAATGAGCTGCATCAGTCAACAATGTTGGGAATTGTTGTAATACATTTATATGTACTACTATATGACTACTGATAGCTAACTCGCCCGCGGCTTCGCTATGTGTATTCGGAAAGTCTATGCTACACATCCGTGAAAGAATATTTGGAATCGGATGAGTAGTTTCAGAGATTACCCCAAACATACAAACAAACCAACTTTACCTCATTATAATCTGAGTATAGATATGATGTAATTATGAGCTAGAATGTTAGGTACATGCATGTATTGTAATTGTAGACATTTCTGTGTTCATGAACCATTGTCACGGTGACAGCAAGGCCATGGGCGCCATTAATTGTCATAACAGGAAGTAAAGCCATTTTACTGAAAAATTATATAATAATATGTTCCTTCCTACATTTCCTGTAATAGATTGAAATGTATAAACAACCTATTGTATATTTAATTATCATGATTGACTATTATATTCGACTTTAAATATTATGATAGTCAAAAAAAAAATGATTCAAAAAGATCTAGAATACCACTCTGACAAATCTTAAGAGATTTTTCTTCTAATAATCTCGACCAAAACCATATAAAAAAGCATCCGAAACCAGAAACAGAATAAACAGAAGTAGAGATGCCGAAGAATATAAAATGTCCACTCACAGAGTGATCATCATTCCAGCTTGACCTTACAACAAATAATAAATCCGAATCATCCATAAATAACAATTTCTCGGCAATTATCACTCGACAAACGAGCTTCAGTTTATTACTTTCGTTAAAAATTGAAAATGTTTTTTAAATAACATTATTTGGTGACATTCATCAATTCCGTGTCAGATAAACCAAAAAACATAATTAAGAATTCGCTGACGTGGAATGCAGTTTAATGTTTTACAGAAAGTAAGTTAACACTTTTCTTAGTTTTCATAAATTCACAAGAAATTTTATTTCATTTCATTTCGGTTCCGTAATTTACATACCAATGAAAAATTATGTTGAAAGAAAGAGATGGTTGAAGAGGTGTGAATAAGCGGTGAAACGATAAAACTTTACACAAACGCTTTAGGTTGGAAATTACAACATGCTCAATTCCTTTCTACTTCACAATTAATAATTAATTGATTTCCCAGATATTCTAATTTATACAACAAATTTGTATTTACATTCAATCATTTTCTTGCTCAGATTTGTAGGAATTCAGCAAAGCATAATTATCTATGGGCGTCACTGTGAAAATGCACTTAAGTGTCTGTCAAGTGTCAGTACCTACTAGACATGTGCGCCGATGCTCATTTGACCGGCGGCGGCGTCTGGCGTCCAATTTGTCGGCGGCGGCGGCGTCATCGGCGTAATCGGCGTGGATGTGAAATTAAGTAAAAGACGCCTCAATCCTTATTAAACTTTTTATTCATTATTTATGACAGACTTACCTATTTGTCTTAAAACAATTATAAAATCAAAACTTCAATAACAAAAAAACGGGAACCCATTTCGTCTCCGAAAATTGATTGTCCGTAAATCACAATCAATAACAAGTGTCTCCGAAACATAGGAATCCATATTATTATGGTCCCATATCTATAGTTTATAATAAGATATTGTTCATCCTTATGCTCCTAATGCATAAGTTGATGTTACCTAATATTATAATCCCAAATTTTAATCATTATAAACATACGTGTCATAATAATAAAGTATCATAATACTTCCACTTCCGAATAATCATGTTTTCGAACGTTTATAATTATGCAAAACAGAAATTACTTAGGTTGTATCCACCCAGATCGAAATCAGTTGGTTAGGTTAGGTTTGAACAGTGACCACTAACGCGCGAAGCGAGCGAGCGTAGCGAGCGTGCCGCGGTAGCGGCCGCCGAAGCGTAAATAAAATGTGGAATAAAAGTAATCAGCCACCAAGATCGAAATCAGTTGGTTAGGTTAGGTTTAAACAGTGACCACTAACGTGCGACGCGAGGCAAGCGTGCCGCGGCAGCGGCCGCCGAAGTGCCAATAAAATGTGGAATAAAAGAAATCAGCCACCAAGATCGAAATCAGTTGGTTAGGTTAGGTTTGAACAGTGCCCACTAACGCGCGAGGCGAGCGAGCGTAGCGAGCGTGCCGCGGTAGCGGCCGCCGAAGCGCCAATAAAATGTGGAATAAAAGTAATCAGCCACCCAGATCAAAATCAGTTACATTCCCTATGCTGCCTTGTGCTTGAGACACAATGCTCTTATTAAAAATAAAGTGTTCAAAAAATTTATGAATACTTACATTATTCTCATAAACTATTATGAAAATAAAGCATTGAAATAAAGTTATGAGTTAGTTACATTAAGGATTATGTTATTTATTGAGAATGATTTTATGTATTTTAAACATTAGGGATGCCGATATTAGCCATAACTATATTAGGGATCCTTATATTATAGATCCTGATTATACGGGCAATCGATGATTATGAAAACCCAATTTATAGATTTTTATTTTAGGAGGATAAAATTTCGGAGACAAAATAGAGACCTCTATGGCAACAATCAAATGACATATTACAAAAAAACAGGGAATAGACAAAGTTATTTTTAAACGAAATGCAAAATTACTTTAATGTTTACAAACAGTGTTGCCAGATAGCGAAATAAAAAAAATACTACTTTTTGCAAATAAAATATAAGAAATTTGTTAAATAAAGTGATTTATTTAATGTAGAATATTGTTTGTTTGTAGACGCCGATGACGCCGATGAAAAATTCGGCGGCGTCGGCGTGGGTAAAATGACCGGCGGCGTGCGCCACGCCGATCGGCGCACATGTCTAGTACCTACTAAGGGCGTACTGTGCCTCTGACATGATTTAAAATTACTGGATTACACGCTGACATCAAACGTCACCGTTGCTTGTCATTTCGGCGAAACAATGACAATGCGTTGAGGCATCGCAGCGAATTTGAGCGTGGTTGGCGTACTAATTTATCTGCACTGTGCTCATTACCGCGTCGCGCGACGACTGATTACTGCACTCGCTCTACTGATCCGATTTGCACTGTGTCATGTCCATCTGTATTGTTCGCGTGCGGTTTGAACGGATATGCGTTTTTTCTGTAAATATATTTTTTTACGTAAAATACCTACACAATCTGTTGAGCCAAGATAGCAATGGATCTACGGATAGTTTCACTGATCCAGATCATTGTTTGAAAGTGTAGGTAGCTATGATGGCTAAAATCGGGCTGACGAATGTATGCCCGAAATTTTATAGATTAAAGATGTTAGGGGATAGTATAATGAGTTAATGAAGGGAAGTGAAAAAATAAGTATCATACAAATCAGCTGTCTGTACGGGGGTAGTCAAAATCACGTCTGATGAATCACGTTTACAGTGTGCACACGCACTGTAAACAATTATTAAGTGTAACCAAGTTGCAAACTCATCGCCTTTATAGGAAACCTTTGTAAGAGGAAAATAAATGTTTTTTTTATTTTATTAATAGGTACTCGTTCGTTCGTTCGTGTGAGCAAGTGGCCAACTCTGGTGACGGAGTTTTTGGGCCGCCTAAAGGCCTCCGTCGTGGCTTAACGACTTTAAAAGCCGGGACCGATAATTTAATGTGCCCTCCGAAGCACGGAAGCGATCAGATGAAAATGTCACTTGCGGTCACCCATCCAAGTTGTGACCGCTCAGAACGTTGCTTAACTTCGACGATCTATCAAGAACGTCTTAGCAAGCTTCGCCACGAGCGTTTCGCTTCGCTTTTATGAATACTAAAACATTAACAAAGGTTTAAGAGGAGTTTATTTGAAAGACAGTCAAAATATTTCGCTAGAATTTATTTCGTCTTGTCCAAATCTTAGCTGATTGCAGATAATAAGTACTAAACTTAATCCGCGTTATCATGAGACAACACTCGGCTATTTCAGCCAGATTCCATAAATGCTAACACCGTTAATGACGACTGTAAATCTGTAATGAGCTCAAGCTCAGGCTTCAATGACGACCGCTATATAGCTGTGACGTTCAAAAATAGTATTCGAGAAACAGTGAAAATTTAGAATGCGAAGACCTTAATTTGTTTTAAATTATGCTTCCAAATCATCAAATCATCTAGTTTTTTAAATATCATCTAGTTTTTTAAATATCATCTAGTTTGGGCCTAAGCTAAGCAGTTCAATGTGTTATAGTAAAAGGGCATATTAAATCGCCGGTTCTAGGGTCTACAAACTCGTCTTAAAATAAACTAAATATGTTTTATTTCGATCAACAAAAGATCATAGTTTCAACTAATTTAATTTAAAGGATGTAGCTCATACGAATTTAATTAGTATTCGGTCACAATCGGTATTAAGGTAATATTTACACAAAATCTAGTTAAGCCGTGTTGGTCAAGTGGATTAGTACCTCGACTTTCGATCCCGAAGGTCGTGGGTTCGAATCCGGCCGTGCATCAATGAACTTTTCGCATCGAAAAATTTATATGCACTTTAACACGAGCTTATAACGGTGAAGGAAAACATCGTGAGGAAACCAGTTAGCTCTCTAATAGCGTCGATGGGCTTGCAACCTGTCACGTATGGAAAGTTAACTTCTGCAAAAAGTGGGGATATACCAAATATGTATGTATTTGGACATACCTCTGACTACCCCCTTAGACATCTTCAAAAAGATCTAAAAATTGCCTAATGATCTGAAAGAAATGTCTACCGTTCCCGGATAGAGTCGTGATCATTTTTATTTCATTTTTCAATCTAGTTAAAATTACAACAATCTGACGCTCACAAAGAAATAAACAGACTAAAGAGCTTAAAGCAGTTGTACAAAGTTGTCTGCTTGAAGCAATTTAATTAGAAACTACAACGGCACCGCAGAATAAACACTTTGCTATGATTGTTAGTGTGAGGCACGCCGTCCACTGAACCACGACTCATGAACAAGGGCCATTGAGGTACAATCTATAGAGCCACAATCAGACAAATAAAATGTCCGCGCCAAAACTCGTCGAGTTTTACTTTTTTGCGTACAAGCGACATTGAACAATAAAACAAACGACATAACGTCTACATTCAAATGTCAAATGTCATTGTAGAACATTGAATTTGCTCGCACATTTTTTGAGTGTTATCAGCTATTAGATTGTGACTCTTTAATACATCTAAATGACAAGGGCGTGATTTGTGTGAATGTAGTATTCTAGTTAGGTACTGAATTAATAAACTTAATTTAAATCAAATTCATAGAACGAAAACTGTGTCATTTGACCATAAAATATATATTTTCCAAGAACCATATTTGCCCTTGTTTTTAGTTTATACGTAATTTTATGATACTAATTTTTAAAGCTAGATACACCCTAGCCTAGATCTATAAATTATGATCATTATCTATTGATCATTATCCTCAGGCCGGTAGCGGAAGCGCTCGTGGCGAAGCTTGCTAAGACGTTCTTGATAGATCGTCGAAGTTAAGCAACGTTCTGAGCGGTCACTACTTGGATGGGTGGCAAGTGGCATCATCAGCTGAGCGCTTCCGTACTTCGGAGGGCACGTTAAATTGTCGGTCCCGGCTTTTAAAGTCGTTAAGCCATGACGGAGGCCTTTAGTCGGCCTAAAAACTCCGTCACCAGAGTTGGCCACTTGCTCATACGAACGAACGAACGAAGGCCGGTAAATTATACGATAAATTATTATATTTTTATGAATATATCAAATTACAGTTTGATCTACCTCAGAGAACACAGTGGTGTTTGAGTTTCCGAGGGTTCAGTGTACAGTGGTCTTAACAAACCGTAATATCTTTCAGAATTAAAAGTTGAATCGTAGAGACATGACAAAAGTTGAAATGAAAACGCTCTATAAAGGACAATATCACGTCCACACGTACGAATGCACTGTGAGGTAGAGCCAGGGCAGGATTAAGGGAAGGAAACTAAAGCTTAACATGTATTATCATCATCAGTCCAATCCATCGCTTACTTGTGACTTTATCAATGTCGTCTTTAGAAATCTATAAAAAAACAATATTTATATAAAAAATAAATCAAACCACACTATCACACTAATATTATCAAGGTTGTGTGTAAATGTTTGTATGTAAGTGTAAATGTTTGTTACTTCTACACGCTCAAACAGGCACGGCCGTGCATCAATGGATAGCTACGAAAAAAAAAAAAATTATTTTTATAAAAAATGTAAGTTATTTTTTTTTTTAATATTGAATACATAATTAGGTTAATGTACATACATTATATACATTTACGCCTCTTTCTCGTATGATTAAGCAAAAACCTCAGATAGATGATGCTTTGATCGTTGTACTTCTTAATTAGAAAAAGTCTTCCTAAAAATGATTTTCCAGACAATTTGTGAGTACCTAAGTGTTCCTTACTCCATCTCTGCAGACATTGTCCCGGGGCCAGACGAATGGTCGTTATAAGTTCCTCGTTGTACCGGGGCTAATGCATCACTTGTTGCTGTTTACCGAAGTTCATTCATCATACGAGTTTAAATTTACTTTGTATTACCATTAGATTGAGTTTTGTTGAGCTCAGTTGCATTTGTTCTGGGAAGGAGTGTTTTTGTGAATATTTTATTTAAAAGCCTATTTATATACTTATTTTATTGCCTCAAAGATCTGAAAGAAATGTCTATCGCTCCCTTGGATACAGTCGTGATCATATTTCATTTTTTTATTTAAAAGCACGTTGTGAATGTTTATTATGATCTTCACGATTTCTTTAGATTTGATATGAAGAGGTTTTAACTTTTAAATTGGTAAATATTCAACCCATGCAGATTATTACACTGTTTCTATTCAAGCAGACTTCTTCTTGAAGCAATAAATGAATATGAATACATTATAATTTTCCAAACAGCTGCTGTGATTTAGGTACTATTATCATTAAATAATAAATTCCTCTTAATCAGCCCTTTCATCAACACTCACAGACTTATCTTAGTCTGATAAAGAATATAATAGACCAAGATGAAATACTCAAAGTTGAGGAACTAAGATATCACTATCAAGGCGTGCTGAACGGAAATAAGCGCTTTGCATCGCTGACATTTGTCTGACCACGACCCCCATCCTTGCAAGAGATACCGAAATCCTTTGTCTAAACTTTACTACAGATTCTTTATTAGATTTGGTAAGCCGTGTCGGTCAAGTGGATTAGTACCTCGACTTTCGATCCGAAGGTCGTGGGTTCGAATCCGGCCGTGCATCAATTAACTTTTGGCATTGAAAATTTAGATGCGCTTTAACACGAGCTTATAACGGTGAAGGAAAACATCGTGAGGAAACCAGTTAGCTCTCTAATAGCGTCGATGGGCTTGCAACCTGTTACGTATGGAAAGTTAACTTCTGCAAAAAGTGGGCATGTACCAAATATGTATGTATTTGGACATACCTCTGACTAACCCCTTAGATATCTTCAAAAGGAACTAAAATTGCCTAATGATCTGAATGAAATGTCTACCGCTCCCGGGATACAGTCGTGATCATATTTCATTTTTTTTTTCTTTATTAGAATCTGCTATTACAATGCTGTAAATTACTAGGTAAAATGTACACTATGATCTATGAAATAACCATAAGTGTGGTGGTAGCCACCCGAATTTGTGTGTGTTATATAATTATATAGGTCGCTATCGATTTCTTAAATAAATATTGATGATGGTAGATTTTCAACCGGTAATGAGGATCTACGTGATATGTTATAACCTAATTTGTAGAAGTGTCTCTTATGGGTTAGTGTCAAAATTTAAAGATCCCGGAGATTTTGGTAATTTTAGTGTCAAAATCAAATTTCTTGGATCACAAAAATACTAACCGATCCACATACGTGTTCACTACGTGATTAAAATGTCTCAGTCTTCATTTTTGGGGTTAGATTTACAGCATCGACTTCAAAACACAACTTGCTCTACATCATCGTAGTAATGGACTTCGTTTGTCAGGGAACTGGGTAAGGTCCAATCTCCGGGCAAGATGCAAGGGTCTTCATTACCGGGTATGGCCACTTTACAGCGCTGCAGAACAATGGCGGTGCATCGCGATATGGCGGAAACTCGATTGGTTGTTTCTTGCCAGCTACTGGCTTAGGACTCGCTGGAAATATCAATATTTTACGAATTTCTTGATGCTGACAAAAACAAAGGTTTTAAATAGCTAACCTTTATGTGAACGTACTAAACCATAGTTATAATAAATACACAATTTCATACATTTGAGAATTCATTGGTTTTTTACATTACTAAACACAGGGGTGTTTTTTATTTATAATAATAAATAATAATAAATATCTTTGGACATTCCACACAGCGTCATCTAGTCCCAAGCTAAGCAATTTAATGCTTGTGTTATGGTAACCAGATGACTGATAAACTACATGGATACATTTTTTTTGTAAATACATACATATTATACATAGAAAACACATTTGCAGATCATGCAAACATTTGTCCCGCAGCGGGGATCGAACCCGCAACCTCTGCGTCTCAGGCGGGCTTTCGCCTACTGCGCCACAGAGGTCGTCGTTTTTGAATGCAATATTTGCTGAAATACTAATTTTAGGTGCTATGAGTCTTTGTTGTGAACTGACCAAACATTTATAATGTATCATGTTTACTTGACTATCAGTAGGTAAACAACTAAACAACCCACCGTAGTTTATTGTAAAGGTTCCGGAAAAGGTGGCGGGTTGTATCCTAAAGGCGGTAGCTGGCAACACTTCCTTCCCGTCACCTCCGCGTTGTCCGGGGTTGATGGCATGTGAAGGAAGACTGTTCAGAATTTGTGAGCTGTATCGCTTTTGTAGAAGGATATCGGTTCAGGCGATTTTCATCACTCGTGTTTGGAAATAGGGTTATTTTTGTAATACTTAAATAGTTTCAAGTATACCGTCCGTTCGTTTGCTAATGTAGACTATGTTCTGAAGGTTTTAAGTTTTGAATAACCCAAAAACCAAACTCACATAAAACGTTAAAAAATAGTTTTTCTTAAACTTTCGCGATCACAATTCATATTTATAAATACATGTACACGGGGTTTTATCGCGTTATTTACCTTATTTCTTTACTTCCCGACGTTTCGGCTATGTTGCAATAGCCATGGTCGCGGGTGGTAAATAACGCGATAAAACCCCGTGTACATGTATTTATAAACGTTAAAAAACTCCACAAGGGAAACATATTGTTCAATAATAACGTAAGTGTTAATTAGAAGATTTTACTTAATCTGATTAAAGAAAGAAAGAAAGAAAGAAAAGGTTTATTGACAACACACACAACAAATGGTACAAATCAAAAATACAAAGACAGAGCTTAAGGCAACAAAAATTAAAACTATAACGTAGGTAACTATAGTACCTATGGGCACTCTGCCTAAGGGCGTTGTCAAAAGGTCCAGACTCAGCTTTAAGCTAGCTTCACGAGGGGGTGCCAGGTGAAGAAGCGCTGGTTTTCAGTCTGGACCTAAAGTAGAGTGGCGTCATAAACAAAATAGATAAAATAAAATGAATACATGCATTTTATAAGAACATTACATATATAAGTAATAATTACATAAAATACCTATATAGATATACCTACATCATTACATAATCTAAAATAAATACATATTTTTTATTACTTTGTTGAAAAAAGAAAATGATAAAAATAAAATAAAAAACCTCTGACAGTGACATTTGCATGTTATAGTTTTTATTTTAATGCGTTAGCGTCGCGTCGCGTACTCTTACTTTGTCTGTGGCTTTGGTTGGCTGAGCATTGGTCCATGGCAAGGCAAAGTCTATGGTTGGTCTATGGTATGGAAAACAATTGAAAACAATGAAAAGAAAACTGAAAAAGAAAACTGAAAAAGAAAATAAAGAAAGTTTAGTGTTGGAGACCAACAGGCTGAGGAAAAGTTTGAAATTTGGCTAGCTAGAAAGTAATGCAACACAGCTACCTACCTGAAAAGAAAAATAAAAGCAAACGCAACAAAATTAAAGAAAAACAGGTAGGCAGACACGCAGCAACAGAAATTACTGCGTGAGAATGTTGAAACCAACCAAGGGTACGTCCCCTTGGTTCATCGTGCAAGCTACTAAAGGTAAGCAGCCTAAACACCAGCTTGCATAGAAATAAAAAGCTTTTTAACGGTTGATTTGAAAGTATCAAGTGTTTTTAAGGCACGGATTGGCGGGGGCAAATCATTCCAACATCGGGAAGCTGCAAACCTAAAGGAACCGCGGAAAGAAACTAACCTATGTCTTGGCGTGATAAATACGTGAGTACAATCCCGTTTAGAGAAGCGATAATGATCACTGGTCCATTTTAACTTTTGAAAAAGATAGTACGGTAGTTTTTTTGCAATAATTCCAAACATAAGGGTAGCTAGGTGGAGTTTTCTACGCTCTTTCATTTTCAACAGACCAGACGTATTGAGGAAAGGAGTAACATGTGTGCGAGGTGGTATGTGGAAGCAAAAGCGAGCGCATGCGTTTTGGACGCGCTGGATGAGCTTCTCAGTTTTACCAAGCAGACAAGGCCCATATACCACATCACAGTAATTAAGTTTGGAAAGTATAAGTGACTCACAAACCGAAATACGAACTTCTTCACTTAAATAAGGACGGATTTTGTAAAGTGACCTAATACGGTAAAAGCAGTTACGCACACATTCAGTAACATGGCTTTCAAAGCGTAGATTGCTGTCCAGTATAACCCCAAGGCTTTTAACTTCAGAGACACATTCAACATCCACACCACCAACCCGAATGTTTAAATGAACCCCAGCAAGCTTAGCAAGTCCATATTTAGTCCCGAACACCATGAACTTGGATTTTTTAGGATTCAGCACCAAAGAATTTTCCCGAGACCAGCGTTGGACATTATCTAAGTCACTATTTATCTTACTTACAGCATCAGATTACCGTAGTTATCACCCTATTTCTATAATGTAAAATGGGGTTAACGCCAGTTTACCGTAGTATTAGATACTGTCCTCGATACCGAGTTAAGTATGTACTTGTATGAAACAAATGTAACTTACACAAATGTATGAAAATCCACTGCAGCGCCTCCCCCGGTAACATACCTACATAAATTAAAAATTCCATACATTTAAAATACTTGACACGAGATCAAGGATAGATTACTATGCTACACAAAAACCGCCGGTAACTCTACTGTTAGTTGATCCATCTAAGGATCTGTAGTGCTTATCAGATCCAAATCTCTGCCAATCAGTATCGTATTCGCAATCACCAGGGCAATACGAATCCGTAAAGTAAATATAGCTCTGCAATTTCATTACATCAATTTAGCACCTCCAATAAAACCCATGCAATTCTCTCTCACAATGCAATTAACTGCACTCAATCACAATAAATCCTGAATTACCGTCGCCAATAGGAAGCGCGAGTCCACTGCACTTCCGGGGCGCTTCCTAGTCGCTTCCGGGACGAGACAACATGTCTGACAGACGTGACGAGGTTAAGTGGCACCGAGCCTATTAAAAGATGATATCAGATTGCAATTTACGACAAGTTCGGGATCATGATCGAACATTTTTGCTTACACGGAAACAACAGTAGCATCCAAGATTTGCAACTTGTCTATTCTTTGAAATTACATTTTTTTTTTCAAAAAACCGACTTCAATTTTCTAATGCAATGCACTAAAAAAGTAAAAACAAGAAAAAAAAATAACATAGATACCGTGGAACATGATCGTCCTCCTCTTTTTTAAAGTCAGATAAAAAATATAGGCGGAATCAGAAACATCGCAGTCATGTAACTTCTCGTCTTCTATTTGTCTAACTCTATAATTCCAAGTACAAAAGCCAGTTCACTCTTGACAGATAATGCAAACGCGCATTCTATGCTCCAATCGGAATGCAAGTGGGTCAACAGCGTACTAACTTGTGCTGCCACCTGTCGCCGGCAGAATGCTAAACAACACCTCCTCCGCGGCTACACACGGGGATGGTATTCTACCATAAAATGGGGGGGTCATAATGCCTATGATACATAATTTCAAAAATCATATAAAAAAACTCAATTCAATTTCATCATGTAAATCACTTTAACACGTTTTTAAGAGCTAGGATATTCTACTTCTTTCGTGAAATTAACATAAATAGGAAAATTGCCCCTACTACTTACTGTAGGTGGAGCAGCGCCCCTCTTTTTCGGAGAGAACCGCAAGAGGGGAGCAGTGAAATCGTATGGTTATTTCAAATTTCAGAAATACATGGTAACTGGAAGATTTTGCTCCATCTGTACAAAATTGAATTCTAATCTTTTTACAACACTACAAAGTCCCGTCACAACACTTTCAGTGCCTATGACCCACATAGGCTCTAATTCGCCGTATGCCTGGGCCAGAAATGTGTTAATTTTTGGTACAGACAGACCCTAAACTTTAAAAGTGCTTATTAGCCGTAACAAAGACGCAAAGGTTTTATTTCTCTTATTGAAATGTGGGACCCTTTTAAGAAAAATCAAATAGCTTTAAATGATGATATATAACTTTGTGTACCCGTGTGTCTCACGCGTATAAAGCCATGCATCCTCAAGTTTCGAATTATTTCGCACCCGACGAGCGTCGTCTTCTCGCTTTAGTATGCCAATCTTTAACAAGATCATTCAGTTAGTTTCGAATTACATAATTTATTTGAAGCCTTAAATAGTAATAAGTATTCTTTAATTCGCATATATCGCGTTCGCGAGGATACCCGCAGCTTAGTCGCTCCACACGTATTGTCCATTTTCTTTCCTGTGGATAAAGCCGGCCAAGCTGAGAGGATGGTTGGGGGATGGGCCAGTCAGTGTTGAGATGGAAGCATTTCAACAATTATCCAGACACTAACACGCAAAAATTAAATGTTAGGTTAGTAAAGTTTATTTATTTTTACATCTTAGAAAAACAAACAGTCATAAAAACAAGTTAAATAACTAAATATAATACCATTTAGAGACCATTTAGAGGTTTTCGCATATTGAAAAAAGTGATGAAACTTAATCATCTAGTAATGATGTAAAGACCTTTACATTTAGGAGTGTTTTGATCACCTATTTATAATTCCAGCATACTTAAAAGTTCTTGCAATTTTCGAGAAGTTCTTAGATTATGGTTACCTTGCGATTGCGAACCTTATACGATGTAAGTTTATGCACTTCCAATTCTATCCAATTTAAAGTTTGGCGGCGTTTCTCGATTTTCTACATCCATAATTTAAGTTGAGGTAATTTTCGATGCTTGTGTAGTTAGTTACTTTAGGAATGCGTGCTGAAGTTACCTGAGATAGTTTTAAAATGATTATCCTGGTTTAATCACTAAGGGTAAAATTAATTCATATTCCAAGAGTACGGGAATACCCGGGGGAAAACCGATGAGGATATACAACTGTGCTATTGACATAAGTGAATTATACAAATAAAGGGCCAACTTCTTGTCGCCGATACCGAGTCAAGTATCACGAATGTATGAAAATCCAGTGCAGCGCCTCCAGTAACTTGCATGAACTAAAAATTCCATACATTGAATACTTGACTCGTGAGCGAGGATAGATTACTACACAAAAACCGCCGGTAACCCTACAACTAAATTCATATTCATTTTAAACTAGTGGCAAAATAAAAAAGCGACTTCATTGTTGCTCGGTGAGTTTACTGCACTCTCGCGCTGCATGTCAGTTTAACTTTGGAGAATTATGCACCAAACTCTGTTTTCGCTACTCCTCCTAAACTATACAAAAAGAAACTATTACAGAGGTATTAAAACAAAGTTTATGATAGGTTTCACAAACTGAACATTCAGTTTTTTTTAAATTCCTTTGTTTAACGTAATAATAAAATAGAAATAGGCGGCGACGCTAGATTGACGCATGCAACATTCTGATCCTCGTCAGACCAAATTTTTATGGAACCGTATTAGAAGTAAACCCTTCCAAAGTAAGTCAATTTCCAAAATTGAAAAAAAATACATACAGTGGAACAATGAACATCGGAAGTTGGTTAATAACGTTTATCATTAAATTTTATTAACTTATTAGGATAAATGAAAAATAGTATTCAATTTAAATTAATCTCCATTTCATCAGCGCTAATCCTTTAGCGAGTGAATCCAAAGAGCCTTTATAATGCCTTTTTATTTAGCGGCTCGCAGGCTTACGGGGAAATTATGGCTTCCATGGCTTTTGTTCTCACTTACATTTTTAATATTCCGCGGATGATACTGCCTTTGTCTTGCTATTTAGATTATGTAAATCCAGAATCCAGCCGCGTGAAAATACATTTTAGTAATATCTCGGTAGAAGTAACAAATTAATTTGTTCAATCCCAAACTCTTTAGCATGAAATAGGCAGTTCGTGTATAACCACGAACATTTTGTTTTTAAAGTCTTATTTTAAAGTCTTATTTTGCAGATCTTACAAAATGAACATTAATTTTTTAATTCTATGAAAATGCATGCAACCTTTCAGAACTGTTAAGATATAAATATTAACATAATTTTTTTTGTTATTAATTTTACCACTCATGTCCCACTGCTGGGCAAAGGTCTCCCCCTTATTACATTATATTGATAATCTGAACTTGTAGCCATATTAATACCTACAAACTCTTCGCATTGATACTCTTTTTACCATCGCTAAAACATGAATTTAATAACTTTAAAATCTGGTATCTTGAAATACCGCGATGACAAGACGCGCTTAAATTTTACGATCTTTCCACAAGCAAAGTTGGATTCTTGCTAAACTTGTAGATAGATGTAATAAGCGAGCACGTGTGCCAGCACTTTATTCAGGCTGTAAAATGTTTATTGAAAAATGTCGCAACCGATATTGCATCGGTACTGTTTCTGCATCAAGTTTTGATAGCGATGTTGCCACCGCGACTCCTTATCTTCAGAAACGAGTTTGTCATGTGCACAACTTGGCTGTAAGAGGTTTGATAATCTGAATTTGTAACCTACAGGAAGCGCTCATGGCGAAGCTTGCTAAGACGTTCTTGATAGATTGTCGAAGTTAAGCAACGTTCTGAGCGGTCACAACTTGGATGGGTGACCGCAAGTGGCGTTATATATCTGAGCGCTTCCGTGCTTCGGAGGGCACGTTAAATTGTCGGTCCCGGCTTTTAAAGTCGTTAAGCCATGACGGAGGCCTTAAGGCGGCCTAAAAACTCCGTCACCAGAGTTGGCCACTTGCTCATACGAACTTACTTTAATACCTACAAACTCTTCGCATCGAAACTCTTTTTGCCATTGCTAAAAGCAAATCTTTTTTTACTTTAACTATAAGTCAGGAGGTTAGAATTGCAAAAAAACCTAGCTTCGAATCTCACATCATCCATTATGAAAATATTGGCGCCCAACGTGGTACATTTTTTTTTATTATTTCTTGAACTTTGCATTATTATATGAGCATTCTCAAATAATAGGTTTTTTCTATGAAATTACTTTGAATTATTAAATACTTATTAATAATTTCAACTTATTATTCATAATGAATTTCATCGTATTCTATCAATTCTATACTCGTTTACAGTGCCCGGCCATTAAACGATACCTTATCAAACAATACCGCAGCTTAGAGGACCTAGAACTGAACTAGAACTAGATCCGTGCGGCTCTAACCGGATCCAACCGGATTGAACCGGCGAGGGGAAGTGTTTAGAAACGTGGTTTTCGCTGCTGCAGGTAGATTTACTGTTAATTGTGTTATTCTAAGAATCGATTTATCGAAAGAATAGCTCGAAGAAAAATAAATTTTGAAAAGTAATTTATTATTAATCTTCCAACCTGTTAATAATTTTTTTTTAATCTTTCCACGATTTATCAACGAAATCAGTTAATATATCGAAATCAAACTACTCCTCTTTAATATTATCTAGATCCTTTTACAAAGTGAGATTCGCTGGGTTGCTATTTAATTTCCTGAAAATACTGTAAATAGATAGAGAATTAAATGCAAATAGGGCGCGTCGAGGCGGATCCAGCTTCATGCAAATGTCGTCTTGTCTCGGATGCAATAATGCCAGTCTGTTCACGACACAGCTAAGTGGCCAAGTTCAAGGAGGCCCTTTAGGTAGCCTTCTTAATATTGTAGTTTAGACCTTTCTTGGCCTTAAGTCAACCGCACCTCGGAAATACACTAATACCTGAGCGCTTCCGTGCTTCGGAGGGCACGTTAAATTGTCTAAGTTCTAAACTCTAAACTAAACTTGCTCATACGAACTTACTTGGAAATACAGTGATGTTTCATTATAAATGAAAAATCTTACTAAAAGTTAAAAGCTCCGGCAGGATTCGAACCTGCGTAGATACAAGCGATCGCTCTTAAGCCGAGCTTGCCTGACCACTAGGCTACGGACCCTCTAAGCCGAGGCCTGAAACTATTAGTAAGATGATTTATAATGAAATATCCAATACCTAAGTGTGGTTTAACACTGTAAAATAATAAATAGAACTATAATACAGTGATGGTAATATCTCATTTGTTTAATATTATTATGGAGCTAGCCAAAGTTGTTCTTATGTGATATAAGTGCCAATGTTTTGTAAAATATAACCTTACAATGATTTTCAGACATTGAATTTTATTTGACGGTCTATGTTAACAAATAGTATGTATGATCGCTCGTATGAACCAGAGCTCTGGTGATAAAGATTTTATCTAGTTTGATATAATGCATATTAAATTAAACTACTAGGTATCTTCGTCGATGCTGTCAACTGCTTCCGAAGTTAGGCGATACCCCGACATCGCTATCTAAGAACTTGGTTCATCCCTATTTCTAAATTATAATAACTGCTATCTTGTACTCGTGCTTGACATGCATATCATTTATAATGAGTATCAACTTATTACATGTCATTATAACACAATTATTTAAAAATAACATTAATAACCTACTTTACTTCCATGATTTTGAAAATTATTGGACCAACTGGAGAGTATATCCTATCCATATATCGATCAAATGTAAATAAAAACAAAATATAAAATAACATACCTATATAGGTAGAACAACCTCCTTTTTTGAACCCGTATAGCGAATATAGTAATCTTCATTTGTTCATTATAAAACTAACAGAAGTAATCCAACAAAGGTCGTTTCATGAACGCAGCGGCAGCGAATACATTTTCATACAATTAATTATGAACGCGACGTCCTGACTTAGTGCAATGGAAACAAACAGCTGTTTATTACGGCAAAGCGAGATGAAATGCTTTTGTGGAATATTTGAGCGCAGTTCCCTTCAGATCTCAAGAATTTGCTTTATTTTATGTTGAAAACTTGAAATTGCATTTTATTGCAATAACTAAAAACATAGAAACGTGTAACATTACACTTTTCTATGAAAAGTGTCTTATCTTCTCTATGAAATCTTTTCTATGAAAGAAAAGTGTCATGCAGCAATATAATAGCATATAATAGTCGACAATATCATCGACATTTGGGTACCTACATGTGTACCCAAATGTCTTTATTCTAACTCGTCTATTCTATATTACTTAAGTTAATGATAATTTACTACAAATTTTCTTAATAAACTGCAGCAAGGAACGATTTTCAATACAAGACGAGGTCAAGGATCTTCACTCCAAGTAGCTAATTAAAAATTAATTAAAAGCCGCTTTAGATCCGATCCATCTGTTTAGCCAACTCAGTATTGAAAGCTATTCCTGAATGAGTTATACTCACTTGGCTAATTAAGTAGACTAATTACCAATCTCTATCGTCAAATAACTTTTATCTATGGAGAACAATAAAGCATTTATTTGGCATGGCTTCAGGTAACGTATTTTTCCTAAAACACTCATAAAAGGTTGTAATAAAAAAAAGGCTTTATGCGAAACATCAAGTACCTACCTACGGAAGACGACAACGAGGTCGGCTTATGCCGGGTTCCTATAGCCAACTAACGGATTTCCGTACGTAGGTCGTCATAGCAACGTTGTTTATTCATCACAAAATGTATGAGACTTTTTGACAGATAACAACGTTGCTATGACGACCTACGTACGGACATCCGTTAGTTAGCTATAGGAACCCGGCATTAGGCGTTGCCATAGGACCGCGATTGGAGCAACACAGCAAAACAGATAAATAATATACTGTTAATAAGGCAAATAAACCTAGTTGCACTCCATTTAAAAATACTCTATTTCATTCTATGAAAGTCTTTTCATCGATAAGAGTCTTCAAGAGTATTACTCAGTCGGTGAAGCTGTAAGCTGTATAAGTAAGTTGTATAAAAACACTTGTATCGATGCAATTTAAGTTGCGGCGAAGTAATTTGCGGGTCTTAGTCGACGTGAGGCGCTCCCGCAGCCGTAGAGACGTATATACTCGTATAGCCGTTGATAGTTTAAACCTTGTTGAGTAGGTTCGTGTATTGGTTTGAGGTACAAGAATATACGGTAAAGTATTTAAACATTTCGTGTCACTTGTTAGTTTTAAGCTATTGCATAGCTTCTATCGCGGGCCTTGAGCGTGGAGACCGAATCCAGAAATTCCGTAACGAAAATAACCTAACACCCCGAAAAAATGCTATGCAATAGCTTTACCGCGGCAGTCTCCGAGTGCCACACGTCTGTTTTGTTTCTTTGACTATCATTTTATTATTATTTACGACGATTGCAATATCATTGAAACAAACAAATTGGGCAACGATAATATAACTTAAGAAAAGTCAGAAAATTTAGTGCTTTAAATCAAAAGAACTTTCTTGATTAATTTGCTCTAAATACAAAAAAGATCGTCAGATATACAAATAAAACGTTCCGACTAGAGCGGAATGTAATAAACTATAAAAGCTTAGCTTATGTACTGCAAACGAAACCGCGAGATTAAGCCAGTCAAAATCAAAATCAAAATGTATTTATTCAGTACGATCGTGTAGAGACCACTTTGACAGGTCACGTTCTTAAAACTAGGTGATTCTACTGCCTGTTAAGTGTAAGGTGTGTAATGCATGTAATCCTGAATATTGTCCTTACAATCATGTCGCTAAGCCAACTTGATAACTTGTTTGTCATCAAGTTACGGTTAAGCTGAACTTCAAGTAAGCACAAGCGTAGCGAGAATTGTTGTCCGTCATTTCTGGCAGTGAAATCCTAAATTTTGAGTTGTGACTAAATGCTCTTTGGTTTTGCTTTCTGGGAGTTAATATTTGTCATAGTAAGGGTAAGTACATAAATAAAATAGTCCTCATAATATTTTTGAAAAGAAAAATCCATTGCACTGCCGGGATTCGAACACTCGACCTTATCGAAAGTAGAGTAGTCACTATTTCACTCTCAACACGGTTGAATTCGGAATGTCTAATAAACCCACTATACTCGTTACATTCTACATTGTACAGTCGTCGCATTTTGAACTCTAAAGAGTTAAAGCCATTCAGTAATTAGCTTTCGGAACTAGCTCTCAGTACTGTCCGTTTTTGTCCCCGCTCGTTTATCAAAAGCCATGTGTATTTCTGCAACAAACTGACCATTTACTGACAAAAAGTCGGTTTTAATTTATCAGTTAATCTGGTCTAGTCTAGATTATAATACAAGAGGCTAAATTAAAAAGGTTGAATTTCGTAATTTATATATATTTTTATTAAAAAAAAATTAAAGATTAAATCCTACTTCAAACATGATCAAGCGTATGAACATCAAACCTATTACTCATTGGAATACTCAACGAAATCATCTTCGGAATCAGGTCAATGATCATTGGTCTGTTTGTGATAATTACGCATGGTTATCGTATCGATGCGCTTAGATATCAATAAAGCGAAATAATGATTCTCTAACGACGGCTTCTCTATAGATATCAAGCAAGTAGGTACTTATATGGTACTCATTTTTTTTTAAATATCAAGGTCATGCAATAATATATTTCATAATAGGAATCGAACATAGCTTTCAAGTTAATGTTTTTTTACCACATGTACAGTAGAATGAAATAAAGCTTATTATTGTTTAAAAAAACACAACCTCATCGATAGCTCTTTCATTTTTTCCTTCCAAGTCTTTCTTGTATTCTTGTGCAGCCACGATGGCCTGTCCATACCTGCCTGTAGGTCCAAGTCCCCTAGTATTTTCTCTAGGCCACGTTCCTCAATAAATTACTCAATGGTTTTAAGACTATAACTCAATTTTGCTTGGAAAGTTCAACATCTAGAGGTCCCATTAGTCGGCAAGATTTGACCTCGACTAGCGAGCGTTTGATCGCTCTAACTTCAAATGTATTCTATCCTATTACATCCTAACGCGTCCTCAAACAGTTTTCATAAATGCGGTGAGCGTTAAAACTATTTTTTTTTTTAACGGAATTGTTGTCTATCTTGTGAGGTGTGTCACGGTGTTTCAGACTCCATATTAGCTCTGATTGTCTCATTGTAAAAACGTAGAAGTCATCTTTTTGTAATTCTCCTTTAATTTACCTGCAGATAGTGCTATAGCATTTAAATATCTCCAGGTGAAGATTCCCTGAATGAATCAAAAGATTGTCGGCACCTAAATGAACGATATTTTTACGCCGTGTGTTATAAAATAAATAAATATCCTTGGACATACCACACAGCGTCATCTAGTCCCAAGCTAAGCAATTAAATGCTTGTGTTATAGTAACCAGATGACTGATATAATACTTATATACCTTTTTTTTTGTAAATACATACATATTATATATAGAATATAATGTTAATATAATGTCAAAGTAAACTCACGTAAGTTTTGCAAGTGAAACAGCTGTAATATGACGGTGGTAGTTTCCCAACGCTGGTCGCTGTACCGCGGTGAAAGTTGCAAGTTTGAGCTGACACTGATGCAGTCACAACTTGCGCGGGAAACTCTGTAACCGTTTTATCGAGTTGAGCTCGTGCTTGCGAATTTGTTTCTGGATGATTTGTTAGAGAATTTCACTTTGTGATATATCACAGAGTTTTATTATCCTTACGTGAATATGCCGTGCAAGAATTCAGTCTGAGGAAATAACCTTACCGAGTATAATCTAGATGACCTAATTAACCAATCGTCCATGTTTAACTGACTGGGAGAAAAACTAGGAAAGCAGAGTTTTCTGAATTAATCTTGGGCCACAATCCATCAAATTGCAATCGAGTTTATAAAATTCTTGTTAGACTTAGAAGTTAGAATACAGTGTTTTAGGTCTACTTAAAACTAAAGTTTTTCAGAATCATGATTATTAACAACAATTAATTGATGTGTCTAACCGAAACTGCACCTTTCGAGTCACGTCTTAAAAACTTTCAACCAATACTTATTCATTCATAGCAAGAAAATAGTTTGCCTCGCATTGATAGCGAAGTTGCGGTACATTTCCGCGGCAACTGTCAGGAATATCCGCCATTTATCACGAGTTGCCACGCGGCGGCAAATCGCATTAGTGGGCACGCGCCTTAACTGTCACATGACGGCAGCGGACTCGCAGGAAATATTGCTTTTCTTCGTTTTTATTTTAAAAATGATTAAGTACTTTTTAGTAATTTAAAGATTTTAAGTTTATCAAAATGAACAGGTGTTCACTATGTAGTCTATGTAGACTATGTAATCTACCTATTAGACTCAAGTATACCTAATGTTCCTAGATCTATAATATAAATGAAAGGGTATGTACAATGCAAGTTAAGTCACAGGCAGAAATTAATAGTTCATAAATGGAGTATAAATTAATTATTATGCTCACTTGATTGAAACTTGTGACAAAACCGCGAAACATCATTACAACTCCGAGGATATTTAGATAGTTTAATTAATTTCCTTTACCGCAACATCTTGGTGTACCTAACTTTGGTATAACAACAACTCACAGTCCGCCAGGAGGTATTGAAGACGTGCAAGTTTGAACCGAATAGTAAACGAGTTTTAAGTTCTTAATAGATTGTAACAAAGTATTTTATATAGATATATATGTATATATAGATAAGTCATGGTACTTGTACTTACACGTGGTTGAAAAACCTTTGCAAAGTTACTCAACAGAAAAAGTGTAGTTGGTACGAGTAAGAGCAAGTGGTTACTTCTGGTAACAGAGGTTATACATTATAATAGCACACGGGAAATTACTCACGTAAAATTATCGTCGATTTAGATACCGACAATGTTTCGATTCTTCCGGAGAATCTTCATCTGGGTATGAAGATGATGCATGCGCCCCCCCGCCACCTCCTTCGCGACCGCGAGGAGTGACCACACTCATACCCAGATGAAGATTCTCCGGAAGAATCGAAACATTGTCGGTATCTAAATCGACGATAATTTTACGTGAGTAATTTCCCGTGTGCTATTATAATGTCTAATACAACTCACGATAGTTTTGAAAGTGAAACAGAGGTTATGGCCACTTGAAAGCCTCCGCCCCATCGCGGACTCAAATGTTGGAATCGACAGTGTAATGTGCCCTCCGAAGTACGGAAACGCTAAGCTGTCAATGTAACTAGCAGCCACCCATCCAAATTGTGATCGCTCAGAACGTCGCTTAACTTTAACAATCTATCAAGTCAAGAATGTCTACGTAAGCTTTTATGTCAGTACAAATATAAAAGATACCATGAATTGTTTTTTATTGTTATTTTATTTGTTTTCAGGTAAGAATGCTGTCAAGAAACATGATGGGTCGGCAACTAGTTTGTTTTAGGTAAGAAACTTGTATTTAATCGACGAGAGTACACCGAAGTGAAGTGTGTCCACAAATCTTAATTACCGGATGACCGATCAAATGAACTTATCTTCTAGTCCTTAGAAGTGTATCTTGCAACAGGTCCGTCATATAGTGGTCAGCCAAATCAAACCTACAGGTGATTTCTGTAAGGTTCTTCTTGATGAGTTGGTTTATTGATCCCAGTGATCTAATTGAATATATCAGACCTGAGACTAACGATGACAAATCTACATTTTACTATGTAGAATGTAATGTGAACGAGGCGAAAGAGGAGTGTCAAGATCGGTTCATTTAACTATAAAAAAATGGTGTGTGTATGTATGTGTGTGTGAGTGCCTTAGCAATTTTGCTGAACACTATCTTTGGTTGAACATTTATAATAATAAAATATCTCTAAGACTTCATTTATCGAGATATTGAACGGGTGCACGTCTGATTGCGGCACTTTGAGCAATTTGGATCAAAGAGGGTTTACCAGTGAAATTAGTGACTCATCTCGGCTTTTCATATAAATGCTCCCTCCACTTGTAGCTAAATGCTGCTCCACTTGTAACTAAGTGCCTGAGCACACAACGTTTTTGTGTAACGCGTCTTATTTGCGGTGCGTTTTACAAACGCGAGGATATTGTGCATGGGTTATACATGGATAGTGTGCTTGCGGATTGCCTTTGGAGCAAATTATACAGAAACGGAGTAAGGTTAAGGCGCGGCGCAGGCATCTTGTAGCTTCAAAACCGTATCAATACAAAACGTAGGTTGAATTAAACTCAAGCGGCGTGGCGCAGGCACGTCGTCGTCGGCGCCATTCAATACATTTTGTATTGAAACATCTTGAAGCGGCAAAAAGCCGTGTCTTCACCTTACGCCGTTTCTGTATAATTTGCGCCCTTTGTTCGCCCGCCGCGCTTTTGTATCGATACGAACGTTCTCTACTGACTGCGCGTTCTACTACTACTACTAAAAACGTAGTGTGCATAGACAAAAATAAACCCATTTCGTTCCTTCAACCGTCGAAGCATCGTAAACCCGAAATATCGTAATATTTCAAATTGCACTTAAGTAGTCTTAATTTTAACAAGTCAAAAGAAATGTCTTGGGTATTCTTAATAATATCTAAATGGGAAAAATTATTCTGTGAAAGCTCTTTTAGTAAAGCTTTCATTTACTTAACAGTATTTCGCAATTTGTACATGATTGATGTAACGAGTACATAATCAAAGGCTAAGTATCCTTTGAAGGTAAATTGCAAATAATAAATTATTCAACATAAAATCAGAACAATTTCCTTCAGAAATAAGTTAAACGGGAAGTTTATATATTCCGGAAATAATATGATTTAATTTCCTTATTTTTTTGCTCAGCATTCTTATGAATAACTTACCGTTTTATAGCGATGGTTTAAACCTATATGTTTCATGGAAATATGTGTACCTACCCCTACTATGACATGTCCCAATCAATCTTAATGCTCTACAGTGCCTCTAGCGGATAGATGAAGTACTTTAAATAACTAAAAGTACAAACAATAATCCAATTACGAGTATAAATAAATAAATAAATAAATATACACTGGCGCGGCGTTTTTAGGTAGGGGCACTGTTTATGACGTTTATGTATTTCGCCTATGACTACCTCCGCATTCTGAACAGCATCGCTAAGTTGTTTTAATCTTGTTGTGTCTGCGGCGAAGTTGTTTTGTCCGTGATTCTCATTTACCCCCAACGCTAAGGGGTAAAACACTTGCTTTTTTCTGGCGGGATTCTTGTGAAATCTAAGAAATATTGTATGGAATATACGAGGTTTGGAAAATCTCGATTCTGACAACTTTATAACAAAAGCAGTTTTAGATCGTAGTTTTAGTAAAATTGGGAATTATTTTTTTAAATATACTTTATAATACAAAATTTGTTTATGATTTTTAGAACATAAAATATTCATCAACTTTTGTATTCTCATAATTTTATTCAGGTGCTATAAAGGTATGAAAATTCTATAAATTTTTAAGATGCTTTGAATTCTGAAAAATACAAAGGCCATTATTTCACTGAGAATTACGCTGAAAATCCACTTAGCGAGTTATACTAACTAGTTTTTCAATTCCACTAACTAGCGAGTAGTGTTAAGTCCTGGCTTAGCCTACGGTTTATAAAATACTAGAGAGCTTTTATTTTAATAAAAACTGCTCATTAATAACGTTTATGTGATAGATTAATAGAATAACCTTCGAAAATGACATTTTAATAATATTAGTATGAAACAGTTTTTTCTTAAAGTAAGATTGTCTGCTTATACAACAGAGATGATAGATCAAAGTCTTCAGTTAAAGCTCATTACTAACGTCAGTAAGCATTTTTTCAATCACGACGATCTCTATTGATCAGACGAATCAGAAACTAGAAGATTTTTATGTAACAAAATATGCCATTCAACACTACTCAGGATTCGAGAAACAAGCTTAAAGACCGTCAGAATCACTTTTGCATCGTCTTAAATATAATAATAATATATGTAATATAATCTTTATTTCAGGCAACTAAAGATAAGTAACAAGATGTTAAATACTTAATCTAAGGCCCATATAATAAATACCTTACAGACTAACATACATATCATATTTTATTAACTAAGCACACGTTTGTCCGGCGACGTACTGTTTGTCCATGTAACTCATGAAAATCTTGTATATCAATACATTATTAAAGTGAAACGGCCAGGATTCAAACTCACAATGTCCACATCAAATGTTCTTTCTGAACCAACAGTTCGTAAGGTTAGATATAACTGGTTATATCCGGCAAACCGCCAATACCTTAATAAATCGTGAGGGCTGCAGCGCGTGCTCGTAATGGCGGCGTAGTACTGTGGTGTTTGTGTGTAATTGTGCTGTCGCCTCGGTACTATTTGCTCCTTCTTGTATTTCATATTCATATTGTACAACAAAAACAAAACAAAAAGCTTTATTTTATTCTAAAATGTCGTCATCGCTGAAAGCCTCCAGACTCATGATTATCATCATTAGCGCCAGCCTAGAAACGTTGCTAATGAAGCTATTTAGATTAAATGTACTTACAAGAAAAAATATTTTAGTAGTTAATCAGTCATCTTGTTACCATAACACATTAAATTGCTTAGCTATTGTTTATGTTTGGGGGGGGACAGAATAGGTTAAAAAAAAAAATTATTGTGAAGCATGTTAAAAAAAAGCGCTCAATTCAGAAAAGTTTGAAAACTCTTATGAAATAAAAGGGTCGGAGTGGAAATAGAAACTGCTTGAAACCTTAAGTTCTATTGAACTGGAGTTGAAGTTTCGCAGAACTGGAACCACCTGGTAACTGGTACTTATTACCAGGAAATTAGAAGCGAACTTCCATAAGTTGGTAGTTATAACCTTCTTCTCACGAGTTAGAGGACTTCTCTGGGGTTTTTAGCGATGGTTTACGATAAACAGTTAAAAAACTAGGCGAGCTGACAATTTCGACTACAATTAGTGTTACAAATATATGAAAACATAATACCTGTATTATGTTTTGATAGCAACCAGTATGTAGGAGTTCACAAGACTTGCAGTTTCCTCCAGTTTCCTTCCCGATTTAAACGGTATCTGATACCCTTTAACACGTATCCAATTATAAATAAATCACAATGAAAAAGGTCGACAAGTAAACATTGAACCACTGTTAATAAACAATAGCATACCTTCCCTTCCGTCTGCCTCGCCGGATAAGCCCTTAAATAATGCATCGCGGCAACAGTTATAATCTGACCGTATTGCTAAACAGTTCGATTGTGGGAATAAATCTCTGCAAAACGGCCTGTGCCCGAGGGATCACTCAGGGAGCGTTTACTACGTGACAGCTACTGTCACTTTGCCTGATTACTTTCGATGTCCCGTCTGGGCATTGTACCTCATCTATAATTGGTCGATAATGAGATCTGAATGCTATGCAAAGATATGAATCATTCATTCGATTATAATATTCGTATTTGCATTAACTGTATCATAAATGTCAAGCACCTCATTGCTTGAAACCTACCAAGAAAAGACGTAACTATATCTCGTCTCTGAAGGTCTTTCTCGTTGATAAACCTTTACTTAAAATATTCATTCATCCCTGGGTCTCCTGGTACAGATCGCTTTTAAAAAAGCGGCGCTGCTTAATAAATTCCAAAACTGGTGCTAGTTTTAATGGCGAGCTACTTACCACTAAGACTGGTGTGTGTAAACGCGCCCTCCATTTCAATGAGAACCCTTGCCCACGGGACGTCGGCTGGAATCCTAATGAAAACGCTCTTTGTTATACATACTGGAATACCGTTCAAGAACTTGGGAATCGGTGCGTTAATCTTTGACGATTAGCTAAAGATATATAACACTGTTTAGATATGTTTTCTTTAGATATAGCCTTACAAAAATCACGACATTTACCTTGTCCTTATCTACTGAATGAATTCTGTCTGATAAAAATAATTTCTGTCCTCCGATTGATAACATAGAACCCGAAATATTTAAACCAAAAGTTTTTCTTTCGTGATTTCTTACCCTTAACATGATCTCATGTTTTTATAATACTGGTACCTACCTACTCTATATTAATTACTTTATTTTGAAAATAATTCTTAAGAATACTTTACAAAGCCACATAATATTTGAAAGTTTAGTACGAAACATAAATAGAACTCCAAATTCCAGTGTTTTACTGGAAACTTGTCTCCATCTCCGGCGTCTTCGGAACTGAGCGCAAACATACAAATCGGCAAGTTCGGAGCTCCAACTATCGTTGAGTAAACCAATTAGAATGTCCCGGCTAGGCAGCGTGGATACTGGCCTGCCCCCCAAGTACATAGGTGTAGGGAGTCGCGTTAGAACAGGCATTAGAATCACCTAGCATGTAAGACGAAACTGAAGTGTCCTTGAGGTCCTACCGAAATAAACAATTTTTCTTTTTTTCTTTCTTTCATAGTCGTGTACTATTAGTACAATTCTTTTTTTCTTTTTCTTTCCTTTTCAGCATGCGATCAACTGTTTTAGTTTAAGATTATTATTATTATTATTAGTTTACTAGTACTTATCAATCTATTACTCATACCAAACTGTCTAAAGTTTTTGTGTTGGGCTGAATAAACATGTTTTCTTTCTTTCTTTCTAATTCGATAAAGTCCCGCAAAATTAGTTAAAATGGTGTACAATTAAAATGAATGTAAAAAGAAAAAAATAATTAGAAAGGTTAGCACATGTACATATTTAGGAAGTGGTACGGCTTGCAACCCGTCACGTACGGAATCCTATAGCGACTATACAAATATAACATGGCTTGGGGGCAGGCTAGTCTCCGGGACATTCTAATTGGTTCACAATTTTGTTGTAGCAATCCAAAGCCTAATTTCACATCCACGTGGATTCTCTCACCCGTCTAGTTCTCCACTACCGGTTAGTTTTCCCGCCATACAAGTGAACTAATTTCCTCGGCATGACGGGTGGCAATCAAACGCTTCACTCGATAGATGGGACGCGACTCCACTCTGATTGAATACCTAATGACACCTTGCATTTTAAACTACGTACAAACATGATGTTTTCATTCAGATGTCGGAATATATAACGCGATAAAATCCCGTGTCCAAAAAATATGAATTCTTACACTTTTATAACTGTACAAAAACAATTAGAACCAGTTGAGCCACCTAATTTATTTATTTACATACACACACATAGAATATAACATTACAGTTGTAATATCATTACAGTTGTACATCTAAGGATCGTTACAAACGATCTATTGGTAGCTCAACTGATCCAAGTCACTACAAGACGGAAGCGTGCCAAAGACACTGGCAGCTGCCGCGCTGAGTGGCAAGGAAGACTAATACTTTTCAGGCAGCAGGTGACAGAAAATGCGTTAAATATATACGAACCGACTCCATGATAAAGTATACGAAATAATTCAACCATTATTTTAGCTTATATTCAGGGACAGATAATTCTCGGGCAAGTCCATTACTTTTTAAACTATCGCGACTTGAAAACATATTTAATTAACATATTTGATTTCAATACGCGATTAAGTCCCGTTAATATTTTTAAATAAGTCCATTACTGACCCTCTTTTACCATCTTCTCAATGGATATACTTATATCATATTATATTTACAAAGTGTGGTGTTATTTTGAGTAGAAATAACATAGGGTGAAATAATAATTCTTAAGAAAATGTACGCCTATGTCCTTGTGAGTGTGTAAAACAGAACAAGTGTGGCGGCAGGTGATCGCATCCACTACATCCGTCATGGAACTCATATAACTGAGGAAACTCGCAACTCAGCAGTAATGGCTATAACAATATATTTTCCACTTCCCTCGTCCTGGAGACATTTGGAATATTCCAGACGTGAGTTATTTAGCGCCTTATTCGCAGCAGCTGGCTCACTCCACACAAATCATCTCGAGCCAGTTTGTAGTGTAGTTTATTGCTAACACTATGAGTATGTTTCTTGTATAGTTCATCTTCAAGATGTGAGTTAGTGAGTAGACAGAAGTAGAGAAATATCTACAAAAATTAGAGCCATAAATAACAATAATCATTTTAGAAAAGCTTAACCACCAGAGTTGGCTACTAGCTCATACGAATGAATGAATGAATGAATGAAAATTCTTTATTGCACACCTTAATTTCTAAGACATAGATACAATCAGTAATAAAACTACGAACAATGTACAATGGGCGGCCTTATCGCTAAGAAGCGATCTCTTCCAGGCAACCTTTGGATGGAGAGGAATTGTACATAATGGAAGATTGGTCGGGTGCATAAAAACAAAGAAAAATATGATATAACAAATTTAGAACAACAACAAAAAACACATTAACAATAAAATTAAAGTATGAATTTAACAATAAACTACATACAAAGACTATAAGTAATATAAAAAAAAAAAATAATAATAATAAACTTACATAAACTTACATACAATTAATAATAAATACATAATCTGATATTTAAATAGTACTTAAGTATAAAAATAAAAAATAAAAATTAGCGAACAAATGAATCTAGGTGACATTCAGACAGGAAATGTGATTTTAATCTAGATTTAAATATAGCAGGAGAAGTGGACTTTTTAATAGTTAACGGCAGAGCATTCCAGAGATGTACAGCTTGGACAGAAAAGGAGTTTGCATAGAAACTAGTTCTATGCAAAGGCATCTTGAGAAGAAGGTTTTCAGAGGATCGAAGAGCACGAGAATTTTCATCACAGAGATACACAAAACGTTCCTTCAGATAACGGGGGGTGGAAGGATTACGAAGAATATTAAAAAGAAGAGAGAGAAAGTGGGAATTTCGACGAAGACGAATAGGCAGCCACTTAAGTTTAGCGCGAAATTCTGAAACATGATCATACTTACGCAGTCCAAAAAACTTACTTACTACTTTAGCAAAGCTTTTTTTATGTCTGGCACGTTTGTGCCATGATCAAAGCATGGTCATATGGCGCTGTAGTCGGCAAAAACGCATTCAGTGCCCATGACGAACGACGCCTAGTTACGAGCACTTAAGGAAGGGCCTTCGTGGTAGCTGAGCCGGGAATAGATAAGTAAAGTAAAAGTAAGATTAAGAAGTAACTAGTGACTGAACCAGCTGTCTCCAAGGCTTTCCAGCACTCCATGTCCTCGGCATTCCCATGCAGAAGCGAGCGTGTCGTTACGTTTATTTGGCAATCAGCGCCGCTGTGCAGCCGGTTTGATTTACATACCAACATAATATGTATTGTGTATGCTTAGACGTTTTAGGCGGTCGGCGGCAAAATGTTTCAGAACCAATCTCAAGGAAATACAGTTGTTTGTTTAGGAAGTTTTCAAGTGATTGGATTGTTATGAAAAAAATGTACCTATATAAGTCTCCACAAAAATAAGCTTTGAGGCTTTGAGACTTTGAGGCTCATTATCTATTATAATGTAAGAAATGTTTAGCTTTATTTATTTTGACGACCTCTGTGGCGCAGTGGGCAAAAGCCCGCCTGTGACGCAAAGGTTGCGGGTTCGATCCCCGCTGCGGGACAAATGTTTGCATGATCTGCAAATATTTGTTTCGTGTCTGGGTGTTTTCTATGTATAATAGTATGTATTTACAAAAAAAAATGTTATCTATGTTATCAGTCATCTGGTTACCATAACACAAGCATTAAATTGCTTAGCTTGGGGCTAGATGACGCCGTGTGGAATGTCCAAGGATATTTAAGGATATTGTACGGGAGTTTCAGTAGGCTGTATGGCGCAACTAACCTGGTCTCGTCAATCTAGCAGGTCCAGGGTCGTGTCCGGCTTGCACTGAGAATTCACCGCACTTTCTAGGTCCATAGGTGAGGAATGATGCTGGGACTGTAGTTTGTGTCTCTTATGGAACGATCACTAGAGGTCTTATATGATATTGAAGCGCGAGCGGCACTGTGCGAAAACACGAAGGATGCGCGCGCGGCTGTATCGGAAGGCGTCGAACAAGCAACTCTCAAAATGGCTTCCTTTCGCCGTTTCGAAAGACAATAGAGGCGTCACACCAAAACAGCCAATAGAAATATTGTGAACGGTTTTGATCTACCCTCAAAATTGTGTATGTCTTTAATACGCTACCTACATAAGAAAATAATGAAAGAAATTCAAACGAAAAATATATCATCTGTTCCGCTGGAACATGCCGCTCACCTTAAAAGAACGTGGTTGCTTTTAACATGAAAATTGTTTGTAATTATACTACACTTAAAAAACCATAAACTAATAATGAGTATGTACGTACTGCTGATTAATGAAAAAGAAACGAAAAACTATTGCAAAGGAATGGGGCAGATTTTTACCACAGGTCTCTTAGTATAAGAGTTGCCCATTCGAAGGGTTACGGTACGTGTTATATTATCCGTACCTGGATGCAGAGCATGCACCCGTGCCAATCTCCACTGTAAAACCGGCAAATTATCATCGCGCACCACAACAATCATACCTTCACTAATAGGAGGGCCGCGATTATGAAACCATTTATGTGTTTGTTGGATTTCGTGTAAATATTCACGACTCCACCTCTTCCAGAAATGTTGAATGCATTGTTGCACCCACTGCCAACAATTAAGCCTATCAGTATTGAATTCTGTCAATGAAATGTCAGGTAGGGCCGTAAGAGGTCCACCAACCAAAAAATGCGCTGGAGTCAGCGGTTGTGGATCTGACGCATCTGAACTCAAGACGCATAAGGGACGTGAATTTAAGACTGCCTCGATTTGACAGAGTAAAGTGTGCATTTCGTCGTAAGTTTGAGTACGAGTTCCTATAACACGATGTAAATGATGTTTGAAACTTTTAACGCCTGCTTCTACTAAACCACAGAAATGTGACCCAGTAACAGGTTGAAAGTGAAATGTCAAGTTTTGTTTAAGTACCTGTTCATGTAATGTCCTTTGAACGGCGTCTGAATTTAAAAATGTATACAACTCACGAAGATGGTTGCTACATCCTACAAAGTTCTTTCCGTTATCGGAATAAATATCTGTACATAAACCTCTGCGAGACGTGAATCGTCGTAAAGCCGCGAGGAAAGATTCTGTCGTAAGATCAGAAACCAACTCTAAATGTATTGCCTTTACGCTCATACAAACAAATACCGCAACATATGATTTTATTATTTTAGCATTTCTAACTTTATTTGCACGAACATAGAACGGGCCGGCATAATCAACAGCTGTTTTAATGAAAGGACGCGCTGACTGTGCGCGTACGCTCGGCAACGGAGCCATCTGTGGCTGTGTGTGTGTGGGTCTCGAGCGAAAACACGGAACACACTTATGTATACGCTGTCTAACTATATCCCGCCCAGATATAATCCAATATTTTTGTAACAATAAGTACTGTGTGGACTGAGGACCTGCGTGTAGGTGTGTAATGTGAGCATCATCGATTATTAACGTAGTTAAGTAATGTTTCTTCGGAAGTATCAATTGATGTTTTGATTCGAATGAAAGCAATGATTTATGCAAACGTCCACCCACACGCAACAAATTATCTTTATCTAGAAATGGTGATAAGCGTTTTAATTGATTTGTAGGCGATTTACTATTTGAAATATTTTTAATATCTTCTACGAAAGAAGACTGCTGAACTATACCTATAATCTTTTTTAAGTTAGAATTATACTCGAGCACCGTTATGTGCCGAGGAAAGGCAATCTGTGATTTTTTACACTTGTAATAAAATCGAAAAATGTAAGAAACGACACGAACAAGTTTTCCTAAAGAAGAAAATTTTGAAAGAAACTCAGGTTCTTCTTCTTTACCTACAGAAGAAGGATGTGCAATAATGGGAAGATTACGTTTTTCTTCCATAGTATTTATATTTTGATTAAGAACCGGCCAAGTATTTGGCTCAGTTTGTAACCAACTAGGACCATGAAACCATAAGGAGTGTTCGATGAACACCGCGGGCAGCATTCCCCGGGAAGCCGAGTCAGCTGGGTTATCGAACGACGGTACATGTCGCCAACAACTGGCAGGCACCCGTGACAGTATGTCACTTGTGCGATTGGACACAAACGTCTTCCATTCATGTGGCGATGAGCGTAGCCATGCTAACACAATCGTGGAATCGGACCATGCGTAGACATGATCGAAATGAATTCGGTCGCCGTAGGCGAGCATAACTTTACTAATTAACTTCGCTAGTAATAGCGCTGCCATAAGTTCTAATCGGGGGATCGACAATCGTTTTAGAGGTGCAACCCTTGTTTTTGCCAAAACAAGGGAGACCCGAGTTTGACCATCACTACATTTACACCGGATATACACACACCCGGCATAAGCTCGTTCGGAGGCGTCAGCAAAACCGTGAAGTTCAATAGAAATTGAATTAGAAAATATGTGACGCGGAAAAACACACTGCGATAAGAGTGGAAGTTGCTTGACAAAGCTTAGCCAAGCATTTACGATATCAATAGGAGGTGACTCATCCCAACCTGTACCTGCTATCCAAAGTAGTTGCATTAGATATTTAGCGTGTAATATTACCGGTGATAAAAATCCTATCGGATCGTAAATTCTTGCAATTTCTGACAGTATTGCCCGTTTTGTACAATTTAAATTAGAAGTTTTGACCTTAAAAGAAAAACTATCCGAAGTGGGGTTCCATTGGAGCCCGAGAACCTTTATCGAGGGATCTTTTTCTACATCAGCGAAAGATAAGGCGTCAGGCCGCTCACCATGAAAGTCCGAGGGCACTGCGGCGAGTATCGCCGGCGAGTTACTGTGCCACTTGCGCAACTCAAAGCCTGCGCTTGCACAAATACCGATCAGCTGTTTTTGTAGATTGAGTGCGTTCATCTCACTGTCTTCCCCGGAAACGACATCGTCAACAAAAACATCCCTCATCAAAACTGAGGACGCTAGTGGGAACTTCTCAGCTTCATCCCGTGCGAGTTGTTGTATAACACGTAACGCTGTGTGCGGAGATGAACTGATGCCGAAAACGACGACGCGCAACCTATAATCTTGAATAGGTAGGTCAGGAGATGGCCGCCAAACAATCCGCTGGTATTCCCAATCAGATTTTCGAACAGAAATATTGCGATACATATGTTTAATATCAGCTGTGAAAACAAACTTGTGAACCCGGAAATTAAGTAAAATATCTACTATGTCAGAGTGCAACTTCGGACCCGTGAGCAAAAGATCATTTAACGATTTTCCGTTAGTGGTTTTACAAGCAGCATCGAATACCACCCTCAACTTGGTGGTTTCACTTGATTCTTTGACCACGCAGTGGTGCGGAATATAATAGTGAGAATTATCGTCGTAAGACGGAGGATTACAGAGTTCCATTTGATTTAAATCAATGTACTCTTGTAGACAAGCGTGATAGTCCTTTTTAAGGGACGAATTACGTTCTAAGCGATATTCTAATTTACGAAAACGAGCGAGAGCAATGTCACGTGATTGACCTAGTATAGGTGCAGTTTTAAATGGAAGTGCTACGACGTATCGACCGTTTTCGTCGCGAGAATGTGTATTTTGAAAAATCGATTCACACTGACTCTCATCGGGGGTAAAAGATTTATCTTCAGGAACTGCCTCCAGCTCCCAAAAACGTTGGAGGTCGCTGTCCTCGAAAAAGGAGCTATGACACACCTGGAGTGGAGACGGAGTAGGACAAACATCGAAAAATACTTTTCCCATCAATAAGTAGCCGAAAACACTATTAATTGCTATTGGCGCATCAGGACGGCCCTTAACAATATTTCCCAGCAAAATGTGAGAAAGAACATCAGCACCTAAAAGCATTTCAACTGGTTGAGCGTTACTCGCGTTGAAATAGGGGTCGGCTAAGTTTAAGTTTTGAATATGGGGCCACGCTTCGATAGGTAACGGAATTCTTGGAAATTGTGAAAACAATTTAGGTAAAATTAAAGCTTCGACCGCTATAGCTGGAACATTTAAACCACGAGGAGTGACAACACACGAAACTATTCCTTTTGGTTGTATCGGTTTTTCTTCCCCGATCCCAAACACTGGAATACCAACATACCTAGGATTCAAACCTAAACGTTTAGAACACGCTTCCGTCATAAAACTCGCTTGGCTACCGGTGTCAATTAAACAACGAATTGAGTGATTCGTTGAACCAACGCATACATTGACGAGCGCAGTAGATAGCATGACTGTACACTTCCTAACCAACGGCGCAATGGACGACTCGCCACTCTCGCGCATCGCATGATTCACGTTAGTCGGTTGCAGTGACATGGTAGTGAGGCCGGGATCGACCGTAGCTTCCTCCGTAGGAGGGAAAGAGACGGGGCATGCTTGGTTTGAGTTGTTATGTTTAATTTCAAAATGTAATAATGTGTGATGTCGTCTATTACACGTTTGACATGCATAATTCGACCTACAAGTTCTTAAATCGTGACCTACATTCAAGCAATTGTAACAAATATTTTTATTTTTAACAAAATTGTACCTATCTTGTGGAGACATATTCAAGAATCTCGAGCATTTTGATAAGATGTGTTGATCGTCACACAAAATGCATCGTTTGCCAATTTGAACATCGGTTGATTCCGTAACGGCGAATGTTTGTCGCGGAGTAAAACCGTTTGGCTTTGAAACACCAAAATGACCGTTAGCGGCGCCACCGGAGCCGCTGGCTCGGGACGGGTTCACGCTGGGTACGCGAGACCTACCCTCAACAATTTTTGAATCACTGTTCGACATAATTTCAAACGTTGAAATTTCCTGTTCTAAGAAACTTATGAGTATATCTACGGTAGGTATATCAGAAGCTTTATTGAGCGATAACTCGAAACGCTTACGAACTGAATGCGGTATCTTACGCAGTAAGATATTTAACAAAATGAAACTCCATTCGTGCACTGGAAATCTCATCATTTCGAGTGCTTTAATATTTTCCATATAAACGTTGACTAGTTTACGTAAACTTACATTAGACTCGTTAGCACACTTTTCTATGTCAAGAATGCGATCTAAATGTTTAGAAGCAATGATTCTACGATTCTCATACCGATTTATAAGAATTTCTAAAGCGACAGTATAATTTTCATCTGTGATTGGAATGGATTTAATTAAGTTATGTGGCTCATTTTTTAGAGTTAACAACAGGTATCTAAACTTTTCCGCTGATGTGTAGGCATCATTGTTGTGGATAACGGCACGATATAAATCGTAGTATGAGGGCCAATCTGTAGATTCTCCACTGAAAGTTGGCAATGGCAACGTAGGCAATTTGTTAAGGCAATGATTTTGTGTGTAAGGCAACGATTGCGTAGTAATACGGCTCATGCGTCTACCTTCTTGATCGGCTTGTTTAAATTTATTAACATGTACTAATATCGCGTAATAACAATCATTAAAATCATTACGAATTTTTAACTGTTCTTCTTTGTTAAAGGTTTTAGATTTCATCAAAGCTTTTTCTATTTTAGCTTGAAGTTTGCCAAACTTTCTTTGTTGAGAAGTGAGATCAGTAGATCTTGATTTAAATTGTAAAATATCAGTAGTGGAAAAAAGCAACGTTCTTTTAAGATCCTCTAAGATAATATCTCGTTCAAAAATATCTTGTTCAATAGCTGAATCGTCCGCCATTTTGTGTAACAAAGATGACTTACGATTGCAATGGAAAATTACTAAAATATGGTACACGTAGTGTAGCAATAAAGACGACACAATCTGGAGGAATCAAAACTGGATAGGTACTATCCGGATCGAAGGATCAAAACTATGTACGGGAGTTTCAGTAGGCTGTATGGCGCAACTAACCTGGTCTCGTCAATCTAGCAGGTCCAGGGTCGTGTCCGGCTTGCACTGAGAATTCACCGCACTTTCTAGGTCCATAGGTGAGGAATGATGCTGGGACTGTAGTTTGTGTCTCTTATGGAACGATCACTAGAGGTCTTATATGATATTGAAGCGCGAGCGGCACTGTGCGAAAACACGAAGGATGCGCGCGCGGCTGTATCGGAAGGCGTCGAACAAGCAACTCTCAAAATGGCTTCCTTTCGCCGTTTCGAAAGACAATAGAGGCGTCACACCAAAACAGCCAATAGAAATATTGTGAACGGTTTTGATCTACCCTCAAAATTGTGTATGTCTTTAATACGCTACCTACATAAGAAAATAATGAAAGAAATTCAAACGAAAAATATATCATCTGTTCCGCTGGAACAGATATATTTTATTTCTGCAAGTCCTATGGTATCCTTTCAATCAAAAAAAATTTAAGAACTAGTGTCTCTGTCAGCTTGACATTTTAACATAATGAGTCATTGCCGCTACAAAGTTAGCTACCGTGCTGATCATCTATTAGAGAACGACAAGCAAAATAAAGCCACAATCACCTACTTAATTAATAATTAGTCTGGTTTTGATTATAACATAATTTGTGATAATAAAATGGTAAATTCGGTTAATATTTTAATTATATATTTAACCGCTCGCTAACTAAACTTAATTTTATACTATAATTTAGGTTGCCAAGTTTATGTTTACTGGTAACCCGAAATAATTATATGACATACTCGTTTTATAACTGCAAAGTACTTCTATTACCGAAATAAACCTTTAATTTGCCCGATATTCTGCCACAAAACCTACAAAATTCTACCTGAGTTGGAATCCTTCGTGTCATTGACCTGCTTCTGTACAGTGCTACGTCTAAACCACTCGTCCGCCTTTTCACATGCACACGGGAGCTGTCTTCACGAATAATAACTTCATTGCAACTGTTCAACATCATCCTGGCATGACTCGAAAATCGTACAACACAATTTTTTAACAAATAATATTACTTATCAATTTAAATAGATCATAGTACAGCTTTTCACATTTAAATGACGCGATAAAATCCTCTTAATGAATTGTGATCGCGAAACTTTAAGAAAGACAAATATTACCAATAAGTATTTTTGAAACTTTGTTTCTACATTGAATTAACATGAAATAGCGCGTCTCAAGAGTTTACAACTCACCCAGTAAGTATTAATGGGCCACTTGAAAACTTCTCGACAAAATACTAAAAAAAGTTCATGTTCACAAGTAAAACCTCGTTATTTACAGAAACTGTCTTATGTGCACTCGTCACAAATAGATCGCTTAATATTTGGACTTCTTTAGGCAATCAAATATAAAACGCTCCTGGTGCAGCTTGCTTAGACTTGCTTATCTAAGTAGTATCTATAAAGCGGAGATAGCGGGTTCGATCCCCGCCACGGGACAAATATTTGCATGTTCTGCAGGTATTTGTTCCTGGTCTGGATGTTTTTCTTTTCGATCTATAATATTCACAAAAAAATGTATCTAAGTATTCTATCAGTCATCTGGTTACGATAACACAAGCATTAAGTTGCTTAGCTTGGGACTAGATGATATGGATGTACAAATGTCTAAGAATATTTATTTATAAAATACTAGTAAATTTTCTGATGGTTTAGGTGGTATGCAAGGTAGTAAATTTTCTGATGTGAAAAGCTCTGAAAGACAGTTTTTCGCTCAATTAGTCGCGACTGGGAGTGCCATGTTTGTGGATGAATCCTTTGCTTCATTCCTTTCTGATTGAAATCTTTTTACATTTTCTCAATGTGTTTCCAATTTGTAAAGGAATATTAATATACCAATGAATGAGTATAATATGATGATAAAGGAAAAATATTATGAGTATTGTATTTTCTGAAATTAAATGGATGTTTTAAAATTACTAATAATTTGTCAAAGGCTAGCATTATATTACACTGTAATTAATTTAATAACTTATTTTATGTACAAATTAATTCAATTACACTTAGATGGAAAGGTATGTAGAGAAGATGAACAAGAGTATAATATCTTTAAAAAACAAGAATCATCAAGTCTGTTCATAAACGATTTATACGCGAACAAACATAAAAAAAATATAAGTACGGTCGAATTGACAAACCACCTTTTTTTTAAGGTCGGTTAAAAATGACAGCGATGTGGTCTACTAATTCTAAACCTTGTAAAAATGAACTGAACATGTTCATTCAGTACATATCATGTACTTGAGACCTTAGGGTGCTGTTCAATATGAAGAATCCCAGATGCGTAAACTGCTTAGTTGAATAAAACTTTAAACCATTGGAAATTAAACCTTATCCCTTCGACTTAGAGCTAAGAAAAAGTATGCTTAATCTCACAGCACTTTCTACGACTCAATTCGCCAACAATGCCATAATACTAATCGGGCCATACAATCTATTTGATGCCCTGTTAAATTACACCTTAATGTCGTTGCCTTTAAGTGGGTTTTCCTCTGTTAGTAGGGCATAACCATTTATAGTTTAATTTTATGGTATTTACGAGTGAAGACCAGCTTTTTGATGGTTTTATGTTTTTTGATGTTTATTTGAGCTTTCAAAGATTTTGCTATTAAGCATTTTGGGAATCTGGGACCTTCTTAAATAAATGTAAATTAAACCCAATTCTGAGCAAACTGTGCTGTTTTATAATGAGTGCAGGGGGCCTATCATCAGTTTTCGAGTGGTGTAGGTAACTATCCTCGCTCACGTGTCAAGTATTCTAAATGTATGGAATTTTTAGTTCATGCTAGTTACCGGGGGAGGCGCTGCACTGGATTTTCATACATTTGTGATACTTGACTCGTTAACGACGACAGTATTCAATACTACGGTAAACTGGTGTTAACCCCCCAGTTACCAAAATTCCATCAGTTCTGTATTACATCCATTTTCGAGTGATGCATCAATTGCAATTGTAAAAAGCTAAGGCGTGAAGTAGTTTACTATTTGGCAGATAGATCGATGGCATAGTACTAAGTCTTACGGCAGTCTCAATAACTTATCTATCTTTGGTTTTGCTTACTGTGGGTAGATATTTGAAATTACTTCCATACAAAAACTGGGGCAAAACCGCAGATAGAGGTTACAGAGACCGTTAAATAGTTGATAGAGACAGTATTTTATCTTTGATATACTTTTGTGTGTAAGCACTGTCATGGAGTTGACTTTAAAAAACTGATAATAATAAATTGGTATTTGACTGAAGAATTCGTATTTCAGAATGCAATTTGTATGAATCCATTCATCCATTTCAAGTCGGCGTACAATAAGTCAACATAATTTTAAATTCGAGCATGAATTTGAAGCTCAGTTTCCATTAGAAATCTCAAACAAATTACTATGGTCTACATTGATTTAGATGCGACTCTAACCTCTCAAACCCCTAAAAGCCTAGAAATTACATAAGCGTTGCTATGCGACCCATGCCAGGCCCATCCACAACCCGTGTATAATATTCGTCGATTATTCTCAACTAGCGCACCTACCGCCGACACCCGTCATAAATCCAGGCACGACATGCGACAGTGAGGGAAGACGCACAGTCGGCTCCTTGGCACAACCACTGAGATGCTGGCACCGTGTTATGACAATTCACTTTTAATTAAGAAAAAGCCGTGTTGGTCAAAATTCAAAGGTCAAGTTGGTCAAGTTCATATCCGGCCTTGCATCAATGAACTTTTCGCATCGAAAAATTTATATGCGCTTTAACACGAGCTTATAACGGTGAATGAAAACATCGTAAGGAAACCAGTTAGCTCTCTAATAGCGTCGATGGGCTTGCAACCTGTCACATAGACATCTTCAAATAGATCTAAAAATTGCCTAATGATCTGAAAGAAATGTCTACCGCTCCCGGGATACCAGTCGTGATCATATTTCATTTCATTTTTCATTTTACTTTTAATTTATTTCTTTTCTGCAACTACGTACTGTCCCACAACAGGGAAAAGACCTACCTTCCGTTCTTAACAAAGGCTTTGAGGTTCCTCTGCATCATCGTTATTTTTTAGGGTTGCTTTCAGTTGCCTCCATTTCTAGTGGTTAGTTGCATTGGGAGCACACTAAACAATTACCTTCAATTCAATCAATCATTCAATTCTACGAACTATCTGCGTGTAACGCAACTAAATTTTTCAGTGTCGTGCGATACTCTATAAATTTCTTAAATGTCCCAGTGTGTAAAGTGTTATAAAAGTATGGGTCGCCAGCTCTGTCTCTTAAAGCCAGACCCTAATCACGAAACAAATCGTTTAAAAATGAAGCGCACGAACCCATTTGCATTCCGAGCTGTATTTCGCAAAACCCGGTCATTCCTATCCGTCAAAACCTTTATTGTAATTATATTATGCAAATCGTTTGATTATTTTAAACAGCCACAAAAGGGCTTGATTTAATTCTTTTCAATTGCTGCCGAACTTCCAATAACATTAACATTGTGATGTACTGATGAAATCTTGATAACGTGTGTGTATAAGGGCTTATTTATTGTCGAGCGTGCAAATTGAGGCAGCAAAAAGTGGTCAGTAATATACTTATAAATTAGCAGGAGCGAAGAGTTGATAAAAGAGGTGTGTAAACGTAGCAAGTGGAAGTACGTGGTCCCTACCTGCTCCTATGAGAAAGAAGCGTGATATGTATGTATGTATATAGAGTTGATTTAAGGAAGCATTTTCAGAAAATCTAGAATTTTTCATACTTGGAGTTCAGGTTTTATTTTGTTATTCTTTGATCAAAATGAAAACCTTGTGTAACAACTTATTTTAATACTAGTATAGAGGAATAAAAAGAAAAGGAAATTGGCTAATTAGTAGTGAGCCAGAGTAATAGTATGAATACCGATTCATAAATAAAATATTCCTGCAATTTTCTAACATACAAAATTCCTTTGATAATTCCGCATGTAAATTCTAGATTCATTTCTGCCGTATTATTTTATTTGCGGCAACAAACGTCCAATTATTATTCCCCACAAAAAGTGCACAACACAACATAATTAGAATAGCGGGTATTCCTCTCTGGACGAATGTATTTACATTTTGATGAGGCGTCGGCCGCGGTGGCTGCGCTAAACCCGGCAATGGACGCGAAACACTGGAAAACGACGCGTTGAAAAACGTGGAAACTAATTACGCGGTGCGAAGTCGAAAAACTAGAATTATTTTATTTCAGTGAAAAGTGCTGTATGGAAGAGTGAAACAGAGAACTGTGGCTGTTGAATCTTGATGAAATGTGTGAAATATTTACAATACAGCGATTATTTATTTATTCAATTCTTAGCATTTATCTCTATTTTTAGAGTTAGTCATAATATTTTTAAAAGACAAAACAATAGGTTCACGGCACAGCCCACGCCCGGCGCGAGACAATCAAGTATATTCTACCAGCCATTCATCATCATCATCTTCCTGCCCTTATCCCACCTTACGTGGGGTCGGCACAACATGTATTCTTCTTCCATTTCCCTCTATCAGCCGCCATCTCAACATTCACCCCTTTCTTACTCATGTCAACTTTCACACAGTCCATCCATCCTTTCGTTGGTCTACCTCTACCCATATATCCATCCACATGCATATCAAGCACTCTTCAAGCCAAAGCAAACGACTACCAGTTCTGCTGGGTCTCGGGTGGCAAAATATTCCTGCGTAAGCGTGAAGGCGGGCCGCTTGTAAGAATTAACCATGAAGCGGACCTCTCGAATTTGCCCTGCAATAAGTGACTAGAAGGCCCTAATTGGTCGCAAAACCTTCTTAGACTTAAATTTACTGTAATCATTTTCTTTATTTTTGCTTGTACTTTTTTCCTATCATGTGAGAATACTGAGACACTATTACATGCAGCGCTTTCATGTCCTACAACAAACACACACACTAACCCTAACACAAACACAAACACACACACACCCATATGTAGCAAATCCCATCATCTATTTGTATTTAACCAACACAAATACGTAACCCAATCTACGATCTGTTTTTTGCTAGAGGTCAGGAAAAATAAGTCTTACCTGCTCTTAGTTCACATGTTAGCTCAAACACTTCATAATGGATGAACTTGTTTCAGTTACTTCTGACATAGGAAACTTCTCCTTAACGGACTCATATATCTGTTCTCCCGAAGAAACCAGTCAGTACATTCTTAGCTGCAATACTTCTCTTAAAATTCTACATCTTAATATTAGAAGCATTAACTGCAACTTTGATAGTTTCACTGTTATCTTGCAAAGAATACAATTGGATTTGGACATTATAATACTTTCTGAGTGCTGGTTGAGTAAGTGCCCCTGCCCTCCTGTTTTATCTGGGTTTAATTCTTTTTCTTCTGACTTCAAGACCCAGAATGAAGGCGTGGTAGCGTACGTTCGTGTCGGTTTATCTTGTAGTGTTGAAAACCTTGAATTTCAAAATGCAAATTGTCTACTACTAAAATGTGAAAAAAACATAGCTATTGTCGCGCTCTATCGCTCTCCTTCGTTAAAGAATATTGAACCCTTTCTTTGCAGCCTTGATAATACATTAAACTCATTGAAAGAATTCACTTCGATTGCTGTTATCGGGGATCTAAATATAAATATTGCTCCCAACTCTAATGACACCAATTCTGATGACTATCTGAATCTCTTAGCCGCTCATGCTATGCTCCCTACGTACGATTCCCCTACCCGACTGAACAGCTGCTTAGACCATATCATTCTGAAGTCGCCTCACACAGCAGTATCTTTAATCCTTGACTCTATGATAACCGACCACGCCCCGACTCTTTGCTCCATTAATATGTCAACCAAGTCAAATCCACCAAAATTTAGCACAAAAATAGACATCCCCACTATTATAAAAGAAATTGAAACTACTGACTTTACTCAAATTCTCTCATCCAATAATCCTAACTGTTCCACTCAAACCCTGGTTGAAACTCTTTCAAACATAGTGAAAAAACACTCCAGTACTCTGACTCTTCCTAGCAAAACGCGTCCTATTAAGCCTTGGATTACCCCTGGCCTTCTGAAGTGCATTCGCCACAGAGATAAACTTTACAGGAAACACAAAAAAAATACTCATAACGAAATCCTGAAAATCACTTTTACTCGTTACCGCAATTTTTGTAACAACCTGTTAAAGAAAATAAAACGCGAATACGAACGTGCACAGCTTCAAAGGGCCAGGAATAATCCAAAAATGACATGGAAGCTTGTCAAAAAAATAGCCAATCTTGATCGCAAATGTTCATCGTCTGAGGAATTACTGAAAGTTTCAGTGTCTCCCAAAGTATCCGCTAATTTAGTAAACAAGTTTTTTGCTAATGTCGGAAAGGATTTAGCATCCCAAATCAATCCACCCATTCCGTCAAATAACCTTCCGTCCCCTGAAGCACCTCCTATAAGCTCCATGGCTCTCCTTCCTACTGATCCAATCGAAATTGAAAATATTATCATAAACCTTAAAGACAGGAGTGCTGCGGGCTGGGATGGCATACCCACCTTAGTCATCAAAGGTGCTAGAAACACTTTAATTCCTGTCTTACACCATATCTTTAATCTTTGCCTCTCCACCAGTACATTTCCTTCTGCTTTCAAAAAGGCTCTTGTTCACCCGATACATAAAGGTGGGAACAAGCAAGATATTAATAATTTCAGACCTATTTCCGTTTTGAGTGTCCTGTCAAAAGTTCTTGAAAAGATAATAAACCGCAGACTCCTCTGCTTTCTAAATGAAAACCATGTTCTATCTGAAAACCAGTTCGGATTTCGTAGCAATAGATCATGCGAGGATGCGGTAGTTGCATTGTCATCTACAATTGTCAGGAACTTTGAAGGGAAGCTCAAGACGGTTGGTGTCTTCCTTGACCTCTCCAAGGCATTTGACACTGTCTCTGTTCCCATTCTCCTGGACAAATTAGAACGGGTTGGAATAAGAGGCAGTGTCAATGACTTATTCAGAAGCTATCTCACTAATCGCTCACAAAAGGTTGTTATAAATGGTGTGTTTAGTAATGAGGAATCAATCCATTTCGGTGTCCCTCAAGGAAGTGTTCTCGGCCCTTCACTCTTCCTCGTGTACATTAACGAGCTCTGTAAACTGTCTCTTCCTAACTGCCAAATAATTACTTACGCAGATGACACTGCATTGCTCGTTGGTGGACAAAATTGGCAAGAGGTCCAACTACTCACTGAAGCGGCCTTAAGAGTCGTTTTAAACTGGCTTTCTACTAACCTTCTTACTCTAAACGTCAAAAAATCTAATTTTATAACCTTTTCTCCCACTGCCCGAACCCAACCGTTATCTTTTTCGCTCCGCGCACACAGTTGTCCAGTCTCAGTTGCTAACTCTTGCTTATGTCAAACACTCCATCATGTCACCTGCACTAAGTATCTGGGCGTCCACGTTGATCGTTCTCTTTCCTGGACCCCCCATATTGAGAATACCATAGCTAGAGTTCGTAAACTTATATTTGTCTTCAAAAGCTTAAGAAACGTCGCCGATTTTCAGTGCTTGAGGACAGTTTACTTTGCTCTCGCTCAATCCGTCTTGAACTATTGCATCACAGCTTGGGGCGGTTCTATCAAAACCCAGATGCTTCGAGTGGAGCGAGCTCAGAGGGCTGTTCTGAAAGTGATGTCCTCTAGACCAAGGAAATACTCCACCAGCCTTCTCTTATCACAATGCGAAGTTCTTTCTGTAAGGCAGCTGTTTATCCTAGCAGCTGTCTTACGTCAGCACCAACATTTATCTTTTGACTCTACACACCTCGTAAATAAACGTCGCTCAGACATAGTATGCAAAATTAAACGGCGAAGAACAGCTATAGCTAGCCGTCACTTCTATTATTTAAGTTCTTCTCTCTATAACAGGGTCAACAAAGTTCTAGACATATATCCTCTTCCTCAATACAAATGTAAAAGTAAATGTTTAAATTGGCTTCTATCACTCTCATATGAACAAACAGAAAATCTCCTAATTCCTCTTTCTTAAATACAAAGTTACGTAACATAAATAAACTACACTCTTCTTACCGTTACATGTACAAAATTGATGCAGGTGCTCTTGTATTGAATAATTCATAATAAGCTAGACTCTGTCGAGTCTAGCATCACTAAGTGGTATAATCGTCATCACACTTTCATCTACACTTTACATCCTATTCACTCACATCTTCACACACACACACACACACACATACACACCCTCACACACACTACACAATCCTCGCATTCTCGGTATTTCCTAAGATTTTGTTTAAAAAAAAAAAAAAAAACTTTTATTTTTTGTATAATTGTTTTTCATAACAAACCTACTCACTCGTTCTGGAGGTGGGCGTTGAGACTGCTTCACAGTTTATAACTTTTGCAGTTTCATCGTTTTACTTTAATATTATTGTGCACCCTGTACTTTGTTCTGAATAAAATTTTTATTATTTTATTATTTATTATTCTATTTACATGCCATTCTTCTCTTCTCATAACATGGCCATACCATGCCAACCTGTTACTCCTCATTTTTTCATTTATTGGTGCCACTTTCAGACTTCCTCTTATATACTCATTCCTTATCTTGTCCATTCTACCAGCCATTATAAAGTAAATATAAATCGCATTCAATTTGGAACGGTATCATTTCATTCTGAACCTCAAAGGAGTCGTTAAAGGGCTCCCGGGAGCACGTAGACGTAAACGTAGTCTACGGACGTCTTACGTTTGAGCAGCTTTCCGAGTAATTGGTTTTCTTTTGCGATAACTGACGTTTTTGTCGCGAAAATGGTTTTTAAAAACCATTTTTTATAAATACATTTTAAATGGTATTTGTACGGTGTATCCCTAGCATAAGTTCTTAATTTTAGTCGATCAGTAATAGTATAGTCTGTAACTGTTTATATAATCTGTGAACACGTTCACTCCCGCCCGCGCTATCCAAGGCGGCATACGGCATGCGGCATTTGAAAAATTGTACCTAAGTTGAGAGCACATATCGCTAGATGTTTATATGAATTTTGTCTGAGAAACCGTCGTGGTGTCTAGATTTATCATTTCCTTCTTTCCTTCCTTTAAAATTTATATTTATAGTTATTATTGTGCCATCGATCGACGATTGGTCTGATCTGATAATCACTTGATGTCGTGGAGTCAAAAAAGGAAGATATATTTTTCGTAATTCGAATTCTAAATCTAAAAATACTAAGAAAATATCAAAATGTATCGTATCTAAACAGCTAAAGGCAACAAAGGCGCGGAAACGTCAACTCCACACAAAAGCTCTCGACTGCCCCTCAGACACGAGAGGTTTCTCCCGATACAATGGGCACTCTTTGTTGCTTTAAGAACAACATACTATTGGTTTACACATACTCTTAATTTCTAAGCTAACATTTTTTTAAGCAACTTGATCACGGCTCTAAGGGCAGGTTTATTGGTCAAGGACAGTGGGCAGTAAAGTTCGTATGAGCAAGTGGCTAACACTGGTGACGAAGTTTTTAAGCCACCTAAAGGCCTCCGTCATGGCGACACTAAAATCCGGGTCCGATAAATTAACATGCCCTCCGAAGCACGGAAGCACTCAGCTATTAATGTCACTTCCGGTCACCCATCCATGTTGTGACCGCTCAGAACGTTGCTTAATTCAACGATCTTTCAAGAACGTTAGCTAGCTTTGTCACGAGTGCTTCATGGGACAGTAGCAAGTACAGTGTAAAGATATATAAATATGTAGTAGTTTATTTTCTGTAAATAATTGTCAGGTTCTAAATTATAATCTCCTCGGTGATAATGAAACAAATAGCGTGATTTTCACTGACATACACTCGAGTATAATTCCGAGTTAGTTCATATTGCCTTCACAAAAAAGGCTTAACGTGATTACTGACCCGAGTTGTCGCCATTGGGAGTTATTTACTGTATAACTTGTGTATATCGTACTTAATGTCCCCGTGTTTGTTTCAGGTATGGGCTTAAAGCTGGGAACACACGATATGAGGTATAAGTATTCAAATGGTGCAAACACTCAGCGTTGTGAAAAACAAAGAAAAGGGCACCTAAAAGTATTGTCATTTGATATTACTTTGATAAAAGCCGGGTAAAATGGTATGAACTAAGCTTCGGAAACATGTTATGACTTACTTAAGATATTTTTAACATCGGAAAGTTCTAAAAACAACCTAACTATTATTTTTATCAATTTATAGTGTTCCACTGCTGGGAAAAGGTCTCCCTCATCCACCTAACATACAAAAACATAATTCAAATATCTTCCAATTTGAATTATGTTTTTGTTCGACTGGCTTCCCACTGAAGCTTGGCTATTTAGATTGTTAAGGAATCGCTTTTAAAAAAAAGCTAGGCCCACACCACGAGGTTCTTGCCTGATTCTTCCCTGGTGTAGGGAGTCGCGTCATGCTAGGTGATTCTAATGCCTGTTCCAAGGCATTAGAATCACCTAGCATGTAAAACGAAACTTAAGTGATCCTTGAGGTCCTACAAGAATAAATGATTTTTCTTTCTTTCTTTCTTTCATTCTTTCAATTTAACTTTTTTGTTATTAAGGTTAGGCTTATATAAAATACATTGCATAATGCAGAAAATACGTTAAATCAAAATAAAACTGCTAAGACATAGTATAATATCATAATTTATGTGTTTATAGCCTTTACTAAAATTGAGTGCGCGAGGTACTCCATTTAGAATTAATTCTGTGGGAACGCGCGTCCCACAAATATGTAAATATTTTCGTGTCGTGTATAAATAATATTTACCGTGTGCACTGGGCATGACGAATGACCCGGGAACGGGACAGGTACAAACGGGATGGGTCAGATTGGTACACAGTTAATTACGCCTGGAGTAAGTAGGTACCTGGAGTTTTCTTTGGATCAAACAGACAGGGTCCGAAGTACTGAATTTCGATTGAAAACGGGTTTATCGGATGTAGGGGAGGACTGCGCGCTTGAAATGGGATTGGGCAGGTCATGTGGCTCGAATGCATCCAGAACGTTTGTCAAAGCTCGTCAGTCAGCCCGAGGACAGTCGGAGACGACGCGGCAGACCCAAGAAAAGATGGCGAGAAGACCTGGATGCATTCGAATCAAACTGGCACGATGTATGGCAGAATACTTGTAGCTATAGCTATATAATTATTTTATAGCTATCATCGTGCGTTTTTTCTGCTCCGTAAAATACTTAAAACGTAATGCAAAGTCTAAAGTGTTCTTCCAAAATCTGTTACATTTCTAAGAAACCCATTTAACAAAATTTAAATGTTCCTGAAGATGTATCTTGAGTTACTAAATCGCGCTAATTGGCGTAATCAGTCGATCCATTTCTGTCGAATTATTGTTATTTTGAAAACTACATCATATTGGATATTTCCCTCAAAGCCCGACGCGAGACTACAAAATTGAGCTTATTAATGCAGAAAAAAAAAATTATCTTTAATTTCAAAAAAAGAACAATTTAATATCAAATATCAGAAAAAGTTTTTTGCACACAGTCTGAATCAATAAATCACTTCTTAAAGTCTCACCACCCTCAATTCTTAAATGCTTAATTAGGTAGTTGAATTGGAAATGTTATACCCGGGTGTTCATTAATATTGAAGAGGCTTACGAAGTGAGTAAGCTTATTAACTTTAAACAGCTGAATTGTGAAGTCTTTGCTGTACTTGACTGTGAACATTATCTCTCTAAGTGTCTGTCCTACTAGAAAATTGATTAACTAAAAAAACATAGGCATTTACATCTTTGTTAGACGAGTTATACAATACCACAGATTATATCATACTGTAGGTACGAGTAGTTATACAGCGTCAGGATGTAATACGATTAGGCAATACCGTTGCTGATGATCGAATATAACTTACACACATACATAAAATCACGCCTCTTTCCCATGTTATTAGACACTATGTACAACATGTATTTCAAGCAATAAATATTACTTTACTTTACACGGACCTCCTTGCTACGAATACAACTTTAAAGTATTAATATCTTTGCTGGGTTCGAAAAGAAGTAAATTACATTTCTATCTATTTTTGGATTTGTTTATCCCAAATATTTTGTAAGTAAAAGATTATCGGAAAATACAATAAACAGTCCTAAATAACCGAAAAATGAATTTATGCCCTAGCATATTTTATGAAAACCCGGTGAAAGTGTAATTAGGCGAGAATTTGCACCGACACGGCGACAGAATCGACAACATTCAACATGAGTCAGTTCACTATAATGTATCCATGAATGCTTTTAAAAAGTTTATGCAAAGGGATTTGTTCACTATATGATCGTAAACGGAATTAATATCGGCTGGCGACGGATTATTTTAATCCGTTGTTTTATTATGCCCGGCAGCTTTTTCCTTGCTTACTTCATTATTGGGACATGATAGGCGTTTCAGTGGACAAGAACATCTGACACTCAGAATGGATATACATTCTGAAATCCCTTCTTCATCATTAATTCGTTTATATACGCTGACTTTTAACATTCTTTTTCAGACTTAAAAACGTTACCCTCTCCTCGTTTAATTCAGTTTGGTGGTTGATTTCTTCAACCTATCGACTCAGATTTATGCCCGAATTATGGCAGCGTCTTAAGAATATCACCAATTAATGGTACAAATCAATGGTACTATTGACACCACGCCCAATTTTACCGCTTACTTTATAAGTTAAGAAACCAGATGAATATTTTTTAGCAACATACCAGTTTTTTAATTTTGTCTGTGATCTTAATTTTTGAAATACCTATGTTTTAATTCCGTAAGAATTATTTCCTGGTCTTGGGGAGATAATTACCACAGCGACATAAAGTTACTTGCTTCACAGATATTATCGTAATCATTAAGGGGCGCGTCTCTAAAAACGCGCGAACAGGCACTTACCATTTTAAAAAATAAACTAATGAAATCACTTCATAGAATGACAATAAAAAAGAATCGAGTTCTCAATAGATGAGTCTACACTAACACCGTGTGATAATTCTAAAATAATCCTTAATTTTTGAGAAAAAAATCGTCAAAATCCATCAAAAACATCGAAATCGACCTTTTCTATTTGAACTATTTATGATATTATTGTTGTTATTATTGATAATATTTTTTGATAAATCGTGAGTCAAAATAGTAGTCAATACATTCACCGTGAATGTTTTTTACTAATTAAAACCAAAAAGCATTAATCTGAGCTTAAACATCATTAATTTTTTTTGCAGAATTTTTTTCCCGCCGCCATACATTTTAGTATGAAGCAGTGCCTGACGTAATTGTCTTTTTATTAGAATACACGCTGCAGAAATATTCAGAACCCGCTGGGTTTCCAAAGTGACCGCACGTCCGTCATAGATCTCGCCGAGCTTCTTTTGTTTACTTTGGACTAGAAAAAGGGTGGGTTGCGAGTGTTGGAAACTATCTGTACCTATTCATCGAGCAAGTAGACGAACTAGGTAGATACGTGACTTTTACTTTGTAGTATTTTTTCTTTTGAATAAATTATCAAACCCTAACCAATGAACTATATAGGTACGAGTTATGTCGTAACTTATTTTTTTACCTATTTCAGAGAGATATGGGAAAACGTATAGAAAATTACTTTAAACACAAAGAAATTAAAGAAGTATTAAAATAATGCAGTAAGCACCCACATATAATGCACCTACTCATCTTTTTACCCAACCGTAGCAAAGACAAAACATTGTTGTGTTTTACCTTTTTTTATTTATTATCTCGGACCTCTGTGGCGCAGTGGGTGAAAGCCCGAGACGCAGAGGTTGCGGGTTCGATTCCCGCTGCGGGATAAATGTTTGTATGATTTGCAAATTATATTTTGTCTCCAGTTTGGGTGTTTTCTATGTACAATAATATGTATGTATTTACAAAAAAAAATGTATCTATGTAGTATATCAGTCATCTGGTTACCATAACACAAGCAATAAATTGCTTAGCTTAGGACTAGATGGCGCTGTGTAGAATATCCAAGGATATTTAAAAAAATACAAAAATTAGGTATGGAAGAAAAGTTAAAAATGATTTAAGTACCTTGATTGTATCTCAACTATCACTGAGAAAAACAAAAAAATTAACAAATAAAAACAGGTTCAACAAGGTAATTCATTCATCATCATCATTGGCAGCTCAAATTATAACCCACTGCTGGGCATAAGCTTCCTCCCTCAAATGCCACTCTAATCGGCCCTGTGCCGTTCACATCCATCGTAGTTCATTACTAGCTAAAAATATCTAAGGTTCGCGGGTTTCCGATTTATTACGATTATTCAACCAGTCTTACTACCGACATTCCACTACAGAGTGAAGGCCCGTCACTCATGGTCATCGTCCCCGTCCCCCCTTTTATAACTAACAGTTATTCCTTTTTTTTTTAACTTTATATAAATAAAAAAAACCTGCAACACCAGGGGTCGATTTTTAACATAATTGTTGTAACAGTTTTATGTGGATATCGAGTGTTCGTATTTTTGTCTCATTTCCGATCCGTGACGGATTTAATCGAAGTATTAAATAGGTATGTTTCGGAGTACCTACTGTAAATAAGTTGAAGCCGTCCTAATCTGTACATATATTCCATGTTTGTACTAAATTGTCTTATAATTAAATAATTTTGATAAACGTTTTTTTATCTTTATCTGCACAATTCTCATATTATTATAACACAGAACATTGGTTTGACAAATTATCTTCAATTTCTCAAAATTTAAAATGATACCAAGAAGCATACACTGTGACCCAACCCTTTGCCGTGCTGGTAACTAATTGCAGGCCGCGTGTTGCTAATACATTGCGTGTTTTATTGTGATATTTATATACATCTCACAACGACAAACGCGTAATGGATGTGTAACTAGTGCGAAACTTCGAAAGTAGTTTTATTCGTCTTCAGGTTGTAAATGCTAATTTCGGGATGCACTTGTGTGAGTAGAAAGTGTCAATGTAGGTGTTAATCAGAAATTCCCACGCTCAAGGACTGCAGGCTTAATGAATTCATCGCTGGTGACATGTCAGACTGAAGGCAAGTCTCGCAAAGAAAAGTCATTGATTCACCACAGTTCGATATATCCGTCGTAGAGCCTTCTGCTCTCGCCAAAGCCCGGTAAAGTTACGAAGGTTCCAATGACCAGTTAACAAGTTGTCCGTCCGAAAAAAAACAAAAAAAAAAAAGTTCGATATAAGAATGACTTCACCCTGTAACAGGTAAATGCCCAGAGACCATTCTGAATGCCTAAACAACTTCAACTTACTTTCTTTGCAGAAATAAGAATAACAGTGCGAAATGTTTCAGGGAGCCCGGGCGCGCGAGCAAAAGCTCGCCTCACAAAGAAATTTCTAAAAAAAATACGCTTCAAAGGTACGTCAGTAGAGGGCGCTAGTCGTGTGCTTCTAGTGGGATTATTTTTTCCTTTATCAATGTTTGCGTTTTTTCCTGCCTTTGTTTTGTAGTTTGTGGGGACAATGCAGCAATGGAGCTGGAAGAGCTAACAAAGAATTAAAAACAAGCACGACTCAGTGCACCTGTTGAATGCAGTTTCAACTTATGACAAAGCCTTTCGAGCTACTGAGTACTGACCACAAAGGGGCAATAGTGTGTACCGACCGACACACTATTGCCCCTTTTAATATTTAATATACTTTATTATAATATAACTGTAGCACTTCTCTATACTATTAAAATCTTTCAATTAAATCATTTATATTATAGTACAATATTTCTACTAGAATAATCTTTTGATATCATTTAGAATGAATACGAATTAATTAACTTACTTTTATTTAATTATCCAATACTTAAAAGGGTTCTTAACTTGTACACTGTTACTAATTAATTAAAAGTAGTTTTAATTGGGCTCTTGTTCTTAGTTTAGAAAATTAAACATTTGGTTTTCTCTTATACTTTACATTTATTCTTGTTTTACTGAAGTGACACAGATATTGTGTGTCAAATAAACGTTTTTCTTTCTTTATTTCTTTCTATATGCCAGAGCATTGAAAACACGAACTTGTGAAACGTTCTGTCACTTAGAAATTTACCATCCTAACCAATTCTATTGTTTTTTAGTAATATTTACTAATATAATTAGGTAGATCATTTGGGACGTTTAACACAATAGACGACTACTACATTTTTTTTATAATGTTTGCCTTATTACGAGCTACAGCGTTGTACCTGGTCTGTAATTTTCATCTTGTCTCTAATTTTAGATCATTATAATACTTAAACCTCCATTTCACTTGAATCCAAAATCCCTTAAGGATTGTTCGCGAGAGATCACATCGAATTTATGGCCAGATAATAATTTGGACCTCCTTAAACCACATTTATCGGCCTATCGTCTAATCACAATCGCATGGTGAACCTGTGCCTTTGTTGACTTACTTTATTATAACTTTAAGTTTTAACGTCGCGATCTGATTAGGTAACTTTTGGCGAACATTAATTAAGTCTTTGTTGAAACCTTATTTATATAGAACTTAGTTAAGCCATCCATAATACAAAATTAAACACCCTTTGTGATTTAAAAGTCTAATCTCGAATATTCAAGGGCTGCGGTAACTACCTTGTTATAGCCGTGAACTTAACTTGCCCGAAACTCATCTCTCTGTTTGAATAGGCACGTCGTTCGCACTATGTTATAGACCTTATGGTTTCAGAAAACTGTACGATAAAGTTAAAGTGGTCCCCCAAGCGAAGTGTCATTTCGCGAATATGGCCGTAAGTACAAGCTTTCCCATTTCCCGCTATATTTATAACATAATAAATATTGGAACTCCATTGACTGGTGACAAAGAAATTTCCATAATGACGCGACGCCATTCAGTTCTGGTTTACTGAAAAGAAATAAAATGAATCCTCGCAGTCGGAGATGTATGTTTAGATAGGTGCTATCAATAATGGCGTTTTTGATGGAAAACCTGCAGACGGCCGGATAAATGGCTGTCACTCGAGCGTCACAGAGATTGGGAAGCGATTACTTTATTACAACTCTGTTGAGTGCTGATTGAGAGCTTAGCTGAAGTGTCTCTTTAGAATTCTCTAGTATTCACTTGCGTATTTTTTTAATCTGTTTGCACAGTAGGGGCTATAGTTTTCTTTGGTAAAAGACTGACTATCGAGTGGTTCCTAATGATACGGTACACAAAATATAACTCAAAACTGTTAGCAGTATGGTTGCCAGAGACTTGTCCCATACATATTTCTTATACTCATATTTAGAACTAGTATACATTTTCCGTCCGAAGTGCTCAACAGAAATTAACGCGCGATCATAACCTTTGTCACTTGACAGCTGGGTAAAAAGTCATACTGCTCACAGACACCCCTCGGCTCGGATTCAAACTTGCAACTACAGCGAGAGCCACGTACATATTATATTATGCCAACGCCTATTTATTAACAACACCAGATATACCCCACAGGCATGCAATACAAACATTTGTATCCATCATATCCCTTATCAACAAACAGGAACACGGCCCTTAGGGACTCGCTATCGGCAGGCGATTTAACTGAAAATAGAGTGAAAAACTCCAGCTAGATAGATTTCCCGTCGACGAAGATCCAATTTGGACGACGGACAGCTAGTTTTGTTGGCAGCTCTTGTTTTCTGAAATGGGACTTTTTGAAATACATCTGGGCATCAAAAATAAAATAGTTTTTGTCGTTTTTCAGACACAAAGCTGAAAAAATTGTTAAACTTGAAACAAGGTTGTATTGATGGTGGCACGCTCTCATCTTTTCGACGCTTAAATAATACACCCAGTGTAATCAAAAATGATCCGTGAAGAACCTAAAAATTATCCATTCGTACAGTGTGATCCCAACTCATTTCATCACATGCGTCAAGGATCATATAAATGATCTCCCAGCAAATATTTGGAAACCCTTCGTATTTACGGCAAATATGCCGGTTCATAAATACGCGGAGTAAATAGAGCATGCATAACGGATGTAGGCTCGGAAGCTGCAGTCGGGTCCAAGTTATGAGGTGCGGCGGTCGAGGTGGATACCGCGGGTAGCTAAATGGGGCATAACAAACGAATTTCACGGAAGGGCTTCACGAAATGGCCCTCGCGGCTTTGATGGCGGTATGAGATGAGCTTTTAAAATAAAGAATATGTTATTGTCGCTATTTAAAAATCGAATGTTGATTAACCTTATTTAAAAATAATAATAATAAGGAACCCTGAAAATTTAATAAATATGAATGAATATAATTAAATAAATTGGGCATTAGTTAATAAAATTATACATTATTTAGGTCCTAAAGTACACCCTTGTACCTACTCCTCGTTTGATACTATTTCAGATTCCGTCACAATTTGTACACAATACACATATATATAAATATGTATGTTGGCATGGTGGCTAACTCTGGTGACGGAGTTTTCAGGCAGCCCGAGGGCCCCCGTCATGGCTTAACGCTAATTTACCGTGACCTCTGAAGCACGAAAATAAGAAAATAAACTGTCTCATTTTCTCCGGCTATACTTTGAACCGGAACCGAGGAGTGAAGTCACAGCAGTGGTGGAGATATACGATCCGATCTAAATATTTTTGCAGAATGGCGTGCGGGACTGGAATTATTATTATCATTCTAACTTCCTTGTTTATGCATCAAATCCAACTTAATAAAGTCTTTTACGAGGATTTTCCAGTTGATTTGTCAGGAAATATTTTTTTTTTTAATCTTTAATCTATACTCAGGCCTTTACATCTTTACTAGATGATTTATACAGAGTCAGGAGGCAATCTTTGCCTACACTTAATGGGACACTTTAGTGCCTGGGACATTGTTGAGATGGAATAGGCTTGCCCAGCACCTAAACCATCCTCTCAGCTTAGCCGGCCATATCCACAGGAAAGACAATGGTCAATACGTGTGGGACTGACTAGCCGCGGGTTTCCTCACGATGTTTTCCTTCACCGTTTAAAGCTCGTGTTAAAATGCATATAAATTTTTCGACACGAAAAGTCCATTTAAGCACGGCCGGATTCGACCCACGACCTTCGGATCGAAAGTCGAAGTACTTATACACTTGGCCAACACGGCTTTTTTTTATTAATATCTATTGGTTTGGCGGAAATTTTCATTTTTTGTTATCATCACAAATGTTTAATGCAACAGAAACAAATAATAAGAATAAAATAAACAAAAATAACATAAATAAATTTAAACTTACTATTTATTTATTACCAGACAACATTGTTCCATAGAATGTTATTTTTACTCGAAATGTTACTGGGAAAACGAAGCGGTTTCTCAAAAGGAAAAAATCTATTTCGACCGCCACGAATGGTATTTCTATTTGCCGTTGTTTTATCATAAACTAAGTACTTTATTGTTTGTGCTACAACAGCTTGATATTATAACAAGAAGTTCATATGAAATGTGAAAAATGTTTTCCTTAGGTGGCTCAACTGGTTCTAATTGTATTTTGTACAGTTGTGTAAATATGTAGTAGTTTAGTTTCTGTAAATAAATGTATGCTGTATTTTAAATTATAAAAAAAAATATGACATGTTAAATATTTTTTTAACTGCAAATAATATTAATTAAATTCTCGGAATAAATAAAATAATTGTTGATATTTTTTGTTCCTGTGTGTTTCTTTGATCATAAATAAATTAATTCTTATATATAAGTAATAATATCACACTAATATTATAAAGGAGAAAGTTTGTGTGTGTGTATGAAAGCTACACTTACATACACACTATTACTCGTTTACGCTCAAATGCTTAAAATATTATTTTAAGCATAGTTTTCTTTCGTTATCATAATAACCATTGAAGCGCTCGTGGCGAAGCTTGTTACGACGTTGAAGTTCCGTTGAAGTTAAGCAACGCTCTGAGCGGTCACAGCTTGGATGGGCATTAATTCTCTTTGTGTATGTTTTTTGAGTTGAATTTGTTATATTTTGTTATATTTTGTGCTTTAAGTGGCTTGCAAACGTTTTGGCTCTAGCTGTAAGTTTGTAAAGTGTTGAAATAAATAAATAAACAACTAAATGCGCCCGTGCTTCGGAGGGCACGTTAAATTGTCGGTCCCGGTTTTAAAGTAGTTAAGCCATGACTGAGGTTTAAAAAATCCGTCACCAGAGTTGACCACTTGCTCATACGATCTTACTTTTATAATAACCAAGCTCTTGTGAAGTTTTGTATGTCCTAGCTCAAGCAATTCTTCTTCGCTCTTTCGTGTAGGGAGTCGCGTTGGAACAGGCATTAGAATCACCTAGCATGTAAAACGAAACTTAAGTGATCCTTGAGGTCCTACAAGAATAAATGATTTTTTCTTTCTTTCTTTCTTTCTTTCTTTGTGCACTTTTGACACTGAGCTTAAACATTAATTGAGCTTTGTTTTCAATTTCAATGAGATCTCGCTTTAATTCCTGCAGTTGTTCAATTTACACTCCGTTTAATATTCCTTTGTGTAACTTAGATCGTTTGGGATGATCTTCGCAGATCCAATTCCCATCCCCGATTCATTAAGCCGAAACAGTTACCTGAGAACTTCAATCAACAACTTGGGAGACTTTCCTAACTTTTGATTTTATTGAAAATCGATGACCTTTTAGAACCCTTGTTAGTTCATTAAAACTTTTGAAATTTTTCAGGACTTTTAAAGTCGCTTTTAGTCGTCAGATTTATAACTATCGTTATCATAGGATATAATAATGTGATGTTACAATACACCTGAGGCCTTACTCGGGATCAACGAAAACGAAGTTTCGTGACAATTTTCGGGTTCCAATTATGTTGGTGAACTATTACGAATTCAGTATCCACCAACATAAGCTGACCCCGAAAATTGTCACGAAACTTCGTTTTCGTTGATCCCGAGTACGGCCTGTATGTAAAAATTAAGCCGAAATTGTCAAAAAAGTGTTTTTGTCCTAATTTTCCATGAACGAGCAAGAATAAGAGTAGATTTACCTAAGTCTTAATATAAAAAATATTTTCCCTCATCGTAAACATAACAAAAATGAGAAATATTTACAATCATCAAGAAAATAAGGCTACTCCTTAGCATTTTTGGTCGAGCAGCACCATGGCTGTTGTAGCGCTGGTTTATATACTCGTAAGTTATATAGTTATAAAGGCGAAGTAATTTATTAAAGACGTATTGACATCGAATTAAACCAAAAATCACTTTTACTAGAATTCGTGGTGTATTTCGCAACGAGTAGATACTAACAATCAAAGTTATCAACGCGAGTCTCTCTGACCTCCGAATTCCTAATCTGATGCCAAACTTTACAAAGACATCTCTATCTCTGATTTGAGATCAAAAGATTGCACTGAATATTTATGAGACCATCATGACCTCTATTTTGTATTCAAATATATATAGTAGACAAAAATAACGTTAATATTTTTACATTGATTTAAAAGTAGTCATTACTAATGCTCTACGTAGCTAAATTGCCTACAGCTTGAAATATAGTTTTCCTTCTACACCTGACAAAAAAAAATCGTTTGGGAATGCACATTTGTCTTCTAAATAATGCATAATTTCGTCGCTTTACAAATTTCTCTTATAAATTTCAAGCTAGACGATACTTTATTTCAACACAATAGAGCACATTCCTATTTACAATGAAACAGGCCGGTACAGACGAGTAACGAAATTTAAAAACAATCCCACGAGACCGACGCCAATTTATTTTGTTGTCTACGAGATTGCTCCGCCACTCTTTGTTGTGGAGGCTGCATTGTGAACAGCGGAAGCGATGGATAAACACAAAAACAAAGATTTAACGGAAATATCATCTCAAAGCCGGAACTGATAGTTTCGGCTTTGACGTCATGGGTTCCGTGGCTGAATGGCTTAAGGCAGCCCGGCTAAAGCGTGATTGCTTGCATCATCGCGGGTTCGAATCCCGTCAAAGTCGTAACTTTTTGTAAGATTTTTCATTTATTATTGTTATTATGTCCTGCCCCGACTTCTTACATGCAATTTTGTACAAAATATATTTCTCTGCATTCGTTCCTTGCGTTGCGTAGTTTACTTGTAAACAACTACAGTAAGGCTGACCGGGCCGAACTTAGGCCCTCCGTGCGGTCGCGCGTTATGTACAGTCGTTACAAAAGAGCTAAACAGACGTATCGACAGAAAGTGAAACAGAGACTGATATTTCTATCCACTGCGACGCTACTCGCAATAACTTTATTCACTCTAAATTAGATTCCGCTCACTTTACCTTGTATTACTGTTTAGTGATTTCTATCTATTTGTCCCATTTTATCGGAGTAAGCTGTCGGAGTAGGATTCCCTGGTGAATCTAATAAAACGCTTCGTTCACCACCATGACCCGTGCAGGTCCCCAGCTTTGAGCGAGGGAATCATAACTGCGCTCACCGGCGCCCTGCGGTTTAAACTTACCTCTCTTATATAATTCTTGTTTGTTGTGACTGAGTTCTTTCTGTCACTCTGTTTACAGCGACTGGCTTGCCCTTGACCTAAATTGCCATTGAACTTAAAACATTAACGTGAAACGTGATTTCTTTTAATCGAATTTAAACCTGGGCAATTGATTAAAAATTTAGCCCTCACAAGAATTTAGTGTGTTGTGGATTTAAAGTGACCAATTGACGAATAAAACCGCTTCTGAGAATACTTCTACGCAAATTTGACGGTTATAAACTGCGGTTCTCAAATTGGCTAGCGAAAGTAGTCTTTTGATTTGTCAATGGACCTCTTCTACCTAATGGCTCACCTGCAAACCAACAGTTTATACTGTTAGCTCGCTTAACAAGAAATATGGATCCGTGGTTTGAAATATACCAACAAATGTTATTCACGTTTGTAACATTGCAATCCATACAAATAAAAATAGTTATGTAAAAAAATATATTTTATTTTTAAAATACAAATGCCTCCCCCCGCGTCGCGATCTTGTGCTAAAAAATAATAATTAAGAACATGCTTGTCGGGAATTCAACCCTACCCGGCAGGAAGTCTCGTGGAAGAAGATAGAGTCAGCTGGTGGCTTGAAGCCCTTGTAGCAGAAGGCAACGCATCTTTTTTAGTCTTCTCGTGGCACGGTATATCGTCTAGATTACTCTCGGCTTTTTAGCGTGTCTATCTGGAGTTAAGTATATTGTAAAAAGTAAAACATAGTGAAACTAAAATTAATATACATGATGCTATGAATTTCTTTTCGGTAAGAAACATTTTGGATTATTTTAGTGCACGTATCTTTTTAGGAGAAAATTTGTTAGACTTGAAAAGAGATTTATAACTGGGCCTACTGTCATCGATTTTTATTTCCGAAAAATATATTACAGAAACAAAATTGAGCTGAAACGACCTTTCTGGGCTAAATACACAGTTCGTAAGCCGGCTCGGAAATTAGGCTGTATATTTATTGTCATTACCGCGCAGTCAGGAGTCGGCACCTGGAGATTAGCTCCGTAAATATGGGCGTTTGTGACGGCTCATGTGTTTGAGTAATCTTTACAAAAACCGGGGATACGGGCCATAGACTCTACTAGCTCGTAGACAAATCGCAGTGGAGAAGATTAGCTATAATAATAAAGAGATTTAAAACTGGTTTCTTAAACATTTTTGTTTTACAAATTCGTTTTGTTATTTAGAGAAATGTATTCCCAGGCCCCCTAGACAAAATATAGGAACAAAAACAGTGTTTTCGCCAAATATATTGGCCACAATACAGCCATTTCAAACGTTATATGAGTACGTAAGAGTGCTAACCGGAAGTGCGTAGACGGAAACCGACACGATACCCACATCTTACAGCTTCCGGCCGGGTCCTGGCCGGAATTATAAAAAATAATTACGTATTTTAGAGGGAGTGCAATGATGATCATCAAAATGTTTGTTTAAAATGTCGGAGATGCTTACTTGTTTGTATTTCTCATATCGCAGGACTATTTGAAATGCGCTTCTTACTTACTTTAGGGGTACAAAAATGTTTACTAATTTGGCAAAATTATCATATTATTTTGGTGAATTAATGTAAATCCTAAAAAAGTTATGGCAAAAAATAAAACTCAGCTCGACAACGAATGTCCATGAGAAAGCCATGAAGGTCAGATTTTTTCTAAAGTGGAGACCACACAACGAAAATCCCAATGTATTTTTCATAGATTCTAGAATCTAGAACATTTAATCTATATGGGTCAGTCGACCTAATAAGAAGTTAAGCCTGACCTAAGCCTAAGATAAATATACTGAGGGTCGTTATAGACCTCTCTATCGGCAGTTCCGCTTATCCTGACGTTCCAAGAATTTATATGTTTAGGACATCCTAGTCATCAAAAAATGGTATGTTTGGGTCAATTTTGTTAAAAGGAGGTCATCTTTGCTCAAGCCTTAAAAACTAGTTAATAGAAAAGTTATAAAAAAAATACGACCTCTGTGGCGCAGTGGGTAACTTAATCTGCATGACACTTATCGTATCTTACACTAGACTACTCTATCTCCATACCATAAAGTAAATGAATATTGGAAAATATAGTAAAACTTTATCAATGCATAAACTATACATTTCTCTCCCAGCACTTACAATAAAACATTCAGATATGACACATGTCCCCCCTCACCCCTCTTGTATGACTCCACAGGTGGCGTGGAGCTATTTGTGATATGTTGGAATTTATGGACACAATGTCCTTTGTTAAATGCACACTGGATTTTGTCAGCTCTATGCAACTTTACAAAATAAAATTCTGAGACAATCATGTCATTACCGAAAACCCTAATACCTATTTTGTCCAACTAGAATCAAACTTGTTCCTTTTAAATATCGGCTAAGAAAAGCGGCTACTACACGATAAAATAAAGTCATATGCTACATCCGCTTGCTCAACAAAAGACATCAAAAACTTGCTAGGAAAATATATAGGTACAATACTGATTTAATAATTACCACCTAGAATCAGTTTTGTTACTTAAAATCAAAGCAAACGCAATAATTTTTACGCAATAATAAAATCAAAATCGTGTACTGCATCAATTCGTGTCAGAAAGCGAAATAAAACTAAAAGAAACAAACAAGAGCTTGTGGCTCCATTTTTCCAACTCGCCAAGTTATCTCTCTGGCTGAACAAACTTAGATGAAACGTTAATACTTAATTATCGTTAAAGTAAATGGGATGTTGTGATAACAATACAAGTTGGAAGTTAATTGGTTTTCCTACTAAGCACAATATATTAATTTATTGCATTAAATCTTATCTGTGGTGTAGAAAATATGAGTTTTAAATTTTTTTGCATTATGGCCGATCGAATTTTAAAAATTTTAAATTCGATTTTTTTTTATCCTTTAAGAAAATTTTTATTCTAATGTATAGATCACGCGGCGATCATACAAACATCATAATATGTGTAATGTTTATGTATTTAGAAAAATTTATCTAAGTAGTAGGTACATCAGTCATCTGGTTACCGGAACTAGATGATGCCTAACATGCCCTAGGATATTTATTATTAGACTGAAAATCGTAGCGCCTAGTTATTTGAAGTGATTTCAATGGTTTAGTTTACAGATAAGACGACATTCGAAAATGCTGATTCAATGCTGCCAGTGTCTTGGGCACGCATCCGTCTGGCAGTGGTTTGGATCAGTTAAGCTACTCATAGATCGTTTGTAACGATCCTTAGGTGGCTCAACTGGTTCTAATTGTATTTTTTACAGTTATGTAAATATGTAGTAGTTTATTTTCCATAAATAAACGTTTATATTCGAAAATTGATTAATTATCGATACGCATAGCGCCTAATTTTCATTGTCCTTCTACATTTCGCACACTAACATAATAATGATTATCGTGTTAGTGCAAGTATTACACACTATTAAGTATAATCAAACGAACTTCGAGGTACATCTGTATGTACCTTTCGAACTCCCGGGCTAATAGAGGCAATTTATTTCCCAGAAATATTGAATTTCCATTATCCAGCCTGTAATTGTTGGGAAGCGCTGTAAGGACTCCATTGAGTCCTCTAATGACCTCGGCAAGTGTATAATCTGTGGGCGGGTCATTAGCTGAGACAACCCCGAAGCTGTGGAGAATAGAATTATTGTACGATATCAAAATTTTGATATCTATCTCCTCGTGTAATCAAAATGGGTTAAGAAATTGCAGTGACTGTTGCGTTGATGGATAAAAAAAACATTCTAACCTAAGAAAACTAATATAATGTAGGTAAACTGATAAGTATTAAAATAATTTAAAATAAGAGTAGATAATACTACTGACCACCCCTTATAAATATCTCCAAAGGATCTGAAATGACTAAATAGATTTATTTATCAAACAAAATCCACAGCTCTCAGTATTCACAAAACAAACTTATTTATATTTCATACATGCCAATGACGGATTTACATTTTTTGAGTACCTACTACTAATATTACGACAGTCACAGATTTGAAATAATTTGTCTACTGCGCCTTGGAAATACAGTGGTTATCATATTTTATTTCATTTCCTTCAACGTACGTCACTTCATTCATAATATACACTACAGAGGAAAGGCCTTCCTTCGAACACGATCACTTGAAAGTGTAAAAAAAAACACAAGGCGATTTGATGGTTTGCAAATAACTGTAAAGTGGCAAATGGCAACAAAACAGCACTCAGTTGAATTAAAAAGCAGCTGCGGACGTTAAATGTTTACGAGAGCCTTCAATTCTGCAGTTTACTGGAGCCGGGCGGGACCTGGCGCTTAACCTCCGGGAAACGATAGAATAAGTGTCCAACAATAGTGGCCATTCGGAGTATCGCAAAAGCTAAACTTAACTAACCAAAAATGTTGCCGTCCCTTTCATAGCGATGGGAATAAAAAGGATGGCATTAATTTTAGTTAGTTTAGTTTAGCTTTTGCGACACTCCGAATTGCCACTATTATCACTTAATTTTTACCCACATATATCCACTTTATCTATTATTGCCACTAATATCTAACTAATATCCTCTAATATTATGGGAGCGAAGCCTCGGGAGAAATATAATGATCCATTTAATAATTACAATAATTAATTATATTTTAATGAACCCAAATTATAATCCACCAGTCGACAGAGCACTGTTTTAGAATAATTATATGAATATTGTTTCCTATTTCGGCCGACGTAATTATTAACGAAGCTAATTTGACTAAGTTAACACAAGGAGCTATTAAACATGAACGAAAAGACTGAAATGGAATTTATTAAAGGTAATTTCCGTTCAAAAATATTTTTAACTTTAATATACTTTGTTCTTAGACAGAAATCTTTTTGGGCAGTTTCAATGTAATCATAGAGCTATTGATGAATAAATTATTTAAGAATTCATAGAAATTCCAGTACTTATGCTGTTCTATAACGTTTTTATCTGTTAATTTTACTATGTAAAAAAACATACTTAGGTACTTCTTTTACATGTCACCAAATAAATCGATTTCACATTTCATACAAATCAATCAAAAGTTTCAATCCAATTAGACCGACACGGTATTACAGTCTCATACATATCTAGAAATCCCTTTAAGTATTCCATTTATTAAGATTCACTTCTCTCAAAATGGCAAGTCTGTACGACCAGTGGTTAAGGTATGTACAACACGCGAGCGAATCCGCGCGGGTCTGCTAGTCTAATATAAACTATGTTCATTATCCTTATCTACCAAACGATGGCAATTTACAAAATAGTTAGCATTTCCATTCTTCCCGCCATCTTTTATTCAAGAGACCGATGAACGAATGAACCGAATTGACGAGCGCCATTCAATCTCGGCGGAACATTTCGACCTTGTTACGAAAGGAATAAAAACTATTTTCGTGTAAGATACCGGTAGTTGCGTAAATGAGGGTAGTTTTATTTGGCGGCGATATAGAAATGATACTTTTTATCTCAATTAATTGTTTTTTCCAAGGGATTTTTGCAAGGGAATATTAATTAATTCACAATAACATTTCATTAACCTAATCAAACCTTAAATAAAGTCTTTCGGATCGATAAACCAAAACAGATTTAAAAATAAATCTAATTCGAATTTCAAATAATACTTTAATTAGAGAGAGAGGTAGGTACTCTTATATTTTGAAATTGTTTGCAAACAAATGTATATACATTAGTTTCAGTAATAAATACTATCCAGTATATATGTATTCAGTAATAATGTACATTGAATAGTATAACATATGCTTTATATGTTAGAACCACACGAGCGTAAACGTAGGTTAATATATGATAATTTATTTTCTCAAGCTATGAACCATTAGGCATTGTCTAAAACCCTCCATTCATGTAGTTTCACGCTCTGGCGTAGCGACTCTACGACGTAGCTCGGTTGCGTAGCATCATGCTACGGTGATTTTGTTCATTCATAGCACATTTTCTTGTATTAAGAGGGTAGTTTAGGATTAAGTTTATTTAAAACTAGCTGCACCACGCGGTGTTACCCGCAATAAAAAGTGAATCACCGTGGGAATACCGGAATCAAAAGTAGCCTATTTATTTAATCCAGGGTACAAACAATCCTAGTAACAGATTTAATTAAATCCGTTCAGCCGTTTGAGCGGGAAAGAGTTACAAACATTCAAACTTACATACTTACACACTTACATATTATACACACAAACTTTCACCTTTATAATGTAAGTAGGATTCATCTAACTAAAGAGATACAGAGACAGTTCAAAAAAAAACTTATTTGTTTTATGTTTAAGCACCTCTATAAAATCTTATTTAAATGCAAATCATGTCTTCAGCTGTAACTCTTCACGTTAAGTTTTCAAGGAAACTAGACTAAGCTTTCTGTGTCATAGTTGGTAGGCTAGTAGATAAAGATCAGTTGGATACTGGTCCTCGGTCCTCGGTCCTCGGTCCTTGGTTTTAAAAACTATTCTTATTAGTCATAACAATTTGCCAATTAAGTACGGCTCAAGATAATATTTTTCTCTGTCACTTACATTTCATTGAAAAGAGATGGCAACAGAGTTAGTAGCCTCTTGAGCTGTAGTAAGCATAGCAACCCATTATAAATAGCAGCTGCATGTCTTTTTGCGATCACTGAAAAATTAAGTAACAGTTTACACTCTTTAGAAAATGTTTAGTTTTTAAATGAAAAATCTTACTAAAAGTTTTACGACTTCGGCAGGATTCGAACCCGCGAGATACAACAACTTTTAGTAAGATACAACTTTTAGTAAGATTTTTCATTTAAAAATGAAATACCTAAGTGTGGTTTAACACTATAATCAAAAATATCTACAAAATGTTTAGTGTCAAAATCAAATCAACAAGTAAATTATTCAAATCAAGATAATCCCAAACATCTTAATTAATCCTTCAGCAAATACCGTTGCTAAAGCAATAAGGCTTATTAATAATCTGAGGTACACTTGTACTTTACGAGGTCGACGTTAAGGCATTATCAGCTTTACCTACGTGATTGGTTTTGATATCTTTAAATATGTAATTATACAAGCAATCTTTAGATTATAAGGTCTTTTTTACTATATCACAATGAATATATTTAAAAATTACATAGTAAATTAGACATTCCAAATAGGCAGAAAAGAGACAGGATAAAGTTAAAGATTAAACAATCCAAAATAACAGTTTGTTTTTTAAAATCGTACTAAATTGAGTTCCTATGCAAGAGTCGATGTACTAGTAATTACTTAAAACTTGATTAATGCTGGTTTATGAATACGGACCATTTTGTCCGGACAAATCTGAGCGACATTGTCCGCGCATTCACAAACAATATTCCATGCTTTTCTCAAACAAACGTATTTGCAACGAATAAAACATTGCCAGAAAACTACTGAATGTTTTCACATGTGTTTTTGTGTGTGTTTCAATTATTACTTTGGTGATTGCAAATTCCGATAATGATGCTGAGCATATCTGGTCTCGAAACCAGTAAAATACTGTGTGTGATATTACGAAAATATTGAATATTAGACTTTAAAATTAAGATTATGTGGCCATGTGCTGTAGAATGATTCCATAGCTGATTATTTTATTTTTAATTAAACGTTGGTTGGCTAAGAATGGTATTTACGGTTTATTACGTGTATTATTTACTTACTCTTCACATATTTGAAGTAGGTATACTTACTAAAATCTTTTTAGGGTTAAGCTCGCTTTTGTAGATGTCCTTTCTGTGTGTATTTTTATAAATTGTTTGTTTTGTGTACAAGAAAGAATAAAGTTTTTATTATCATTGTCAATGTTCGGCACGTTTTTGTACACTCCATACATTGAAAGTTAATTCGTCATGCTATAAAAATGTGTAGAGTCGTCAGTTAGAACCACCTTAATCTTATTCAATAACTAAGATATATTCTATTGTTTTTCTATTAAACACTATGTACAGATTTTTTAAACGAATGAGGAAAACGATGAGTTAAAACCGCCACTAAAATCCCGCAAAACATTAAAAGAAGCAACAAGCGGCAATAAAACAACATTGTAAGAAAATCGTCGAACATTCACAAAGGATTTATAAATAGAAGGAACAGGAGCCGCAAAGCTTGTTAGCGTCATGTTTATAGCGTGTTGGACGCGGGTTTATGTGTCCTATTAGTACGGCAGACAGAGGGAGAAACGAGTGGAGGCTAGTGAAATAGGATTTGCTGTTTTGGTTTGATGGATTCAAAGCAAAACCTAGAAACCTTTAGTGGAAATGATGCGTGATTACAAGCAAAATCCAGTCAGTTTGTATTTTAACGCCAAAACAAAATGAAATAGAGAGATGAATCCCCGTACATTAATGTGTTATCAAATATGTACTTTTGGCAATCAGAAGCACATTTAATTAAAAATAAACAATTTATTAACATAAAAATAAATTACTCAAACAATAGGTCAGATTTGATCACAAATTAATCCTAGCAACAAAATAACAAGGTAGGTACTTCCCAAATAACAATAAATCACAATGATACAAATTACGCAAAAGGTTACGTCCGAGCAGGGTGATGGTTCGCAGCAGAATGAGAGCCTTTCCCTGGTTTCGTCCGCTTTTATAGTCATCGCTTCAACGCTGGTGGTGGGGGGAAAGCTAACACGGCCTCTCCTGACTTTGGTCGTCCTCGACCATGTCTTCGAACTCTGAGACACGCTGGCACGCTACGATGACGGTCCTGCCACTGGTTCAGGATCCAGTAGTGGCATGAAGGGACCTGCACCGGAAACATGTGCACTTGGTGGACGTGCATCGTGTTCATCTGAGTCTTCGTCTGAAAACGAAAGCTTTTTAAGATAGGCTGCCGGTTTACACACAGTTTTCCATACTCTTCTTTCATAGTCTTTCAATCAATTCATACGTCATCTCACAAAAAGATTCAGCCACATTTACACACAGTTTTCTATACTCTTCTTTCATAGTCTTTCAATCAATTCATAAGTCATCTCACAAAAATGATTCAGTCACAAACTCATACCAATCTCTCTCAACACTATTGAGACGTCTCTCAAATACTTATTCCTTTTAAGACAGAGTCTTTAGACTTGTTCAACTGATGCCATGTTCTGCGGCGTGCTCGCCGTTCCGCAGCTGTGAGATCAGGTAACCGCAATAAACCGCACCTGCAACATGACGCGACACACGCGTCTGCCCGACTATGCGACTAACGCAGACACAGGCAAGTCCGACTATACACTCATGTGCAGACACGGACAGTCCGACTATGCGTTTAACGCAGATACGGACATCCCGACTAAGCGACACACGCTGATACGGGTTAGACCGACTATACACTCATGTGCAGACACGGTCAGTCCGACTATACACTCATGTGTAGACACGGACAATCCGACTATGCGTTTAACGCAGATACGGATATCCCGACTAAGCGACACACGCTGATACGGGTTAGTAGGATGACTCATCCCACAGTGAGCAGTGCAGCGCCGCCTCGTCCGCCGGCAACCACGCGCGCCGCACCGGACCCGCCACGCGCAGCGCCTCCACCACGCGCGCCGACGCCGCATCCTCCGACAGCACCGCCACGCCATGGCACCATGAACTGTGCCGCGGCAATGTAGACTTCACATACGACCTGGACATACACATCAGTTTATATCGCTCATGTCATGAGGCATTATCAAAGGCTTTATCAATAGAAATTTCTAACTACCTTTCGAAACGAAATTTTAAGCGTGTTCTCAAGTAATCTCATCAAAATAGGCTGCAGAATACAAGTTGCTCTACCAATGAAAGAGTTCCGGACCTCAATCATTACCAAAACAACGGCAAACTCGCCTGAAGTTATTATTGAAATCAAAAGTAGCTAAAAATGTCTAAGCTACAAAACACACACGTTGCCACAGTTTTGGGACAAGAAGTAACCAAGATGTCGCGGTTACAAACAACGATAGCCACAATGTCGGGGCTTATAAGTAACTGCCACAATGTCGGGGCTTGTAACTAATATGCTGCCTGATTTTCGTATAACCGTTCGGCCGTCCTTTACACACTATTAGTTCATTATGATCTCGAAAATGTGTTGACTATTCCTAGTTCATTTGTACATAACACCCTCCCTATTAAGCACATCCATAGGTACCGATTATAATGGGCGCGTTCATACATCGACTTGAACTAACAGAAGATCAACCTCCAACGAAATACCGTCTAACTCAATCGTAAACGTGACGTATGAGTCAACTTGAGTAACCGATTCACCTACCCCTTTAATCTGGCAATCAATCCAATACTGGGATCGAAGTTCGACACATTAATGTTGAGTGCATCCTATAGCTTCTAGTCGCGATAAAACAGTATCAAAAGACTCACAGTTACTCCGTGGTGGTACCGGCAGCGGCGGTATGGAAGTAGTACGTACGCTTCGCGAACGCTCCACGTACCCGGCTGCTAGGTAGGCACTTCAGTATGGCTATCGTCACTGCAGGCCTCGCCGTGACGACGAAGGTGCATAGTTCGGTGACTGCGGGAAAATGGCTCACAGGCATGTCGCCCATGCGAGTACCGATGCGGTAGACAGCCATACGAGCGACTGCGCAACCGCTGGCCACGGGAGCGCTGGCGCGGTAAATCATCGCGCAAGTAGCTGCGCGACCGCCGATCGCGTGAGCGCCGATACGGCGAGCGATCACGTGAATAGCTGCGTGAACGCTGGTCACGACGGCGTTGATGTAGGATTCGCTCAAGCGAGTGGTGCGGGATCGCCGACCACGAGACCTCCTGCCTGTCCCGCGAGCGATCACTCCGCGATCCGGACGAGTGCCGTTGGTGACGTGACCGAGTGCGGCTCGATCTCTTCATCTCTTTACATCACTGTACAACACACGATAACGGTGCACAAACGCACCCTGGTTAAGTAAAAATGTACGAAACAACAAATAAAGAGAAGTTATAGAAGTACCCACACTTGATTATTTTTTTGATAAAAACCTTTTTATACGTTTAGAAAAATTCTAAAATTATCAGGATGATAGTGGACAATGAATCCTTTATCCCACTTCTGATTTTGGCAATCAGAAGCACATTTAATTAAAAATAAACAATTTATTAACATAAAAATAAATTACTCAAACAATAGGACAGATTTGATCACAAATTAATCCTAGCAACAAAATAACAAGGTAGGTACTTCCCAAATAACAATAAATCACAATGATACAAATTACGCAAAAGGTTACGTCCGAGCAGGGTGATGGTTCGCAGCAGAATGAGAGCCTTTCCCTGGTTTCGTCCGCTTTTATAGTCATCGCTTCAACGCTGGTGGTGGGGGGAAAGCTAACAGTACCAAAATAAAAAATTGATGATGTATTAATGTATTTATTTGGATAAGTAGGTAGATTAGTATCATGAATCTGCCAACTTATCCAATTAACTATAGGCTCATACTTCACTAGTTTCGTAAATAACATATTTTTTGTATTATAATTTTGATTCAAATAAGTATAATTTTGTTTAGATACTTAGGTAAGTCATCTGACCTACATTTATAGCCCATACAGATTATCTATAATTATATATACCTACCTACCTACTTACTAATCAACTTGTATCATTGTTTCGCTGTAGAAACTAGCAATAGTACAAACCTTAGTGGTTTTAAGTTGCTAAGTCATTTGTCTTTTTTATGTAAATTGTTGAATGATAATAAAAAAAAAAAAAAAAAAAATATTTAGTACGATCGTTTATAGACCACTTTGACATGTCACGTTCTTAAAACTAGGTGATTCTAATGCCTGTTCCAACGCGACTCACTATGTATGACATTTATATAATATGTCGTTTTTAAATAACAAGTCATTTGTTGGCCAGCTTCATTCTCCATATCTTGCACGTCAATACGACAGACGCTTAAAATCAGAAACAACCACACATTTTAGATTTTACTGTATTTAATTTTGTTATGATTTTGAATTAAAATTAAAGATTTTATTGTGTTGTTATAACAGAGACAGAATCAACCAAAAATATTATACTTTACATCTAGAGCTATTAAGCTTTAAAATAAACTAAAAGTTGTAGATTATAACGAGGAAGCTAGTTAAATTTTCAAGAAATAGCTCAGAAACTCTCAAAGAGAATCACAATATATTTGCGTTCCTCGGGGGCAAGTCGCAAATTGCAGATCGTCTTCAGAGCTAACTACCTGAGCTAACATCACGGGACTGAGCTAACTCGATGGAGCCGATCCTAACGAAGAGGCGATTATTTTTATATATACACTGCTGGGCTCTCCGACGAGAGATTTGAATTAATAAAATGTGACTTTATTGAATAACTACTTCGATTCTCTGTGTGAAAAATATTAGCTTTAGTAAAGATGTGGGTCTTTACAAAACATCGCCACGAACTTTTTGAGAGAACTTGAAATGCAATGCAATTAGTACGTGCGCGAACACTCAGCTAATAATCCACCATTATTACACATTAACATTCGATAAAACACATTTTTTGTTAAATAAATCTATTCGAAAACATGACTTCAAATCCCCACCAAAAAGGCCAACTACACACGCCGGCAAAATTAGGGGAACAAAGTTAAAAAACTGAAATTTACAAGTTTTTCTTTAAATTCAGTTGTGTCTGTTTTATTAAATTAAAATTATAAATATCAGGTAAATAAATAACACGATTTCCAATTGAAATTCCTTTAATTCAAGGAAAAATTTAATAGAACTTAAAAATAACAGATTCTCGAAATTAGGCTTAACAAGTCGAATGCAGTTTTTTTCCAAAATCAACCATCCTGAAAAACAATTAGTAGCGCGTATGGCTTCCACGGGCTCTTCTGAGAGCCTGAATGCGTTTTTTCATGCCTCTAATGATGCCATTAATCATTTAATGAGGCAAATTCTCCCACTCTTCGAATAAGGCCAATTTGAGCTCTTCGACGTTGCTGTGAGCTGGGTTCCTCTGATGTATCCTTCTTCCGAGGGCGTTCCAAACATGTTCTATCGGGTTCATGTCTGGAGAACGTGCTGGCCAGTTCATTTGGGTAATGGCAACCTTATTAAGGTAATCGCGCACCACTCGCGCCGAGCATTATCGTGCATAAACACAAAATTATCGCCAATAAATGGGGCAAATGGCATTACATAGGGCTCTAGGATCTCTGACATGTATGACAGTGCAGTCAGGGATCCATTTTTGATGACGACCAACTCTGTACGGGCTCCCAAAGATATGCCACCCCACACCATAACGGGCCCCCACCATAAGCCACTGTCGCGGTGAAACTCGTTGGATTGTAGCGTTCTCCTCGATACCGCCACATCTTCTGCCTTCCATCAACGAAATTTACACAAAATCGGCTTTCGTCAGTGAATAAAACTCGCCTATACTCGTCTGTTCAATCACGGTGCTGTCGAGCAAACGCTAATCTGGCTACTCGATGACTCCTCTCGAGTTTTGGCGCTTTGGCTGGCACTCGTGACAGCAAACCAACTTCATTAAATCTTCTTCTTACTGTTCGTTCACTTACACGGACGTAACGGACTGCTTCTAACAAATTTTGTGTCTAAACAGCAGTTTAGCGACGATTTCTCACAGTTTGCATCCTTATAAAACGGTCATCTAAGGCATCGGTTGCCTGATATTTTTCTTGTCCTCGTCGACGCACGTAAGATGCCGTTTGTCTGTACCGTTGGATATTGCGATAGACCACAGGTACCGACACACTCAACACTATACTCACTGAAAGGTAGGTGTGACCTGCCTCTATCATTGTTACGGCTCTGGCAACTTCAGGTGCAGACAAATCAGTAATTTTGAAATTAATACAATGTGTACTTCTTAAAAATTAACAGTAGAAAGAGCTGAAGTCAGTTTAAAACACGTTAGAATTGTTTTAATGAATAGCATTTATGACCGTAAAATTGTTAACAAACACTCAAACATCAATAATTTAATGTTTTAAACATCAAAGAACAGTTTTTTTTCTTCGGTAATCCTTCCAAGGATGTTAGGGATACAAAAAAGAAAGCCACTTGCGAAAATCCCAACCTACCAAGTTGAAAAAAAAACGAGGTTTCTTGTTTGTTCCCCTAATTTTGCCGGCGTGTGTAGTTTGTCACTGGCTTTATTGAAAAGTTTTGTGTAAAGCTGAAACATTCGATTACCGCCGACGCGATCTAATTAACAGCTGTTTGGGTGACAGCTACTTTAATGGTGTTCCCCTGAACTCTCCGATCTCATTAGCTAAACGTTTCAAACGTTTATTGGATGTGATGTGATCAAACATAATTTCAATTTCAATAAAACAATGGTGCAAAGGTTTAGCCAACAAAATCGATTTTCTTTTTTTTTGTTGAGGATTGTTTAGGTGCTGGGCAAGCCTACTCTACCTCGATATTGTCTCATACACTACAGCGTCGCGTTAAGCGTAGGCTTACTTACTTAAAGATTATATCTACGCTTCGTATTCTATTTTTATCATGGCGATTCCTTAGATTTAACTCGATCGCTCGAGTTTTCGTCATCGTTTGTCAATTCCTATTCATTATTTGTCATATCGATTTTAAAGCGATTGTAGATGTCGATTTTCAATGTTACTTGGCTAGGGAAGCCGATGCTGATGCCTATTTAGTTATAATATATTGTACTCGTATTCATGGAGTGTAAGATTATCAGGGTATGGACACGTTATGAGGAGGGATGAAAAATATGTCACCAAACGAGCTATAAGTATGAGTGTGGATGGGCATGCAAGTAGAGAAAGGCCGAAAAAAAACTGGTTTGACTGTGAAAGAGGATATGAATCCACTTCTAAGTGAGTGGAAGAAGAAAACATGTTGTGCCGACCCCACCTAGCGTGGGATAAGGGCAGGAGAATGATGATATTGTATTCATGAAACGATTTGTCGGCATTACTCGGCATGTCTCGTCAACTAGCCGCGGCGGGCGGCGGGTCCGATGCCAAATGCGAGCAAACACGCGTTAGTTCCAGGTAATGGCTCTGTTAATTAATACATCCAATCAGAAGTGCAAACAAAGCAAATTACTGCGATATAATGCCCGCTCTGCTATTAGACTGATAGGACAAATTTCTAATATAGCTCTATGTTTTGGTCAAATTATAGATGTTATTTGATTCATGTTTTTGCACGAATTTTAGATTCAGTTTGTGTTTTATGTCGATGGTGAGCAAGTGACCGCCGGAGACAATGTCATCGTAACAAACCTTCACTTCATATTAATAGCTGTACCTACTTCCTCCGTGAAAAACATGAAAATTGTTTATTTGATAATCATTCAGTAAATATTTTCCCGTAAATTTGCGATATTCCGTCCATTAGCTACAACTCGTCCAGTTAATCAAATTAATGTTTCGTATAAATATTAAATTGAACGCGTCAACAAGTTCGCTAATTTATTCAATAACTTTTAAAAGTTATGAAGATAACGTAAATAAAAGTGATAAATAGAGATAAGGAATTGTTTTAAAACAAACCGGAATGTTTTGAAGTTATTGTTTAATAAATTGAATTATTTCAAACTTAATGTAATAACGCGACTTTTGTTTTATAACATAACCTTAGTTCACTGACTTAAATTTCAGTTAGGTTTTTTGTAAAAAATATAGATTACATATTTTTAATACTAGAACTAAGTAGGAATAGTTAAATTCTTAAAAAAACTATGTTTTATAAGTGGATTTTCATTCAGAAAGACCAAAATATTTTTCCCAATACTTACACAAGAGTGGAATGAGGCTACACATAATGAAGGCGACAATCGAATATAAGTAAAATGAAATCTCCGAATCTTCTCAAGCACTTCCAGATTTACGTCAAGTGCGAGTAGGACTCATTACTGCAACACCCTCGTCAATACAAGGGTCTGTCGGCGGCAACCAGTCATTACGGGCTCCACTGATCTGTGCCTTCTTACTGTAAGGGGTAGTCTGGGCACGAGAAGTGTTAGAAAAATCTTGCTATATTTATAGATATTGATTAATTGTGATCAATTAGGCGCGCTCGCGCGGCAAACGAAATAAATAAATAATATCCTTGGACATTTCACACAGCGTCATCCAGTCCCAAGCTAAGCAATTTAATGATTGTGTTATGGTATCCAGATGACTGATATACTACATAGATATATTTTTTTTAAATACATACTGTAGCGGGGGTGCGCGGGGGTACGCCAAATGAAAGAGGGCGAGTAGGGATAAAACGAATATATTCAGGATAACCAATTTCTAGAGTACGTCTCGGCTTTCAATACGCTAGTCCAAACAGAGGTTGAAGCTAGGTACATACCACCTTGACGTAACGATAGCTATGGTCTTGGTCAATATTACACAGGTAGGGCCTGAGACCCTGTTGTCTGAGTGAAACGCATCGATAGCGCGTTCTATTTTTTCCAGTAGCGCCATCTAGTTTGTTTCGGGCGTAAACGCAAGGATTGCTATTGATTCGTTGAGTATTGTGAGAAGGCGGTGTTACAATACATATTATACTATAGTTAGAACCAGTTGAGCCACCTAAGGATCGTTACAAGCGATCTACAGGTACGATGGAGGTAACCAATTTATATTGTTCTAATAGTTGTTGTGTTTGTTGCAGGAGACACGATATGCCCCAACGACATGTTCCGCTGCCCCGAGGGCAAGTGCATCCCGCTGCTGTGGGTGTGCAACTACCAGCGCGACTGCGACAAGGGAGAGGACGAGTTCCAGAACTGCCGTGAGTACCATATCAACAATATTATGTATCTTCTACTACGGAGGTCTTTAGGCCTTTTTTGAGGAAATCTTTATCTTAGAAAGAAAGAAAGAAAAATCATTTATTCTTGTAGGACCTCAAGGATCACTTAAGTTTCGTTTTACATGACAGGCTTTAATCACCTAGCATGTAAAATGAAACTTAAGTGATCCTTGAGGTCCTACAAAAATAAATGATTTTTCTTTCTTTCTTTCTTCGTATAAGCTAGTTGCTAACACTTGTAAAGATTTCCTCAAAAGGCCTTAAGACCTCCGACATGGCTTAACAACTTGAAAGCTGGAAAAAAATTAAAAGTTGCACGCAACGGCTTCTTGCGGCGCGTTTGTATCGATAAAATCAAAATCAAAATCAAAATGTATTTATTCAGTACGATCGTTTATAGACCACTTTGACATGTCACGTTCTTAAAACTAGGTGATTCTAATGCCTGTTCCAACGCGACTCCCTACACCAGGGAAAGAATCAGGCAAGAACCTGGTGGTGTGGATATAAACGCGATATGAACGTGCAGCGAACGCAAGCTAGTCAGCAAGCTGTTCGAGCCTATTTGTATATCGTTTAAATTGATACAAACGCTCGGTACTGCGCGTTCGAAAAACTTGATATGCATAGGCTGCAACGTGCCCTCCGAAGCACGAAGACGCTTAGCTGTTGGTGTCACTTCTGGTCATCCACATTGACCGCTCCATACATACCATCATCACCACCTCTCTTACATTTTAAATGTTTGTGTTCGGCGTTAAAAGTCCGGTGGATTTTGTGCATTCCTTTCTGATATAAAATTATGTTAATTCCAGTACGTAACCAAAATTATGTATGAGTTGTAATCTCGAAAATTTTACTATTTGTTATTCCATTCTCTTTTGGCGTACATTAGCGACTTTTTGCCCGTTTAAGTTAAGGAAAATAAAAATAAAGCTATATACAAGAATTATATATAGAAAAAAATACTATCCCTCTTCATTCACAATGTCTAAACTTTAAATTGCTTACATCCAGCTCGTAGGTTTTCTGTAGCGCTACGGCGTAGAACGTCGTAGCACGTCGTAGCACGTAGCGGTCGCGCGGCACGTTCTCGCGTTAGTGCCTGTCTCTCATACCTTTGGGATCGAGTATGTACCTTTAGGTCGAGTATAATCATTAAGATATATATGCGTAAATTTTATATTTTAAGTACATATAAATAATTGCCGCTTGTTATCATGTTAAAAAGATACAACACGATAACACACAAACTTATGAAATATTGTTCAAATACATCAAATCCGTCTTTATAAATTCCGTTAGGGATAGGCAGAGACTACAGATTTCCGTTTGTTCCTATACCGATTCACATCTTTCAACTTTATCCACCCTCATTGAAGTTTTCCAGCTTAGGCTAGTCTTGGTCTGAATTTTCTCCTTCCTTTACAAATGAATTAAAATTAAGTATAATCTTTCGGAAGAATTTAGTTTTAGTAGAGCGCTATTAAATACCTTAATACCAAGAACTGGCTACAGAAATGTCGCCCGCCCCGTTGCGAGATGGGCGGACGATATTACGAGCATTGTGGGGCGAAATTGGATGAGGCTGGCACAAGACCGTGAGGAGTGGCGTAAACAGATGGAGGCCTATACCCAGCAGTGGGTGAAATCGGGCTGCGGATGATGATGATGATGAGAGCGCTATTAAATCATAATGGAGTTTAATTATTTGTATATTCACTTAAGAGAAGGGTAAAATTAGTCAGTCTACTCGTAACTACATCTCTAATCGGATTGTGATACCTTAAACTTTGAACTTTAAAATGTGGTTGACTTAAAAGTTGCTTGACACGACAATTGTATTAGCTGAAAAGTGGACCGTATGAGGGAAAAGGATCATTTGGAACCCATTAGAACTTGACAAAACTAAACAATGTGCATTTGGAGCTCGAAAAGCTTAAGCAAAAGCTAATTTATCGTCAACAGTTTTCATTCATCGTTTTTGCTCATATTCATTTTCCAAATCGACAATTAAACGTTGCACGGCAACCACGACACTCGAAATTTAAGTTGAAGGACTATTAAACTTGACCAATAAGGCTCTTTCTATATTGCAATTTATAAATAAAATTAAGAAAAAAGCCATTATTTAAGACCTAAAATGTCCAATAAAAAAATAAATCACATACTGAATAAAACATAAAACCTTTATATTATTTATTTATTTTCTTTCTTAAGGACCTTGGACGCAAGAAGTTTCCCTATCTTGGACTGTTTCCATCCAAATATTTCAAGCTCTCGCTTTTATTTCATTAATCAGTCAGATTGCAATTTATACTTCCATCAATTTTCGTAGTCTGCCCTGGGTTTACAGCCGTGAGCCTTATACTTTTTACTCTCTCGTTTTTGGTATCAGTTAGTCGATTGTTCGAATGCTTCAAAGGGTTCTAGAATCATGACCGAGCCAAAACATTGATTGGTATCCGTTGTTGAATATACGTGGCGTTCTGCTATAGCTTTTTCCTTTTTATTAAATGTCGATGAAATGGAAATCTACATTTGTTACACATTTATTTGTATATACGCAGCAACCAAAAATTGTACTTGTGTTTGTATTGTTGTATCTAGCTGAGTGTTCCGTGCTTCGGAGGACACGTAACATTGACAGACACGATGGAGGCCTTGAGGCGGCGTAAAAACTCCGTCACCAGAGTAAACCAGTAGTCATAACATACTAAACATACAAACATAAATCAGAACTCCACCAGATTTCGTAATTAGCGCCTCGTGACAGAAATTAATAGCTGTTATTTATCACGTGTGATTTTACATATTGCCATTTTTAAACGCGCCAATACTGAATGCCTGTTGCTGGATAATTATTTGGCGAATTATTCACGTTAAGTTTGTATGTTGTAAATAATTTCATCGTTCTGTTTTGTCGTTCATCAAAAGCATGGGTGTTTAATAACTGAGTTATACTGTGTGTTGGATTATATGTTAAGTTTCGTCTATGGTATTGAATTTTGCAATATAAGATTTTACTAGAATTTTTTATTTGTTAATCCCACTAGTGGTCACCCATCTATTTTATGACGCATATCTCGTATATCGAGTGATTAACAAACAAAACTGCATGCGCTCAGATAATTACCAGTATTTTGATAAAGGTTAAGGTAATATTTCGCCAAGGAAGAGTTTTATTTTTGAAAAAGGAGTATAACTCTTGTACGTTTCGCGTACATTGGCCCAACTATTCGACATGTCACAAAACTAAGAGTCGCAATAAAAAGTCTAAAATAAAAGAAACCAGTTTCTATTATTTCCCAAGTAATAAAATACCAACACAAATAGAGCATAAAGCAAGCATTTTATTTGTCAGTTACTTCTTTTATAATAAAGTTAGTAACAAGAGTCGAGTTGGGAGCAGAGCGTTGGTTTGCCAACGAAAGTTATCGCTTGCGTCTAGCGGAACAGATGCCCGATGTCCAGTTATCTATGGCTTCGCTGAACTGCCTTTTAACTCTTATTTACTGAAGCCATTTTTAACTGCTGGATACAGTCTAGAATGAGATTAAACATATAAGAAGAGCAGATGTTTCTGGTAGTAAGTGTCTGCAATTTGCATGTGGTTGATGCAGTGCCTAAATTTGATTGAATATCAAAACTGACAACTTATTAACACTTGAGTGTATCACGTTTCCTTTTAACTCTGAAATAACTTTGTAAAATAGTTAACAATAACAGAACTAGATGTCGCTGCTAATTTTTACCTAATGCTAGATCGCGCTATCGTTGCATTATTTCATGAAATTTTACAGGATTTTTTGAAGGTTAGGTGAAATCTTGCTTTTCTTTGATTTGAGTTATGTGCGCGAGATCTCAGTTCGGGACGAACTAGGTACTAGTAAAGTAATTGATTGCGTGATTCTCGGCTTCTAAGAACAAAGCTAATATTTTCTAAAGTAACCAGGAACAGCGAAAAGCAGCTTTGTATTTACGTAAAATATCAGCGAGTTTCTAACCTAATTGAGTATTCCGTCCAAGTTTTTCTACCCTTTATCGAGTATTTAGTTAGTAAACATGACTTCTTGGAGCGTTCGCTGTTTGCCAGTCTACCTGCGGGATTGTGTGATCTTATTACTGAAAAATAAGTTTGTATGAGTTAACAACTAACTTTGGTGACTGTACCATGTTAGCCGAATGGGATAGTACCTCTACTTGCGATCCGAAGGTCGTGGGTTTGAATCCCGGCCGTGGATTAATTGTTTGTTATTTTAAAAAAAATATATGCACATAACACGAGCTCTAAGCGGTGGAGGAAAACATCGTGAGGTAACCCATGGCTTAGTCGTATTGTGTTTTCTGTAGATTTGGCCGGTGAAGCTGAGATAATCGTTTAAGTGCTGGGCAAGTCTTATCCTATCTCAACAATGTCCCAGACACCGCCATTTAAGTGAGATGGTCTCCTGACACTGCATATTATCATGTAGTAGCGATATACTTTTAAGGCCGCCGTCTGAAAGCTTCCGTCAGTTTAATACTTTTACTTTTAAGCCACTCCTCACGGTCCTGTACTAGCCTTATTCATAATTGCATCTACTACATAGTTCAAATCAGGTTTTAAAATCGACTGAGATGTTGAACTTTACCAGGTAAAGGTACAATGCTATCACACAGTATCCTTTAAACAATATCCGTTGTGCAAACTAACACTTTGTCCCGGCACAAAGGGCCCGCGGCACTGCTCCTTTCACGGCCACTGACGGTTAGTTCTACCACAGAATATAAAATAGAACAAGTACAGTAGCCCCACTTCCCGAAAACATTCGTTTAAAGAAGCGACTTACTACAACGCAACAAAGATCAATTCAGCTCTCCTAAGCGCCTCGCCCATCGTGATAATCTCATTCTTACAAAGTCACCCATTATAACTCACTGTTCCAGTAGTTCCGGGCGATACGCTAAATCCAACTTTGAAACACCTACACAAGCTGTTCGGCCGGCCGCGGGCGGTTCGGAATGTTTCTACCTAAACAGCGGAGTGGGACAGGTCTGGTTCTAACTATTTTGCGAACGTGAGCTGGCTATTTCAAAAAGAGAATAATACTCGTAGCAGTATGCTGTTAGTTGGGTAGTTTTAGAGGTACACGCTTGGAAAATATACCAAGTGATTTCTAATGTATAAAGCTATCTGTCTGTGCTTAAAATATGTGACAAAAGAAGTAACAATAAACACACTTGAAACTATCTAAAAAAGAGAAAAAATCATTAAAAAAGCATACGGTGTACCAAAAATTATAGTAATACAATCGCTTAAATTAGAACAAATATGTTTGGATAATTTCAAATAAATACATAGCGTATTTACATTCCGACACTCCGGCTATTTTACAATAGCCAGCCATGTATTACTAAATAGAAATTGTGATCGCAAAAATTTAAGAAAGACTAATGCATATTGCCCAGCAGTGGGACATGATAGGTTAGATAAAAAAAAAAAAAAAAATGTTTTTATTTCTAAAGAGATATTCAAAGGAGAGTAAAACAACGACACTGCTCCCCATTTTGCAAGTATTTAATATTCCAAATGTTGGGTTTCAAGCCATTTCGAAAATGGGTCAAAAGGTTCGAAAGGTAACAATCCCATCACAGAATGAAGCTAGATGACACATGCACCCGGATGGCCACCGAGCACCGCCATTCATATCGCGAGCGCACGTCGCGTAAATCAATGCGCTCAGGGCACGTGGACGGATTTATTGAACGCCGATAAGGGGAGTTTTTGACTATTTCTATAAATGATTGAAATTTGAAATAACCACAAAGTTACCAAATAAGAGTAACAAGAAAAAAACATTCTTTTCAGCTTTGTTAAATTGACAAATCTTTATAATATAATCTTTACCTCTATAACATTAATTTTGATCTGATCAATAGCTAAATGAAAAGAATACGCCATAACTACACCGAGAACAGAACTTGAGCGTTTTAATAATTTGGTTCAGTCGATTTTCTCAGTCTCCAATCCCAGAGTGAGTGGGCAGCTTTAGACCTTGCGCCTGTAAGAAATGACGCTGCAATTTTCCGTCTGACTCTAGATTTCCCGATGGAGTGAAATGGCCGAAAGATGAAAATAGGGTTGTAAGATTTATGTTTCTAACTTTTATTAAGTTAAAACAAGCTAAAAAACTATGTTTTTTCTTATTTAAACCATTTAAACCCCAATAAGGTATTTCATTATTAATGAAAAATCTTGCTAAAAGTTACGGACTCCGACGGAATTCGAACCCGCGATGATACAAGCGATCGCCCTTTAGCCGGGCTTTATGTCTGTCCTAGACATAAAGCTAATAATATGACATTTAGCTATAATACGACCTATAGTCACTTCAGTGTTAAGTGTTCTTCTTAAATTATCTATTTGCCTTATTAAAACTAAGATAGATACTCCTAGTTTCAGTTAGCTTCGTGCCTAATCGAAATCTTTATTCGATATAGTGGTCAACCCAGCCCGCACCTCACTCAGCCGCGGGTCGTGACAACCTTGGCTAGTTGGCCCATTTGAGACAAAGCGTGGAAACCCGTGTCGAGGTCGTATTCTTAGGCCCAAGGCGGGTTTTGTGCATCATCCATTATTGTACGACGGCATTCTCTTACGTGTCATACAGTATTGGGGTTAGACTATTCTACAGGGCTTTTTGACGGGAATTTGAGAAGTCATGTCGCCTTTTTGTTTTATTTTTCGAAACTTGTGTTTTAGCGAATGTTAATGTGTAATAATGGTGGATTATTAACTGTTGAGTATTCGTGAACGTACATAAGTGTAGGCAAATGAAACAAAACTGGATGTCATTGCTTTTCGAGTTCTCACAAAAAGTCCGTGTAATGCTTCAGTAAAGTCCCACATCTCTACTGACTCTGACTCTGACTTTGACTTGACTTGACTTAAACTGACTTGAAACTAAATAACATGGTAGTGGCTAAATGCGTGGCACAAGCCGTGCGAAAGCCAAAATAAAAGAAGTGAAGTGAAGTGACTATTCTACAGTAGTATTATTCAGTGTTAAGTGTCATTTACAGGATGCAAGATCTTGCCTGTTGCATACAATTAAATTGACTGTCATCATGACTTGCATGGTCTAAACAACAGTTGCTTACAATTATTGAACGTCAATTAGTTGCACGTCATTATTGCATTCAATTATTGATGTACGTACAAGAAAATGGCATCATGTAAATGGTACTTAATTCTTCAGTAGTATTCCACAATATTGAAGCTAAGTTTGTAGTTAAATGGTTGTAATTACCAGAGTTGGCCACTTGCTCATACGAACTTACTTGATGTTAACAAAGAATTGCAGGGTTAAAGCTAAAATTATGACTTTAATTCTGAGCATGGTAAACACACTAAGTCGCATGCGATTCGACTTAAACACGAATACGTAATCTCACGTTTAATCATGCTTCTGACACTTTCAAAGAGGTAGTGCAAGCAATACCCATTTTGCATTCCAAATTTTGTGTAAAAATGATTAAATATGTAAAAAAAATATGACGCAAAACAATGTTTTATTTATTTTCTTGCACAAAGCCTAAATTCCATCACAATAAAGCGGGAGGCGGGGGCGGTCTCCAACCACACAGTTATTACCGCCCGCCCTCAATCAAACTATTTGGGCGGCCGCGCGTGAACACCTTTGTGCCACTCGTGCCTAATAGTAGTCAAAATGTTTTGTTACACCAATATATTTATTCATTTTGGGTACTTTATACCCCTTGCACAAAAAGAGGGGTGTTATAATTATAAGTTTGACCGGATAATAATCAGAATAATCAATTTATTGATAAATGTCAGTTTACAGGTCTACAACAATTAGGTGCTTATATCAAAGACGATTAATCGTCTTTGCTTATATTAAAAAATGGTAATAATAAACACTTAAATTAATCATAACAATTCATTAATATATTTGTGTCATAAACGAGTAGACCGATTTAGATGCAGAAATCCTATTTCTCTTCTGATTTATTTCCTAATAATTTTACAAAAACATGCACACATACAAAACAATAGTCAACAGCCCTTTATTATCTCTAAAACATTTACTTCAATGGGAGGATACCCTTCTTGTATAAACTCCACCAAAACTTCATTAATACGGAGACGTTAAATCAGTCCCCGACAAAGCCATGACAACTCGCCGGCGGCTCCATTCAAATCCCATAGAATGGTTTATGGTTCACACTCTCACCTGTTAAAGAACCCATGGCCCAGCCATTGTAATCTAATGCAGTAAGCCATGTTATATTAGCGTTATTCATATTGTACTAGTAAACTTATTTTAGCTAAAAACGGATATTAAATCTCTGTTCAGTGCCATAAGAGTAATAAGAAAAAAACATTATTTAAAGCTTTGGTAAATTGACAAATCTTCATGAAATGGGTAGGTCTGTAAAATTACCATAAAATATCAATTGTGTTCATGATAATAGGACCGTCATTCTTCAGTTCCGTAAATTCCAAAATGCTGTTTTCGCATCACGTAAGGTTGTAATTGTTAAGTTACGGCACCTAAGTGCTTATAGTGGCATCTTTGAGGCTGATTGATTACAGGGCGAGCAGCTCACCGCTAAGCGATTGTTCTTTGTTGGTTTATGTATGAGCTGCTTGTGGGCTTGTAGCTGTTTATTGGACGGTGAGGCTGTAGTTGACTGACTCTGACGTGATGAGACCCTTGAGGAGCTCCTAATCGCCTCAAAAGATAAGGAATCTCACTCGAATAATCCTGAGATATTTTTTGGAAAAGTTCCGATCATTAAGTTTGTTTTGAACCTAAGAGCGTGAAATCTTATTAAAAGCAGAGGTCTAGCCTCGCTTTTATTAAGTTTCCGCGCTCTATTCGAAAGTAAAATATGATTACGTTCGAAATGTAAATAATAGAAAGTTAGGCAAACTCCGACCCGTGTTATCGAGCTGACAGCGGAAATCCAATAATTCAGAATTTGGGAACTTGTGTAATAACAATCGTCCATTCGTCCACCTTGCCGCCGCTCCCGCCGCCGCCGCCGCCGCCCGCCGGCCGAACATCTTTCTGATGGAAAGTTTCTACGTCTTCACCAGCCGCTCTATTTTATTTATTTTATTTATTTTTATTTTATTTTTATTTCTTAGGAAAACAAACAGTCATTAATATACTAATCACTTAACATAAATTATAACTACAGACCATTTATATGTTCTATTATATATGTTCTATTGTGTACTTTACCTACTAATAATATAATCTGGACAGTCTGCTTGAGTTATTTCCGTTTTTTGCTAATAAGTTACGCCGTAGTGCTTATAAAAGCTTTTTGATCGACGAATCTATGTTGATATGATATGATCGACGTTTGCCAACTTTCTTTGTTTTCCGGCTATTTCGAAACGTTTCACGTTTTTTAAACCAGAGATGGTTATTTTCATGGTTACTATGCTTCAGAGGGCTCGATGATGGTCGGTCCCAGACGAAAAATAGTTAAGACACATTCTTTCTGTAAATAACTATTAGCACGAGTCCTCTGTGTCCTACTGCTGGGACACATATGACTCATACGCAACCATTTCATTTGAACACTGTCTAAAGATACATCATCCTCATTGTTTTAATCTCTGTTTATATTTTAAGGTGTGCAATAAAGAATTTTCATTCATTCATTTTTCATTCATTCATTCATTCATCCTTAGTGCAGGCATGCTTCCTGACACTATAAATTATCTGGAGTACCAAAAGGTTCAAGTTTTAGTTAAATCGGCGTACGAGCCAAACCGCGTGCAGGAATTAAGTAATAAGTTTCGCTTGACAATTTGGCCAGAATTTAATGTAACCCGATGCTGTTTTGGACTGTCTCCAAGCGAGCGAGATCCAGGACATAATATTTCTTGGCCAGGGACCAGGTACTAGGACACCTATAAGTACACTGAGGCTATTCGAATTGATGCTCGTGTCAGTTTGGTAGCTATTGAGTTTTGAAAGTGAATTCAATTTCATACCGAGTGTCATAATTTAACTAATGTATATGTATAACACTGTATTGTACCATTATGCTTAAACGCGTGGGAACACCCACACGTTTAAGCTATCTAGATGAATTGAGCTATACTATAGCTCATTCTAAATTTATTAAACTAATTTTGAATTTTTAACTTTCTTTAAAATCTATTTATAATTAAACCTGTGACGTTGATTGCCAAGTCTTTCTGGTGGTAATACGTACGTGAAACCATGGTGCAGCTTCCAATACCTTATTTTAAAACATAAAGATCTTTAAGTATGTATGTGCGTGCGTGCTAGTGGCTAACTCTGATGGCGAAGTTTATAGGCCTCCATCATGACTTACCTAACCACTTAAAAACTGAAACCGACTATTAATTAACGTGCCCGAGTGACAATTTAATTTTTAGTTTATTTGAATCTGTTTATCAACTTCTGATGTTTATTTCTGTGTTGTTCCCAGAACCCCCGGAATGCGAGGCGGGCCAGCTGACATGCGGTCAGTACGTGTGGAACAAGACGTACTGCATCCCTCCGCACCACCGCTGCGACATGCACGTGGACTGTGTGGACGGCACTGACGAGGCTGACTGCAGTGAGTACAAACACCCTTTTATTTAAAAGAAAGAAAGAAAAATAATTTATTTTGGTAGGACCTCAAGGATCACCTTAGTTTCGTCTTACATGCTAGGTGATTCTAATGCCTGTTCGATTCGATTTTAATTTGCTCTTGTCATCCTTAACGCTAGCCTAACATCTACATTTTAAACCGGTGTAAGCTGATTGCAAACTTTCCCCCTCATTGATAGCTTAATCGCCATAATTTTAGCCCATTATCTTTATCAATTTAAATTTGATGTGACATCAGATTTTCTTCTTCCACTCTGATGAGGATGTGATGATGATTTTATAATAATAGTCACCCACTGCTGGGTGTTAGGCCTCATTTAGATACTGCATAGCTTTTTAGTTATGTGCGTCTCTGCTCCGGGTGTCACATTCCCTGTCCAATTTCTGGGGTGCTCAATTGAAAGGATGTTATAATGTGTAGAATTCGTCAAGATCAAATGTTTGCATGATCTGTAAATTTCTCGAGTCTGGGTATTTTCTATGTCTAAATAACATTTATTTAAGTAGGTCCTCAAGGATCACTTCGGATTGTCTTTAAGCAGTCACTTAACTATTTCCAATATTTTAATTACTCCCAGAAGATATAGATTTTAAAGTAAACTTCCACGTGTTTATCTTTACCCAAAAGTGGTACTTAAAGATAAAGTCAGAACTCTACCCAGGTGTGAGTAAACTAGCAGTAGATTATGATGAAGCGATGCCACGTGTGGAGCCCGAGCTTTATAAAGCACGAGCTTCATTCCATTTGACAAAACTGAGGATGAGCGCAGCGCCCAAAATTGAAATTCAAGAGCCGCGTCCAAGCCATATTGCATTTTAAAGTGAGCGCGATAAATTTCATTTTGAATTGAAAGCCGGGGGTGAGCCAGGGTGCTCTAAGACCGCTTGGAGACTCTCCAGACGAGATAATAAGATCTACGTGATGTTGTTCCGCGATACATTATTTATTCAGTTTTTAGAATTGCTTGTTTACTGGGAAATATCATGGCACTCAAGTGATACAGTTTTGAGTTAAAAATATGAATAAGCTATACGACAATAGAAGTATCCATCCTGAGTTCTAGGAAACCTCTGAATTCATTATGAATATCATGATTATATATAATGGTATTATGTTTATACTTATTGTAGGTACTATTGCTAAAACTCAAGCTTTAGCTAACTCTGTTGCTATCTCTTCTCGATTTAATGTTAGTGATAAAAAATTACATTCCTAAGGCATGCTTAAATGACAGCTATTTGTGAATCTGGCAGTATTACAGGAAAAAGATAAAAATAATTAAAAACTGCTCTGAACCTATTAACTTCATTTACCCTTTTGGCTACTCAGCCATTATGGAATCTAGGCCTAAACAGATAAGTGTATGTAATTTAGCGGCAAAATGGTGGTATTGAGAGTACGTGGGAGCCTCGGCAAGGCGGCGGTCCCAGCGCTCGCCAACCGTGTCACAAATCCGTATTGTGCCGGCCATTGCGAGCTGGCCGACTGTGGCTGCTTGGTTATGACATGTCATGAAGATCTAAAGTCCTAAAAGAATAAGAACATATTTAAATTAGCCAAAGAACGGATAAGTTTTTGTGCGATCGAGGTACTAGTGGTTTATCCTAAAGCGAGAAAAACTAAAGAAAGAAAGAAAGAAAGAAAAAATCATTTATTCTTGTAGGACCTCAAGGATCACTTAAGTTTCGTTTTACATGCTAGGTGATTCTAATGCCTGTTCCAACGCGACTCCCTACACAGGAAAGAATCAGACAAGAACCTGGTGGTGTGGGCCTAGCTTTTTTTTTAAAGCGATCCCTTAACAATCTAAAATAATCTAAATAGTCAAGCTTTAGTGGGAAGCCAGTCGAACAAAGTAAGGCATGTCAAAGAAAGTAAAAGTTAAACTTAATTTTCTAGAGACTATTTGCAATTCGTACAAATATTTGTCTCGCGGCATCGTACCCGTAGCCCTGGCTTCTCAGGCGGGCTTCACCCACTGCGCCACAGAGGTCATCAGTGTAGATAGAGGTGCGTGTGTCAGTGATAGTTCGTCTAGTTTCCACGCTCGAGTGCGTATAATCCAGTAATACGATTCCGTTTCATAATCCCCGCTTTCCTTTCAATTACGTGCGCAGGCATCCGGTTTGTTACACGACCCGGCATTGTTTTCATTAGTCGAAATATTAAACGCTTGCCCTGATTTAATATAATCGAATGTCTATCTGAAATAATGTACTTACGTTTCAAATAGTGAAAATATTGATATATTTATTTATTGATTATTAACTAGCACGAACATGTCAGTTATAGACATACAAATAATATTGTTTGATAGTGATGTAGTGAAAACCAAAGAGAACAGGCATTAGAATCACCTAGCATGTAAAACGAAACTTAAGTGATCCTTGAGGTCCTACAAGAATAAATGATTTTTCTTTCTTTTTTTCTTTCAAAATAAAATCACTTGGTGATTTTATTATATACATCTTGTAAGTAGAAACTGATAACTTATTTGACGCAGATTTTTTTCGAGCAATAAAAAAGTATAGGTATTTTGTTTGTTTTTTTCGTATGAGCTAATAGTCACACTTAGGTATTTCCAGGTATTTCATTATAAATGAAAAATCGAAATCAAAAGGGTCCGTTACCTTAAGATTTTTAATTTATAATAATCCTTCCAGAGGGCAATGGAACGCAGCATTTTAGGTTTTAAACGAGTAGATCGGGTGCGTAATACAATGCTGCGTTCGATGACTGGCATTGCCGATGTTGGGAGCATAACAGCAAAGCTCAAGTGGGACTGGGCAGGTCATGTTAGCCGGATGCAACCCGAGAAGTGGACAAACACTGTTACTTCTTGGGTGCCCGAGAACGGTAGGCGACGACGAGGCCGGCCGAGAAGGCGTTGGCGGGACGATCTTGACGTGTTTGAGAAGGAGTGGTGGGAGATCGCCAAAGACAGGGGTCAGTGGAGGATTTTGGGGGAGACCTTTGCCCAGCAGTGGGACATAATAGACATTATAAAAGTACAGTGAGTGTGGTCACTCCTCGCGGTCGTGTGAGACGCGACCGCGAGGAGTGACCACACTCATACCCTGATGAAGATTCTCCGGAAGAATCGAAACATTGTCGGTATCTAAATCGACGATAATTTTACGTGAGTAATTTCCCGTGTACTTTTATAATGTCTAATACATCTCACGATAGTTTTGAAAGGGACATAATAGGTTAATAAAAAAAATAAAAAAAATCCTTCTCCTTTTTGAAGTCAGAAAAAATAGTTAACCTGAATTCAAACCTTTCGGGAAAACTTGATCTACGGGTCGAAAGTTATCAAATACTTCTACCTATATTCACCTTGATTCGCCCTGAAGTTACCACAGAGAACCTAAAAGGAACGAATCCTGATAAAAATTCAATTTGATTACTAAACTCCAGAACGGCAGCCAACACCGCGGTTCTACAAGTCAACTCCTCGACATTCGCTCCACATTTTTCACGTGAGACGTGAACGTAAATCTATTTAATTCCAAACTACAGATGGAATCAGTTCGAGAGCTCCGCGTGATTTCTGCGAACCAACTTAAACTACGTTCTTGAGAACACAATTTCCTTCATATGACGTACATACCAGTTTCCTATAATATGTAATGACAAAATAAATATTTTTCTTTCTTTCTTTAGTTTGTATTGCGTGTTGTTAGCCTAAAAAAATCATAAATGATATATTCATAATGATGAGTTGATCATCACCTCATGCAAACTTTGTCAACTGTAAGTAAGTAAGTTCGTATGAGCAAGTGGCCAGGTCTGGTGACGCAGTTTTTAGGCCTCCTTAAGGCCTCCGTCATGGCTTAACGACTTTAAAAGCCGGGACCGACAATTTAACGTGCCCTCCGAAGCACGGAAGCGCTCAGATGTTAATGCCACTTGCGGTCACCCATCCAAGTTGTGACCACTCAGAACGTTACTGTAAAACTGTGGATTAAAGAAAATTATGTTGGCCGCCGCTTTTCAAGAATACAAAACTGTTTGACGAAGTGTTCGAGACGGGGACGCCATCTAAATAAATGAAAGATGTAGGTTTTGCAAGTTGACCTCCTTTGTGACTGATGCAATACTTGAACAAACTTTTAGATTTATTACGTCTTATTTATTATTATTATTATTATATATTATTATTATTCTTATTTATTTATTACGTCTGTCACATTTCCAATAAATATTCTGATTACATTTTTTTGGGAACTAACTTTCAAACAGAATCCATTAATACTGTGTCCATGAAACTCATGATTGAAATCAATTATTAAAGATGATATTCCTAAATTATTGTCAACCATTTCAATGCACAAAAAATACATATAAATTAAGTACTTACAACATATACCTACCTATTACATAAATATGTTTTACAATATGTGCTCTGATTACGAAACTTTAAAAAATACAAAGGTAGAATAATCTAGCTCTTTTAAACTGAGCTACACGGTCTTTTGCAAAAATGATTAGATTTTTGACAAAACTAATTGGATTTAAAATACAATTAGGAGAGGCAAGTTGACAATGGACCCTATATTCAGGTGGTGGTGGTTTTAATTCCAAACTATTGAAATGGATCGCCTGGCACGCTCGAAACCGCATTAAAAGTTGGCTGCAGACTTTTGTAGCGGAGCCCTGCGGGAAGACTGATGGTCATGTAAAGTTGGCCGTTCGTACTGATTGCTGGAATATTTCTAACTAGTTTATTATTTAGTAACTTAAAATTCCGTTCTATCCAAAAAGCTAATTTTTAAGAACTGAGTATGATAAGTTTTTTAAGAACAGTGTAGAGCGAGCGTTCGAGTTACGAGATATCCTCGGTTAAGTAACATTATTTCACATAATTATTATACTTACCAACATAAAATTTTCAAAATAAAATAGAAAAATGGATTAGACTCGGATATCTGAAACGACAAATGTTTCAGATATCCGAGTCCAATCCATCAAAAAACAAAGCATGACAATTGCAAAGTTACAAGAAAAATGATTTCATACATAAAGAAGCGAAAACAATAGATCCCCACGAATGTACACGAAACAGGCACATCAGATACGGACGACAAACAAAAACGCAATTTCCACACCATTAAAACTTGGCCACTTGTTGGGACTTGCTCGCGCCAGCGTAGTCAGAACTCTGGTTGCCACCTGCCTTTACCTGTTCTGGATGGTTTTTGTTCAAAAAGTCTTGAATATTTCCCAAATGTCGATAGATTTGACGTGGAATTTTGCATTTACCTTTCCTCTGTGTTCATAGCTTTTGATGTTTCATTTTTCATTTTCTTTTTTGATCTGTGTCGTGGTTACTACAATAGTTGTTTTTCAGCTATGATTTTAATACATACGAGTCGATAGACCTTTTGCTACGTAATGACTCCTCAGATAACTCACTGTCATATTTTTCAATTGATACCAAATCTAATACGCCAGTTACCGAGGACATAAAGTCACTTGTGGTCGCAAAAAAATTTTCTAAAGAAAATGATTTTATGAAGTTGCAAAAATATTATCAATACTGCAAAACCATGTTTGCATTTCGACATTACCTGTTAACTGCATATTGCTCGAATAACCTCTAAACTTTCGGACTGAAAATCAAAAATTCTGAAAATAAAATCAATGCAATTTTTTGCGACCTACATTTTTTAATTGATTGGCTTATGCGTTTATCACTGCTAATTAAATAAAAGAGCTCTGATTATAGAGATCTAAAATGATACTAATACGGCTAAATGTAACTTTAATCTCATTAGTTGGAAACAGTGTTCCCGTTTTGTGGCCAAAACCACGTTCACACTGAAGTTCGCGTGTAAAGCTCGCGAGAGCCGCGGGGTCAAATGAGGCTGGCACTTCTACTGCTCTTTAAAAGATGTAGGACATCGAACAAATGTTTGTTTTAGTAATGCTCTACATCTGTCGATCCAGACTGAATTACATTGAGTTAGTTTTATTTATGTAGACTGGAGGAGAGATAATACTTGTTACAGATATAGGAATCATAAGATCTCATCGTTATACTACAGTAATTCTTAAATTTTCTCAAAATAATATGTAAGTGATGCCGAGGCTAACATTCTAGACGGTAAACTTAGACCTTTTACATGTTTACTTAATGATTTATACATCGTATGAAGTAATCTATGCCTACAGTTATGTGGTCACTAAGTGCCTGGGATATTGTTGACGATGTAAGCTTAAAGGGGTTACTACTATGATTATGATACTGATAATGATCCTAGATACAGATGTCTAATTAAATTATGCAACACATTCCGAAAGTGGATATCCATTATAAGTTCTTACCTAAAAGCTCCGATACAATATATGCAAATAAGAAAAACTTCCACGCTGAATAATGCATACCAAATAATTTGCTCAAGGTGCATGCGATCCTTAAACTTCGAGCAAGCTCCACAAAAATCTACCGCTGAGATTCTCAAACTTTCACGAAAGTTATAATATATAATAGACGCAATTATATACTTTTATTGCTGCCGAGTTTTCAATGTACTTTGTTGCGAATATCAAGAAGTGGAAATTCACACTTTTTGATTCCTCCCAACTTTGAGAAGCTTTTGAATTTTTGTCGAACAATTCGAGGAAGACGTAATTGAACATTTCTTGGAATATTATAAACGAATGTGGGTCAACTGATTTCTGCCGCTGACATTATCAATAGCAAAGATAACGATGTTGAATCCTTTTGATAATACGAGTAGGTTGTTAACAAAAATACTTATTCGTTTTTCTTTCTCGTTAATAGTAACTGATTAACTGTTCTAGTCTAACGGACAACGAAGTTTTGTTTTCATAAGCAATTAAAATACAGTTATAACGTTTGCAATATCAAAAAGACTCCAGGTATCCTATAAATGGGATTGCAACCTGCAACCGAGCAGCTAGATAGCCCGACAATCGAACATTTATCGGCCAGTCCACTCTATCAGCCAGCGCTCTCTGGGGAAACTACAGCAGATTTGCTCGCAGATACCAACTTTTAATGGTGGATACCAACTTGTCAAATTGGAACAGAAATTCAGAGAACTACATTGAAATGTTGGCTTGTGAACGCGCAAATTGAGGCTATTATGTTATGACAGTTGTGATTCAAAGATGAAGTTACTACCTACTGAAGTTAAGGCTCGATGATTCACGCAGATTGAAGTAATTGCTCCCTCTCTGGTTGCCGTCTGTCTAATAATGAGATGTAGTTGGCGAAATACATTGTCCGTCACATGTTGCACCTTCTTATATTGGTCGTTGTAGGTAGGCTTACACAAACAGCCTTCACTTATGCAAAGATCCTGCTCAGTATTCCATCTGAGTAACACCAGTCAATCTAATCTACTCCAGGAAACATGTTAATACAAGTCGTGTAAGTATATGGGTAGGTACTTATTCGGGGCTCAGCGCGAATCGACTCAATCCCTTCGAATCGCCTCCAATACGCCGGCTTCTGCTGCTTTGTGCGGGACCCCAATACTTGTGTCAAAGGGTTCTGCACGTAAATACGGGAATTGATAAAATAGAATTGGAGAGTTCGCGGCGGCTTAGTGATTTCTGAATTCATTTTAAAGATGCAGAAGGCTGGCGGTACTTGCGCTTGCTTTGAGGTTGCGGTTTCTGCATGCATGCGTTTCTGTGCTGGTCGAAATGGACTGGTTTAAACTCTTTGGTCAGTGCTTCACAGCGCACAGTATTTGGGCCAAGTAGCCGCAGACACTCCATTGATTCTAAACCACTAGCTACTAGAAAATCACTGGATGGTAAAATGTTACCAACACAAGGACTATTGAGTTGCCACATTCAATGCTTCAAAAACCTACGCGCCTGTAATCGTTTGTTTCGGAAGGTTAAAAGTTCATTTTTTCTCCAAAACTTTAATTTTACCTATTCTTTGTAGAGTAGGTATGATAATTTTATCTCGAAGTTTTGCTAAAGTACACCTAAGTTCAGAAACTTCGTTAAGTAGGTGGGTAGTTACTAAAATGAGCGCTTTCAAAGAAGTAACTACGAGTATATACCTCCCTTAGGGTTTGTTTACAAAAAACACATTCTAGGTATTTTTAGCGATCGGAAGTTTTCCACGTATTGAGCTCGTTAATATTCCAAAGAGAAAAGTCAAAGGGACCACTAATTGAGCCGCTCAACCCATAGAGCTGCCGTTTGATTTAAGGCTTCTTTTCGGCCCTTTGTGGGGTTTGGCTCAAAATGCAAGCTCCGTGTTTGCGCCATTTGCATTTTACGGAAAATTGAAAATGAAGAGACGCGGTAATTGGATGAGAGGATGCAGGTGCGCCCCATCGGAGAGCTGGCTCATATCATGCTAATGCCACCAGACACTACACACAAAATATACAAGTACGCTTGTTGGTATTCTATTCAAGTTGATATACATAATCGCTAACCAGTAACCAGGATCTATTTTTGAAATCATTTCATAACAGTCGATTGGCACTGAAAGTGACCTGTGAACAATATCGGACGAGGATACCAAGGGGATGGCGAGTAAATAAAACGCATACAATATTTAAATCAAAGAGCATGTAATAGTAATTTGAAGGTTTATATATTACTCGAATGAATTTCTTAATTTATCACCGGCTCGCCAAGTGGTTGGCAAGCCAGAACGCAACGATAGCGTGTTCTATTTGTTCTAGTGGTGCCATCTAGTTTTGTTCATGGACACTACTTTAACACAACTTAATATCATCCAACAACCTGCATAACTTCGGTCTAAAAGTGGTCTTAAAACTAAACTTACTTATTGTAAAATATCAGTTTTCCAAATTGTCCTTTTTCCATATTGATAGTAACAGTTTCCCAAAATATCTGTTTAACAATTATACCAGCTGAATGTCTTCTAGACTGTGTCAGGTTTTGCGAGTCTTTTACTGCGAATCCTGGTTTCAGGAACCAGTTTTGTAAGCAGTTTTTGTGGCTGAACTCTATTTCTATAACGATCGCGTCCATTGCGATAGAAACTACCTATTTACATGGTCGGTGTGACTCGCTGACCCGGAAAAAGTTTCACACTTGGCCGATTCATTAAGTAGTAACATTATTGCCTTTGTGCACTTACCTTTGTACCCAATTCTATTTGCAATCAAACTCATGCGTTTTTTTTGGAATGTTAACACAATTTGTTTTTCGGCGTTCCGCTGTTTCAATTTAGTAGGAATTCGATATAAACGTTATTCGAATGACTAATATTGTTTTGCAAAAACGCAGCAAATTCGGTACAAACAAACGCTTATATGTACTGTATAATACACATAAACTAGCGTCCCGCCCCGGCTTCGAACGGGATTATATTACTTGTACACTTTCCTCATTCGAATCACTCGGTCTATTGATGAGAACCGCATTAAAATCCTTTGCGTAGTTTCGATCTAATCGTACAGACGAAAAGCGACTTTGTTAGTCCTTAATGTTCTAAAAATAACAAGCGTTTTAAAAAGTAATTCGATGTAGTTATATCTACCCTCCAACTGAAAACTAGAATTAATACAGTCATTTAGACCTGCTTTGTTGTAGTTCTATCTAATATACCGACTTAACCTTTTACGGCTTTGCAAGCGCTGCTTTTGAAAGCTAAGCTGAACTCTATTAAGGTAAAGCGAAGCATCTCGTACTAACTGTTGCACATTCTGTGCTCTCAAAGGCTTTATCCATTTTTACATAACTTATATAGCATTTTCAGAGCGAGTTCAAAAGTTTTGCATGCCATTAGTGTATACAACAGACGATTAGATTTACTTTGAATAATACATTGAGATGTCTAACTAAGTTTTCGTAGCTTGATAATGTTACCTATTATTAGCAGAACAGTGTGGGTTCCGAGTTTCTTTGTTTATTTGTTCTACTAATAAAATGGAAACTGACGTAAGCAAGGGGTTGCACAATATCGCCTGTGTTTGTGACATGTGTCGTGCCCATCGAACTCTACCTCGGAATTTAACCCTTTGTTGATATAACTAGTTAGGTAGGTACCTATTGTCTTGAGTTTCATCCTGCTTCTGACACTACACAGTTCGAAGAAACAATTTGAAGTTAACCTAGCCTACTATTGTCCGAGTCTTAACAGCATGATTGGTAAGAACAAGACTCTTATACTCTCTGTGACCTTAATGATTTAACTTTTTGTTTTTGTTACAGCATACCGCAAATGCCTAGCAGATGACTTCCAGTGCGGCATGGACAGCACGGGACCAGGGAAGGTCTCCGCACAGGGACCCTGCATACCAAAAGCTAAGAAATGTGATGGGTACGTTAACTGATAAAACTAGCCAGATAACGCACAAGAGAGACACTGTGTCGGTTTTAAATACATTTAATTAAAGGTTGTTAATAGTTTGACTGTCGACAAAGTGATCCTGTGAGAGCTTCATAATTATATTCTCATAATTCCAAACTTGAGTAGGCTCAGGTCTGTTAACATTTGAGATCATCTTTAATGACAGAGGGTTGTCGAAGAAAATTCCAAATATAAGCTCTGGAATATGAACAGGATTGAAGCTAAAGACCTTTGATGACTGTTCTATATTTGTTTGCAGATATTTAGACTGCAGAACAGGTAAAGACGAGATAGACTGCCCGGACATTAACGTCGCGTGTCGGCTGGACCAGTTCCGATGTGCGTCGGGCAACAAGTGCGTGGACGCGTCTGTCAAGTGCGACCACAAGGATGACTGCGGGGATAACTCGGATGAAGCGCTTTGTAGTGAGTTTATACCTTCTTGTTTATGAATATATTATAGTGTGCAATAAAGTATTTTCTATCTTCTATCTATCTACCTATAAGCTTGTCAGGATTACTACAGCTGAACTAAGGCGAAAAGGTCTTGTGATATTAACTAAACTAAGTTTAGTACGTTCAAACTCCTGTACCACTAAGTCGTTAACATCTTGCCAACATATAAAACCCTGCACGTTCTTTGTTCTTAACTAAAACATCTTTCCAATCTTGCAGGTTTTCCTCCCTGCCACATTGGTCAGTTCCGCTGCTCCAACGCTCTCTGCATCCCTGCCACGTACCACTGCGACGGTTACAAGGACTGCTCTGACGGCTCCGACGAGGCCAACTGTACTGCCATCGCCTGTCCTGACAACAAGTACCTGTGTCCTAAGGGCGGAGCTGGGGGAACGCATAAGTGTATCGCGAGGTCGCAGCTGTGTGATGGCAAGAAGGATTGTGAGGATAATGCGGATGAAGAGGCTGCTTGCTGTGAGTGTTTTAATTATAAACTCTTTTAAAGATGTCCAAGAAATTAAACAAGATAATTGCAGGTTCAGAAATGAAGCACGGGCAGAATGTTGTCAGGGTTTTTGCCAAGGTTTAGTCTGTGTGCCAAATAGGCCAACTATTTCGCCATTATGTTATATGTTGTCATATTATTATGTTGTATATATTCCCTGCTCTGCATCAGCGTTGTTTTCCGAAGGACATCGCCACAGGAAATCCGGTACCCGAGCATATATGTGTTTCGGGCACTGAACACAAAGCGTATCAATCATTCCCTGCTCCGTCTCTGCGATGCTCTTAAAAGAGAGCATTGTGGTGGCTGCGGCCAGGTGACTCTTGTCACTCCATTTACCATCTTAACTCCACTGTTGTTTCTAACTACTGTGTCTATCTGTTTGACCTCTTGTCTGTACTTGCAGCGACGGCATCGTGTCCAGCTCTGGAATGCGAGTACAAGTGCGTGGCGTCGCCGTCTGGCGGCGCATGCGCGTGCGTGGCCGGCCTCACGCTGGCGGCCGACAACCGCACCTGCGTGGACCTGGACGAATGCAAGGAGTGGGGATACTGCCACCAGCTGTGCGTCAATACCTTCGGATGTGAGTACTTTGTCTAATTATAGCGAACTGCATACATTCGAGACCGCTTAACATAATAGGCACAGGAATTTCTAAATTGACGTGCACTAGGTGGCTGCACTGAGACTTCAGATCCAACTAGTTGAATTTTCCTGAAAACCCTCATTAATCTCTGTAATTATCGACAGAACTTTACGTAAGGGGCCTATCAGATCATCAGCTATGTCCAAGTTATGCTGTAATTCTTAAAAGCCAAATATCATAAAGCATTTACACTATTTATTGACTAGATCTATCATGCCGATGAATTTTGTGAAAAGGAGTTAAATTACTTTGCCTCCTAAAACTTGCAGATGAAGAGTCTCTTGTGAATAAACTTTTTGATATTCCAGCGTACAAATGCGCGTGCGCCCCGGGCTACCGGCTCGTGGAAGGCAAGTGCAGCGTGGCGTCCCCCGGCGCCGGGGCCGCGCCCGCGCTGCTGCTGGCACACGGCGCCGCGGTGCTCCGCATGGACCTGCACGCGCGCAGCCCGCACACGGTGGCCAACGTCACGGCGGCCGCGGGGCTCGACTTCCACTACAGGAGGAATCTGCTGTTCTGGTCCGATCTTAAGACTAGGAAGGTGAGGATTCAGCTCGTATGGTGATATCGCATCTCGTATCCCTTGTCGAGTGCCAGATGGTGGCTCTTGCTCCGAAGTTGATTTCATACATACATTTTAACCAGTGATTGATGAAGTGAAGCGCTCGTGGCGAAGCATGCTAAAACGGTCTTGAAGTTAAGCAACATTCTGAGCGGTCACTGCTTGGATGGGTGATCGCAAGTAGCATTATCAGCTGAGCGCTTCGGAGGGAACGTTAAATTGTCGGTCCCGGCTTTTAAAGTCGTTAAGCCATTTAATTATTTATTTCAAATTAGTATGTCTGTTATTCACTGATTATTATTGAAATTTTATGATATTTAAGGACTCATTATTATTCTGATTTTCATTTTTATTTTATTATTATTATTGTTATTATAATTTTTTGACTGGTATTTAAATCAGACATTTATTATGAACTGAGTTGTAAATTAAAATATTGCATGCCTAGAATATAGGTAGAATACATTGATTCCAGATAATTTACTAACATAATATGTACATGTATTCGTCGCAATAAATGATACTTTGACTTTGACTTTGACTTTGACATGACGGAGGCCTTTATTCGGCCTAAGAACTCCACCACCAAAGTTGGCCACTTGCTCATACGAACTTACTTACTTAACGATAGAACGGGTTTCTAAAACGTTAATTAGGCGTTAATCGTTGGTCAAGCGATTGTCAAATCTATTATCAACAATCTAAACAGTCGACATAACTGAATCGATAATTGTGATTACTTTTCCTATTCTCTATAAATTTATCTGTTTCCTCCTCCAGATCCACTCTCAGCACCTGAACGCACCAGCCTCTGACACCAGCTACGCCAGCACAGAGATAGCGGTGGCCGGGTCGTGGTCGCCCGTCGCGCTGGCGGTAGACTGGGTCGGAGACAAGCTGTACGTGGCGGACTCCGTGGGACAGAAGATTGATGTCTTTGAATTGGATGGCAGATGGCATGCTGTTGTGTTAGGATCTAATCTGACTAATCCGGCGGATTTAGCGCTTGATCCGACGCTGGGGCTGATGTTCGTTGCTGATAGCAGTCAGGTGAGTTAGAGCTCATACTACTATATCAGCATGAGTTCGGCCTATTTGACTTCAGTTTATAAGCACAATTCTAACAGAATATCTTAAAAATGCGTAAAGATCTGCGAGAATGTTTAAGAACCTTCAGCATATAGTTTTCACGGGTATTTCCCGCCTTTGTGTCTCAGAAAAAACACCAATATAATTTCTAGTCACACCTATATTGAAGTCTTGAGAAATTTTTCTTCTTAGCAATTACAAACTTAAGTACTTCATTCCAACCTAATGGACTTAACGACGAAAGGAGTCGAAAGGAGTTTAATCGTTTCTTTCGACATTTCAGATCATTCGAGCAAACATGGATGGTACACACTCAAAATCAATAGTCTCCGAAGCCGCATACAAAGCGACCGGTATCGCCGTCGACATCATCGCACGAAGAGTGTTCTGGTGCGATTCATTGCTGGACTACATCGAGACCGTGGACTACGATGGAAACCACCGCTTTCTGGTCCTCAGAGGTCAACAGGTCCCCAGTCCGTCCAGACTAGCATTGTTTGAGGATAGGGTGTACTGGTCAGACAGCACTAAACAGGGAATTAGCTCCGTGAACAAATACGAAGGAGCCGCCAGCATCCAAGCGATATACAAGATGAAGGATATCAGAGAACCTAAAGCGATAACAGTGGTCCATTCCCTAAAGCAAACCTCTGTGAACAATCCTTGTGGGAACAATAATGGAGGCTGCTCTCAGATGTGTATCGTCACTGCGCTCCAGAATGGAGGACTTGGCTACCGATGCGCCTGCAATATTGGCTTCAGACTCGAAGCGGACCTCAGAAACTGCGACCAAGTCAACGAGTTCCTCATGTATTCCCAGCAGCGATTTATCAAAGGAAAAGTTCTGTACCCCGTCATCGAAGGCTTCAGCGAAGCTATCTTACCAGTTGTTTCTAGACGAGCCAGATTTGTCGGCTTAGATTTTGATAACCGAGACCAACACATCTACTATTCTGATGTCCTCCAAGATGTGATCTACAGGGTTCACAAAAATGGAACTACCAGGGAAATAGTCCTGGCTTCGCAAAACGAGGGCGTTGAAGGCTTAGCCGTCGACTGGGTATCGAAGAATCTGTACTACATTGACTCAAGAAAGGGAACTCTAAACGTGCTATCCACAAGACACGTAGCATATAAAAGAACACTGCTCAAAGACCTGAAGAGACCAAGAGCAATCGTTGTTCATCCCAATAAAGGTTATATTTTCTTCTCCGAATGGGATCGACCAGCGAACATCAGCAGAGCCAATACAGACGGAACAGGTCTACTAGTCTTCGCAAATGTTACCCTCGGATGGCCGAACGGTTTGTCCATAGATTTCGACGCAGACAGGCTTTACTGGTGCGACGCTTTACTAGACCACGTACAACATTCTAACTTAGACGGAACCGACGTGAAGACAGTCAACTCGAGGCTGATCAGGCATCCATTCTCTATTGTGATCTACAAAGACTTTATGTATATTACCGACTGGAGGTTAGATGCCATCGTGAGGCTGCACAAGCTGACAGGAGAGCAGGAAGAGATAATGGTCAGAGAGCCGCAGACCAACAGATTATACGGAGTCAAAGTCTTCAGCAGGGAAGTTCAGAAGATAGATCCAGTGCAGCCTTGCTGGAAGAACAATGGAAACTGCCAGAAGCTCTGCTTCGCTGTCCCGTCGAACACCACTGATCTATTGACCGTCAAATGCGGTTGTCCTTATGGAGAGAAGTTGGCTGCGGATGAGTCGACTTGCATCGCGGATCCTAACTCGGAGCCGCCGGTGCAGGCTTGCCCGCAGTCCTGGGACTTCACGTGCAACAACCAGAGATGTATCGCCAAGAGCTGGGTCTGCGATGGAGATGATGACTGTCTCGACAATAGTGATGAGGAACAGAATTGTACAAGTAAGTGTTTGTTTTATTGTTGAAGATGCATTAACAACTCGAATACTAGAGAGTTTATTCCTCAATATTGTAAGTTCGTGCTTCGGAGGGTACGTTAAATTGTTGGTCCCGGCTAAAAGTCATTAAGACATGACGACCAAAAAACTTCTTTATCAGGTTTAGCCACTTGCTCATACGAACATACATACATACTATTGCTAAAATAAGTACCTATAAAACTATGGCTAATGTATAGAAACATTGCAAAACGTATTGCTTTATCTTTTCGTTAATATGAGATTCCCAGCACAAAAATTTTACAGGTAACAATCATCATGCCCTAGGATTATTTTTATACATTTCTGATCTTCGACTTTGCCAAGCGTTCGTTCGTTCGTTTGTATGAGCAAGTGGCCAACTCTGGTCACGGAGTTTTTAGGCCGCCTAAAGGCCTCCGCCAAGCAAACCTATCATTCAACAAACGTTATTTCAGAGACAACTTGCGGCGCGTCAGAATTCACCTGCGCATCCGGCCGCTGCATCCCCGCGACCTTCAAGTGCGACTCCGAGAACGATTGCGGAGACTTCTCAGACGAGACCGGCTGCGTTAACGTCACTTGCAGCTCATCTCAGTTCAAGTGTGACAACGGACGCTGCGTGCCGAACACTTGGAAGTGCGACAGTGAGAACGATTGTGGAGATGGATCGGATGAGGGCTCGCATTGCGCGGAGAAAACTTGTGCTTACTTCCAGGTAAGTTCTGCCATCACACTGATCTAAGAACGATCCCTGTTGTATTGTAGATCGATTATTATCATGTTATTTTTTTGGGAGAACGAAAGGGTCCACTCCACTTAAATTCCTTACAGCATTGGATGTTGATGTTTGTCGATCTCCCGCTTAAATAATTCTAAAGGTGTACAATTGTACATACATAGTTATTATATTACAACAAAAACACAAAATATGGGGATTCGAACCCGCGTGATACAAGCGATCACGGGTTCGAATCCCGTCGAAGTCATAAACTTTTAGTACGAATTTTCTTTTATAGTGTACAGATATTTCAGTCACCCTTTAGCCGGGTTGACATTGACCACTCGGGTTCGAATCCCGTCGAAGTCATAAACTTTTAGTAAGATTTTTCTTTTATAGTGTACATAATTACATATATTTCAGTTCACATGTCCCCGCACCGGGCACTGTATCCCCGCGTCGTGGGTGTGCGACGGAGACGACGACTGCTTCGACAAGCAGGACGAGGCGGACTGCCCGCCCGTCTCCTGCCTCGCCACGCAGTTCAAGTGCGCGGACCTCAAGCAATGTGTGCAGGTAACACAAGCATTAAATTGCTTAGCTTGGGACTAGATGACGCCGTGTGAAATGTCCAAGGATATTTATTTATTTATTTATTTATTTAATTAAAGCGCTTGTGGCGTCTGCACGTTCTCGATAGACCGTTGAAGTTAAACAACGTTCACGTCACAACTTGGTGACCGCAAAAGCATTAACAGCTGAGCGCGGTGCTTCAGCGCGTTAAATTGTCAGTCAGGTATTTTAAAGTCGTTTAGAGGCCTTTAGGCGGCCTAAAAACCACTTGCTATACGAACTTACGTATAACATAAAATACAATTCTTTCTCATAGGCGTAGGCAGAGACAACATTCTTGTTATCTAGCCTGCTTAGAATTTATCTTTTTCTTATCTATCTCTCTGTCTCTTATATGTATGTCTCTCCCTGTCTCTTTCTTTATCTCTTTCTCTATTTATCTCCTATCACTCTCTCCCTTATCTCGCTGTGTTATCTCTCTCGCTCACCTTCTTGTGTTGTAGGAAGCGTACAAATGCGACGGCATCCCGGACTGTAACGACGGGTCGGACGAGGCCGGGTGCCCGTCGCTGGCGCCGCACCAGTGCCAGCCCGACAAGCAGTTCCAGTGCCGCTCCTCCGGCATCTGCATACCCACCACCTGGTACTGTGATGGTGAGTGAAAAAAAGCTTGTATCACGCGGGTTCGAATCCCGTCGAAGTCGTAACTTTTCGTAAGATTTTTCATTTATAGTGGAAAAAAGGCTTTGAGAGTTCAGTTTTAACACAATCCCTGCCTACAATTGAACGCTCTAGCTAGGGCTAATCCTAATCGAGTTTAAGCGTGTCATTTTTGTTGGTTTGAAGTTATGGATTTTTTGTTTGCCCAGTCGTTCTTGGTCAAGAAATTGAAAGCGACGTTTACTGCAGTGACAACAAACAAGCTTAGTTTTGTAAAGATGACATTAGTGTCCTAGTCTTCAACAGCTGCAGTGTCTGAGCGCTTCCGTGCTTCGGAGGGCACGTTAAATTGTCGGTCCCGGCTTCTAAAGTCGTCAAGCCATGACGGAGGCTTTAAGACGGCCTAAAAACTTCGTCACTCATACGAACTAACTTACTTACCCCTTTTCTAGGAACACCTGACTGCGAGGACCTATCAGACGAGCCAGCCACGTGCGGCGCCGTGCAATGCGCGGCGAACCACTTCCGCTGTGACAATGGCCGCTGTGTGTACAAGGCTTACGTGTGCGACGGCAACGATGACTGTGGAGATAACTCCGATGAGGGTCTGCAGCATGCTTGCAAACCTCCGCCTTTCAGGTGAGACCTTAGGTTTAATGATATTCATTCTCAAAAAAGACACAGTCACTTACATGACTTATGTATAAAATGTTAAAGCGAAGTTTCATTCGGTCTGTACCTACTCTGATAGGTAAATTAAAATATGCATAAATAAAAAAAAAAAAAAGAGATCTTAGGAAGAAAATGTGAAGTCTAGTGTAATGTTAAAAACATTAAAACACAGGGTGTGTTTGTGTATGTTGTTTGTTGATGTTTTTAAAAGTATTCTTACGTTTCCAGATGTCCCGAGGGTCAATGGCAGTGTCCGGGTGTGACCGGACGATGCGTGAACCTCACTCAAGTCTGCGACAACAAATTCGACTGTCCCAACGGAGCTGATGAAGGTAACAACCTGGTTTCAAATCTAACTCTTCTATTCATTGAAATAGTATACTAAAGAGTCACAATCTAATAGCTGACAACACTAAAAAAATGTCCGAGCAAATTCAATGTTCTACAATGACATTTGACATTTCAATGTTGACGTTATGTCGTTTGTTTTAATGTTCAATGTCGCTTGCACGCAAAAAAGTGAAACTCGGCGCACTACGTAGCGTGCGCCGAGTTTTGGCGCGGACATTTTATTTGTCTGATTGTGGCTCTATAGATTGTACCTCAATGCTTTGATATCCAGTATTATCAGTAATTCAAAGACTGATGTCTTTCACACCCTGCTTCCTTCTTTCTTTGCTTCTGTTTTTGACGATCGTGTAAACTCTACACTCTTCCTACATATACATATCACTTTCACATCTTTCTCCTTCAAACATTGTTCTTCTCTATTAAAGTCCAAAATATGCTTTGTGCCTTTCAGGAAGTAGCTGTGACTTCGCGGAGTGTGAGCATCAAGACGGCCTCTGCTCTAACGGCTGCAAGCAGACGCCCGGCGGCCCGCTGTGCCTCTGTCCGCCCGGCGAAGAGTTAGACTCGGAATTCGCGTACGAATGCAGGGATATCGACGAATGCAACCCCCCAGGACTGTGCTCGCAAACCTGCACTAACCTCAAAGGATCCTACGTGTGCACCTGCGTCGATGGCTACATCCTCTCGATCGACAACCACACCTGCAAAGCGAACAACCACTCCAGCGCCTTCCTCATCATCTCCAACCGGCATTCCATCCTCGTCGCCGACCTCAACGAGCAAGGCTTGGAACGTGTCCCGATAAACGTAGAGAACGTCGTCGCTACGGCGTCCAACATGCACACGGGAACGATTTTCTGGTCCGATATGAAACTGAAGAAGATTTCTAGATTGGATCGAGGAAGCGAACCTCAAGTTATCATATCGACGGGATTAGATCTAGTCGAAGGGTTGGCTTACGACTGGGTGGGAGGGAACATCTACTGGCTGGACAGCAAGCTCAACACGATCGAGGTGGCTAAGGAAGACGGCACGGCCCGGACCGCGCTGCTGAGCGGAAACATCACGCAGCCGCGGGGGATGTGCCTCGACCCGGCTCCGGATGCCAGGTGGCTGTTCTGGACCGACTGGGGAGAGAACCCGAGGATCGAAAGGGTGGGAATGGACGGAACCCAGCGATCGGCCATCATCACCACCAAGATCTACTGGCCTAACGGTCTGACGCTGGACACGGCCACTCAGCGGGTCTACTTCGCGGACTCCAAGCTGGACTTCATCGACTTCTGCTACTACAACGGGACGGGCAGACAGCAGGTCTTAGCGGGAAGCCATTACCTGCTCCACCCGCACTCGCTGACGCTCTTCGAGGATACGTTATACTGGACCGACCGGCAGTTGAACCGAGTTCTCTCCGCCCATAAGTTCAAGGGTACCAACCAGACGGTGGTCTCCCATCTGATCTCGCAGCCGCTATCGATCCACGTCCACCATCCGTCGCTGCAGCCGCAGTACACGTCGCCGTGCAAGAAGGACTCGTGCCAGCACCTGTGTCTGCTCAGCCCCAACCGGACTGTGACGTACACCTGCATGTGCAAACCTGGCTTCAAGCTGTTGCCGGACGGAAAATGTATCGAAGGTAATTATTTTTTCTCTGTTGTTAGAAGTCTAACTGTTAGCCACGGTTCGTTCACGTTGATATCGTTCGGGAACAATACTTTTTTCTGGATATAAGGTCACCACTATTTATTTATTTATACAAAATACACGTGGACTTACAGAATGATCCAAGTCATCCAAATGTTATAGAAAGTCCTTTTTACCTCTGACCACGTGTACGCAAAATTTTATGATGATCGGTTTAGTAGTTATTTAGGGAAGCGTAACAAACAGAGCTATTCGCAATTTAAATTTTATTAATAAAATTGTTTTCTAGAAACTAACGTTCGATTTGTTTTGCAGAGGAAACTCCGTATTTGATGGTGCTGAAGGGATCTCAGGTCATCGACATGGCGACTGACGGCTCAGGGCGGGCGGGGCAACTCGCGCCCATCGTCGGTATTCAAGGTAAGCATCTATTGTATAATCTATTGTGAAGTAATGTCTAGTTAAAACAATTTGATCAAAATGTGTTAAAGGTTAATAACTTTGCATGCTGTAAAGCTGAACATGGCTGAACTTTAGAAAATGTGACATCTAGATGTGACCTGTGTTTCGAAAAAAATTTAATTGTATTGTATTTGAAGGCTTAACCGCCCATAGCCTCTGCCTACGATTAAAATATTTATTAATAGTTTCCGATGAAACTTGCATTGATTCAAAAGATCCACTTCAAGCCGGAGTGCTTCAACCAACGCAGCCATATGAAGTTGGTTTGAAAATCTTGATAAGATGATATTTTTTAATTTTTATTTGATAATATTTATTCATTATTTTCAGGTGGTGTCCAACTAGACTACGACCGCCAAGGCCACACGTTATACTGGCTTCAATCCATCTCCGGCGATTCCGAAGACGACGATAACTGCACAATCTACAGCATGCCTTACGGCGGTGGGAATAAGGTCGAGTTTCTGGGCAAAGACACCGGCATCGTTGGCGCGCCATCGGCTATCGCCTTTGATTGGCTGGGACGGAATCTTTATATGGCCAATAGGATCGCCAGTAATATTGAACTGATCAGGGTTGATGGGAAAGCGAAGTATAGGACTATTGTTATGGCGAATGATGGAAGCAAATTCTCAGTGGCTAAGCCTAAGGGAATATGTCTGGATCCTACTGACGGGTAAGTGATCATTTGATAATAAAAAAAGTATCCCCTCTAAAAATGTTTAGGAACTAGCACTTTTATTTTACAAAAATATACTTTTTAGTAATTTTTCATTCATTTGAGCTATGACGGGTCCATAAATAAGTAATGTTTTGTTCCCAGAAAAATGTACTGGTCTGATGAAGGAGGGTTTGGAGTACCAGCCAAGATCGGTCGCGCCAACATGGACGGAAGCAATCCGATAATCCTCGTCGACATCGCGTCTCGCCCCGAAGCCATTACCATCGATATCGAAAAGAAAGTAATCTACTACAGCACGCAGTACCCGCCTTCAGTCAACAGCATCAATTACGATGGAAATGACCAGAAAACTATTCTTAGCGAAGCCAACGCCATCTCTTATCCTAAAGTCATAGCCGTTTTAGACTCCAGGCTTTACGTCCTGGATCCCAGGCACGAAAAGATATTCAAGGCAGACCTTCCCAATGGTGATAATGTCAAGACCATTCTGGACAACGAGACCGATCTGAAATCTCTGACGATATTCCAAAAGAGGAAGATGATGCATCACCACACCTGTGCTACCAGCAATGGCGGATGCGATCAGATCTGCATCCCCAATGATGGAGGCAGCAGGGTTTGCGCGTGTTCCGTTGGATACAAAAAAGAGAACGAAGTGAACTGCGTTCCATACAAGACCTTCGCTGTGGTTTCTCAGCTGGACCTCATCCGAGGATACAGTCTGGACTCCAGCGCAGAAGCCATGGTCCCCGTGTCCGGACCTGGCCATCACATCCTGCACGTTGATGTACATTTCGCTGACAACCACATATACTGGGTGGAGTTCAATCGAGGACCTTGGAACGGAATATTCAGAATCAGACCTAATGGAACAGAGATGCAACATATCGTCAAGGATGGAATCGGCAGCAATGGCATCAGAGGCTTGGCGGTCGACTGGGTCGCTGGAAACCTTTACTTCACGAATGTCTTCCCTCATGAGAACTATCTAGAGATATGCTGGTTGGATGGTTCAAACAGAAAAGTACTGGTGAAGACCACGATGGATGCTCCGAGAGAGTTGGCTGTGAATCCACTGAAACGGCTTCTGTACTGGATCGATTATGGACAGTATCCTAGGATCGGGAAAGCGTATCTCGATGGAAGCAACTGGCAGACAGTTGTTAGCTCCGGTATATCCAACCCGAGAGATCTGACTATCGATATGCTGACGCATGATGTTTACTGGGTAGATTCCAAACTTGACCAAATACAGAAGATATCTTACAACGGCGGAAACAGACAATTAATCAGATCCAACTTACCTAACCCAATGGGTATAGCTGTACATACAGGAAGCGTCTATTGGGTCGATAGGAACCTGCAAACTATTTACAAATCGTCCAAACTACCTGGAAACACATCATTGCCCGAGAAAGTCAGGACGAACTTGCCTAAACTGAGGGATATTGTGATATTCGACATCAACAACCAGCCTACAGATGACAACAACCCCTGCAGGCTGCTCGGAAACGGAGGTTGTGATCAACTTTGCTTCAGTTTCCCTCCCGACGCTAACAAGGGCACGACCCATAAATGCGACTGCTCCACTGGACAGATATCTGCCAACAACCCCAAGAAATGCGACGTCGTCGACGAATACCTGGTCTTCACCACCAGGACTGAGATCCGCGCCGTCAATTTGGACCCGAAATCCACCGGTATCCCGTTTAAACCGGTTGTGAACCTAACTAATGTCGTCGGAATAGAGTTCGATTACGCTGATAGTATACTGTTCTTCACCCAAATCAGACCTTGGGCGAGGATAGGATGGATGTCGGCGAAGAACCCTGACTCCACAAACATCAAGAATATCATCAACCATGGTATCAACCCTGAGGGAATTTCATACGACTGGACTCAAAAGAAAGTGTACTGGACTGACAGCTCAAACAATTCCATCTACGCTATGAACCTTGATGGTTCCGAGTTAGTGATGATAGCGAGAGTTGAGCGCCCGAGAGCGATCGTAGTAGATCCTTGCAATGGAACTCTATACTACACCGACTGGGGACGTTTTGGCACTTCGGGAAAAATTTACAGAACTACAATGGCTGGATCGTTGAAGAAGGCTATTCACGATAAAGACCTGTCACAACCTAGCGGATTAACTATAGATTTTGAAGAAAATATGCTATACTGGTCCGATGCAGTTCGAGAGAAGATCGAAAGATCCAAGCTCGACGGATCCGAGCGCGAGGTTCTGATATCCGCGACGATATATCCCTTCGCAATAACGGTCTTCAGGAACTACATCTACTGGACCGACCTGCAGCTGCGAGGCGTGTACCGGGCGGAGAAGCACACCGGCGCCAACATGGTGGAGATGGTCAAACGTTTGGAGGACTCACCCAGAGATATCCACATCTACAGTCCAAACCGACAGCAGTGCGACGTCAACCCCTGCATGGTCAGCAACGGAGGCTGCGCGCACTCCTGCCATCCCGCGCCCAACAACACCGTCGAGTGCAAGTGCGACGACAACACCAAGCTAGTCAACGAAGGCAGGATGTGCGTCGCGAAGAACATCACGTGCGATTCCAGCAAATTCTTCTGCGGCAACGGCAAGTGCATCAGTCGCATGTGGTCCTGCGACGGAGACGACGACTGCGGAGACAACTCCGACGAGGACGAGAAGTACTGCGCCTACCACTCCTGCTCGCCCAACGAGTTCCGCTGCAACAACGGCCGCTGCATCTTCAAGTCCTGGAAGTGCGATCACGACAACGACTGCAAGGACAACTCGGACGAGATCGGCTGCGTCTACCCGCTCTGTCCCGACGGAGAGTTCACCTGCCTCAACTCGCGCTGCATCCCCATGGCGCAGGTCTGCAACGGGATCAACGACTGCAAGGACAACATCACCAGCGACGAGACGCACGACCGCTGCCCCACCAACACCACCTGCCCCGCCAACCATCTCAAGTGCAAGTCCACCAACATCTGCGTCGAGCCGTACTGGCTCTGCGACGGCGACAACGACTGCGGCGACAACTCCGACGAGGACCCTCTGCACTGCGCGGAGCGAGCCTGCCCACAGAACAGCTTCCGCTGCCCCAACCACCGCTGCATCCCCGCCACCTGGTACTGCGACGGCGACGACGACTGCGGGGACGGCGCAGACGAGCCTCCGGAGTACTGCAGCTCGGAGGGACGCACTTGCTTCGGAGACCTGTTCACGTGCGACAACGGAAACTGCATCCCGAGGATCTACATCTGCGATGGCGACAACGACTGCTTGGATCACAGCGATGAGGACGAGAGGCATCAATGCAGCGAGCGCAAATGTGACGCCGAGACCGAATACACGTGCGAAGTGAACAAGTTCTGGACGCGAGCGCAGTGCATCCCGCGCAAGTGGCTGTGCGACGGAGACCCGGACTGTGTGGACGGAGCCGACGAGAACTCCACCTTGCATCACTGTCCCACCCCCACTCCCTGCTCGGAGGACCAGTTCCAGTGCAACAACGGGAGATGCATCAACGAAGGGTGGGTCTGCGACCACGACAACGATTGTGGCGATGGATCTGACGAAGGAAAACGCTGTAACACTCAATACAAGCAATGTGGAAAACAGGAGTTCAAATGCCAGAACTTCAGATGTATCAGGAATCACTTCAGATGCGACGGAGAGGACGACTGCGGTGATCACTCGGACGAAGTCGATTGTAAGAAAGGCAACAAGACTTGTCCCGATGGTCAGTTCAAGTGTAACAACGACCAGTGTATCGACCAGCGCCTCGTGTGCAACAAGGTGTCCGATTGTACCGATGACTCTGACGAACCGGCGCATTGCAATATCGACGAGTGCGCTAAGTTAGAGATCAACCAATGCGGGCACAAGTGCATCGACACTATAACCGGATACTACTGCGACTGTAACCAAGGATACAAGCTCTTGGCTGACGGCAAGGCTTGTGCTGACGTAGATGAGTGCACGGAGACTCCCGGCGTTTGCTCGCAATACTGTTCCAATACACCAGGATCCTACTACTGTAAATGCAACGACCAGTACTACGAGAGAGAAGCCGACGAACACACATGCAAACGCAAGGACAACACTAAACCCTGGATCATTTTCACCAACAAATACTATGTTAGAAATATGTCGATAGACGCATCTTTATACAACTTGATGCACCAAGACCTGATGAATGTAGTGGCGATTGATTTTGACATGAAAAACAATCAGATGTATTTCGCTGATGTTTCCGCCAAAACGATTTACCGATCGAACTTCACTGATGAAAATCCAGCTAAAGAAGTTGTGATAAGACACGATTCTCACGGCTTGGAAGGCATTGCAATCGACTGGATCGGCAGGAAATTATACTGGCTCGACAGACACTCCAAGAACTTGGATGTTTCGGAGCTGGACGGCACCAGGCGGAAGACGCTCAGAACTGCTGTATCAGACCCTAGAGCGATCGTGGTGCACCCTGGAACTGGATACCTCTACTACTCATCTTGGCATCTGCAAGCGTACATCGGGAAATTGGGCATGGACGGTTCTAACTTCAGCACCGTTCTGAACTGGGAAGATGACATCGCCTGGCCCAACGCTTTGACTATCGATTACTTCACAGATAGAATTTACTGGGCCGATGCTCATTTGGACTACATCGGTTCCGCAGACTTGGAAGGAAGACACAGGCACGTCGTCTTATCGGGCACTAAAGTTCCTCACGTATTTGCGCTGAGCTTATTCGACGACGAAATCTACTGGACCGACTGGAACTTAAAGGCGATCAGCAAAGCAAACAAACATTCAGGGGAGAACTTGACGATCCTCAGAAATACAACGCATAGGCCATACGACATCCACGTCGTCCATCCGTTGAGACAACTGCCTTATCCCAACCCTTGCGGTGACAACAACGGCGGTTGTTCACATCTGTGTCTGATAGCACCGCCTCACGAGTCGAGCTACTTGAATATCTTGGGTTACGGCGAAGAAGGCGCGACGACTTACAAGTGCGCATGCCCGAACCAATTCTACCTGTCCAGAGACATGAAAACTTGCATCGCTAACTGTACGAATGGCCAGCACAGATGCAACGGTCGCGACGAAAAGTGTATACCCTGGTTCTGGAAGTGCGATGGAGAGAAGGACTGCATGGACGGATCTGACGAACCTGACACCTGTCCCGTCAGACACTGCAGGGCTGGATCATTCCAGTGCAAGAACACCAACTGCACTCCTGCCGCCACCATCTGTGACGGAACCGACGACTGTGGCGACGGAAGTGACGAAGCAGAGTGCGCCCACGAGTGCCCAGCTCTCGAATTCAAGTGCAAAGCCAGCGGACGGTGCATCCTTGACAGTTGGAAGTGCGATGGAGACACGGACTGCAAGGACAACAGCGACGAAGACCCAGCGATGTGCCACAACAGACCTTGTAACCCCGATACAGAGTTCTCCTGCAAAAACGGCAGATGCATTCCGAAACTATGGATGTGCGACTTCGACAACGACTGCGGAGATGACTCTGATGAACCAGCTTACTTGTGCCGACAGAGGAACTGTACCACCGGATGGAGGAGATGTCCAGGTGTGGCCAACTACAGATGCATTCCCAAGTGGTTGTTCTGCGACGGGAAGGACGATTGTCGCGACGGATCGGACGAGCTGCCAGAAAACTGCCCCTCTTGTAGCACCGAGACCGACTTCACTTGCGAGAACAAGCGATGTATCCCGAAACAATGGCTCTGCGATTTCACCGATGACTGCGGCGACGGCAGCGATGAAGCTGAAACTGTCTGCCCGAAGTACCGAGAATGTTCAGAATCAGAGTTCAAATGTGGAAATGGAAAGTGTATATCCTCAAGATGGCGATGCGATCACGAAGACGATTGCGGAGATAACACCGATGAGGATGATTGTGGAGGGTTCAAGTGCAAGAACGGGACATTCCAGTGCAAGTCTGGTCACTGCATCGCCGCCTACTTCAGGTGCGATGGAGATAGAGACTGCAGAGACCTGTCTGACGAGATCGGATGCCCACCGAGATATCCCAACGGAAGATACTGCCCGGAAAGCAGGTTAGCATCTTAAAACACACCTGAATATTGTACGAAATGTATATTACGAAAAACTTAACTATTCATGCTGATAATTAACCTCTCAACTCTCTTACAGATTCCAGTGCGCGAACAACCTGTGTGTCTCTCAATCGGACTTGTGCGACGGGACAGACGACTGCGGCGACGGCTCCGACGAAGCCGCTTCAATATGCACTAACTTTAACTGCGACACGCTGAGAAGATTCCATTGCGACAACCATAGATGTGTTCCAAGGTAATTACTATTATCGATTATTGTGATTTTCTGCTTCTGGTTTTGTGTTTCTGAGTGATTGAAAAGTCTAAAGTCAAGGCTTTTCAACTATCTTATAAGCTCTTATTCGGATAGTTCGCTATGGCTGGGCTTAAAATGTGTTAGTTCATTATAAATGAAAAATCTTACTAAAAGTTAACGGATCCGGCAGGATTCGAACCTGCGTAGATACAAGCGATCACTCTTAAGCCGAGTTGCCCAACCACTAGGCCACGGACCCTTTATAATGAACTATCCAATACCTAAGTGTGGTTTAACACTGTAAAAATAATAAAAAACTATTTAAAATGTGTTATACACTAAAAGGACTTTTGATAAAAACTTTTTATGCATGTAAATCTCTACTTGGAACATTTATCTCACTGTTACACTTTCTAGGTACCAAGTATGCGACGGCGTGGACAACTGCGGCGACGGGTCAGACGAGAACAACATGACCCTCTGCGCGGCCAGGATCAAGCCCTGCGACCCCTACACACAGTTCCAGTGCGCGAACAAACACTGCGTGGAACGGAACCAGCTCTGTGACCTGGCTGATGATTGCGGAGATGCCTCGGACGAACTCGGATGCCATCACACGCTTAATTGCAACAATATGAATAGAGGTAATCTGACTTATAAGCTTTTATTTCACTGTCGAACCTCATTATTGAAAATGTGACGGACTGATGGCGATATATCTACGGAAACAGGTATTAATATCATCGTCGATTTCCAGGAGGATGCGAACATTTCTGCACGAACCTAACCTCGACCAACAGCGGGTACATCTGCACATGCTTCCAAGGATGGATCATCTCGCCGGCCGACAAGAAGAAATGTCTGGACGTGGACGAGTGTCTGACCGGCGCCCACCACTGCTCGCAACTCTGCACCAACCTGAACGGAAGCTATAGCTGCAGCTGTAGGGAAGGATTCAAGTAAGTTCCCTGCTAGTGAAATGCTAATTCCACATTCAATAACCATGAAAATTGTGTACTAATTTCTCTACTCTACATCAGATTGGCAGACAACCTCTCAGGCGTGTGCAAGGCGACCGAAGACGACGTGGTCCTGCTATTCTCCAACGGACCTGAAATACGCGCCTTCGTACAAGACAAAAACAAACAATTCGACGTGATCACAGCGGAGAAGAGAATAGAAGCGATCGATTACGAACCGCAACAGCAAATCATATTCTGGGCGGACAGCTACGATAAGACTATCAAGCGGTCCTACATGATCAACGCGGTCAACGGAGAGGTCAAGAGCGGATACGCCCAGGACCTCAACATGAAGGCGAATTCCAAACCGACGGCCTTGGCCGTGGACTACGTGGGAGACAACTTGTACTGGACCGAAACCGACCGCACCGGCTCCAAGCCGCGAGGTCGCGTCATGGTCGCGCGGACGGACGGCCGGTACAGACGAGCGGTGGTCTCCGCCGGCATCGAGAGCCCGACATCCCTGGTCCTGGACCCGCAGATGGGCAGAATGTTCTGGGCGGACGCCGGCTCGGCTCCCAAGATCGAGATCGCGTGGATGGACGGCTCCAAGCGCCGGCCGATCGTCACCGAGAACATCCGACACCCGACCGGACTGGCGATCGATCAGTCGATGGATCGATCGATCTACTGGGCGGATACGAAGCTGAACACGATCGAGATGATGAGACAGGACGGGTCTAACAGGAAGGTTATCTTGAAGGGTGACTTCCTGAAGCACCCGCTCTCGCTGGACGTGTTCGAGTCGTCGCTGTACTGGGTGACGCGCGACACCGGCGAGCTGGTGCGACAGGACAAGTTCGGGCGAGGGGTGCCGTTCGTGGTCTCCAAGGATCTAGTCAACCCTTCGGCTGTGAAAAGTGAGTAGATTGTCTTAAAGTAACATAGAAATCGGTTGAGTCATTAGATATTGGAGGTGAAAGTGGGGATGAACAATCAAATACCTCCAAATAAACCCAAATTTGGTAACAATTGAAAGGAGAAAGTGTGACAGTTTTAGAGAAAGTAAGAAATAGAGCGCTGTATATCTGTCACACAAAAAAAAAGAAGGATATATGTACCCTTGTGAGTAAAAGAGACAAAGCATTAGATCTTTTGACCCTCATCGCGTGCCGATTTTTTGTATGGCCGGAAACTTAATGCTCCGAATTTAGTACTACCTACGAAACCGAGAGAGACAAAAAATGTGCAGTAATGCACATTTTTTGTCTCTCTCGGCGGCATGCTCGCTGTTCATCCAGGTACTATCTAGGTCCATGGTTACATTGCAAAAATGAAAGGTATAGGTCGCGCCACGTAAAAAGAGCGTTGAGGGGAAGTACCGAGGGTATGTTTGCGCCTGTGTTCACTCGCTGACGAGCCAAAAGCACTCGCTAAATCAATGGTATGAAGTGCGCCGCGTTACCTCTTACCCATCAACGTCCACGGAGCAGTTTGACAGCCAGCGCTCTTTTTACGTGGCGCGACCTATATCTAGCACTCAGTGTCGGGGGTTACTCATTGTATTTAGACTTTGTTGTTAATGTTTTGTTTATGTACCTCCAGTCTACCACCCGCGTCGCTACAACACGTCAGCGCGCGCTCTGGGCGGGTGCGCGCGCGCCGCGTGCTCGCATCTCTGTCTGAGCGTGCCGGGCGGCCGGCGCTGCGCGTGCCCGGAGCCCGCGCCTGCGGACAAGCGCCGCGCGCACGAGCGCGCCTGCGATGCCGGTACGTACCTAGTACCTACCAAGTACCAACTACTTTCCTCAGGGCCACGCCGACAGCGCTCGTGTGCAAAACCCATGAAGCGCCTCTTATTTTTACGAATCTTCATGTTTAACCATTGAGATGTATTAAAGAGTCACAATCTAATAGCTGACAACACTCAAAAAATGTGCGTGTAAATTCAATGTTCTACAATGACATTTGACATTTGAATGTAGACGTTATGGTGTTTGTTTGTTCAATATCGCTTGTGCGCAAAAAAGAAAAACTCTGCGCACTACGTAGCGTGCGCCGAGTTTTGGCGTTTACATTTTATTTGTCTGATTGTGGCTCTATAATACATCTCAATGTGTTTAACGTATTTTTTTATTATTTGTTAATTTTGACGCAAAGAAAAATGATCCTCAGTTTAAGGTGTCCACCTATAGGTATCTAGGTATCTAACATGATGACCTTAAATTTCCAGCTGTGGAGATGGAGCGTCCCCTGCCCCGCATCTGCCGCTGCGAGAACGGCGGCACGTGCAAGGAGAGCTCGGACGGGGAGCTGGAGTGCGTGTGCCGCGCGCCGCTAGCGCCGCCGTTCTGCGCGGAGGCGGCCGCGTCGACGGCCGCCAGGGCCGCGGGGACGGCCGCCGTGCTCGTGCCGGTGCTGCTGCTGCTGCTGCTGGCGCTGGCCGGCGCCGCGGCCTGGTTCGTCATCAGGAAGAGACCGTTGTGAGTGCTTCTTAGAAAGATCCAGTTTCCGTCCCACTGCTGGGCGAAGGTCTCCCCCGAACTCTTCCAACTGTCTCTATCATTCGCCGAGTCCCACCATCCTTCGTCGAAGGTGACGAGGTCGTTCCGCCGACGTTTTAGAACGATCATAAAATTAAGAAATTAAGTAAACCCGGACCATGAACGTATTAGCCAACGTTCGTGCCCCCGACGTTAGGTAGTGCCCTGCACGATTGATTATTAATCCCCACTTTAAATTTTGAATTCTACACACCATTTCCTTTCATTTGATACCAAACTTGAGTATGTTTGGAAACATTCGATTAAAGCAGATAATTTACTATGGAGTTACGTTCGTTTTCAATTTTCGCGCCACACAACAAAGTAGGTACTTTTCTATCAATACACCAACTGAGTTCATGACTTGTCAACTTCAATAATAATCGAGTTCCGGTTGCGGACAGCGCTACCAACTTACTAATACCTAATACAGACACCTTGACATTTTATATTTCGTGCAAAAATGTGCTACCACTGAAGATTACATTGTAAAGGAGAATGAGCAATTTCGACCTAAAATGTGTCTTTGTGTAAATGCACGGTGCAAACGGTTGAGTCTCGCAGCTTTTGAAATAACACTGTACATAAAATTTGTTTCTTAATTTTTACAGTGGAAAGGGCGGCGGATTAGGTAGCTTGGCATCATCGCAAAGCGTATCATTCCGACAAGGGTCTAACGTGGAGTTCGGCGGCGTGGGCGCGGAGCCGGCCTACACGCTGGAGGAGACGGGCCGCAAGGGCCGCGACTTCAGCAACCCCATGTACGAGGCCGTCACGCGAGCCACCGCCGCCGGGGAGCCAGACCCAGCGCTGCGTAAGTTTGCTCTTCAACTTATTTTGCTCAGGATATCAATATTTACCTAGGCTTAGTTCGAATTCTAGAGTATAAGCGCAAAAATATTCGCTTGGCAAAGAGGATATAAGGTACCTCTAATAATGCAATTTACCCAGGCTCAAACCAATCAGCTAAATGATGTCATTATCATTTAGCCGAGATCGTTTAGAAAGGCAAAGCCTAACCCAAACAGAGATTTAGATACTACAGTCTCGTGTGTTAAATTAAAACAATCAATGAGCGTTTAGCTGGATTATCATCATCATAAATCATCGTTCGCTTTCTCCACAGCCGGCATATACGAGGTGCCAGACGAGTTGAAGGACAAGGTTGTTTCGGCGGTGATCTCACCGTCGTCGACGGAGACGCGCGGCGGTAAGCGCGGCGCGGGGGCGGGGGCGGGGGCGGGGGTGGGCGGGGCGCGCGCGCTGGACCCGGCCGCCGACACGGGGGCCGACACGGCCGCGCTGGTGCGGGAGGACCGCGACTGCTAGCACCCGCCGGCTCCTGAGGACTGATCGTTATTTTTAATGAGGACGGGCCCGACCGACCCCGCTCTCCCCTCAACTTGTGATGAAAGTTTTCTGGTATCCTTTTACGTTCCCGATGTTCTATCCGTCCTTCGTTAGATTTAGCTGATAATTTATTTTTATATCAACTTTTTTACGTTTCTGTTTTTTTCTTTTTTCCGTTTCTACACTGATGATCTGGTTGTACTTATGTCGATAGTTTCTTTGTGTTTTCTGTTCTTTTTCTATTAGGTATGTTTTATTTTGACCGAATTGATCATATCATCTCGTGATAGTAATTATCTTGAAAAGCTAGGGAGGATTTAGGGAGTATGAAGATTGTACATTCCATATTATCGAATCTAAGGACTATGAGCTTCTATTCGACGGAGACCTTTGATTTTTTTTATCTGGCTTCTATTTTTATATTAATCATGTTCGTTTGATCCCCGACAGAGAAGTAGTAAGTTTTGAAATTATCAGTACATGTTTAAGTAATTAGGAATTGTGAAGCGCCGCGTCGAGCGCCGTTGTTTCCGATAGGGTTTTAAATTGATTTGACAATAAGCAATAATATTTAGAAATTAATTAATTTATTTCGCTTTAAGAATATGTAAAGCTATGTTGTGTTTTGTAATTTCTATAAAAAATTAGACTTGTGGAGTAGATACTTTGACGATATGCCATACATGTGTGAGATAATGTTTCTGTTGTGTAATTTTTAAATATCTTAAATAATAGCTTTTTGTCAATTTTGTTGAATCGCAAATGTTTACAGATTGTAAATAAAATCAGACATGTACATTTTAATGGTCGAGTAAAAATAATATTATTATGATTATGTTGTAGTTATTTCTCAAATATTTTATGTGTAAAGAAATGTTCTCTAAAATGGTGGTTCTAAGACATCACATTAAGTTTCTTTATTTTAATTTACCAATGACAACCGAATCACCCAAAAATATTATTGTTGAAAATGTATATTATTAAAAAAAATCTGTCGATATGACTTAGGTATTTAATATGGATAAGGAGATGAAATATTTTTATATTGGGATTATTATATTATTAGACAGTCGTCTGATACAGTTGAAAATATTCTGTAAAATAAAGAATTTAAAATATTGCTGTGTTATTTATTTCCTGGACTTTTACTTTTAATGGAGCTAATTTTGTGACAGAACTATATGCTGTTGATAATTCTGTTTTTGAACCCTCAACATAAAATAGGGGTGGTCAACTTATTTATAGTTTGATCGCTAGGTGTCTGTCTGTGGCACCATCATAGCTCTTTCAGACAATAGGACCAATTTGAATGCAATTAAGGTATGCGTTAGCATCCTGGTAGTCTGTGGTATAGTAGGTACTATTTTTACTGCAAGATGCCCACAGTCACAGACAGACTAATATTTTAGTAGTTTAAGTAGGTAGGTACTTAATAGTGGTAATTTTGTATGTCGCCAAAACATAATTTAACTAACTTGACAGCACTAAAATTGATGCCATCCTTTTTATTTCGATCGTTATGAAAGGGACGGCAACATTTTTAGTGCTGTCAAATTACTTTAGTTAAGTTTTGGCGACCGACATCCAGAATTGCCACTATTATTAGGAATGTGATACCGAACCATGGATGTATTATTTAATCCTTCATCTTAGTAGGTACCGAACGATAAAATATCTTCTGGATTATGAACAGCTGAATAGTCAATGTCACTGTCACTCTTCGAAACTGACAAAACGGGAGAAATGACATGGAATGACTGACTGAGCTGAGGTGAGGAGTCAAATCAAAACAAACATTCCTCAGATTCCTTTCCTTCTTGAATTTCAAGTTTACGTAACTCTTGGCTTGAAGATTTTCACTGAAACTTGTTGCGTTAGAAAAATGTGTAATAAATTATTGTGATCCATCCTCGTTTTTAACATTATTAGAACTAAACGGTGGTACCTAGACCTACATCCAAGTGTTTATTGTTGAATAGAATCATTGTGTTGTTTATTGTAATTTAGTATCAGTCAGATAACCTTCGGGGTCGAGTCATACGTAAAATTTGTAATTTTATCAAGAATGATGTCGTAATAATTATAAACAAGTGGATAAGTCGTAGTTAGTATTGTATTGATTGAGCGAGTCCCACATCAGCTCAGCTGCGACGGCCTTTGGCGACGGCAACCGGTTTTGCCCGATTATAATTTAGCCACAGTGATTGTGTTAACGTCATTAAAAATCTATAGCAAGTAAAAAGCGTTTTATTATTAGGTGTGGTTTTAGCAGGTTTACGTAAGATAACGTGTAGCGTAATTACGAGTGACGAAAAAGAGTAATTTGATTGAACAGCAACATGTCACAGATTAAAATGATTAGGGGCGCTAGTCGCGTTTTGGCCGGCGTCGCGCAACGTTCAGAGCGCTCGGATTTTGTGATAAATATTTTAACCGGTCTTCGGAACTCTCGCACCATGGCTTCGAAAGCAGTTACGATTGAGAATATCAATCCGAATATCCTCAAACTGGAGTATGCTGTGCGCGGCCCGCTCGTCATCCGCGCGGCGGAAATAGAAAAAGAACTTGAAAAGGTGAGTTCAATTCAAATTTACCTGAAGAAATCTTGTCGCGTCGGCCTAAGATTATCTTAAGATTGTCCTATTAGAATCTAACTAAATTTCTATCAATTGTATGTAGAAAGTAGTAGGTAGGTATGCAAAACTATTGGATCAATAGTTGTGCTACCTGGGTTTATCAGTGAAAGTTATGTGTTACAAATTATTCACAAGGCCGGGTATAATGATTTTAGGTAGGTAGTACACATGAGGCTACCCACTAACATAATCACATATTGCAACAATAAATTTTCTGTGAAACATTTCAAATATTATTTGACATTGCATGCAATATGACATCATTTAAATTCTCAATAATACTTGACAGAAAGTGACTTATTCAGATCAAATTGCAAACAATTCAATTAAAGTCAAGTACATTTAATAAGTACATAGGTACCAACATTATTGATGTAAGTAAACCAGTAAGTAGGTAGGTATTGATAGCAAAATTTATAAACCAAATACTTAGTTAAGTCTTCCTATTATCAATCATAGAATATAAAAGTACCTGCTATGCATGTAGCATGGTATTTATAATATAAATCAAGAATTATTACTTACTATCTAAACAAGCATAAGAAATTAAACTGTGAATGATGATGATTATAACACACTAAAACTAGCATACTAACCTTGTTTTATATCATAATCTCTAAAATGTCTAAAAATACTTGAGTCACATAAAACATTGCTTATAGCTCTTATCAGAGTACTAACAAGATTATCTAACTGATTACTTCATTTAGATTCCATAAGATTACCTTTGTAGCACTCAATCTCTTGATATCATTGTTCTTTGTCAAATGCTGTGTATGATCAGGCTTTAAGATTCATTTTAGCTAAGTAAACCTTGGTACTATAATAAAAAATTGAGACATGGTTGAGGAATAACTATCTTGCTTGAAGAAACAGAATAAGAGAATGTATGAAAGATATAAATAACTATGTCAGACTGCATGCCACTATTTGTTTATTTATTTAAAACAGTTTTTCCAACATTATATAGCTAAGAAATTATCGAATATTGTTAGTTTCCTATCATCTGGATTGTAAAGAATTTTAAAGTAAATAGGTAATGCTTCAACTTTTTGTAGGTCCAATTTGTTTTTTATGTGGTGTTACGTAAAAGTTATAATGCAGCAGTGTTTATTATAGCCTTGTTGTTGTCAAGGTCACTGCTGAACCAGTTCTTGATGTGTGCCAATCATTGTGTTTGTTTTGTTAATACTTCCATAAATAAGTAAATTAGCCCTCGTTGATCCATTTTTGTGTGTTAAGATTCCATACCATAACCATAAACCATATTATCATGAATTTTACTTGTTTGATAAAAAAGAAAACTGCGTTTGAAATCTGAAAAAAAAATCTGTTTGTAATAAAGTTGAAATTTAGTTTAATCTTCTATTTATTTGTTAAACTAGACATTTATTTAAACAAATGTATTCTTTCTAAACTGTGGTTACTATTATTAGACACAAAATGATGTCTTAACTCGTGGTTAAACTGAACCACGGGCCTATCCAAGTGTGAAATGCAATAGTGTACAATTACTGCACACGCTAGCATGAGTACTAAACATAGTGGTTATATTCTCTTTGATGAGTACTTTACACTTACATCATACATGTATTGAGTTCCTTGCTCAGAATAATAAATATTGACCGGAGACAAATATAACTATTCATAATTAGTCTTGCAGTTCTGTAGGTCACACTTGTGGTTTTGAGATAGAGTTTCAGTTAAATTGCCTTTAGGTTTAGCCATGAACTAAAATGTCTTGCTTTATCCTTGTATCTCTGCGAGTTGGTACTACAAACATATTGCATTATATTTAGCTAGTCAAAGTCATGATTATTCTGAAGGATAGTTGTGAATTTGTGATTATTATAGGTACCTAGTCTATTTTATAGACCAATACAAAGGCAACAAACATAGTGAGGAGGATCAAAAAAGAAGGTTCTATGTTCCACTGTACTTATGTACTTTTTATACAATGTAGGTACATCTCTGTCAATTATTAGGACAGATTTTGAAAAAAAATCTTGGAAAACTCCTGAGGTGATCTGATTATAATTTCTATAAAAAAAAATACTTATCATTTATGGGGCATAGCATTATTTTTGGTAATAAATTAGCAAATAAATGAAGCAATAAACATAAATTACTGCAATAGTGTGATAACATTCATCTATGATAACAATTCCTTTGTTTTGGGTGGTTATCTGTATTGCAGTGCTTATGGCAACAAGATATTCAATTGAATAATGACATTATCTATGAAGCAATCATCCAATTGCGAAACGTAAGTCACTTGTGATATGGCACAAAATAGACTTTGTTCAAATATCAATATTGTAATCATTACAAAATGTCTCTGTTTATCTAATTGATTGAAATTGATTGAAATTGATGAAATTGATTGAAATTGAGCAATTCAAATAATGATGAGTAAATTACCTAATGATTACTGAACACTAGAAGCTGTTGTATTATGAATAGTAAACATACATGTAGGTAGGTAAGGTACTATTGCTTCTGAGGACTAGAAAAAGAAACCAGTCCTAGCTATTTCATAGCATATGCGCCTGCCAGCACTTTGGACTCTTAAATTTCCTGCAGCTACACACACACACACTACAAATGAAAACCGTGGCACATTTTGGCATACTCTCAAACAAATAAAGAGCTTCTTAACAAAGCAGTACTGAGGACTAATGTAAGGTAATCAAAGAGATATTTGCTGATTCTGTTTTGGTATGATGATGGGTACCTTAACCTTGATGAGTTTGCTGTTTCCTTTCCAGTGACGAAGATGATATCGCTTTGATATTTATTGAGCTGACTGTATGACTCAACTAAATATGTCGAATTAATTTATAGTGGAACAATAGTGGCAATTCTGAGTGTCGCAAAAGCTAAACTAAACTAACTAAAAATGTTGCCGTCCCTTTCATAGCGATGGAAATAAAAAGGATGGCATTAATTATAGTTAGTTTAGTTTAGCTTTTGCGACACTCAGAATTGCCACTATTGTAAGCTTTTCTACTTTCTATTTTTTTACAACGATTCTTTTACTTTTTCAATACCTGGGTTACTTGATAACAATGTTAGGCTACAGATTGTGTTGTTAATAAAAAAAAATAACATTTGTTTCCAGGGCGCGCAGAAACCGTTCAAGAAGGTGATCAGAGCTAATATCGGCGATGCACACGCTATGGGACAAATGCCCATCACTTTTATCAGACAGGTAAGAAATACCCTTCATCTAAGCTAAGTTATTAGTTAATTAAGTATATTAAAATGTTATAAGTAGTAGGTATATTCTTTCATGAAAATTGTGTCCAAGAACGCTTTTATCTGTGTAGATAAACGCGTTCTTAGACACAATTTTCATGAAAGAATATTTATACTTTCTTTGTATAGCCACAACTGGTGACATGACAGGAGTATTCCTGTCACCAGTTGTGGCTATACAAGTCCCTCTTATGCCTTATTATGATTATGTATGTATTTAGTTTCTGGGCCATATCGTAAATTAAGTTCAAGAATAACTGTCGACTTTACGCTCTCGATGATAATGGTTCTTAACTACATAAAGATAATGTGTATGCCCTACCTAGTCCCCCCCACCCCACACTATTAGGTACCTAGGTATAATAATATCCTATGATTCGATATCTATTATTTTTGAGTCTTCGCCAATTATGTAGAACTCATAAAACCCCCAAAAGTATTGTGGATTGACCAGCAAAGGAAGCACTGCAGTATGTCAATGAAACATCGATTTGTGAAAGAAGTAGGTTCTTGAGGGTCATTCAATGTCGCGCATCGACCGGTTGTCGGCGCACAGACGCTAATGTGGCGTGTAGGAAAGGATCGATATTTAAGAAAATATACGGATAAACTACTTACGTCATAATAAAAGTAAGATCATTACTCAAATGCGAATGAACATAAAGAAACATATCATTGTGGTCACAAAGTTTTAAACAGTGTGTCTATTACAAGAAACTTAGGCCTTTACATCTTTACTAGATGATTTATACCGAGTCAGGAGGCAAGCTTTGTCTACACTTAACGGGACACTGTAGTGCCTGGGACATTGTTGAGATGGAATAGGCTTGCCCAGCACCTAAACCATCCTGTCAGAATTACAAAAATATGACAATAAAAATGAGGTTGAAACATTTATAACTGTTTGAGGCTATCGTTACGATTATTATTTTTTGTGTAGCGGAACAGGTTTTGCAGGTCGTTACGACTCGTTCTAATATTACCTAAAACACCTTTTATTCTGAGCTGTATCTTCAGGTGTAAAATAGGCATTATTTTATTATATCCCGACACTTCGATCCCTTTAAATGTCAGGGAAATAGTCAGTATGTATGTCTTATCACGTTTAGCTTTAAAAAAAGCTATGCCCACACCACCAGGTTCTTGCCTGATTCTTTCCCTGGTGGAGGGAGTCGCGTTGGAACAGGCATTAGAATCACCTAGCATGTAAGACGATACTGAAGTGATCCTTGAGGTCCTACCAGAATAAATGATTTTTCTTTCTTGGAAAACATTTATTACTAAAAATAAACATCGTGAGGAAACTCGCGGCTTAGTCAGCCCCACACGTATTGACCATTGTCTTTCCTGTGGATATGGCCGGCTAAGCTGAGAGGATGGTTTAGGTGCTGGGCAAGCCTATTCCATCTCAACGATCCAGGCGCTACAGTGTCCCGTTAAGCGCAAGATTACCTCCTACAAACGTAAACCATAGTGCCTTCATTATAGAATTGATTTCAACTTTATATAACTTGGCAGGTGTTGTCTTGCGTGAGCTACCCTAATCTGATCGACCAGGCGGACTTCCCATCAGACGTCAAGCAGAGAGCCAGGGAGATTCTCGAGGCATGCGGGTAACCTTCTCATTTAAATTAAACATAAGCTTCGCTCGTGTGACATTAACCCGAATAAAAAGTAGTCTATGTGTAATTTCAGGTCATAAACATAAGTTTCAGCCGAATCCGTTCTGTAGTTTTTGCGTGACACTTTATAATTATGAGGTTAAAGCCCGTCACACACCTAGCTATAATATATATTAATATACCTTGCTATATCTATACAAATATACACGCAGCTATAATATATATTATAGCTGCGTGTGCGGTCACTTGAATATTTGTATAGAAAATATATCGTAATATGCCTTGCTATAATGTATATTACTATATATTATAGCTACGTGTGTGACGGGCTAAAACCGAGGTATCGTACTAATAGGTCGTCTCTCTCATACTTGATCATACTAATATTATAAATGTGAAAGTTAGGATGGATAGATGGATGTTTATTACTGAACGGATAAGGCTGAAACCTGGAATGTACATAGTTTATGACCGGGAATAACACGTAGGCTACTTTTGATCCCGGTATTCCCACGGAAAACAGCCATTTCAATGTTGGCCCAAGTTGAAGCCTATGTGTGGTGCCAGCATAAGTGCTCGTCCACAGTGCGAGCCTAGCGCGGTTGCGACGACGGGTGCGAAATATTAAACATATGAAACCGCCGTTTGCGTCCATAGTGTAGTGGCTAAGGCGGGCGCCTAGCGCGACGGGCATAAGCGAGATAGCGCGCGTACTTTTGAAACGTTCCTATCCGCGCGTTATGGACACACTACGGGCCTAGTAGGCAAGCGTCTCAATGCGCGGATGGCGGGGATATCAAACCAGTTGGGTCTTGTCGCTCGGCGTTTGCGCGTCTTATTATTTTTTTTGTATTAAAATGACGACAACAGCTCGCGCATCACTGTGGCCACCCGCACGCCCGCCGCCGCGCCCGCAAAGGCCTAAGTCCCCGCGCATGCAGTGTGGACGAGCACTAAGAGTAAATAGTAAATATGTCCTTATCTGTGTAGCGTACTGAACAGTTTGTACTGGATGCTTGTTGAATGGCGTCATAGGAAACAGCTTATTTGTTAGATTGATGTGTTTATTACACCGACGGCTGATAGCGAAAGTTGATTGTTTACTAGAGGAATCCATATTTTCCATTATAAAAACTTTCTGTTACAAAAATAGGCTGCGCAAGCTACTGTGTTTTATACGAAAGTTACAAATTGAAAAGATTTATAATAATAAAATAAAATAAAAAGTCTTTATTGCTGATTTTTGTTTAAATTAGGTAAAAAGTGTGCCTAAAACTAATTTAACAATTATTTTATTATTAACTATTATACTTTTAACTAATTAAATGGTGTTATATTTCTAAATGATTATTTTTAACGGTTCTAGCATTTTTCTCCGGCAAACGGTAATTATTCGTCAACTTGTCTTCCGACAAAGGCTTCCTCTGATCTCCATTCTGTCTTATTCTTTGCTATTCGAGTCCATGTTGGACCCGCTATTATCCTGAGGTCGTCCGAAAAGTTTTATAAATGTGATAACAAATTGGTACTGTGCGAAGGGTTTCTAGAATATAATAGGATAGAAAATAATTTATTTATCAGCTATAATTATTCTAAACTACACTTAGAATATAAACTTGAATATGTTTTAAATTCATCGTATGAATGTAAAATTGACCATTCTGCATTATATTAAAGTTAGTCTGAAACGTATTAGTCTCATAAAATAAAACCGTAGTTACATAACATATTGTATTAATGAATTTAGTTTGTCACGTTTCACGAGTACCGATATGAATTACGTAAACAATTCATTACCCAGTCATGTGCATAAAACAACTGTTAGAGCTTGTACACATTAGGCGTTTTGAAACGCGCATTCAAACGCGCGTTTCGGCACAAGCATGCGTCAAACGCGCGTTGTCAGGGTTTAGTTAAGGTGCTCCCTCACTCAGCATTCGCTTGTAATGTAACGTAACAGGGCCCTTACTCTGGAACAACGAAAAACGAAGTTTCGTGACAATTTTCGGGGTCAGCTTATGTTGGTGGATAGTAAATTCGTAATAGTTCACCAACATAATTAGAACCCTAAAATTGTCACGAAACTTCGTTTTTCGTTTTGCACAGTAGCAGGGCAGGTTCGAGCATTACATCAGTACCTAAGAAAGGAGAACCGAGCATTACATACAGTGCGCAACCATGTTAAAATGTTACATTACAGGCGAATGCTCTTCAGTCAGAAAGTATTGTAACGCAATGCTCAAATTCTAATCCAAAAAGTTACAATACAGTTAAATACTCACTGCCTATAGAACGCACTTTTTGCGTGTGTTAGGATTGGCGCGGGCTCGAAATAATGCGCCCGGCACGGCAGTCGGCATGACATGCCGCGTTTGTATCGATATAAACGCGCATAGGTTCTAACATCAAACCTTAGAGAAAGTAAGAAATAGAGCGCTGTATATTCCTTTCTCATTCACACAAAAACAGAGAAGAATATAATACAACACTTATGTAAGTAAAAGAGACAAAGCGTTATATCTTTTGTCCCTCATCGCGTGCCGCTTTTTTGTATGGCCGTAAACTTGATGCTCCGAATTTTTTACTACGAAACTATGGATTCACTGCATTTTTTGTCCCTCTCGGCGACACGCTCACTGTTCGTCCTGGTACTATACTAGGTCCATGCATCAAACGCTACGCTGAACGCGGTCACAGATAATATAATACTAATACTAGCATAACGTGGTGTATGTATGCTACTAATGCACACCGAGAGCGCCCAATGTATATGCTCTGTACCTGTACCTATGTCGCGTAATCTTGAACTTGTACTTGTCAATGCCAATAAGATTAGTATTCAACTCGTATCCGTAAAGAGGTTAATTCTGGTTTATGGTAATTTAAGCGTTTAAAACTGTACTCAGTTACATGATAACGTATTTAATGATTGCAAAAAACTGAATTAGTAATGTCGTTACAAGATAACGTATTTAATGAATGCAAGAAATTAGAAATGTCGCATTCAAAGATTTGACTTGTAATTCCTATTATGTTAGGCAGTTGGGCAGTTAGTTTACGCAACATACGCAGATGTTAGTTTACGCAGATCTATATGAGCAGGTTACCCTGATTATGAATTGTGTATCCACAGCGGGAAATCTGTAGGCTCATACTCAGCGTCCCACGGCATCGAGCTAATCCGGCGCCGTGTCGCGGAGTACATAGAGCGCAGGGACGGGCACCCCGCGCGCTGGGAGGACATCTGTCTCTCCGGGGGGGCCTCCAGCTCCATCAAGAACTGTCTGCAGCTGCTCTGCAACGATATCGACGGGAAGCAGTCGGGTGAGTGGACACTGCTTAAAAGATTAAAGAACTCTTGCGCGATTTGTACTTTACAATTATCAAAAAACTCATCCATAAACCATAACCAATTCTTAATCAGAGCGCCGCGGTGCTCTCCGAAGAAATTGTGTGAACGCGTTAAAAAATTACCTCGTTAGTCGATCATGTTAATGTAATAAATTTATTGTGTTAACTGCTGCACATTTATTTAGGCTTAGGTATGTAATAATTTTTTGTTGAAACATGCCTTTCATTCCAATAAATAACGCTAACTAAATCCTCACGTGTTTATCGCACCGAAGACCAGAAGTCATGCGCGATGTCCATTAGCAGATCTATTGAGAGAGACCTTCACGGCTTGTCGCCATGCGTATTTCAGACACGGGCATACGTTGTAAGAACTAAAATGTTATGGTTGTTACATTGAAAATTAGTACTTACCTATTTACCTCGACATAAGTTGTTTAGTCAATTGTCAAGCAAATCATGGCGGAACATAGACGGTTGTAAACTTGTAAGAAGAGGTCCACTCAATTTTGATATTTAACTGAACTAGTCGCCTTTTCTATTTGATTTGTGAAATGAGAGCTTAAAATTAAAAAGAATGTTTTTTTACCAAAATTACGGAACGATGCATCGTGAGTATCGTGACAATCATCGCAGGTCAGCCTAAGTTGGTTAATCTTCCGAATTCAGTTTCCACCAACATAAGCTGACCTGCGATTATGGACACGATGCATCTTTTTCGGTTTGTAGTAGACCTGGATCTTCCATCTAATATCGTAAATCTGACAGCATGTGAAGTTGAAAACTATCATAATCTTGCTTGAAATTAAATGGATTTGTAACCTGTAGGTCCTGGCCTAGTATCTATAGCATACTTACAATTTACTATCATACGAGCGAGGTCGCAGGTGGAACCTAGTCATTAGGAACAAGGTGATATATAATTGTTTAGTAGTAAGTTCGTGTGAGCTATTGGTTAACTCTTGTGATAAAACATATAAACCAGCTAAAGGTAAGCCGTCTTATGTCTATCTATATGTAGGCAAGCTGAATAACGTAGGCCATTGTAAATGTTGTGCCTAGTGAAGTGTCGCAGTCTTTATGGCGTTAATTATTACCGCTGTTTTCTGTTGGCGGCTTGCCAAGCGTGTGAAATGTAGACAAGAACATTACAATAGGTTGCTGTTTCAAACCACATTTAGTTGCACCAAACACTGATAAAATTAACAGCTAAAGAAACAGCTTCACAAATAACTAAAGGTGATACAAAATCACTAGTGATTTTGCATGCACTAATTGAGCATGTTCAACAGAAACTTGGATATAGCAAAGATTCGATAAACTTACTAAATACCGGACATGAAACGGATACTCGGGCCATCTGTAACGATTACAGATTTATAACACTGTGTTTTCCAATCGCAAAATGGCGAGCTGATTACAATCCCCTAGTTACTAGACTATAGAATAGAGGGTAGGCACTAAGGCCAAGTACCTACCCTCTATCTATAATTCTATAGTCTCCCTCCATACATTCTGAAGTCTAGGTATTATTATTATCCTTAACTCTCTAAACTAGCGACCCGCACAGTTTTCTTTCCTATAGGTAATATGCATGTTTTATACAGACATATTAACCTTCCTCTTGAATCACTATGTCTAGTAATGAAAACCGCATTAAAATCCGTTGCGAAGTTTAAAAGATCTAAGCGCATAGACTGCGGGAAGCAACTTTGTTTTATACTATGTAGGTATTAGATGATGTTGACACAGAAAAGACACCTGTGTCATGTGACATACGACAGTGTACACTGTGTACAGCAGCTACCCTACATACGTTCCTTAGCTTGGGATTAGATGACGCTTTGTGAAATTTACAAGGATATTTATTTTTCAGTCACTTAAGCCCAGGTTGAATGTTCCAGGTGTATTGATTCCCATCCCGCAATACCCCCTCTACTCAGCGTCTCTAGCTGAGTACGGACTGGGCCAGGTCGGCTACTACCTGGATGAGGAACAGAACTGGGCACTGGACCTGACCGAGCTGGAGCGAGCGCTGAAGGACGCCGACTGCAATGTCAGGGCATTGGTCGTTATCAACCCGGGGAACCCTACGGGACAGGTGAGAACTTGCTAGGACACGTTTCTACCTGGACAAATGGATGAGGCATATAACTGGACACTTTACCTGTTAAATTACCAACTAAGTTAAACATAGAGTCACGATCCTTCCCTTGACTATCCTCCTAATATTTTCTTGTACTTACACATCCAGATAATACGCTGTATGTGTAAGTAGTGTTCGTTCGTTCGTTCGTTCGTATGAGCAAGTGGCCAACTCTGGTGACGGAGTTTTTAGTAAGTAGTGTTAGTAAGTTAGTAGTCATATTAACTGAATACCTTGTTCTTTAAAGCATCACTTTATCTATCAAATACACAAACAAAGTAATTATAATTAAAACATTTGATAACTCATTAGGTTTTGACCCGCGAGAACATCGAAGGCATCATAAAGTTCGCGCACAAACACAAGCTGTTCCTGTTCGCGGACGAAGTGTACCAGGACAATGTCTACGCAGAGGGAAGCAAGTTTTACTCATTCAAGAAGGTACGATAACACTTCATACGACATAACATCTAAATTAACTTAGCCTTTAGAAGGCATTCTATGTCTACGCTTAACAGGATACTGGAGGCATAGGCCTACATTTCCTAGTTGCACAGGCAAAACCTTTATCTTTCTTATCAACTTGGTCTAATCCACAGAAAGACACTATCATTAAACTTACTAAAATTGAGACTTGCTAGGTGTCGCTGTTGCCAAGATCCAGATGTTTAATCACTGACAGCGTGATCTAAGGAGAGACAACGCCTGCCTAATCTGTTACATTTATGATGACCTGTGTTTTCCAGGTTCTCCGAGAGCTCGGCTCGCCCTACGACACCGTGGAGCTAGCCTCCTTCATGTCTGTGAGCAAGGGGTACATGGGAGAGTGCGGCCTGCGGGGCGGCTGGGTAGAGCTGCTCAACATGGAGCCACAGGTACGCACAGACACCCGTGTCATGTGACTTACGACAGTGTACGTTAGGGTGTCCCTTATTTGACGAAAAAAATTTTTTTTTAGAAATTCGGAATGCATACCCTCTATATTTTTTATAAATGCTAAGACGTATTTAAATATGAAATGTTATCTTTCTAGCATGATTGGAACCCGTGCCGACAGAGCCACAAAGTTTATAAAAAATCGTGTTTTGCCCAGGTATATTGGTTTGATATAAAACTGATATAAATGCAACAAATGAAGTGAATCAAAATTAAAATAAAAAAAGATAAACATTATTATTCATTTAAACTCATAATATAATAACAATCAAGTAGGGTAACTTTTCTTTTAATGGAGTTTGTTACAGTCCGGTACGAATTTCTATGCTCGAGGACATAGCGCAACAAAACTGATTTTGCTATTCTTCAGCCATGACAAATCTGTTAAAATCTTGCATTCATTTGACAGCCCATTTAGTTGTGTCATTTAACAACCTTACAAAGACCTTTTCTTAGCTTCTGAAAAAGCATAGTTACCATCCCACTAAGATCAAACTTCTTGGAGAAAACTGTCGTCGATCTACAGTCGACATAAACATTTTTTGCCTTTTCCGATACGAAATCGTCCAGTGCCTTGACTATAAAAGAAATACAGGTTAAATAGGAAAACAAAAACCATAACAAGATGTGTAGAAAACCTAAAAATAAATACTTCGCTTACCAAACAAATTTTGGGACAGTTCTTCCTTTGATGCCACATAACGTTTGATAAAATCTGAGCTCTTGTCCCTCTTTAAGTTGGCAATCATTTTAATTTTAGTTTGTTTTTCAACTTAACCATTTAAAAGTGATAGAACTACTGTCTCCTCACTTAGATTACAAGGCACAATTAAACGCTTTTGATTATAGGAACTTAGAAATTATTCCAACTTTTTTGTATTCTTTTGACGCCTTCTTGAAGCAAAAATCTTGATTAAAAAGTTTAATTTAGAGCCAATGTTTAACATGCAATGTGGCAAAAGTCAGCACGTAGAGCGTCTTTGTCCTTTTCTGAATTGTGACTTAAACAAGCATACTTTTTAGGAAAAAATCGCTCTCGCCTTCTTCAGTTTTCTTTTTTTTTTTGTAATCTCTCTCCCAACGTGATATACACCAAAAATTTTCTTCAAGCGGTTAGAAAACGCTTTTTTGGGAATCCTTATTTTTTTTATGAACATAATGCACTCTCTAATCACAAGATTTGCACATTCATTGACAGTCAGATTGACTTTACGAATTTTCTTTAAGTAAAATTAAACTACGAGAACTTGTCGACTAGATATTTTTATATATTATATTATAGACCAATTATATTTAAAATAATTTATGTTTCTCATTGCGTAATACCTCTAGCATCGTTACACAATAAACATTATTGTACTTATCTTGAAAATCGTATATAAAATGACAAATGAAACACGTAGTTACGGGACGCAGTACTGTACCAGCGTAAAATGTATGGAAAACTTAAATCGCAATTCGGCACGGGTTATCGTTTATTAATCGGGCCAATATTTATTTCTAGACTATACAGGGTCCATACGCACGATTTTAGAGGATATGCGTAAAAATTAAGAGAACTTGAAAAATAAGGGACACCCTAGTGTACGTGTCATGTGACATACGACAGTGTACGTGTCACATCGTTTAGCTTGATCGATTTATATTATATTTAACGTGTATTTCTGTTTAAGGTGCAAGCGAACCTGTACAAGTGTATCTCAGCCATGCTGTGCCCCACTACGCTGGGACAGACCGCCGTCGACTGCGTCGTGAGTATACTGCTGATACATTATACCTGACTGTTTATTCGCTATGTCCCGACAAAACGTAAGGTGCTGCCATCTACTTTAAACTCCCGTTTTGGGCATGGCCTTTGCCAGTCTATTTTTAAAATAGGCTTCGGTTATAAGAAAGAAAGAAAGAAAGAAAAATCATTTATTCTTGTAGGACCTCAAGGATCACTTAAGTTTCGTTTTACATGCTAGGTGATTCTAATGCCTGTTCCAACGCGACTCCCTACACCAGGGAAAGAATCAGGCAAGAACCTGGTGGTGTGAGCCTAGCTTTTTTTTAAAAGCGATCCCTTAACAATCTAATTAAAATTATTATTTTTTTTTATTTATTTATTTATTTTATTTCAATTTACAATGCCATGACAGTACAAGACCAAATCGACACTGGAAAGCACCTAAAAATAATACATTACCATAAGCCAATACTAATGTTTCTACCTAACATTGTTGTTCTGACAAACATTTAAAAGCTATTTCTGTGAATTTCGTCAATGAAATTACGAAAATATCGCAATCATCCCTTTTGCACAATTTGTTTACACTGCGAAGAGCTCTTGTTAATGGTGCTTCTTGCAATAAGTTGGTCCTTGCCCTTGGTTCTGCTAAAAGTTTGTGTCGCCGCGCACGTACGTAGTTGTCGGGCACATACAGCCCAACACACATCAACACTCGCGGATTATGCACCAAACCTCTTAGTAATTTAAAAATGTACGTTACCATCATAACTTCCCTCCTCACCTCAAGTCTAAAATACCCTACCATTCCTAAAACGAAGAGTGAAGGATACATTAGAGGGTAAAAGGGGTAAACTCCGAACAGTTTAAGGTACAGAAACCGTGTAAATTTGTTTTGAAGTTTCTCTACCATGTCGCAATATTTCTTTTCATGCGGGTTCCAAATCATCCCACTATTCTCAAGTCTACTACGTACCAAGGCATTATACAGTGCCTTAATTGTGTTAATGTTCTGAAAATTGGAACACTGCCGTAGTATGAACCCCAAGTTGCGAAACGATTTCTTGCAAGTGTCTATTATATGGTTTTTAAAGGCTAACTCTGCATCCATACAGACACCAAGATCCCTTACTGATGTGACCCTCGTCATGCTGTTATGGTCTAGTTTGTAACCATAGAACAAAGGATTTTGTGATTTGCTGTATGACATAATACAGCATTTATCCGTATTAAAGTATAGTTTGTTAGCATGACTCCATTGAATAATGTTATTAATGTCTTCCTGAAGCAGTTCGCAGTCAGTTGAACTCTTAATCTGCAAGAATAACTTGAGATCATCTGCGAAAAGGACGCATACAGTGTTCTTAATCACCATTGGGAGATCATTTATCATGATCAAGAACTCCAAAGGCCCAAGATTGCTACCTTGACTGACACCTGAGTTCGTGAAAAATGGATCGGATGTGCATCCTTTATATTCTACATATTGCATTCTACCTCTTAGGTAGCTGGAGAAGAACGTTAGGCTGTCCAAGGTAAACCCAATCGATGCCAGTTTCCTTAATAGCACATCGTTATCAACTGAGTCAAAAGCCTTGCGGAAGTCAAAATAAGCAGCGTCCACCTGTACTCCAGCGTCAAGAGCAGGAACTGCATATGTCGTGAAACACAGTAGGTTACTATCAGTACTCCGTCCAGGCCTAAAACCATGCTGAGCATCCGAAAGCTGTGTACATACTTGCCTGTAGATATACTTATGCAAGATAGACTCAAATACTTTAGCAAAAGATGACAGTACAGCTATGGGTCTATATCCCTTCACGTCAGATCCCTCGCATCCTTTCGGAACTGGGATGACCCGTGTGAGTTTCCACTGATCTGGGTACGTTTGTGTATTGAGGCATAAATTAAAAATATACAGAAGCGGCTCCACTAGGACTTTTCCACAGTCCTTGACGAGAAATGCGGGAACACCATCAGGACCAGCTGACCGTTTCGGCTTTAAGCGCTTAAGAGCTAATTCCACATCGCTCTCAGTAAAATGACTTAAAACGACTTGTTGCGTGCAACTCATACCTGCCATCGCAAGCGCCTCATTTACGTTAAGTCTTGGAGGGTTTTCGCTGTACACAGAGTGAAAGTAGTTAGCAAACTCAACAGCGCATCTCTCAGGAGACAAGACTGTACCATCCTTAGTAATAGAATGGGAGCTAGTCTTTGCCTTTTTTGTTTTTATGTAAGCCCAAAAGGAGGTTGGGTCACTTGAAAACTGATTCTGTATCCTATTTTTATGAAGTTCATATGCGTCACTAATCATTAATTTTACCAAGGTCCTTTTTTCGGAAAAGATTTCATAATCAGACAGCATCATACTTTTTTTATATAGTTTATGTAACTTTGCTTTTTCTCTAATTTTAAAAATAATTTCAGCTGTATACCATTCAGGATATATATACCTTTCTTTGTGCGATGATTTAGGTTTTTTACGTGGTGTATAGCTATCTATGACATTATTTATCTTCGAATAAAAATATTCAAGAGCTTTCCCAGCCTCCGTAAAATCATACACAGAAGTCCAGTCTATAGACCCTATTCCTACATACAACATAGTTAGATCTGCTTTTCCAAAATTCCAACGGCACCGCTGCTGGCTTGAAATGTCGTCTTGCTTGATTTCTAAACACGAAGACTTATCTGAGTCGGAAAACAATGTACTTAGGTGCATAGTCAGCGGCGGATGATGTATGTCAATTTCTACTATCGGATTCAAACTGCGTTTCACAGACAAATTATCGGAGCCTATGTTAGTTAGAACCAAATCCAAAAACCTATTATTGCAGTTAGCTACGTTATTAAATTGTCGAAATTCGCAGAAAGCTAAAAAAAATTCAAAATAATTATTTATCTCAATAGATGCGGAGTGTAAATTAAAATCTCCTAGCACTAAAACTTTTCTGTATCTAGTACATAGATTCTCTATTGTGTGAAACAGCAACATGTATTCTTTATCCGAACTGCTAGGTGGTATATACACTACACAACACAAGAATAAAAAATTGTTTGTATTATTGTGAACAGTCGCACAAACCAGTTCGAAAATAGATACATCTATATTTATAGATACTGCCGCTCGCTTCAACTGCAGTCTCGGTGAAGCGATAATCAGTGCACCGCCTTGCTTCCGTCCGTCAACACGATCACAACGTAGCACACTAAAACCCGTAGGCATAAACTCGCCGTCGTGGAATGATTCATTTAATCCTGTTTCTGTGATAGCGAACAAGTCCTCACTTGATGATAACAATCCGTGCGCGAATTTATCTAGTTTTGTTCTCAAACCGCGTACGTTTTGGTAGTAGATGTCAATGGATCGACGGAATGACGAATTTTTGTTATTGTTGGATTTATGTGGAGGTGCTTGTTGTGGATTTACGAAACCACAACCATTCGCTGAACTCCGCGTGCACCGGCCAGGCTGCACCCGTACAGATCTGCTCGTAGTTGTTTTCGGGAACACCAATTATGAAGGATGAATAATCCCTCTGGACCTTAGGTTTGATCTTAGTTACCTTGATCTCATTCGTGTTACAGACTGATTTTACATAGTCTGTTAGCTTTTCTACAGTAGTTTCTGGATGTAAGAACCAAACATGCAGATATTTCTTTTTTTCTACAGCTAGGATAGAATCTAATTCAGAATTTTCTCCTTTCCTGGCTTCTGATAACCTGACTTTAGCATCATATTTTTTATTTTTATAATCTACTAAGGTCCAGTTATTTTCTTTCTCCTTCAAAACAGTTGCTTCCGATAGTACGCCAGTGTTTACGTTCGGGTCTGATATCATTGCTATCGGTGATTTCGCATCAGGTGTCGTTGTCCCGCTCGATGTTATTGGGCGGCGTAACGTATCACGATGAGACAAAACATCAGCTGTCTTGTTGATAGATCGTACATTCGCTCTGCGCGTGCGATCTGTCACAGATGTCACTGTGAGTGTAGGACAGATTTGCACCGGTATCAGTTCACTCTCAGACGATTTTACCTCATTCAAAGCAACAGGTGGGGGAGCACACATTGATGGAATAACTGTATTTATTCTGTCAGACAGCTCTTCTATTACCCTCTTTTGTTCAAAAACTTTCGTTGAAAGAGTTTCGATAACCTTGCGGCACTCATCAATTTTCTTGTTTTGTGCTTCAATTACAGCAGTTTGGGATGTAACTTTGGCAGTTAAAACCGTAAGTTTCTTCAGCACTTCAACCAGTGATGTCTCAACCTCTGACTTCGGCATTTTTATCCGTAAACCGAATAAACTAGTTGGAGACTTTTACACCTCAACTTTCCAGTATAACGCACACACACACACACTTACACACAGAAAATAATCTAAATAGTCAAGCTTCAGTGGGAAGCCAGTCGAACAAAGTAACATACATAAGTATAGACATAAACAGCCATATTTAAAGTGAATGTTTGTCCCAGGCGCGGCCCCCGCAGCGCGGCGAGCCGTCGTTCGAGCAGTTCCAGCAGGAGAGGCGGCAGGTGCTGGACTCTCTGCAGCGACGCGCGCGACTCGTGGAGGACTCCTTCAACAAGATGCAAGGCTTCCACTGTAATGTTGTACAGGTATATACTACGCTCAGTTCCAGTATATACTACGCTCAGTTCAGCAGGAGAGGAGGCAGGTGCTGGACTCTCTGCAGCGACGCGCGCGACTCGTGGAGGACTCCTTCAACAAGATGCAAGGCTTCCACTGTAATGTTGTACAGGTATATACTACGCTCAGTTCCAGTATATACTACGCTCAGTTCAGCAGGAGAGGAGGCAGGTGCTGGACTCTCTGCAGCGACGCGCGCGACTCGTGGAGGACTCCTTCAACAAGATGCAAGGCTTCCACTGTAATGTTGTACAGGTATATACTACGCTCAGTTCCAGTATATACTACGCTCAGTTCAGCAGGAGAGGAGGCAGGTGCTGGACTCTCTGCAGCGACGCGCGCGACTCGTGGAGGACTCCTTCAACAAGATGCAAGGCTTCCACTGTAATGTTGTACAGGTATATACTACGCTCAGTTCCAGTATATACTACGCTCAGTTCAGCAGGAGAGGAGGCAGGTGCTGGACTCTCTGCAGCGACGCGCGCGACTCGTGGAGGACTCCTTCAACAAGATGCAAGGCTTCCACTGTAATGTTGTACAGGTATATACTACGCTCAGTTCCAGTATATACTACGCTCAGTTCAGCAGGAGAGGAGGCAGGTGCTGGACTCTCTGCAGCGACGCGCGCGACTCGTGGAGGACTCCTTCAACAAGATGCAAGGCTTCCACTGTAATGTTGTACAGGTATATACTACGCTCAGTTCCAGTATATACTACGCTCAGTTCAGCAGGAGAGGAGGCAGGTGCTGGACTCTCTGCAGCGACGCGCGCGACTCGTGGAGGACTCCTTCAACAAGATGCAAGGCTTCCACTGTAATGTTGTACAGGTATATACTACGCTCAGTTCCAGTATATACTACGCTCAGTTCAGCAGGAGAGGAGGCAGGTGCTGGACTCTCTGCAGCGACGCGCGCGACTCGTGGAGGACTCCTTCAACAAGATGCAAGGCTTCCACTGTAATGTTGTACAGGTATATACTACGCTCAGTTCCAGTATATACTACGCTCAGTTCAGCAGGAGAGGAGGCAGGTGCTGGACTCTCTGCAGCGACGCGCGCGACTCGTGGAGGACTCCTTCAACAAGATGCAAGGCTTCCACTGTAATGTTGTACAGGTATATACTACGCTCAGTTCCAGTATATACTACGCTCAGATCAGCAGGAGAGGAGGCAGGTGCTGGACTCTCTGCAGCGACGCGCGCGACTCGTGGAGGACTCCTTCAACAAGATGCAAGGCTTCCACTGTAATGTTGTACAGGTATATACTACGCTCAGTTCCAGTATATACTACGCTCAGTTCCAGTATATACTACGCTCAGTTCAGCAGGAGAGGAGGCAGGTGCTGGACTCTCTGCAGCGACGCGCGCGACTCGTGGAGGACTCCTTCAACAAGATGCAAGGCTTCCACTGTAATGTTGTACAGGTATATACTACGCTCAGTTCCAGTATATACTACGCTCAGTTCAGCAGGAGAGGAGGCAGGTGCTGGACTCTCTGCAGCGACGCGCGCGACTCGTGGAGGACTCCTTCAACAAGATGCAAGGCTTCCACTGTAATGTTGTACAGGTATATACTACGCTCAGTTCCAGTATATACTACGCTCAGTTCAGCAGGAGAGGAGGCAGGTGCTGGACTCTCTGCAGCGACGCGCGCGACTCGTGGAGGACTCCTTCAACAAGATGCAAGGCTTCCACTGTAATGTTGTACAGGTATATACTACGCTCAGTTCCAGTATATACTACGCTCAGTTCCAGTATATACTACGCTCAGTTCAGCAGGAGAGGAGGCAGGTGCTGGACTCTCTGCAGCGACGCGCGCGACTCGTGGAGGACTCCTTCAACAAGATGCAAGGCTTCCACTGTAATGTTGTACAGGTATATACTACGCTCAGTTCCAGTATATACTACGCTCAGTTCAGCAGGAGAGGAGGCAGGTGCTGGACTCTCTGCAGCGACGCGCGCGACTCGTGGAGGACTCCTTCAACAAGATGCAAGGCTTCCACTGTAATGTTGTACAGGTATATACTACGCTCAGTTCCAGTATATACTACGCTCAGTTCAGCAGGAGAGGAGGCAGGTGCTGGACTCTCTGCAGCGACGCGCGCGACTCGTGGAGGACTCCTTCAACAAGATGCAAGGCTTCCACTGTAATGTTGTACAGGTATATACTACGCTCAGTTCCAGTATATACTACGCTCAGTTCAGCAGGAGAGGAGGCAGGTGCTGGACTCTCTGCAGCGACGCGCGCGACTCGTGGAGGACTCCTTCAACAAGATGCAAGGCTTCCACTGTAATGTTGTACAGGTATATACTACGCTCAGTTCCAGTATATACTACGCTCAGTTCAGCAGGAGAGGAGGCAGGTGCTGGACTCTCTGCAGCGACGCGCGCGACTCGTGGAGGACTCCTTCAACAAGATGCAAGGCTTCCACTGTAATGTTGTACAGGTATATACTACGCTCAGTTCCAGTATATACTACGCTCAGTTCAGCAGGAGAGGAGGCAGGTGCTGGACTCTCTGCAGCGACGCGCGCGACTCGTGGAGGACTCCTTCAACAAGATGCAAGGCTTCCACTGTAATGTTGTACAGGTATATACTACGCTCAGTTCCAGTATATACTACGCTCAGTTCAGCAGGAGAGGAGGCAGGTGCTGGACTCTCTGCAGCGACGCGCGCGACTCGTGGAGGACTCCTTCAACAAGATGCAAGGCTTCCACTGTAATGTTGTACAGGTATATACTACGCTCAGTTCCAGTATATACTACGCTCAGTTCAGCAGGAGAGGAGGCAGGTGCTGGACTCTCTGCAGCGACGCGCGCGACTCGTGGAGGACTCCTTCAACAAGATGCAAGGCTTCCACTGTAATGTTGTACAGGTATATACTACGCTCAGTTCCAGTATATACTACGCTCAGTTCAGCAGGAGAGGAGGCAGGTGCTGGACTCTCTGCAGCGACGCGCGCGACTCGTGGAGGACTCCTTCAACAAGATGCAAGGCTTCCACTGTAATGTTGTACAGGTATATACTACGCTCAGTTCCAGTATATACTACGCTCAGTTCAGCAGGAGAGGAGGCAGGTGCTGGACTCTCTGCAGCGACGCGCGCGACTCGTGGAGGACTCCTTCAACAAGATGCAAGGCTTCCACTGTAATGTTGTACAGGTATATACTACGCTCAGTTCCAGTATATACTACGCTCAGTTCAGCAGGAGAGGAGGCAGGTGCTGGACTCTCTGCAGCGACGCGCGCGACTCGTGGAGGACTCCTTCAACAAGATGCAAGGCTTCCACTGTAATGTTGTACAGGTATATACTACGCTCAGTTCCAGTATATACTACGCTCAGTTCAGCAGGAGAGGAGGCAGGTGCTGGACTCTCTGCAGCGACGCGCGCAACTCGTGGAGGACTCCTTCAACAAGATGCAAGGCTTCCACTGTAATGTTGTACAGGTATATACTACGCTCAGTTCCAGTATATACTACGCTCAGTTCAGCAGGAGAGGAGGCAGGTGCTGGACTCTCTGCAGCGACGCGCGCGACTCGTGGAGGACTCCTTCAACAAGATGCAAGGCTTCCACTGTAATGTTGTACAGGTATATACTACGCTCAGTTCCAGTATATACTACGCTCAGTTCAGCAGGAGAGGAGGCAGGTGCTGGACTCTCTGCAGCGACGCGCGCGACTCGTGGAGGACTCCTTCAACAAGATGCAAGGCTTCCACTGTAATGTTGTACAGGTATATACTACGCTCAGTTCCAGTATATACTACGCTCAGTTCCAGTATATACTACGCTCAATTCAGCAGGCATGGTTTTGTGGACTTGCCCTTGTCTACACCCTGAAATTTTAAAGTAAATCGCACTTATATTATAAAGGTGAATATTTGCGTGTGTGTAAGTGTGAATGTTTGTTACCCCTTCACGCTCAAACAGCTGGACGGATTTTAATGAAATTTGGTACCAGGACAGCTTATATCCTGGATTTACACATGGCTACTTTTGATATCGGTATTCCCACAGGATCGATTCAGAGAGGGTAACACCGCGGGGCGCAGCTAGTACTAAATACTTTCCCTTCGTTCACGTATGTGTGTATTCCTCAGGGCGCCATGTACGCTTTCCCTCGGTTCGAGTTGTCCCCGAAGGCTGTCGAGGCCGCGAAGGCCGCGGGGAAGGCCCCCGATGTCTTCTACGCCTTCAAGCTACTTGAAGAGACCGGTAAATACAGTTTTAAATATATTCAAGATTTAAGAGTGATAACTGAAGCCTATATTCAACGGAAAGCTGGAACGCCTTTATCCGTAAAAAGTGTGAAGCCACAGTTTCCTTTCTGATCTTTATTCTTCAGAGCTCTTAATTCACATAGTTAATTTCTCAAGCAAACAATCCTACGAAGTGGTTGTATGCTTCAAACTAGCGCCGCCACCTATTTTGTTTTATTATTACGTTGGAACAGTATCAATGTGTGTATATGTCGCGCCACGTAAAAAGAGCTTGGTCGGCGAAGTAGCGGGGATATGTTTGCGCCTGTGTTCACTCGCTGACGAACCAATAGCACTCGCTAAATCAATGGTACGAAGTGCGCCGCAACACCTCTCCACCAATCATCGACCACGGAGCAGTTTGACAGACAGCGCTCTTGTTACGTAGCGCAACTATTACATGACGACCTCTGTGGCGCAGTGGGCAAAGGCTCGCCTGAGACGCGGAGGTTGCGGGTTCGATTCCCGCCACGGGACAAATGTTTGTATGTTCTACAGATATTTGCTCCGGGTCTGGATGTTTTTCTATCTATAAATGTATGTATTTACAAAAAAAAATGTATCTAAGTAGTATATCAGTCATCTGGTTACCATAACAAGCATTGAATTGCTTAGCTTGCGACTGGATGACGTCGTGTGAAATGTCCAAGGATATTTATTTATTTATTTTACATGGTACATTCATCGAGATGTATTAAAGAGTCACAATCTAATAGCTGACCACACTCAAAAAATGTGCGAACGAATTCAATGTTCTACAATGACATTTGACATTTGAATGTAGATGTTATGTCGTTTGTTTTAATGTTCAATGTCGCTTGTACGCAAAAAAAACTCGGCGTACACTACGTAGCGTGCGCAGAGTTTTGGCGTTTACATTTTATTTGTCTGATTGTGGCTCTATAATACATCTCGATGGGTACATTACATTTTATTTACACGCTATGTTCCCCGCAGGTATCTGCATAGTCCCGGGCTCCGGGTTCGGTCAGCGCCCCGGCACCTACCACTTCCGCACGACCATCCTGCCGCAGCCCGCGCTGCTCACTGAGATGCTCTCCATCTTCAAGCAGTTCCACGAGAACTTCACCAAGCAGTACTCTTAGACCTGCCGTACCATACCTAGGAACGACGAGCGATTCAAACAAAGATACTAGTGGCAATTCGGAGTGTCGTAAAAGCTAAACTTAACTAAAAATGTTGCCGTCCCTTTCATAGCGATGGAAATAAAAAGGATGGCATTAATTTTTGTTAGTTTAATTTATTGCGACACTCCGAATTGCCACTATTGGCTGTGTAAGAAATCCGTTTTTTCGTGAGGCAAGGCTTTAGCGCCCGATTACTGAAACGCCATTTAAAAGAGAGTTTTTACTTCTCAGACTTGTGTAGATAAATGTCAAAAATGGCAAAGACAGGCTCCAATTACAATGTATCGTTCTACCGTGTAAAGCCAATACACTGTATCTCAAGTTACAGCGTTTTGCCTTAACAGGGCTCGATCGTTTTCTTTTGATCTGTTCTAAACCTACTCTGAGAAAATACTATTTAAAAAACGCTGTATTCACGAAATCCTATAGGAATTCAAATTCTAAAACACTGTATTGCTGCGTTTTCTCAAAACGCGTTTTTTCAACAAACAATGTATATTAACACGGTAGCGTTCCAGTGATCGGGCATAAGTGTGTGAAATTAGTCGAAACTAATTTTTACCTTAAGATCATAATTATAGATTACGCCGAAATTAATATACAATCCGACGAACGATCGTAGATCTATCTCCATAGCAACTTGTTATACAACACAAGTTGTATGGCACTTGTTGACAGATAACAGCCAAGGCAATACCAGTACATCTACGATCGTTCCTCGGATTAAATATTAATTTAGCAGAGACACTAACTAACTAGGCGATTCTACACCCTTTTGCAACGCGACATCAAGAAAACAAGTGCAACACATTGGTGTGGGTCTAGCTTTTCTTGGTGATTCATCGTTATCATTCCCTTGAAAAGAAATTGATTCAAAAGAATGTGTACGTTGAACCTTGATTAGCCTTGAAGTAAAGTCAGCCTTCTGGCAAAAGATACGCCTTTGCTTAAAACTAACCTTGGTACGAAGCTTATGTAGATAACCAGTGTTTGCGTAAATTTGTAAAATTGACCTTGGCGCTAATTCAACTAAAACGTAAAGTTAGCCTTGGATATTGGCGGATTTCTTTCATAGAGCTATGGCGATTTGAAACCGTAAGGATTACATTCTTGTACAATTCTATGTATCGCATCGGTTTAAATGTAGCTAAGTATAGATAACATTATGGTTTCAATTTGTATTGCTAATCAGTCGTATATCTTGAATGGTTTTTGATGTGTAAATCCAGAAGGACGCTTTGTCGTTCCATAAGATATCTATAAAATATGATAATTAGCAAATGTTTCAGGTTACCTGATTAACCACGTCAATGTTAAGTACATTAATATGTTATATTTAAATATGTTTAACTTATTTTTAATGCAGCTTCTTTGCAACGTTAATGAAAGTTATAGGAAAATCGCACGAACAATATTTTTATATTGACAAATAAGCGCGGAAAATATGATTTATTTATAAATAAAACATAGTTTTCCGAATAAGCAACAAACTTGCATAATTTTTAGTTTTAATTTATTACGTTTTCAAAAGACATCGGATTATTAATTTAGTGATGAAATAGTGATCAAAATTGTGATTGCCTATGTTATAAAATCCCTTTAGTTTTCTATGCTTTTGTTGTTTTTTTGTATAATTTGAAACTTATATCTAGTCGCGGCCGTGCCATGCGATTACTCGTACGCTCTTTACTTTTATTTCGTTATTCAAAATTGTTGACTTATTCTGATCATTTATTTTTATGCATTTCTTTTGAATAACTTAGTTTTATTTTATGTAGGTATATACAGGAGTGTTATTTTGTATATAATTGCCGCAAGAGATATGCAATGCGACGACGGACAGAGATTGTTTAAGTGTTGTTGCGATAATAAATCGGATTTAGAAACAACTGTATTGTTTATTTGTGAACATGTAAAAATGCTCACAGCTTAGTTGTGTGCTGTGCATAACCAAAGATTATTTTGTCTATGGCATAACTAAGGATAGATAACATTGGAAAAAAGCCTCGACTCTGCATTACCTATGCCGTGCTACAGAACTCTACCAACGAACCACATTACAGATCTACCTACATACTACCTATAATACAATAATTATAAAGAGAAACGAGTGTCATACATAACACTATAAAAAACTCGGATAGGAGTCTGATATATAATCAATATAATTTTAGAAAATAGATACAGAACCTATGTGTCTCCTCAGCCCTTATTGATCCTAGCCTCAGCCAGTGAGAATAAGCATCAAGTTAATTTACACCATGTTATGATATCGTCAATTGATTAAGTAATTAAACGATCTACTTGAGGCAGATTTTAAATTCAGGTAGTTTCTTACAGAGCAGACCATAGATTTTAATTGCGGGTACCTACGCCTATGGGAAAAAGGCCAAAGGAGCGTTTGAAATTGGCGAAATATGCAACCTTTAGTTCGATTTACTGCTGCCCTATCCCACACAGATAAAGATCATTGTTGTGTTCACAATATCACGCACGATCAATAGCAGAAAAGTTTCCATATCAAAATAACAATTGCAATGCACTATGCACCTACCTATAGGCGCTCGGAGGGATTCCCTAGATGAATTACAATGTTTTGAATTTAATTCATAATTTGTGATGTGCTGAGTGGATGACTGTCCAAGATGCTACGTGTAGGTAATATAAATACCTAAAAGTGAGCAGGGGCTTTACATGAGCGTATCTCGAACTGATTGTCTAAAAACAAGGACAAGTAGTAAAAGTTCGCAGGGATTTTACCGTGCGTTCTAAAATGTCCCGACGCGGTCACCTATCAACTGAAATAGTAAGTATTTCTGTGACTGATGGTCCGAAAAGTTCGATCAACCCACATAATTTCTGATCAAATATCTAAAATATTCAGGTTTTCAGGCCCAGATGCCAAAAGTTTGGGGCCCGGGCATGGATAAACCATTGGAAAGTATTCAAATGCACAATGATTAGGTACCTACTCATTATTATACCCTACCCAGGCCTGGCTAGGCTCGTGAAGGGACCGCGCCTGTTAGGGCCCGGCTAGCAATCGCCACCTCGAATATCTGTGCATTCGGACCCTGTGATTGTAAGACAAAGCGTTATCGGCTCTACAGTTAAATCAATACAAAATACCTATCTGTTACGTCCGACTTTCCTGCTAGTTTATAATCGGCTGCAGAGTTTGCGCTGGCACATTATTTAATAGTTTCTCGGTGTGTGCGAATCTCTTCATCGTTAACTCGCCGCTGAGCTTTGATATTTAAAATGAAGATGGAAAAGAGCTTGACTCCTGAGAACGTGAACCCGCGCCTGTTGGAAATAAAATACGCGGTGCGAGGCCCTCTCTTGGAGAGAGCTATTCAGATTGAAAAGGAGCTGGAGAAGGTGAGTTTTTATTATAATCTAGGATCTAGATAACTAATAGATCTCAGAATTCTCTAAATATTAAAATTCTTATTTTTTATTTGAGAGAACTGGAACTAGGCAGGTGACCCTTTCAATGAGTGATGATGAGTAACGAGCCCGAGTGCGTTAGTCGCTGGCAAAAACATATTTTTGCGGAATTCGGCACCCCTTTCTGTGTTCGGTAGGTAATGTTTACATCGGTGCTACAGCCGAGATTTATGCCGCTGTTTGTTGCTTGTTACTCGCTCGATGTCGTCAGCTTGCGCTGCCCATATTTTAGGATTAAGATGCAGAATAATGAAGGTCGACCCACCGAGGTAGCATACAAAATAACATGTAGAGCGTAGAGAGTTGCCTCATTCTATTTTTATAGGGTTGGTTTGACAAGAAAATCTTAATATGATGTATAGTTTGAGACGGTTATTTTTACAAATTATAATATAAATGGGTTCAGATAGGTAGTTAGTTTTTATGTAGGTAGGTAAGACTTTACTATGGTAATAGATACCATACAAACATCGACCGGAAAAAACTCTACGGCGTAGAGCCTCTACGATTGCATGGTGTAGTTGTAGACCTTCGGTACATTCCTTGTATTAATGTTTATGAAATGGTTTGCCCAGAACAACTAGGCTAATAGCAACTACTATAATAAATAATTTAATAAGTAGAAAGTATAAAATTCTTAAAAATATCTAAAAGCATTATTATCCTGAAACTATGTGGAGCTGTGGGCACCGTACGTCCCAGGGTTAACCGAGGCACAAACACAATATATCTCGCGCGTGTATAAGTGCCTTTTTGCGGCCGCCGCGGGAATACTTCCTTAATACAACTAGTTTTTATTGCAGCCATTTCTCATGCGTTTCTCATTCCGCGCAATTTCTCATCTGTCTCATTCCGGCCAATAATGCGGGAATGTGGGATTGGGCCTTCAATGAGCTTGCGTTGTTTCATGTTGTAGCTTGGGCCATACCTATTAGGCTATTACTATTGAACTTCCCCTTTTTATCATCCAGAACGTAACCGTCTATGTTATATTTTCGGCAATTTTTCTATGGATCCCTTCGACAAACGTCTAACGAATAATTTACACAAGCTTATGAAACACGATTTGTTTTAATTTTAACAAGACCATGCGAAATAAAAAGAAACCTTTCGACAAAGTTGGGTAAAATGGTATCCAGTGGATTAGAAATTAAAGTTAAAATTGCCAGTTTTAATATACTGGTCAATATAGAGCTGAGTAAATGAGAACGCAGCCCTAGCAAAGCAGAGTAAGCATCCTGGGAGCGCGCCAACTGCAGAAGATAGCGACGTGCATTTAAAGCGACTATCTTTGACATCGGCTGAAAGCACCACTGGCTAGCCTAGTGCAGCCTCCAGCATTACGTAACGCACGAGTCGGCTAACTCATTACCCAAGAACGATTATTTAAGAGCCGAATTACTCACTTACGACGAAACTATCAGTAAGATTATTTCGGTTAAAGCAGCGATTACTATAAATATATAATCTTACTGAAAGTTTCGTCGTCAGCCTTTAAGGCTTCGTGGCCGAGTGGTCGATGGCAATCCGGCTAAAGGATGATCGCTTGAATCACGCGGGTTCGAATCCCGTCGAAGTCGTAACCTTTCGTAAGATTTTTCATTTTCTAATGAAATACCTAAGTGTGGATTATTAACACTATAATAAAAATTATATAAAAAAAAAATTACATTTTATTTGTCTGATTGTGGCTACACTATTACACTAACACAAACTCTCACCTTTATATTTCCTGATTACTTCCTTCGTTTTAAAAAAGTTTGTTATCTAGCCGTAGAGTTCGGTTCGGTCTAGTATCCGTGGCAATCCTTGATATGCATTTTTAAGCGGCATATCCCGGAGTATCGATTGCTGACGACGCAAGCCGAATGCGGCGCTGTTAATGGGAGTGGTATGAATAACTTCACAGTTTCCGAAATACCTTTACAGTGTAAAGGGTATTCCCATTTACTATACTATACTCTTTACAATTTCAATCTTACCCCGACGCAAACATTGACACATTGAAACATTATAATGGGATATGAGTTAGGTACTTACCTACTGAGAGGTCTAGGATTACCTTTGTAGCTAAATGTTCTAAGTAAGGGCTCTTTAAGAGCTTGTAATTGTGTATGAAATCGCGAGACGAGTGTCTTACAGCCAATCTCAATAACCTATCTATCTTTGGTTTTGCCTACTGCCAGTAGCTATTTGACGTTTTTTGTATGGAAGAAATGTCAAATATCTACCCGCAGTAAGCGAAATCAAAGATAGATAGGTTATTGAGACTAGCCGTAAATCTACTCAGTTCACTGCACTATATGAATATCCAGTTCTAAATGGCTTCTTGCAAACATATATCCAGCAAACTGTGGGCATGTAATATGACATACCTCTGACTACCTCCTCCTTAGACATCTTCGATAAGATCTGAAAGAATTGACTTCCGCGCCTTTGGAAATTCACTCGTGATCATATTATTATTTTTTAAAGATAAAGATAAAGATAAAGATTTAATTATTTGTTCTGAATATGGTTATGTCACAAGCATGTTACGTAGGTACATTAAATAGTTCTGCATATTCAGTCATTGTCATGACATACAAATAGTCAGGTAAGTATTTTTAAATCTTTTTTTTTTCTCGCTATCCATCTGCTCAATAACTTGTCTGCAAACAGCGTGGATATTTTCTTCAATAACCTACCGAAACTCCTACAAATTGCACAGGTAGTAATAGAAACTAATTGTCTAGATTAGTACCTAGCTTATTGTATTATATATCTACTTACATATACCATCGCCTTAGGGTTAAAAAAAAAAACCTGTTATGATGTTATATTGTCTTCTAAATAAATAAATAAATAAATAAAATGCAAAAACAAAAAAAATGAAATATGATCACGACTGTATCCCGGGAGCAGTAGACATTTCTTAAAGATCATTAGGCAATTATTTTTTATTTTTTATATCCAACAGAATATTAAAAATCCTTCCAAGCATAAAAACTAAACAAAATCAGATGTTGCTTTGCAAGAGCTTTTTATCATCATCATCATTATCAGCCCTTCTCATCCCAATGCTGGGCATAGGCCTCTCTTCGCTTCCGCCACTCGACCCTGTCTCCAATCTAATCCATGCAAGACCTTTGATAAATAATATTTGTAAAATTCGTTACGTAGAGTCCGCTTAACGAAGTTGTGTAAGAAAATTGTATTTTTCTCGATGTCAGAGCTAAGATGCAGACGATAATACATTTCTCCGGATTTAGCAGCATTTCCGAGCAGATGCGGGATCAGGCTGTGAGGCGATCGTTCAAGGGGTTCCGTTACTTTAACGCGTTATAACGCGGCGAGGCTTTTCTTAATAAAATAAACAACTTGGCGTATAGAAGTGAATCTTGTAAAAATTTCAAGGTGTAATTTTAAGATGTTATTATATTTTACTGTGAATTATGCCAATTACATTAAAATATGTTCATCTAACTCCCCATTAAGCATGTTCGAAAATCTTATAGATCTTAAACTTCAGAATTTTTTAAATAAATACATTAGTATGTGGAGCGGGCTCATCATATTTTTGATAGTGTGCTGGTGTGTAGGTACATCGTACAGGGGAGAAACGGTTATTTAACCTAATTTTTATGATTTTTTTTACTAACAGTGGGTAAAGTTAAACTACAGGTGACATTATGATGATACGGTATCTCACTGTTACAACGTTTTATCGAGTGTAGCTTCCGTATTTTTTAAAAATTAATCATTATTATTATTCGATCAATCTTAGTAGATTCATGACCAAATCATAATAGGATTGCCATTACAGTTTCTAGTCGAAAGGCCTTCATGCTTGTGTTTCAGTTCTATGCTAACTCTCTATTGCTTACTCTGTAGCTTAGTGTCGTATCATAGGGTTCCATAATACATCGTTTGACGCTAACGGGCCTTTTAGACGTGCTGACTGAAACATTCTGAGGTACCTATGTAGTATGCAGTGAAGTTGATGGTTCTAGTCATCAAACTTAGAGAAATATACTTTCGCCAGCAGTGGGGAAGGCCGGTAAGTCGTTTTATTTGTGTACTCCGCTCAATATCTCAAATATTGTGAACAGGCGGTTATTTGGATCATCTTGTTATGTGGAAACGTATTTTTCTCGAAATTGAGTTGCTCTTTGAGCCGCTTCGAAGCAATTTGCGCAACTGAAGAGGTTTTCACTCTGAGAATTATGGCTATCTCCGCAAAATAATATTTTGCGTGCTTTTAAAACAAACGTGATTGCTTTACGCTATAAGTCCTTATTTCTTTTAAATTGTCGCACAATTTCAGTAGAAAATAAATGGAAAACCTATAAAGAAAGTGTTCACAATTTGCATAGTTATTTTGACACAGAAATGCATCGCAATTTTATACATCGTAAACTTTTTATGTTGTCTTGATAACAGGAAAACCGGGAGGAAGATGGTAAATTCCAAATTAATTCTACTTCACTCGATAAAAATAGTCTTCACAAAATGTTACAATAATTGTGAAAATACCAGTGCGCTATGTTTTGTCAAACACAAGACATTCAGAAACAAATGTACAGTAATGTTGGAATTAGAGAGTCTTAATCAAGACCCCAATTAAATGAGGAAGTAAGTGCCACTTGACCGTGCTATTCCTCACCGTCCCAGGAATCCGAAGACTTGTATCTCGTAATGGTTATTGCAGGCCCTGGGCCCCGGGGCCCATGACTGTCTACTTAGAGCCGGACTACCCCCTTGTCACAATTGTTTTAATTAGATTGTTGAGATATCGTATCTATACAGCTAATGAGAAGAAGGAACGTACAATTACATTTAAATTATTTTTTTGTTTTCTGTTTGTTTATTTCAAAGTATTTGTTAAACCAAAAGTGATGAAGAGATGACAAGATTTAATAAAATGTAAGTAATGTGATTTTGCTTGAGTGGGATGCCCCTGGAGGTACGTATGAGAACAAAAAATTGCTAAAAGCAGGCTCGATAATGTCCTAAGCTACGAGATACGCTCAAATCTGAGACGTGACGATTATTATATCCACATATTGTAAGTTAAAATACCTTAGCCTAGGTAAACCCAATGCTCTTTGGGTAAACCACAAACCATACTTCATCTACTTTGATCGAATATGCACATGATGCCTTTAAATAAACTATGAGAGACGATCGCTAAAGGCTCGCTTAATGGCTAAACGGCTGTTAAGCCTGGAGCACATTTAACATTAGGACTTTAGGATGGGGGACCGCGTGAGCTGGTCATAAATGAGTATATTGCGGTGTGTTGTAAACCCTAGTGGACCTTGCGTCGCAGGGTCGTTAAAGGAGTCTTATAATATGTGGGCATTAGGCCTCTCTCACTGCACGAGCCGGCGAAGCGCGGAGCGGATAAACACAATGACAGTGAAATACTAACATAATGTTAGTCGTATAGTGAAGTGTTTGAAGTGAAGCGCTTGTGGCGAAGCTTGGTAAGACGTTCTTGATAGATCGTTGAAGTTAAGCAACGTTCTGAGCAATCACTACTTGGATGGGTGACCAAGTGGCATCATCAGCTGAGCGCTTCCGTGCATTGGAGGGCACGTAAATTTTCGGTCCCGGCTTTTGAAGTCGTTAAGCCATGACGGAGACCTTTAGGCGGCCTAAAAACTCTGTCATCAGAGTTGACCACTTGCCCATACGAACTTACCTACATACTTACTTTAGTCGTATAGTCCTTTCAAAGCCGTTTGCTAAATCTGTTGCCATTTTATGTCAAATTAATTAAATGTAATTGACAGAAAAAAGTACTCTCCAAATCCTAAAATGACAGTTTATTTTATTATAAATAATGTTATTCAACTTTATTACTAATAACAGAGCTAATACTCTTTTTTACTAAACACAGCAGGTATTTCAATCAAATGTTACGATAGAACGAAACCTTTAGAAGAGCGTAAAGTTAGAACTGTCCCCTCGTTGTTAAAAGGGGGCATATCGAACTTTTTCACGTTAAAGCAAGGTGACAGACCTGAGTACTTTAGAATATTGACATCAAGGGAACTTAGCTCAGTCAATAGAATTAGGTCATTCAGTAGTTCGACTCTGTAGAGCAAAACTGGTGACAGTTCAGCTTATCGCTCTGCTTATGCAAAACTATCTCCAAAGTTATTTATTAGTGCGGCCCAGTAGAATTACCCACGTAATTTGGGTAGTTTTGACGAACGCGAGCTAATGAACTTACAAGGGTCTCCTATTTGCATAGCGAGCCCGCCATTTAATAATTCATTACAATAACCTAATGGAAACTCTGAAATGGAACGGATTATTACGCTTTTCACTGATATTTGGTTATTTACTTTGGTACTCTATTTAACAGAAAATAAAATAACGGGTTCCGCTTTCAACCGAAACAACTGAGATCTAGCCTCCCTGCTTATGTATAGCAGTGGGACGTCCTACGGCTGAGATGATGATGATAATATGCAAGAAATCACATAATATAATATCCTAGTCCCAAGCTAAGCATGTGTTTCTGATAAGTATAAGTAACTGTACTTATTAAAATAGTGCCAAATAGAACCTATTAGAATTTATAGAAGATTAAAATAGATTGTAAAATACTCTACTTCGATTTCAATTATAAGCCGTAAGTATTATACCCCATCTAACGGTGTGTATAAAATGCAATAGGTAGGTACTTAATTTTATTTATCATAAAATTGTATAGGTACTTGACCGTATGCTAAAGATATGAGGGCGCAACAGTCGCGCAAGCAATAGTAGCTCTGTCGATAAACTAAGTTAAAAAATATTAAAATCGTTTAACAAGTGCAAAACCTTATGAACTGTGCTCATAAACGCTCCGAAAACCTGGTGCATCGTTATCAGCGATGGATTCTCATTAAAATCAATAAAAACAACAAACCAAGTGAAAGTGACAAATCCCGAACATAAACATTTCCTGTTTTTTCAAGACAATCAAAGACAATAAACAATACTGCAATATTCAAAATAATGTGAATACGAGTGCAATCACTTAATATCATTCAAATTGTATGGATAAAAGCATCTCTGGACCAAAATAAATCAGTGAAAAGTGAATGAGTAACCATTTTATAATATCTGACGGTGGTTTAAAAACAATACTGCTACTCCTACCTACGTGTCTGCACTTAATGACATAGTGTTTAGAACGATATCATAATTTCATCGCAGCGCATAACTATCTCGGTGGCGTATCGGATCAACGCTTTGGGTTCCAACAATTAAAGGTTTAGTACGGCAGATCGGTTCTCTACAAGAATATGCACTTTTTGCACGAAAAAAAATAAAATAAAGATTTTTCCAGTGCGATACAAACAAAGTAAAGCACCAGTGGAAACATCAGAACAATACAAACTAGAACACAGAATACTAAACAAAACAGTCACTATGGATGAAGTTAGAAAAATGTTTCAACAACTACAAGCCGACGTGAACGACACCAAAAAATCACTCAAAGATATGGAATCAAACATTACCAACAACATCAATAAAAACATAAATGAAATGGTTGGAAACCTACAGATAAAAATTCAGGAATTGGAAGAAAAAAACGAATACCAAGAGAAACGACTTGACGTAATAGAAAGGACACAAAGACAGCGTAACCTTGTATTATTTGGAATCAGAGAGGAAGAGCAGGGATACAATGATCTGGTACAAATAATATTAAGAATCTTGAGTGAAAAAATGGAAATCGAATGCACAGAATTTGAGATTGAAGCTGCAAGGAGAATAGGTAGAAAAGCGGAAAAAACTAGGCCTGTAGTACTGACTTTCACTACACTTGGGAGAAAAATAGATGTCCAAAGGAAATGGAAAAAATTACAAAATACTTCCTACTCGCTTGCTGAAGACTACCCGCCAAAAATTTTAGAAAAAAGGAAAATACTATACGAACAAGCCAAAATCGAAAGAGAAAACGGGAAAAAAGTTTTAATAAAATATGATCAACTTATAATTATACCACCCAACACAACAATGCACGGAAACAAAAATACACGCAATAACAAACGCATTCTGTCCCAATCGCCTCCAACGGTAAATAACAATAAGGCAATACAAATTCAAGGCAATGAGCAGGTACAAAAAAGAAACAAAATATCGTCATATTGGCCACAGACAAACCAAAAGACTACTCATGTACCTAATCTTGCTGAGGATCTAGCACTGGGACGACATGAAAACGAAAATGAAAAAACTAAGAAGAGACAGCAAAAGGAATAGCAATTAATACAAAAAACTCCTCTCCCGCCTCCAACACGGCTGGTCCCCGCGGAGGTGATTGACCAAAACCCTCCATCGAGAAATAATGTACAACTACATATCTGCACTTACAACGTTAGATCATTATCACCTAAAGAAAGATACTACAATATATAATGTCCAACCTTGACTGGCATCAAACTGGCATACACATCAATAATAAAGGTTTGAATCATCTAACTAAGGTCTGTAGATGATATTAATGTTATTGTTATAACTGAGTCGTCCAAACAACTTGAAAAAATGGTAAACGACCTTCACGAAATAGGTAGAAATGTCGGCTTGGAAATGAACACCTCTAAGACAAAAATACTCACAAACAGAACCAAAAAAAAAAAAAAAAAAAAATACTTAACAATAAATAATAAAGAAGTAGAATATGTAAATTCATATATATAACTAGGAAAACAACTATCGTTCAAACCCAATAGCAACATAGAAGAAATTAAAAGAAGAATCAATATAACGTGGAGTAAGTTCTGGAATTACAAAGAGATAATGAAATCCAAATTACCTATAGAATTAAAAACCCGACCGGACCCGTGAAACAACCCTATGGAAAGGTCCAACTGGATAAAGAAAGAAAGGGAGACCACAAGAAAGGTGGCAAGATGAGATAGTTGCTGTAGCGGGCTGGTCCTGGACTGAAAAAGCACATGAAAGAGGAAATTGGAAAACTTTGGAGGAGGCCTATACCCGTAGAGGGGCCCTTAATTAAAACCATTTGTTTAGAATTTAAGTTAAATTTGTTATTTTATTTTATTTTTAATTAAGGGATAAATAAAGGCTTTTTTATTTTTATTTTTTTATTTATTTATTTATTTAAAGGTATCGGTTTTGAAGTACTTATTACGATAAAAGCTACCATTTATGCATTTATTTGTTTTGTTATTACCCAATTTTACTTGGCTTTTAGTAAAGTTAGGCATTCAGCTAGACGTATTTGCCTACAGCACCGTACAACTCCGTTCATACTCGTATTATCTCGTATTATTTATTATCTGTAATACATACTGTGACTCTACTCGAATTCGCCATATTTAAATAAAAGAACATAATTTTGTGTTAAATATATCAACTATAGTCAACCCATTTAGATAAATGAGTTTTTTTTTCTTAATATATAGCTTGATTTTGACATTAGTTTCAGAAAGTACCTTAGATATACCTTCTATATTCGGATATTTCAGTAAGTCGAAATCTTAGTGGAGATTTTAGTCGGTTTACTTACCTAGTATAGATTACATTGTTTGATTTTGTCTTAGAAAAAATATTTTTTCCCAGGGCGCCAAGAAGTCGTACTCGCGCGTGGTCCGCGCCAACATCGGTGACTGTCACGCGCTTGGCCAGAAACCCATCACCTTCATCAGACAGGTAGGTACTATCTACTACTCGTCTACTCCTGTTGTAAAAGTCATATTTGTAACACATAGGTATCATATTTCTTCAGGTACTGTCAGTGATCTCAAATCCCGCTCTCCTGGACTCAGCCGATATCCCTAAAGATGTCAAGAAAAGGGCGAGGGAGCTGCTGGCTGATTGCACGTGAGTATTTATTTTCTCACACATTTAAATGTTAATAGCAAAATGGTATGGGAATCCTTTTAGATTGAATACGCGAGTTTCAGTATTCAGTGAGGTAAGCAGTACTAAGAGTAGCAAACTCGTATCTGATTATAATCGAACAGAGTTCACAAATTATTCTTAAAAAGTTTGCGCAGGTACAATAATGTAAAATTTGTACCTATTAAAGTTATTGTAATTTCCAAACTATCGTGAGTTGTATTCTACGTACCTACTAGACATTATATAATAACACAGAAAATTACCCACGTAAAAATATCGTCAATTTATACCGACAATGTTTGGTAATCTGAAAGAATCGAAACATTGTCGTGTCGGTATCTAAATTAACGATAATTTTACACTTGTGCGTGTGCTATTAAAATACTATTGTTGTGTTGTAGGTAATAATAACTTAATAAGCCTAACCGAATACCTACGGTAATCATCACAAAGTCACGATTCGTATAATTTATTCCTTACCAATCTACATTTTAATATCGTGATATAATGCGAGTAATTTACAACCGTCTTCTCAAACTTTTGTATATTCTAAGTGGGATTCGTCTTGAAGAAATCTCGTGTCGTGGAGCAACGCATTTGACTGAGATCAATATAATCAGGGCGTCTTCAATGCCATGCGATGGATCAGTCACGGTACAATTTTAAAAACCTTTAGATTATTATCTAACGAGATTACGAGATACAACATTCATCTGTTCTGTCACAGTCAGAGTGGATAGATTATAATCTATTGAAAATATTAGGTATGTTATATTTTACCTTTGCTACGCATGAACAGGCTGTAGAATACCCTAGTTTTATAGATGTGACAATGTCAAAGTGGTCTATAAACGATGTACTGAATAAATCCATTTTGCTCTAAGTATGTTACCGACTACAATTTTCCGACAGTTTGCAATATCGCGGATTTAATTTCGTTAGATAGTAATCTAACGGTTTTTACAGATTTACGGTGATAGCTCCATTCCATTCCTTTCCAATACAAGACTCAGATGGGCTCCATTTTGATTTCAACAAACTTCAGTGTTGAATAATGCTTTGAATTCGTAATGAGACCTTTGGAAAACTCGATACTCTAATTTGTTATAACAAAGTAATTAGGCTTAATTATTACAAAGTTAAAGTAACTGAGATATTTAAAAAAAGCGAATAAAATTAGATAAAATAGCTTGTTTAAGTGGGTAATAACAGTTTGTCTTCTGGTTGATGGGCGCTACTTGACAACTTTCTTCCCTAGCGGTTATCCTGTTTATGATATTTTTAGATACCTATTCATTTAAATTATCTATCTACTTAATAAAATCTAAGAGATACAGGGTTTTTTTCAGAAAATTAGTTTAGAAATTAAATGTTGTCAAATGTATGAGTAGGGTAATTATGCAAAGTATCTTCCATTAAAAGTCCAGGATTGAAATTCAACTTACCTACTATTCGGCTAACCGCATATACACCGGACCAACACTAAAGATGCTATAACAAAGTAGGTATTTCTTTTAGTAGTCTTTTCAGATAGAAACTACTCGTATCTTCGGTAAGTTCTAGAAAAGCGTTGGTAAATCTGTTGCGTGCGGTCGCCGCAGCCGGAATCAATGCCGCGTCGTGATTGATGGAGCCTTAATGTGCTTTTTGTTTTCTCAAGACTCATTAAGACTTTGATGAGGCATGTTTAGAAGATTAATTGCTGTAGGTACTTAATGTTTTTTTTAAATACATGATAATTGTAGTATTTAATAAAAGATATTTCTTATTAATTAATGCTTTATTTAAGCAAAATCGAAACCTACACATTCATTGTGCTAGGTCCCTCCGTCTCTTGTTTTATATTAAAATGGCCGCCCCGGAAGGGGGTTCACAACTAACGTTTCGGATGCGTTCAAGTACGAAACGTTCACAGATATTAAATAACATATATTACATCTTTCCCTTTTCCAAAACAAAATAAAGAAAACTTTAACTTCAAGGATTATTAAGTAAATTTAAACTAACATACTTTTTCTTCCCTTTTCACACATTATTCAGAAAGAACAACATAAACTAAATAGGAAACTAAACATTGTTTACACACACAAAAAAAATTAAGACTTAACTAATACAATTTGTTCTATTTAGACCTTAACCATACTGCACATCCACCCTAATGTCCCTACTTATATTAGTAAATAGACACATCATCCAGGTCGAACATGATAAGAAGTTCTAGTATATGTTACACCATTGGTTTCCTTAATATTATAGGACCTTAATCCATTTTTTTTTTCTATGATACCAGACAACCATTTATTTGTATTAGGGTCTTTCAGAAACCAAACCCTTTGACCAACATAAAAATCATCTTTACATCTAGTATTTGTATTATAATTTTTCATATTTCTTTCATGACACTTACTAAACTCCATTTTTACATTAGTATTTATCTTTGGCTTTAAGTATGAAAGACTACAAGGTAACTTAGTTTTTAAATTTCTATTAAAGGCTAGTTGTGCTGGTGAAAAGTTAGTGCCACAAACTGGTGAAATTCTATAGTTCAATAATGCTATTCTATAATCAGTCTTATCTTCAAAACATTTTTTTATCATTTTCTTTGCAATTTGTACTGCCCTTTCTGCCATCCCATTAGACTGAGGATATCTAGGGCTAGTATAAGTAAATTTAAATCCCCATTCAGAAGCAAACTCTTTACACTCCTTTGAGTCAAAAGGAACATGATCAGACACAATCTCATTAGGAGATCCATGATTACAAAAAACATCTATTAGAGCATTGATGATGCATTTTGCACTTTTATTAGAGATTAATTTTATTTCAAGCCATTTAGAAAAATAATCATACAAAACCAAGTAACTTTTATTCTTGAATTCCATAATATCAATACCTAATTTTGAAAAGGGTAATTCAGGAACATCGTGAGACAACAGTGGTTCCTTTACATTTCTATTTTGGTGAGTTTGACAAACAAAACATTTCCTTACAAATTGCTCAATATGATCACCCATTTTAGGCCAATAATATAAATTTCTGGCTAAGCCTTTCATTTTACTTATACCCATATGTCCTTCATGTAATTTCACTAAAATTTCCTTTCTCATGTTCTTTGGAATAACAAGCTTCTCATGTAAAAATACTAAGTTATCATCCACAGATATATCAGATCTAAACTTAAAGTAATACTGGAGATCATCTGGAATATTTTTAACACTTTCTGGCCAACCATTATTAGTAAATTCTATCAATTTTAAAAGTTCTAAATCATTTTTAGTCTCATAAATTAATTTATTTTTAGTTTCCTCAGTACATTGTATATATTTGGCCAGTCCAACACAATGAACAACTTCATACATATAAGAGTCATCAGTGCTATTACAATGCAGAAAAGAGCGAGATAATAAGTCCGCTATAAACATCAATTTACCTTTTAAGTATTTAAATTCCAAGTCATATCTTAACAATTTTAACTTTAATCTTTGTAACCTAGGTGAGGAAACCTCATGTATAGTTTTTTTAAGCAAAGACTCTAGTGGTTTATGATCATTAAGTATTGTACATTTTTGCCCATAATATATGTAATAATGAAACTTTCTAGTTGACCAGACCACACTCAAAAGTTCTTTTTCAATTTGTGAAAAAAATTTCTCTGATGATGTTAAACTCCTTGAAGCGAAACTAACTGGCCTACCATTCTGCAACAAGCAACATCCTAATCCATCTTTAGAAGCATCACATTGAATAACTATAGGTAACTTGGGATTAAAATTCTGTAAAACAGGTGCTTCACTTATTCTCTTTTTCACATTATCAAAAACTGTTTCATGTACAACTGTCCACAACCAGTCTACATTTTTCTTTAATAATAATTGCAGAGGTGATACAATATTAGCAAGATTTGGTACAAATTGTCTTAAGTAGTTAACCATCCCAAGGAAAATCTGCAATTCTTTTTTATTGTTAGGGCTTTTAATTTTTATAATGGCCTCAATTCGCTTAGGATCAATTTTCATTCCCTCAGCAGAAAAAATATGACCAAAGTATCTCACCTCTTTAACTTTGAATTGAAACTTACTTTTATTAAAGCGAACATTACATAATTTAGCTCTTTCCAAGACTCTTGTTAATATTGCATCATGTTCTGCTTCTGTCTCAGCACAAATCATCATGTCATCGCAATATATGATAACACCAGGAATATCAATAAAAGCATTTTCATTATACTTTTGGAACACTTCAGGCGCTACAGAAATTCCAAAAGGCATTCTATTAAATTTATAACAGCCAAAAGGACTGTTAAATGTACACAGTTCACTAGACTTTTCATCTAATTTAATATTATAAAAACCCTCGGACAAGTCTAACACAGAAAAATATTTTTTATTAGTAATTTTAGGAATAATTTCTTCTAATTTAGGTATTAAATGATATTCTCTCAACAAAACATTATTAAGATCTTTGGGATCTAAGCAAATTCTAAGAGAGCCATCTTTCTTCTCAACAATTACAAGATTACTCACAAAACTTCTAGGATGTTCGACCTTGGAAATAATATGTCTATCTTCCAATGATTTCAGCTTGTCTTTTAGTCGTGTTAACAAAGCATTTGGGACTCGCCGTGGTGGTCTCACCACAGGTTCTGCACCAGGCTGGATGTGCAGTTCCAACGGTCTTTCAAAACACCCCACTCCCTGAAAAAGTTCACAATATTTTTCAATTAATATATTCTTATCTTTTATTATTTTGACTGTGTTAATATTTTTACTATTACTAGGACTATTAATATTAAGCAACTTGAGTTCAATTAGTGACGGTAATCCTAAAATTGGTTTAACATTTTTATTAACAATTATGAATTCAGTCTTAAATGCTTCATAATTTCGGTAAATTGTTAACAATCTTTTACCAACAGGTTTCAGTTGTGCTCCCCCAAAAACTTCTAATATTATTTTTGTCTCAGACCAATAAGGATTATCATCATTGACAATTTTTTTAAGATCATTTAATGATAATATATTTATCTGTGCACCCGAATCACATTTGAATGTTATATTTTTAGATTCAACTTTCATTAACTTTGTCCACTCATTATTGCACCCAATACTATTACAAGCTCGTACGAGTCATAAGTCCACAGGACACTCATCATCTTCCTCCTCACCAGTCTTTACAGAGTGCACCACATTCCTGAACTTACAACCGACCGCAAAATGGTTATTTTTGTTACACCTGGAGCAAATTTTACCAAAAGCTGGACAATTTCTAGGTCCATGTTGCCTATGACATTTCTTACAAAAATAAGTAGTCCTGTTTGAACTGTCTAATTTGTTATACTTAGCTTTAGTTGATGTCTGTTGAACTTCCTGAGGTTTATTCGCCTGCAGAGCATTTACTTCGAAAGTTGGCTCCTGTTGCTTATTGATGGTCTTCGCATACTCCTTGGACAACTCAGAGGTTCTGCAGATATCCACTACTTGTGTTATAGTGAGATCTTTCTTCCCTAGTAGTTTTTGCTGTACGTTTCTATCTTTTATTCCGTGTATTATCCTGTCCCTCAGCATTCTCTCCAGGAAAGTTGAAAAATTGCAATTTCGTGCAATTTTCCGCAGCTCAGTATAAAAAGTATCAAAACTTTCACCATCTTCCTGAACTCTTTGATTGAAGTGAAATGTGTTGATAATTTCATTGGTTTTAGGTTTGAAATAATTCTCGAAAATTTCAATCACTTCTTCAAGTTTCTTTTCTTGTTCATCTTGTTTTAATGTATTGAAATACAATTCTTGAGCTGGCTGCCCAATACAGTTTAACAAAATTGCCGCTTTTCTGAACTCCGTAACCTTGCTCAGGCCCGCCGCTGATAGGAATATTATAAAACTCGATTGGAAACGTTTCCATTGCGGATAAAGCTCGTCAATATTATCCATGTTTATAGGTTCGGGCATTCGATACTCCACGCCTGACGCCATGTTTGTGATATCTTCTTCGCCTTCTTCGATAGACAAATTCGTGGAACACAGCGGCATAAGCACGCGTTATTAATGTTTTTTATCCTCCTTCTTCGAATTATTGTGGTAGGTTCTTGAACGGCTGCGCCATGTAGTATTTAATAAAAGATATTTCTTATTAATTAATGCTTTATTTAAGCAAAATCGAAACCTACACATTCATTGTGCTAGGTCCCTCCGTCTCTTGTTTTATATTAAAATGGCCGCCCCGGAAGGGGGTTCACAACTAACGTTTCGGATGCGTTCAAGTACGAAACGTTCACAGATATTAAATAACATATATTACAATAATAAAATAAACTAGGTACTTAAATAAAAAAGCGTTACACGTATCAACAAATTATTATGCAAAAGGTTCTGTGTAGTTGACCACTCTCCAATAAACTATGCCCTTACTCCCAAAACCGAAAACGATCCTCCATCCTTTTAGGACCAGAAAGTTGAATTCTCTTATGTAGTTGAGGTCTTGCACTCTACAATCTTTAAGTTTGAAATCTTGAAATTTGAAATCTTGAAACCGAGACCAAGACCAAATCGAAAAACCTACAGTAGGTACCTTTTTCCATTTAGGAACAGGTCGGTGGGATCGTACTCCCCCTCCGCCGGTCTGCGTGTGGTACGCGTCGCGGCGGCGGAGCACTTGCAGGCGCGCGACGGAGAGCCGGCCTCGCCCGACGAGCTGTACCTGGGCTCGGGCGCCTCAGACCTCATCAAGGCAGTGCTGACCATGTTTGCGGGGGATGTCGATGGCAAACCACCCGGTAAGTTCATTTCTTTATTTTCGTTCATTTCATTCATTCGTTCATTTTATTCATTCGTTCATCGTTTCATTCCATTCGGTAATTTATTCATAAGAGCAAGTGGCCAAGTGGACGGAGCTTATAGGCCGCTTTAAGAAAGAAAGAAAGAAAGAAAGAAAAAATCATTTTTTCTTGTAGGACCTCAAGGATCACTTAAGTTTCGTTTTACATGCTTGGTGATTCTAATGCCTGTACCAACGCGACTCCCTACACCAGGGAATGAATCAGGCAAGAACCTGTCATGGCTTAATTTCATGGTCACTTTAAAAGCCGGGACCAACAATTTAACGTGCCCTCCGAAACACGGAAGCGCTCAGCTGATAAAGCCACTTGCGGTCACCCATCCAAGTTGTGACCGCTCAGAACGTTGCTTAACTTCGCGGTGTGTGCAGCGGTGATGATCCCGGTCCCGCAGTACCCGCTGTTCTCGGGCGCGCTGGCGGAGCTGGGGCTCGCTCAGGTGGACTACTTCCTGCAGGAGGAAGATGGCTGGACGCTGAGCGCGGCGGCCTTGGAGGCGGCCTGGAGGTCGGCCAGCGAGCGGCATTGTGTGCGAGCGCTGGTCGTTATCAACCCGGGGAACCCAACTGGCCAGGTAAGACATTAATAAATAAAATATCCGTGGATTGGATACTGCGTCCTAGATCAACTTAGGTAATACGTGTTTTGTGGTAACCAGAAATAATATTATACTTACTACTTTACTTACGAGTGTATATTATAACATCTAAATTCTTTGAATGCCATTTTACAGATATTTCCTATCATCAGCTTTTCTTTATAATTCTCATTATTTTTTTTTCTAGGTGCTATCCCGGGAGAATGTAAAAGAAGTGATAAAGTTCGCGTACCACCGGCGCCTCTTCATCCTAGCAGACGAGGTCTACCAGCATAACATTATCAGCAAACCGTTCCACTCCTTCAAAAAAGTATGATTTTCTGTCAAATCTTTTTCCTGTTTTTAAATTTTTTCCTTTTTTTAAATATTTTAAGGTTATCCTAGTAACATTAATACCCATTGCCATTGATGTTGGACATTGTTGTACCTATTCTACTTGCTGTTCCTCAGGTGATGACGGAGATGGGTCCTCCGTACAGCTCGATGGAGCTGGCTAGCTTCCTGACGCTGTCGAAGGGCTGGGCCGCGGAGTGCGGACTGCGCGGCGCTCTGATGGAGCTGCGCGGATTGCATGCGAGTGTGGAGCCTGTATGGCGCGCCTCACGTGCCGTTATGCAGTGCGCCTCCGTTCTTGGACAGTGCGCGCTACACTGCGTGGTAACAATCTTTAAATGACTATCTAAACGAAGATTTTGTACGTTGTTGGTGTGACATGCCTTCATAGCCTTCAAATAATCTGTAATTTTCCCCACGTTCAGTTGAAACCTCCGCGTCCGGGCGATGAGTCCTACACACTATTCTCACAGGAGCTCGGCTACATCCAGCGCCTTCTCGCCGACCGGGCTAAGGATGCCTACGAAGCCTTCAACTCTATACCAGGATACTTCTGCAACGAGGTTGAAGTAAGTCTTCTTGAACGGAATCATAATATCATGGTTAAAAGTAATGCGCTGATATTTGTATGCAGGAGGGCTTTTTATTATGGTTACACTTTATATTTCACTTCAACTAACAGTATTTTTATTTTCAGGGTGCCATGTTCGCCTTTCCCCGATTTGAGGTACCAGTACGAGCTAAACAGGTGGCAGCACAGCTTCACATGAGCCCCGATGAGTTCTACTGTTTGCAGCTTTTAGAGGAAACAGGTGACAAATCTTCCCTTTCCTATTATATAATATTGATTGACATTTAACAACGTTCTGAGCGCAAGTGGCATTAACAGCTGAGCGTTTCCGTGTTAGAATTGTTGGTCTCAGCTTTTAAAAAAAACATCATACTATTATGTTTGCTGACGATAGCACGGTACTATTTACAGGTAACAATAAACTAGTTTTAGAAAATGACATAAATAATACACTTAGTGACATAATTCAATGGCTACAAACTAATAATCTTAAAATAAACTTGACTAAAACTTTTTTGTCAATTTTTAGAAATAGGGAAATTAGAATTAGTAACATAGACGTAAATTATATGGGACAAAAAATTGAACAATTAGATATGACAAAGTTCTTAGGCTTAAATATTGACTGCAGTTTAACCTGGAAGTCTCATGCTGAAAATTTGCGTTCCAGGCTGAATCAATATTCTTATGCGTTATATATGTTGTCAAAAGTTGCGAATCGCTCTACAGTTGTTACGGCCTATCATGGTTATGTGGCGTCTATCCTTAGGTATGGTGTTGTGTTCTGGGGTAATTCAACTGAAAAAGAATCTATCTTTAAAGCGCAAAAGAGATGTATTCGCTCTATTTGTGGTCTAAAACAAACAGACAGTTGTAGGCAATATTTTAGAGACCTAAATATTCTAACATTGCCTTGCATGTATATTTACGAGGTCTCAATATTTGTGAGAACCAACATGTCTCTGTTTAGAACTTTTGTATGAGCTATTAGCATCATACAATTATGTGACATACAAAATGTGTAGGCTCTGCGTAAGCGATTTGTCTTTGGTCAATGTTCAACATTATTACCACTTATTTATTTAACCTACTTTATAATTTTACGTGTAATTGAATTATGATTAAATCAGTAGTTGCAAACTAGCACTCATTGGGTTTGGTTATTTCTCCACCCTTTTACTCACTTCACTAAACTTAGGGTAGAACCCCTTACATTCTTCGAGCCGGATCGGATATCCAGGCTTCGCGAGGATTTTATCTACTACTCTACTTCTATCGAAGGACACTTTTCTAACTTCAGCGAACTTTTGCGAACATTATAACGTACTACGTTATACGTTATCCTACTACGTAACTCGTAATATACGTAGCAGTGTTGTGTAATAGTGCGGGCTCTATTGGATTGCAAGGATTTGGATTCAACAATTTGGGGACCCGGACTTCCTTACTTCGTCGGCCACAAAGGATCAACTAAGTATCCCGACACCAAGTAAGGTCTTTTTACTTACCGTCTATTACTAACTTCAACATGGAGGATCTGATGCAAACTTTGGAGGGAATTCTCGCTGGCATCAAGCAAATTGAGATCAACTTCTCCAAGGACTCCGCTAGCCGTAAAACTCGTGAGTACTTAGAGAAACGTTTGGATAGGCTAGATAAACTTTGGGCAGATTTTAAGATAGTAAATGATAAGCTGACTCCTTACGAAAATACTGATAACCCATACTTTAGGGAAGGTCAGTTCGCAAGGGCCAGGACTTACTATGAGTCCGTCAGACAGAAGATAGCATCCTCTTCAATGCACTTGGTAACTGAGAAAGCGCATGAGATCAACCCACCAAGTACGCCTATTGCGACACCTGGTCAGATGAAATCTAGCACCCCTGGCATGTCAGCACCACCACTGGTGCAGGTAACTTCACCGACTGCTGCGCCTAGACGCACAGAACAAGCAGCCGAACTACTCAGCATGCAACGTACTAACTTCAGATCGTTCGATCGCACAACTAGGCATATAAAGGTAGATGAGATTAAGGTCAAGTGGGAGCTAGAAGATGAGCTGAAAAACATCCAGAATAAATGGAAGACCATCGACGAGCTGCACCTGCAAATCGACAATATTTTGCAAGGATCGGAGCCCAGCTACGACGAGGAGTTTTTTCACTACGAGGAATTATTCAGGACCATCAAAAAGGCCCTGAATGAAAAGTTAGCGTCGACAGCGCATCTACAGAATGCTACTCCAAAGCTTGAAGTACCCGTGTTTAGCGGTATGTATACTAAATGGCCTACATTCTTTGACTTATACTCCGAAAGTATTCACAACAATCATCTGCTAACTAACTGTCAAAAAATGCAGCACTTAAAGAGTAAGTTGAAAGGCGAACCTGAACGTTTGGTACAGCATCTACATGTTTCATCCGAGAACTACGAGACTGCCTGGGAGCTCCTTAACCACAGGTACAATAATCCTCAAGTACTTTTCACTAAACATGTTGAACTGTTTCTTAATCAGTCTGTTATGCAAAAACAAACGGCTCACGATATTAAACGAATCTATGACACCTCCATGGAGAATATACACGCCATAGAGAACTTGGGAATCGATATTTCAACCTGGGACCCTATACTGGTCCACCTAATAAGTAAGAAACTCGATCCAGAAACTTATAGTGACTACAAAGAAGCGCGAAAATCTCCGCGAGATATACCTAAACTTAAAGAGCTCTTAGATTTTCTGGAGAGTAAGTTTATAGCTCTAGAGCCCATAAATAAAAAGGAAAGAGATTCTGCCTCCTATCAGCCAAAGCTAAGTAACCCCTCTCATCAACAGCAGAGGACAATTAATAATAAATATAATCCGCAGTATCAAGGTCAAGGACGGTATCGTCAGAACTATGGAAAATCAGCAGATCAGGAATACCGCTCCAATGCCTGTACTAATTCCTGTCCCCATTGCAACGGTAATCACGCTTTATACCGGTGCCTCACTTTTAGAAAACTTAAACCTGAAAACCTATTGAAGGCATTCAAGAAAATAGGTGTATGCAAAAATTGTCTTACTAAGCACGACGTCGGAAAGTGTTACAATAATCGCACGTGTAGAATTTGCTCAGGTGACCATAATTCGCTATTGCATGACGCATTCACTTTAGCAATAACATCGACTTTACACCCGACTTCGGCTGGAAATGACAGTGAGGAAAAGATGCAACAGGAAAAACAGCCATCGTTGTCGCTCCCATCTACTTCTAGGGATCATAGAGTCAATCATGTCGCCAGTGAGGATGAAGAAATTTTACTACCCTCTATGTCCGTTAAGATAAAGTCAGTAGACGGCACCTTCACTACACTCACTGCACTACTCGACCAAGGATCTCAGATTTCGCTCATTTCTGAAAGGGCAGTGCAACTTTTAGGGCTTCCAAGAAAAAATTTCAATGCATCTGTGTGGGGAATTGGAGATGGATCAAAGCAAGGCCGAGGAATCGTTTCGTTAGACATAGAATCAATTTATGAAAACTTCAACTTTACTACTCAAGCGCTGGTAATCCCACGAGTCATCAAAAATTTACCTAACTCTACATTTAAAAGACAACATTGGGCTCATCTAGACTTTATTCAGCTGGCTGATCCAGACTACAACCTTTCGAAGCCCATTGATCTGTTACTCGACGCTAGTGTCTACTCTAAAATTATTATGAACGGGCTCATTAAAGGTCCAGACAGGGCACCTATAGCTCAGCAAACTAAAATGGGCTGGATTTTATCAGGCAATGTGAAAACCTTCAATTGCAATGTAGTGATAAATAACATTGAAGAACTCTCTAAATACTGGGAATTAGAAGAGATTTCAGATAGCCCTACTGAATTAACTACAGAAGAAAAATACTGTGAAGAGCTTTATCAAAGGACAACTCGTCGCCTGGAGAATGGTAGTTACGAAGTTGCGATACCGATGAAGCCATATTTCGAAAGAAATCTGGGCACCTCTAAAAATAAAGCGATTGCTCAATTCTACAATATAGAAAATAAAATGTCAGCTAACATCGAGTTCTCGGAAAGTTACAAAAAATTCATGTCCGACTATGAAAAACTAGGGCATATGAAACGCGTACAAAGCATAAACAATGTATCTTGCTATCTCCCTCATCACGGCGTTCTAAAGGCTGATTCAACAACAACTAAATTACGCACAGTTTTTAACGCGTCATCCAAAACTTCGACAGGGAAAAGCTTAAACGATTTGATGGAACGTGGGCCCAATCTACAAAAGGACCTGCAGAGCCTAATACTTATCTGGCGCCATCATAAATACGTTATAACAGCTGATATTGAGAAGATGTTTCGGACCATTTATATAAGAGAACAAGACCAGCCTCTACATACTATTATCTGGAGACCCTCACCACAACAATCCTTGGGAGAATTTACTCTAACTACTCTTACCTACGGAACTAAGTCCGCTCCTTATTTAGCTATGCGAACTCTAAAGCAAATTGCTATGGATAACGAGAAGTTGCGGAAGTACCCGTTAGCAGTAAAAGCTCTGAAAAATTCGTTTTATATGGACGACCTCCTGGAGGGTGGCGATACCATAGAGGGAACCCGAGAGATACAACAGCAGGTATTATGCGCCTTGGCTGAGGCTGGAATGAACATCAGGAAGTGGTCGAGCAACACATCAGAGCTCACTAAATATCTACCCGAAGGGACTGTTGAAGAGCCACTTAGCTTCAAATGCGGTGAATCAAGAAAAACGCTTGGACTTTGCTGGAAGTCGGATTCAGATACATTCACCTTTCAAAATAAATTCGATGACGTGACAAATACCGACAAACTTACTAAACGGCAGTTACTGTCATTCATCTCTAAGATTTTCGACCCCCTGGGATGGTTGTCCCCACTTACGGTGAGAGCCAAACTACTGGTCCAGAGAACATGGGTCGAAGCAAATGATGCCTGGGACGCTCAATTACCCTGCGAGATAACCCAAGAATGGCATCAGCTAAATACTGATTTTCAAAACTTAGATAAATTTAAAATCCCGAGATATTTAGGTGATAAGCAATACAAGTATGAGATTCATGGTTTCTGCGATGCTTCAGAAAAAGCATACGCGTGCGCTATCTATATTGTAACAATTAATTATAAGGGCGAGTACACATCAAGATTGATAACTGCTAAAACTAAACTCGCACCGGTGAAAAATAAATTGACTCTACCAAGACTAGAATTGTGTGGAGCTCTTCTACTATCTAGACTGATGGAAAAGGTCTTGGAAACTTTTACTGAAAAAAAAGTGACTATGTATGCCTGGACGGACTCGATGATTGTACTGGGATGGATATACGGAGGAGTAAACAAATGGAAGGAATTTGTAGCAAATAGAATACTATCCATTCTGAAGACCATTCCTGCATCGAGTTGGCATCATGTGCGCTCTGAGGATAACGCAGCTGACTGCGCTACAAGAGGAATGAATGGCACGCAGCTGTTGGATAATCTCTTGTGGTGGGAAGGCCCAAAATGGCTACACGACTTTGATCCTACCTTGATTAAAAACAAAATTTATAAACCTCCTTCCGTTGAAGCAAAGAAGCTCGATGTGAACGTAGCCTTTTGTGAAAATAAAAACGATAACATTATATTAAAGCTATTAAATAAATGTAACTCTATACAGCGCGTGGCAACAATGACCGGCTGGCTATTACGTTACATTAAATGGTTGCGCGGTAAACAAAGCACATGTAAGCAAAATTATCTATCAGTACATGAAATGAGTCATGCATATAATTTAATTATCAGAACTGTACAACAGTTTGAATTCTCTGAAGAAATAGCGCAATTAAAAAGAAAGGAATGTCTAAAGAAAAATAGCAAACTCTTATGCCTGAACCCGGTCTTGGAGGAGCAGACCGGATTACTGAAAGTTGGAGGTCGACTAAATAACTCCTATCTTCAACAATCTACTAAGCACCCTGTAATCTTGCCAAGCCATAGCCGACTTACTGAACTTATGATCGATCAAGCGCACAAGATTACTCTTCACGGTGGACCCAGTCTTACTCTGACATATCTAAGAGAAAAGTATTGGATATTATCTGGACTACGCACTGTAAAACATCAACTACGTAAGTGTGTGAAGTGTCGAAGACACACGGATCAAACCAGACCACAAATTATGGGAGATCTGCCGGAACCCAGAGTTACCCCCTCACGGCCGTTTACTCACACCGGTGTCGACTTCACAGGACACTTCGACATCAAGGCAAATAAGGGTCGTGGAGTGAAAACTACAAAGGGATATGTATGTGTCTTTGTGTGTCTATCGACAAAGGCAGTACACTTGGAGTTGGTGTCGGACCTTAGTACTCAAGGATTCTTAGGAGCCTTCCGACGATTCTGCTCGCGCCGAGGTACTCCCAGCGATGTATACAGTGACAATGGTACCAATTTTGTCGGAGCCGACGGACTATTAAAGAAAGAGTACAAAGCAATTATTAACACTATCAACTCTACTTTTTTCAACAAAATAAAAGATTTTAAGGTTCAATGGCATTTTAACGCTCCAGCTAATCCTTCGGCTGGAGGTCTGTGGGAAGCCGCAGTCAAAAGAATGAAATATCATTTGAAGAGAGTTGTTGGAACACAAAAACTTACTTACGAGGAGTTCACAACAGTAATCCATCAAATCGAAGCTTGCCTGAATTCTAGACCCCTAATCGCTCTTACGGAAAATCCAGATGACATGTACCTTACACCAGGACATTTTTTAATTGGAAATTCATTATTATCGAGACCTATAACAGAGCCTGATAACATGCATCTCACAACTAGGTGGCAAATGGTACAAGCGATGAGTAAGGATATATGGAGAAAGTGGTCATCTGATTACTTACAACAATTGCAAGCACGATCCAAGTGGAGAACTCCGACGAAAAACTTAGAAATTGACGACATAGTTCTCGTCAAGGAAGAAAACTTACCCCCTGGTAAGTGGGCCATAGGAAGAGTGGTGGATGTCCATCCTGGAACGGACGGCCACGTAAGAGTAGTTTCCGTGAAGACTAAAAATGGAATAATAAAGAGGCCCTGTATAAAACTTTCAGTATTGCCTGTAAAAGATTATCCACAGGAGCATATAAATTATCACGTAACTACGAATGATTCCAAGGCCAACGAGCACGAGCCTCGTATCGAAACCTTTAAACCAAGAAGGGGAGCTAGGCAGGGCCGGGGATTTTGTCATTTCGTCACTATGGCACTTGTACTTTTCTTGACAATACTTTCCCCTGCACAATGCACACATAATGTCACGTCTCTGGACCAAAACCAAAGCATCTACTTTGACAAAATGTACAACATGAATGTTTTAAGAGACGAATGGAAACTCATTGTGTACTATAATATGTCCTCATACTGGACAGGATTATATAACATAAACAATTACGTTCAATACTTAAATCACTATCTAATTACTGCGACGACTCCATTACCAATCCAATACAAAGGCATAATATATCAACTGCAACAAGAGATATCTGAAATCGATCACTACAACATAATTTTAAGGAATCAAAATAGGAGAAAGAAAAGAGGATTAATTAATGGAGTGGGTTACTTGGCTAACACATTATTCGGTGTTCTGGACGATTCATTCGCTAAACGCTATGAGAAGGACATCGAAAAAATAACGCTGAATGAAAATCACTTAAAACTACTTTTAAAAAATCAGACCAGCGTATTAGAAGCTCAGTACAACATTATGCAGAGAAATGAAGCTATAATGAACAAACAATTTGGCTTCATCGGAAAACAGCTGCAAGACATTCGATCTCGAATGGGGGATCTACAAAAAGAACAATGGGACGAACTTAACATTCTATCCTTATCATTCTCTGCAAATTCAATCATAACAAGCTTGCGTCGTATACAAGACAACTTGATTGATACCATTACAGATCTCTCACATGGGCACATAGATGCACATTTGCTCCCTCCTGAGCAGCTAGAAGAACAAGCCAACGTTATATCGGGTCATTTACGAGGTGATCTGGCACTAGCGTGTGACAAGCACAACATTCGAGAAATCTATAAACTAATGAAGGTTAATGTTAAGGTCGGAGAAAAATACTTGATAATCGAAATTAAGATCCCACTTATAAACAAAGATACGCTGGAAATTGACCAATTGATAAGCCTGCCTCATTCAAATCATATTGTGCGATTCGCAACACCCTATATTGCTTTCAACCTACAAAAGAATCTTCTTGTACTAATGACAGAAACTGATATTCAAGCATGTGTTCATACTACAGATAACCGCCTACTATGTCCTACAAACAAACCTATTTACGAGTTGCCGATTACACACTCAATCTGCGACATAAAAATCAACAATAACACCGAACTATGTAATACCGATAAGTTACCTTGTAAAGAGCGGTGGATTAAATTACAATACAATAACAGGTGGTTGTTCTCATGTTGCGCTAAGTGCACCATACGCATATTTTGCGCAGACGACATGCAAATAGAAACACTGACCGGTAATGGAATTCTTGACATAGGTCAAGGTTGCCTTGTAAAAAGTAACAGCATCACTATATTCGGTCACAACAACTACTTGACCAAAATGAAAATAGAGGGAGAATTGCCAGTCATACCAGAATACTCAATTCTCAATGTCTTGGTAAACTCTTCGACGATTCCAGTTTATGTTCCTGAAAATCACACGCACGAATGGGCTCAACTGAAAACTCAAATAGAAAACTTAAAAGCCCAATCCGACGTTTCTCTAACCGTACACGACGTTCATCAATACACGGTGATGTACATCATGCTAGCGATGTTTATCTTGGCGGTTCCGGTGATCATCATCATCATTCGGCGGCTAAAGGCGAGGGTAGCGGCTGACCCCTTGACTGCCACATACAGGGCGGCCCCGGAAGAGGACACTAAGGGTCCAAGGCAGCTACAAGCGTCTAGTGTTGAAATGTGCTCCTTAAGTGTTTCTAGTTTAGATAAAGCAATCTCTATTAGCCCAAAAGTGACCCCGCGAGTGCGTACCGTAAAACTAAACATACCCATCGCGAACAATTTAGACGCTACAGCGACCGCGAGTGTTAAGTGATTTACTTAGGTTTCTTGCTAACTACTTGAATAAATGAAACTGGACATTCTTGGAACAATATTTTAAAACATTTTATACAAAACTTGATTTAAACTTAACTTGACTTTGCATTTTACGATAATTTGTGTATTTTATGTTATTTAGTACATTTTACGTTAACTAGATTAGATAATTATACTATTATAACTTTCCTTGTTGAGTGGCCAGGATGTATGAGCTATTAGCATCATACAATTATGTGACATACAAAATGTGTAGGCTCTGCGTAAGCGATTTGTCTTTGGTCAATGTTCAACATTATTACCACTTATTTATTTAACCTACTTTATAATTTTACGTGTAATTGAATTATGATTAAATCAGTAGTTGCAAACTAGCACTCATTGGGTTTGGTTATTTCTCCACCCTTTTACTCACTTCACTAAACTTAGGGTAGAACCCCTTACAACTTTTAAAGGACGTCGTTTATGTAAAAAATTGTGTTGTCCAAAAAGTAAAACTGCCATGCTCAGAAATAGTGTCTTTTGTATGGCACCTCACATTTATAATAAATTGCCTAACTCCTTTTTTGACCTAACAATAGATTTGTTTAAATTAAAATTGTGTAAGTTTTTAACAGACAAGGCATATTATAGTATTAATGAGTATTTGTGTTATAAAACATATGCAAACGGGTATTTATCACGAATTTTACCTTTAATATTCGCCCGACGTTTTTTGACGATTCTGGAAAAGATACGTCGACGATGTTTTCTGCATCATTAATGGAGGTAAAGAGGAAGTTGATCGACTGACAGAACATCTTAACTCCATACACCCGAAGATAAGGTTCACGTATGAAATGGAGGATAACAGATCTTTAGCCTTTTTAGATTTAAAAGTGATGGTTAAGTCCAATGGATCTTTGTCGCATACTGTGTACAGAAAACCGACACACACGGACAGATCGGCTGCTTAAAATCAAAACATAGTAACTCCTTAAAACAAAAATGTTCAGGAGAGCCAAAAAACAGGTCGGCTACTTTGAGTCGTTAGCCCGAAGAAACTAGAAGAGATAGCGATTTGGATGTTTTGCGAAAAGTTGTGCTATATCGTTGACATTTTAGTTTGTAATACTGGTAATCGTTTTGGAGTTTAGTTGCACTTAAATCGCTCATACTTTATTTTTTTTTGTTAATTTACCCAAATATGACTGTAAAAACAATACAAAAACCTAGTAAGTCTATATAAAACTCCTAAGTGAGATAACACAATTCCCTCATTACAACACATTTAATATTTTACATAAACATTATCAATAGTCAGTTAGTAGATAAGTTATAAACTTAACATTTTTAGTAAATTATCCACTGAAAATGTAAAATTAATAGCATAACAAACCATTAAAATAAGAAAATTCGGCTTTGGCACATTCATTACACGAAAGCTAGCACAACCCACTAGCTCTGTTAGCTTTGTTATGAAGATAATGCAAATAAAATTCATTTTTAAGATTATGTCACGTTTCTTACTAAAAAACTGGACTTACTAAACGAAATTTCATTGATTTTACCATCGGCGCCAAATTATAAACATAGCAAGTTGGTATTTCAAATTCATAACTTAGTAAGTCGCTTGAGCTGCTAGGGTTTTAAAATTGTATTCAGACATACTAAGTTTAGAATTTGTACTATAAGATTTTTTTTATAATCATGCCAAATTTCTTAGACTTGCTAAATTATATTTTTAAATTTACGTACGAAACTGGGTGTTTTAAGGTCCATATCGTTTTGATACTGTCTAGAAAGTCGAAAAATGCCAAAAAACGATTTTTTCAAAAAACACCTGTTACTACGTTTTGAATTTGGGCAGCCGAGATATCTGAATGCTGCCTCACATCACCATCCATTACATCTCCAGTCAGTAGTATCCTCACTTATGAACAGAGCCTACGACCTCTGTGACCCTGAACATCTACCCGGAGAGCTGGAACATGTTCAGGAGGTTCTAAAACGAAATGGTTACAAGACTAATGGATGGCATCCAGATAGCAGACGCAAACTAAAACACAGTGATGTAACTAGACAGCCAGCGTTCATGCCTTATGTGAAGGGGGTTACGGACAAAATTGGGAACCTTTTCAAGAAGTTTTCAATTAAGTCGATTTATACTCCATTTAACAAAGTGGCTAAGCGTCTGCGTACACCGAAGGATGTGGTACCTTTCCAAGTTCCTGGTGTTTATAAAATCGATTGTAGCTGCGGCCGTTCCTATATAGGCCAAACGAAGCGTACAGTCGCTGAACGTGTCAAGGAACATATAGCAGCGGTCAAAAATCGGCAAATAAACAAGTCTGCTATAGCGGAGCATATAGTAGACTCAGGACCCAATCACTGGATGGAATTGCACAATCCAAAAATCCTTGCCAACGAGAAGCATTATTACAAGAGAATGGTTCGGGAAGCGATTGAGATTAAGAAGTATCCTAATTTTAATCGTGAAGACGGCTTCAGACTCTCTTCCTCGTGGAATCCAGTGATTGCAAAGTGTACTCGTCATGTGAGATCAACTCAGTATGTGGACACTGTTAGTGTAGTGTGTTGTCCTAGTGTGAACCGGCCCTAATTGACATTTATGAAGATCAAGTGAGGGTAGTTGAATAAACGCTTTCGCTTTGCTGTGGCGGTACCTCCAATACTTCAGTCTTCCCGCGACCACGGCTGGTGCAATCCGGTCGAAACGTCGGGCGAATATTAAAGGTAAAATTCGTGATAAATACCCGTTTGCATATGTTTTATAATGTGTTCTGATCGCGAAAGTTTAAAAAAGAGTATTTGTGTGACAAAAATGAATGAGCAAATGATTATTATTTTCTATTTAGAGGTAGAATGTTTATTAATTTTATGATTATGTGTATGTTTGATTAATAATAATTTGAAGTTTCTTGACATGTATTTTACTATGATTTAATTTGTAATTTCATTATTTTGCACGCTCTAAGAAGCAAACATAGTTGTACTTTCCTGACCGACATTTCTACCACCTTTCATTGTTACCTGTGTTTTTCGCAAATAAAATTTGATTTGATTTGATTTGATTTGATTTTGATTTGATTTAAAGTCGTTAAGCCATGACGGGGGCCCTTGGGTGGAACAAAACTCCGTCACCAGAGTTAGCCTCCAGCCCATACGAACTAACTTATCATGGATTTGCTAACATAAATAATCATCTCATCCTCAGGAGTGTGCGTGGTGCCCGGCATAGGTTTTGGCCAGCAACCCGGTACCTACCACTTTCGCTCCACCATCTTGCACGAGCGTGAGGAGTTCCAGCACATGATGGAGAGCATCGCAAGGTTTCACCGCTCCTTCCTGGTCAAGTACTCCGACGAGAACCCGCGTACAGAGAGCCAGCAGCGATAACATACTTTTAGATATACTTAGTTCTCTTAATAGTGTATACGTATTTACTAAGGACAACTGCTAGGTTAAGCTATTACGTTACATATTCATTGTTAATAAATAAGTGATAATTATGATCTTAAATATTCTAAGAAGCAAATATTTTATTACAAAATCAAAACAAATCATTAAAGCACAGTTGGAAGTGGTCACACAGCAGATGTAGTTGTTTAGCGCGCAGCTTGCCGAGCTCAGAAGCAAGCAGCGCGTGCAGACGCGCTCTCAGCCTGAGGGCGGGGGGGGATGGCGCGCGTGGGTGCGGGGAGGGGTCGGCTAGCTGCTCCGCCAGGCAATGCTTCGCTGCCCGAGCACAGGCCGTCTCCGCGCGCTCCAGAAGTTCGCGCCACATTTGTTTCATCTCTCCCTGATGCTCGCAAGGGTCTAGCCGCGCGCGGTCCACGCGCTGTGCTGTGCTTTTGTAGAACTTACTGTGAAATGGAAAGGAATGATGGTTTATACTGCAAGAGGAAAAATTTGCGTTTGTCCCATAGATGTGCGAGGATGAGTAGAGAGGTATGTGTTTGACAAGAATAAATATCTACGCTGTGTTCTTCGAGGCTGGTAAATGAAGAGATTCTATTGGTTCTTGACAAAAACATCCCTCTCTATGCGTACTTGCACTTCTCTGGTGAAAACGCAGCCTAAGAATCACGTTCTTTGGATCATAAAGATCCTCTTAAAGCGTTGATTGATTAAAGGTACAACGATTTAACTTTGCATCTGCTTACAATCGAGTAAAATATAAGCTACTGCAGCGCATGTTTATTGTGCTACAAAAAAACGTCATCATCAGCGGTCTACTTCATCCACTGCAACAAATAGACGTCATTTTGGTCTTGTGTCTGCTACATGGCTTACAACTCTAGGTTCATTTTCTGGAAAATGTGAATGAAAAGAATATATTATGAAATAACCAGAAGCGGGTGAAAATTGGCAGTACACTCGAAGTATTCATAAAAAACTAAACTTATAGTCGGGCTAGGAACAGGTGTTCAAAAGTGGCTTGTCAATATTCCAGGTTTCCTTGAACACAAAATTTAAATGGTTGTTCTGTACAAGATATACGAAACAATATACGTCGTTGCGTAATTTTAGCTGTTCAGATCTTTGCCGACCACGATGAGACACAGAGCACTGTCGTGTCGTGGTCGCATTAACCAAACAAGGTTTTACTTAACTTTCTTTGCGTAAAATCTTTTCATTGAATTTAAAGCAGTTATCCTCAACCGAATAAGCTGCTCACTTATTGATACGGTGATGATGCAATATTACTTATATTGACAACGAATTGATCTGATGATGGAGCCAAAAGTTGTTCAATGAATCTGCCCAGTAAAATAAAACACCAATCGCTTAATTGACTTAGCTGAATAAAATAGCTTATTTGACTCAGCTCGCGATATTTTCAAATATTAAAGCTCGTCGTTCGTTCGTATGACTTTCGTATGAGCATCGTTCATCGTCAACTCTGGTGATGGAGTTTTTAGGCCGTCTAAAGGTTAGTTGTAGTTGCCTACTTGTATTCATCGGTCATGTTGTGGTAAATGTTCTCGAAGAACTGTGTGTTCTTCTTGTCAACGACCTGGAACCTGGTGACTGGGCGCTGGTGCTCCACCTCCGCGCGTCTGGCGCTTTCTCTTGTAAATAACTCGCTGGTTCTCACAAACACCTACAACATATAATTTTAAAATATTATTATTATTGGCCATTTAGTACCCACAGATGGGTTTAGTCAGATTTTTATCAAACTTATCCTAAGGAATATTATATAACCTACCTAATTTTAAAGTACTTAATTATCATTATCGGCCTCTACCCACCCGGCATAGGTCAGATTTTTATCAAACTTACCATAAGAAATATTTTATAACCTACCAATAGTGTGGATCGGCTCTTATAATAATTTAAATCAAATGAGGGTAGTTTGACAAACGCTTTGCTGCGCTACCTCCAATGCTTCAGTCGTTCCGCGACCACGGCTGGTGCAATTTAGGCTAAACTTATGCGCTCTTATTACAAAAAACGACTGAAACTAGGTTTAAACCAGAACTATGTAGTCTAGGGTTTAAAGTTAGACCGAGGTCTAAACCGTTTCTTATTACAAAACGACGAGTAACGAAGGTTTTCTTAAACCTGAGATCAACCTAGGTTTAAATAATATGCACAGATTAAACGAAAACTTATGTAAAACCATTCATTCATTTCGGTTCGCTGGCCACGTCTGAAGCTATTTTATGTCAAAAATGACAGTTTATCTGTCAGTGTCAGCTTAAAATAGCTATGCGCGCGAAGTTTGAAAGTACCATTTTACCCGGGGCGAAAAAAAGTGAAGTGAAGCCCGGGGGTTTTCCCCGTAGCTTCAACTAAAACCTTTGCTCTACCAAGATTCAAGAAGAAGAATATCTAAATAAAATGGATAATACTAAGAAAAAACGAGCTGAAAAAGAGAAAAAAAATATTTATTTGTTATCTTATCTTAGATAGTAGGTAATAATAACTAATAACACATCATTACATACATACAACATCATATTGGATTTTATTACCTGTACATTAATTGAAGAAAATCCTTTTCTATTAATATAAACTTGACCACCATCAGCATTTATTTTTTTTACTCTAATATGAATACAGTCAATAGCGCCAATGACTGTTGGAAAATTCGCTATTGTGCGGAACTTCCCCATGGTCTCCTCTTGTTGGTTCAAAGTTGCAGGCATTTTTATCCATCTGTGAGACATTCGCGCAAGTATTTCTGCAACTTTTTTGCAAGTTTTGCTGACTACAGGTTGTGACACTCCATGTAAATCACCAGTATCGTCTTGAATCTACCAATAAAACAAGGAACTATCAGTAAATTTGTTATTTTACCTAGGTACCTAAGTGCCTACCTTCTTCAATAGAATAATAAGAGATAACTTCTACGTACTTCGTGGCGTGCCCAGTTGCGTAGCGCGCAAACTACTTGCAATCCCGGGCTTAGGGGGCATCCTCGCGGATCCTGCGACAAATTCTCCCGCAACAGGTCCAAGATTTTTTCGCCAAAGCGTTTTATAAATCTATGCTTATAACGTAAATCTTCGTCACTCATATCAAAGGGATTGATTCTATGACGATGAGTATGGGGTCGTCGTTGTATGGGCGTCTCCAGCATTTCCAAATCTTCCAAATCAATGAGGTCAATCCTGTCCAAATCCATTTTTATTTAAAAATCACAACACTCGCTTTACATTACAACAAACAACAAAACAAATTTGACATTTTGAGGTTAGTACCAAAGATAAACTAGGGGTCTCGGAGGTTTATCTCTAAACCACAGACGAACCATGGTTTAGTGCTTAAACTTCGTTTTGGAATAACGTTTTTGTTAGACCATGGTCTATACCGAGGTTTAAACCTAGACTATCTTTAGACCTTGTTTTGGAATAAGGTAGATGGTGTTTCGCGATAATACCCGTTTGTTTATTTGCATTTTATATTTTATAATAAGCCGACCCGCTCCAATCAATCCATGTTGCTATTAATAATAGTAGGAATAGGAAGTGTAAAAGAGGGTGTGTGTGTTTGTGATTTAAGTGATTTGTGTGTTAGTGCAATGACGGGAATAATAATATCCTACTCAAGTGAGTAGTTTTATTTAATCCTACTAGCCTACTAACTATTTTATAAATGTGGAAGTTCGTAAGAACAAATGAATTTTTGTTATTCTAACGTCCTACTAAGTACTCGATTTAGTAAGACGAAATGTGTCTTACCTACAAGTATATCTATAAGTAATACGCATGAAGACGCGGGCAGATACTAATTCCATCAGGTTTTTTAGCGCTTACATATTATTTTAGCCATATAAAAAAAATAAGTAGGTACCTTCGTCAAGACATTCATCATGTTGCTTAAAATCGCATCGATCTGTTTCTGCTCAGGGTACTGGTAGATGCACTCAACAACCGAACCAGCTGTCACCTGACTACCCCCTGCCCGAGCCAAGCTCTGCGGAATCCTGAGAGAAAAGGACAGCTCTCCATCAATCTCCAACTTCACAGCGCGAGCGCACACGAACAGCACTAAAGTAAGTTTCATATCCATAAACATTTACGTTAAACATTTATTTTTGAGTGCTGTTTGTTGATAGTTTTTCCGATAGCACTTATGAAGTTTGCCAAGTTGTTCACAGTCGGTTGTTTATTGAATCTGTTGGTCAACAAGCGAAAACAGAAAGATGGTTTCAAAGAATAATTATAAGACTTTGGAGTCTGTGGTTTGTGTTGCTGTAGATTGTCACTCAATCATTGATTTGAGTTGAAAATTGAGTTTCAATCTATTTGAAACGATAATCGAGTATTCATTTACACGTTGCAAGTTTCTTGCCTGTTGCGTACAATTAAATCGAAGCAATAAATTCCTTGCATGGTTAAATGCTATACTTACTTTAGTAATAATCGTTAATACGAGCCGGAAAGAGGATTGTTTGTTTCGTTGACCGAACTTATATCATAAATATAATATAATAGATAATCATCAGTTCCAATGACATTATGTTTTAGTAGGTAGGTACAGGAAATTTTATGCTGTGAGTTTGACCAACAACAGGGAATAGACGTCCGATTTTTTTCCTCCGACAGTCCGACCCGATTGTCTGATCAAATTGTCTGAAAGCACTCCTGCCATTTGCTTGAACAACAACATTTCCGATAGTTGGATCGGATCGGATCGGATGTGTATTGTTCAAACAAATGTATGGCGCGAACGGCTTTAGACAGTCCGATCAGACAATGGGATCGGACTGTCGGATGAACAAAATCGGACGTTTTTCCCAGCCTTAATCGCGTTGTAGTTGTTTATCTAAGTTATAAAGCGGAGGTATGTACGAGTAGTACACCCATAAAAACAGTGCGAGTGCTTAGACCACATCGTAGCTGGTTTATTGGGTCATAACTTTTATTTCATTTACGATGATATTTTTGGGATTCGTTTAAATTGCAGGAGTTTTTAGGTGGCATGTTTAATATGTATTGTGTTTCCGACTTTGGTCAAAATGGTTGCTACCTACATTAATAATTAAATACATTTAGAATCATTAAATAGTTTCTAAGTTTAAAACATAATTCACGAAATATTCGACATCGTGTCTGCACAGTTTTCAACAAAGTCTTTATTGAGTCGTGCAGCGGGACTAGAGCATAGCGAGCGAGACTAACCGATTTACCGTAAAGATGTCTAATATGCCTTTGAAAATGGTAATATTTAGATTAGTACAATTTTCTAAAGGCTATTGTTTTTTGTCTAAAAACTAAGTTGAGGTCGTATTACCTAAGACTTTCCTTGGATTTTAGTCCTTATTCCTACAGGATTCTTATACCAACAACTTGTTATTCCGGTAGGTGGCGGTAACAGACGACGCCATATTTTCGCGCTATTTACCAAATTACAATGTTTATCTGTCTCCGTGAATAATAAAACAGATCATGCCTGCTCGATTGATATTCCCTGAGTGGCACTTCGGAAGGATGGAATAAAACGTGTTGCGTCGCTTTTTATTCTGTCTGTTACCTGGAGGCGACGGCGCCGATCGCTTTTGCGAAATTTGCAGCCTGCGGGCCTAACATCAGTTTTCATTGGTATAGTATAGGTTCTATCGTTTGACTGCTTAGTATTTCGTTTTTTAACGTTAAAAATGACAGTGTAATAGTTTTTTGTTCGTAATATAGTTATATTAGTATACCTAGTTCGTAGTTCGCCTCGTCGCTTTAATTTGCTCACGATCGCGACTCGTGCCGGAATCTCGGCCCTTTATTTATTGTTTCCTCGTATTTTCCATTTCTTTGTATCTGTAGTGTTCTGTGCCCGGAGGGAAATGTCCATTGGAATTCGATAAAGCAACATAAACCAATTTATGACTGTGTACCTAAATATCTGTTGACTTGTGTTACCTTGATAAAGATGCTAATATGGTATCTACTGGTTAGATTAGACATTTAGGTGGCCTGTGAAAAGTAAGTGGCCTCCGTTAAGACAAAACGAAACCGACAATTTAAGGTGCTTAAGCACGCTGTTAATGCGGTGACAGACTCGTTGTCACACCAGATTGTCTCACTGGCCACTTGCGATCACTCATCTTAGTTGTTACCGCTCAAAGCGTTGCAACTTCAACGATCTATCAAGAACGTCTTAGCAAGCTTCACCACGAGCGCTTCATTAGGCGGCCTGTAAACTTTGTCAACAGATTTGGTCACTAGCGCATGCAAACTAGTGCACTGCTATGTACATTACCTACTTATTGTGGAACGATCTTTTTATTATTTTATTATATTTGTTATTATTAATAGCCTGTAGTGTTCCCAGATAACCTATCCTGGGCCACTGTGTTTGTGTACCAGTCTTTTAGGTATCAATTTCATCTTTCCATCTTCGCTATTTTTACCATACCTAAACTATAAATTTATATCCATCTCTGTAAGTCTAGTTTCTACTCCATGTCGCATGATAAATTGCAAAGGCAAATACGTGTACCGACGTTGCAGCTCTGTGAAGCGACTCGTTGCGAGACGAAGGTAATTAATAATTTCTAGTAAGATGGAATAGTTGCAGTTACAGGAAACTGAACTGTTTTAATTACTTCGCGTTGACAAAATCACGGAATTCCAACAGCAGTTACCTATTGAGAATCAGTGGGTATTGAGTATTCCTTGCCAGCGCCCGAAGCCCCGGGCAAGTCCTGGAAGAGGGAAGTGCGGGCTGCACTTGACCGGGCTATTTGGATAGCAGGTTCGATTTAGTAGCTAAGTCCGTGGGTTACTCGTGGTTAAATGGTTTTTCGGAAACTAGCCACGCTGAGCAGGTTTTGGTACAGATTTCACTGATAAAATCATGGAAAAAAAGCTGACCACTTCGAATTTTTCGTTGAACTGATTTTTACAGTGTTCGACCCAAGGGAAAATGTTTTAAAATTAAGCAAGACTATAGGTGTAAGTAATTATACAATAAACTAAATTTTATGAGCGTTACAATCACTATTAATGAGTAATATCAAGTAATTTAAACGAAGTAAACTTGGTTACTCCCCAACAGTTTGTAATGAAACATTCGGCGCACGTACCTGGCGCATCTTCAGAATCATGGCTTAAGTAAAAGCCAATAGTTTCGAAGTTAGTTACCGATATCAAAACGCTAGCAGATAGCTACCTCCGTGAATCTACTAATGAATTATTGGGAGTAGGTTATACCGCGGGCTGAATGCGGAACTAAGTTGCTGCACACATAACCACCAAGTTATGATCGGAAGTGTACTTACTATTGACTAGCTAGTCACTAGCAGTTGCTTTTGTAAAACTGGGTTTTCACTAGAGAATTCAGAGCATAATGATTTTTACGTTAGAATCGTTTTAGTGAAACTGAACGGGTGGTCCGTTGACATTGACAAGTAAAAAGTTGGTATAATACTCTAGCAAGTGTTAACTATTCATACCTACGTGTTTTGTTACAGAATCATGATACCTACCTAAAATAAGCCATATTGTTTTCATTTTTAACCGATTTCCAAAAAGGAGGAGGTTCTAGTTCCACTGTATGTATTTCTTTTTACAATCATCAATCTCTTCCACTTTCAACGTAATCGGCTTATAGTGTTAGGTCATCAAAGGATAACTGCGGCTCAGTCTCTCAGGCTCAGACTCAGTCGGCCGCTAACAGTTTGCCTACTGGGGACACAGCCTTAAGCTACTGCGCGAGCGAGCAGTGCTCACACACAACTGCTCAAAACACTAAAACACAGCTTATGAAGTGCACCCGCAGGTCCGCAGTGGGGCTAGCTATAAACGTTGAACTATATTTTATTGGTGAAAGCGTAAAACCAAAATAAGAAAGGAAGTTATATTTTTCTTTCTAATTTTGGTTTTAAGCGTTAAAGATACCTTAATTATATTGATATTTTGATTTGGGCGGAGTAAGTCAGATTTTGTCAATTGAGTTTTTAAAAATATTATAATTAAATAACTGGCCAAGTGCGTGTCGAGCCACACTCAATGTAGTTTCTGTAGTTGCTCAATATGCAAAGGTTTAATCATCATTTATAATCCATAATGGTTGAGTAACAAGTCTTTTCACGTTGTATTTGGACAACTACTGAGAAATGTAAGTATATCCAAATATCTTAATCTGCGTCAAGCCTTTACCTTACGCCTTTCTGTATAATTTGGGCCTTGTGACAGTGTGATAGAACATCCTCAAGTTCACAGCAAAATCGTAACACACCCATTAAATTACAGCATAATCAGGTAATTTAGAAAGAGCATGAGCGATTTACGCGAACATTTCCGACCCGCGGACGCCGACCGACCATTGCATTGTTATTCTCACAATGCCCCGCCCGCCCTATTCTATTCTATTCAGATGAAAGGTTTCACTCTATATTGTTGGTTGTTTCGAAGCCGGGCCGGGGCCGGAACGGGGCAGGGACGGGGCAGGGACGGGGCAGGGACGGATTAGTTGGCATTCATCATTCTGGATGTAGAAAGGCGTAAGGAAATGATGTGTGTGCGAGAGTGAGTTATTATTGATAGATCTATGAAAAAAATTAATGATAATGGTTCAAAACAACAATATAGCGTAGAAGGGAACAAAACAATAACGATATTGATATCGTTAAATGATAAACAAAATATAGGATCTATGTTGATAAGTGACTTAATTTGAGTACTTTACCCACTTTATTGGATGTTATTTCTATTATAAACTAATACCTATCGAATGATTACACAGAATATAATGGGCTGTTCCTCGTGGCCAAACTATTTCGCCTAACTGATTTGGCTACGAGGACAAACAATTCCTCATGGCCATATGATTTTACCATCAAAGGGGATTTTTGGGAATGTGTCAAAAATCCCCTTGAGCTTGACCTTTCGGCTCTATAATTTCCAAACTCTCCTTTAAGGTGATTTTGAGACATACCTAACCTACCCTATCAAAAGTAGTACTGGTACGGCGAAGTACGTTGAGTTCCACGAAACCAGTTATCTATTAGTAAGCAGCTGAACCGTATAATTATCATTACTTACAGCATAAACACGTCCCGTATGCAGGAAACATTTATGTATACAAAATTAATTTCCATAAAAAGCTCAGGATATAACCAGACAGTGTAACGATGCACGTCTCGATGTGAAGCACGTGACTTCTTGGCAAGATGCAACACAATGTGTCTGCAATCAACCGTTAATTGTATCCCGTTTGCATCGCCCGTCGCCGAGCCGGTCGCCCGTCTGCCGCACCCCGGCCGTAGCTGTCGCCCGTCTGCCGCGCCTGCCACCTCCGAGATGTTTGCTTTGCTTCAATCTGGTTACTTCGTTAACTTGTTTACTATTAATTATCGTGGAAAGTGATCACCAATAACTATGAAAATTCGGGGTAAACAATGAGATTTTATATCAGTGGGTGGAAACTAATTAAATTGGCGCAGCTGTATAAACTTTGTGAAATTACATGAAAACTGTTATATTGTATCAAACAGACCGCATGAGTAATAACTTATAAGGAAGGTAGATTTATTGATTAGAAATTGAATAATGTTCACAAGCTCGAGGAGGAATTCTGAAGTTCTTCTGAACTTCTGAAGTTTGTGTAGATTACATTTTGTAGTTGATATTTCTAAGCCTTTAGATTAGAACTTCATATTACGCGAATACTTTATATGTTTGGCATCTCTACTTATACTAGGTACTAAACAGCACTCGATATCGATCAATTAATGTGTTACTTAGTTTGTTAATTGCCTTAATGATTTTTACGAGTTCTTAAGTTTATTTTGTAAATGTACAATAAAATTTTCATTCATACGAGCGTTCTTTTTTAGTTTTTTGAGCTGTAAAGCTCAAAAAATTACTTGTTTGGCCTCACCCTAACTTACTGATACTTGATTCTTTTACTTATATGATTTCTTTATTTCTTTATCACATAGCTTTGTGGACACATTGGCATATTATCTAAAAATTATTCGTAATGAAATGTGTAGTGATTGAGTACAATATTTCCGTTTTACCGTTTACAAATAAAGACAGTTTTCCTCCAGAGGTTTTTGTAAATATAAATTGTAAGCTATTCAAATGGATGCTATTATAATAATCGCCATTATACGCCTGCCCAGCCTAGTCTTGACAGACGACCGGGGCAAGTCCCGGGTCAGTTTTATGCTAAATTCACACGAACTTAGTAACTAATGCTTAGTATAATATTTGTCACTTACGAATACCCAGCGAAAACCAATGTTAAGTTTTAGTGTGCTGGCACAGGCTAAATAAATAGAAACAGCAAGCCCTGGGTCCCTTCAATACAATATACTTATTAAGCATTTATTACTTGCTGATCTAGTAAGCAGTTAAGCACTGCGCAAAATAAGATGGCAGATTTTAATTCCGCGTAGATTATGGCCACTAGTAGCTCTACTGTGTACACGTCTACCTGCTCACATGTTACGAGTAAGTACAAAGAGATTGGTTTCCAATGAGCTTTCGTGCTTAGGAGTATACGTTTAACTGTCAACCCAGGTTGTAAAGTAGTCCATGACGAGTCTTCAAGCGGCTTATAAACTTCGACACCAGTTGATCGCGAGCTCACACGAACTAACTTTAGTTACTGCTGTTAATATTGACAGTGTCTTGGGCACGCTTTCGACTAACAGTGATCTTTATCAGTTGTACGAAGACGTACAATGCATAGGTGTCTAATTTTACCGAATTAGCATATTTACGCCCTTACAACCAGTGCTTAACTGATCGCCCGGCGATAATTACGTGTGACGGAATCGTTTACATAACTTACGTTAATTGTCGTATTTTAATAAACTAATAGGGGCAATTCGGAGTGTCGCAAAAGCTAAACTAAACTAACTAAAATTATTGCCATCCTTTTTATTCCCATCGCTATGAAAGGGACGGCAACAATTTTAGTTAGCTTAGTTTAGCTTTTGCGAAACTCAGAATTGTCACTATTAAGTATGATCAGTGTTTAAGTCAGGCATCAACCTACTACTAAAAACAACACTGTACAGTCTAACTGGATTGTACACAGTTGTGTTATCTATAGATCGTTACAACGAATCTTAGATGGTGACACTATCATTAGTGTATTTTGTAAAGCTGTGTAATAAAGAAGTTTACGTAGACATCATAAGTTTATTAAAGTTTATTTGCTAATAGCAACTAATAGCAAGTACTAAGACCGTGTAAAGTAGTCGTTATGCAAAGTAAACGATGTCGGCCTTTGTGCGGGTCGCGGGACTTTGCATAATGTTTGCAGAGGGCCTGTACTGCCCCCAGCCTCCACTTATGAAGTCAATTCTTTGAAAACTTTTATACACGACTTGATACGATCTACAAGTTATACATTTTGCGACCAAGAATAAAATACTCGAAATAATATGCTGACAATAAGCAAAAGCATAAAAGCACATCGACTAGCTGACGAGCTGACGAGACTAGCTGAAAATCGATGAATTTGAAACGCATTTCAATTTAAACCTTAATTTGAACTGAACTTCAGGCCTAGGCTTAGTGTACCTTATGTATCATAAACTTTACAATACAACTATAAGGGCATAAATAAAAAATCTTACAAAATGTTTGCGGCTTCGACGGATTCGAACCCGCAAGACACAAGCGATCGCCCTTTAGCCGGGTTGCCATAACTACTCGTCCACGAAGCCTTATAACGCCGAAGACGAAACTATCAGTAAGATGATATTTCGGATAAAGCACCGATTACTTTTACGATCTTTTTCTACTTTTAAGTTTACTTTTTACCGAACGCCGACTCTTCATAAACATGAGTCAGGTCAGTTTACTTTGTGGTTCCTTCAATTAAGAACAAGCAAACTACATCATTCTAATAGGTTATTTAGTTCTTAAGTTTCTGTAAAGCGTACAATAAAGAATTTTCATTCATTCATTCATTCATTTTTCATTCATCACGAGCGTTTCAAAAACCAACCAACTTAGTTGATGAGTGCTTCTCTTAAAGACGGGGCGTGTCCCAGTTCGTATCTTGTAACTCCGGCACCTTTATTCTCGGAAGAAGGCGGTAAACTGCGCCCGCTGGGATTAGCACCCACACCCAACCTGTGTCACTGGATACACCGGCTCGATTTACTATTGGAACCCTTTAGTTTAAAGTCTTTGACTGTTCCTAGAACAAATCAACACCTTTGTGTTTATTAATGTTTTCAGCTACAAAACATACCTATCTGTCTGCCGTCAGGTTAGGTCTAAAAATTGAATACCTACATAAAAATATATTTGGAAAGTGGAAGGTATTTCTGAAAATATGTAGGTTACTTAAAAATAAACTATTTTTTTACGAACAATGCTGTAAGTCTCGTCGTAAAATAAAGTTATTATGTAGACGAGTTGCATAAAAGCCAGAATATTTTGAGAGTGGATAATTCTAACAGGTAGTGTTTATGGACCTGTGGCGCGCCTGATTTAGTGTCGCATAAAGTGCAGCCGCGCACTTTGCCGCTGTGGTCCGTGAGGCGCTGGCTGAAAGGGGTCTGCGGAGATTACTTGCTATTAGTGATGCAGTAAGTAAAGTTATGAGCAAGTGCAACTGTTACTCTGACCGTGTTTTTAGGTCTGGATTCTCTGGTTTTAACATGTCGTCCGTCCGACGTCCTTTAAACTAGGGGATTATACCTACTTCCTGAGGCAGCCTAAAAGCTCCGTCACCAGAGTTGCCACTTGCTCATACGAACTTACTTTATTATCATCACCATACCATCTGCCACGACTACGCGGGTAACGCCACGAGCGTGCAGGTTTCTAAGATCGTTGGGTATTCAATAGCTTAAAAAATGGCAAAAAGCTTGAAGTCCGATGTATTTATTGCCTACACCTACCAGTATTGCAATGTTACCTACTACATTTTGAATGTTAACAGATTTCCTGGTGATTATTTAGCTTTTAGAGCACGATGCGTGTCATTCGTGTTGCGCATAAATTTATCACGAAAAAACATGAATGTGCGGCCGACACCATCTGTGGATTTTATTTCACAAAACGTGGTGGGGTACAGTCGGCTACAATTTTTTTTTATTTGGTATTTATTAGAGATAAGAGCGATAATACCTATCACGTCAAATAATAAAAAGATCATAAATGAATCGTCGATGCTACAAAATGAGAGCGTGTTTTAATCGTAAAATCAAATCTCCATAAAAGCATTGATTGCCTGAACAACATAAATGATGTCTTCGGGGTAACATCGTAAACTTGTAAGTGTTATGTTTTTGGTAGAGTTTAGTAAATTGTAGGTCCCGCAACATCTTGATTTCTTCTTGACAATACCAATTTCTTCGTAGAGATTTAAAGTTCTTTAAATAATGGGGATTAAATAAACCTTTTCTGACAGTCCAGTCTCACAGGCTTCGAATATGAACTGCGTGGAAAATGAACAGACCAGAGAGTCGGTCATCTGTCCACAACTTCAATGGGAACCCCGTGGAGTGTGCTTCACCGTGCACAAGCGCGCGACGCGCGGGGCGGGGCGGTTCGCCCTTCACCACGATAATTGAATCCGTCCATCGACGGCTCCCGCCTTTGTTCAGAATCGAGTGGTTCCATGATTCATATATATCATGGTAGTTTCCGAAAACTAAACAAGTTGTTTTTTGGCAGTTATTCTCTACAGCTTGAATGAAGTATGAGTTTTTCTTTTGTTTAATATTTTAAACAAAAGAAAATAAACAGCTAACTCATACTAGGTAAGTAAGTACATAGTTCGTTCGTTCAATAGAACTTGTGAGACAGATTTTAATTCTATTGACTTTTAATCTAGACATTGTGAAGAATATGAGAACTTTAGAAAATGTATAATATGAGGCATGTAGAACAGTAAGATGGACAGATCACCGTCGTAGATGAACAAAACTAGCACAGGACCTTGTTGGAAACCACTAACAAAGGAAAGCCTATCTCCAGCTGTGGTCAATGAGACTAGATGATGATGATGATAATGAGGCATAGCTAGTAACAATTATTATTGTTCTACCATTTACACAAATTCGGCATCTCGTTAAAAATTGGTGTCGCTGCAAATACTACTTAATTTTTATTCACTAACATTATAAAATTGGTGAATTGACCAGCGTGGGGAGAATTTTTTTTATTTGTGCACGTTTGTGAAAAATCAAAGCGGTGTTTGAGCTATTTCACATTTCCGCGCGCCCGTCAGCGCCACGCGTCATGTCGAGCGGGGCGTGACGGGCCGGGGGGAGCGGGGCGGGGCGGGGGGGCTACGCAAATGTGGAAAAATAATGTTAAAAATTACAGTCTCTCTGACATGGAACAGATAAGACAGCTGGTGGACTTTTTAACCACTTTCTGTTTTGGCCGTTAAAAACTTTTCAGACTCAAATAAGAATTTATTCATACACTTGATTAAGGTATAGGTGTTCAAATGCAAAAACCAACTGGAAAAGTTTTATTAAGTGATCTCTATACAAAAATAAACAACTGAGTAGATTTTCTCAGTAATCAACAGATATTAATAAATCAGATTATGAAAGGGATTTTCAAAATCTGTTTTACAATCTTCTCTTATTCTTCTTTTCTTTATTTTGGCTTTGCACGGCTTGTGCCACGCATTTAGCCACTACCATGTGATATTAACATTCAATTAGTCTGTAAAGAAGTCAAGTCAAAGTCAGAGTCGGTAAAGATTTGGGTCTTTATTATACTAGGATCAATAATGGTCTTTACCTAGGATCAATAATAAACAGTCTTTACTCACCATCTGTTTTCATTGACAGTGAGTACCTAAAGCAATATTTTTTCAATCAAAACCTCTCAAAAACACTTTCAACTTCAACCGATGAAGATGATGAGTGAGGCAGCTTTATTAGCAGGTTGTGACAACGACACGTTTTTGTGAGTTTGAATAATTTATCCGTGGCGTTCCCGCGCTTTTTGCCCGACATCTCACGCTTGCACGGCAATGGCCGCTATGAAACACGGCGCATACACCCACCGCTTCTAATATTTGTACCCAGCAGGACATTACCGTTTGTTATGGAAGACAATTTCATGATACGAGTAGTATCGTCCTTTTTCTAAAATTGTATTTCTTTTTGTTTGTGAAATAAAAACAAAAATACATGAGACTCGGTATTGCTGAAAGTAAGTTCTTAAGAGCTAAATGGCCAACTCAGGCGCTAGGCGTGATCGGCAGGCTTTTAAAATTCTTTAAAAGATAAGACTTTTCTCACTACCCTCATAGATAATGACAGTCGGAAATATTGCAAATTTTGCAAGTAGCATAGTGATGCGACTAATACCATAAGACCGCGCTGTCATTTTCTTAAAAAGTAAAAAATGTTCTGTAGGAATTTGTAACAACCGACCATCTATTAATTCATTAATTGAAAGTCTGGGTAAAAAACCCCTAGATTAAGACATTCTTCTTTTTCTTCTTCTTCCTGCCCTTATCCCACTCTGTGGGGTCGTCACAACTATTCTTCTTCCATTTTCTTCAGACGTCATCTCAGCACTCACTCCTTTCTTACTCATGTCATTCCTCACACAGTCCATTACCTACTTACATCGTTTTCTCAAATTGTAATAAAACAGTGTTTTAATCTATATTAAATGGTTTCAACCCACTTTGCTAGTAGTTGTAAAAGTGTACTTGTAGGAAGTGTTGAATGAGCGCTTCCGAATCGCGGAATGGATCAAAGAGAGCTCGGCTGATGCGGCGGAACTGGGCGGATCACAAACAGATTCCAATTCTGCTGAGTGGACGCGAAGAGTTCTCAGTTTTCATGCTAAATCTCAGACTAGAACAACGTTAACTATAAAGTAGTTAAATCTGTAAATATAATAGTCTCGTGACACTGTACCTACTACACTTTCTAACGTCCTGTTTTGTTTTTCTACATTTTTTTGTCAGCTATCATGAAGAGATATTCAATGTAAAAGTTATGACTAAATTTTTTCTTTAAATTCCACATTATACACGTTGAACAGTTGCTGTGTTTTCTCAATTCATCTTTCTCATTTATAAATTCCTCACAGAACGTCTCAGTGATATTATTACAACTCGCAGAAGTTCCAACAAAAATATTAAAACCGCATAAAATCCTGACCGCTGCATACATCTACAATTCAGATTTCTACTTCAAAGTTTTAACTGCACTCGAACAAACTCAAGGGACGCTTGAGGATCTCTCCATACTCACGCACGCTTCAGCGTTTAACTTGCCACAAGTCTGCGCAATGTCAAAATAATAGGTTTTTATCTAGAGTTAAGAGCTGATGATACCTACAGATTCTGATGACAAAAATAATGAACAGATTGACGCGCAGTTATAAAAAGTGTTCTTATATTATGTAGTTCAGTCCTTAAACAAACTTCTAAATCAGAAATTCACAGTTTTTACTGAAGCGTACGCGAGTCCTGTAATGTGTCGGAATAATTCATGGCGCCGCGCCGTGCATGAATATGTAAGGTGTCCCCGTCGGTAGGAATCTTGCGCTGTCATGTCACGGCCGTCATTAGCGGTAATTACTATAACGAACTTATGTGTGGATGTTTTTATCGTATTAAATCACCAAAATAGGTTATTATTCGTGTTTAACGTCGTCGCTGCGCGCGAGCTTTCTTATTTATCATTGTGTCTGTTCTAAATTTTAGTATTGGCATAGAATTATCGATTCTAGATGTTTTTAGTATCTTTTTTTAATGCTTAACCTGAGTGAGATTACTTTCTTAGTGTTTTTTTTAAAGATACACTAAAGTTATCCATCAAGTGAATGTGTATAAATTTTAAAGATCAGCTGCAACACTGCATACGTTAAATCTTCAAGTCCTCATTTTTGAAGATAGTCCATAATTTTGAATTACGATCAACTTTGAACGGTAGCCACTTTACAAATACTCCCCGACGTGTGCCGCCCTGAGAGTGCTGCGGGTCAAAAGGTACACCAGACTTGGACACTTTGAGCAGGGTGTAGAGCCTTCTCACATTTCACGGGACAGCTTTAAAATAAACCCAATAATGGTGTATTTCTGTAAGAATTTTCATCCAATACTAGTTATTTCAAAAGTGGATAAAGTAAAAGAAAGAATAGAAAACCATGTTTATTAAGCATAGCATAAAACACTAAACAGTTATATAATAGTTCTTCAGAAGTGTCCGGATGCATGTGTAAAGGCGAGAATGCATGGAAATGTCAGAATGGTTCGAAATGCGATCAAACCCTACTCATTCCTAAGCTACTGCTGACAGGGAAATAAGTTATCTTCAACTGTGCTCAACTCATGATTACGCATGAGTTGAGCACACTCAAGTAACGTTAAAAAAGTACAATTATAAAAAATAAGGTTGCAAATGAAACGCGCTGCAACTGCGCGTTTGTTTGTTGATGTACTCACAGTTCAGCAGGGCCACGTTTCGTAAATACCAATGGTAGGTACGCGAGATCTTATTACAGGCGAACCGGTTGTCATCACTTTTCATTGACATTGTAGTGATGAGAAATAATCATGTGATATACTTCTTGTTTACGTTGTTTTTGTGAATGCACACTTACTTTCTAGATAAAAAAATACTCAGACCCGGAACAAATATCTGCAGAACGAACAAATATTTGTCCCGCGTCGAGGATCGAACCTTAACCTTTGCATCACAAGCGGGCCTTCACCCACTGCCCCACAGAGGTCGTCAAAATAGAATAAGAATACCTTAGTATTACATATTTTACAAAGTTCAGCCAGCGTTGTAAATACAGCTCAAACAAACGTTAGAAAATCGAAGCTGCACTAAAATACTAAACCTGCTCTCAATTAAAAGTACTCAATAAAGCTCTCCGAACTATTTCGGTTTCACGTTGAACCCAATGACAGTTATAAAAGGTGGGTTCTAATGTGATTTAGCGGTGGCCGCTTTTTCTATAATTTTATCGCTGGTGCGAAGCGAAATGAAGCATGCTTTTTCGTCAATGTTTAGACTTTTGAAGCTCCTTTGAAGATGATTAATGGTGCAGTCAGTCAATATTTATTTTTATGTACCTATATAATTCTTCTATACGTTTGTTTGTCACCTAACTGGACAGCTGGACCGATTTGAGCGTTAGGGGCGAAAAAACTTTTGTGAAAACGCCCATTTACTGAACATTTTTATTGAGGCGGTACGCAGTGCGCCGTTTGCTAGTTTTGTTGATATAATGCCCACATTTTTAAGTAAAATGCTAATAGAAAGATAATAATAAATAAAATAATAATAAATAAATAAATATCCTTGGACATTTCACACAGCGTCATCTAGTCCCAAGCTAAGCAACTAAATGCTTGTGTTATGGTAACCAGATGACTGATATACTACTTAATTTTTTTTTTTTTGTAAATACATACATATTATAGATAGAAAAACATCCAGACCCGGAACAAATATCTGCAGAACATGCAAACATTTGTCCCGTGGCGGGGATCGAACCCGCAACCTCCGCGTCTCAGGCTTCGCCCACCGCGCCACAGAGGTCGTCAATAATGCCATTCTTCTCCGTTTCTTTTGTGTTAAAACATTACTATATTTTTTTATCGATTGAATATCCAGTGCTGCAGGGTCACAGTTCAAAGTTAAGATTTTCATCATTTTGTTGACGAGATTTTGTAACAGTTTAATTGAAACACGGTGACATTCCAATTACAAAATGTCAGTAAACCCAATTAACTGTTTGAAATTATATCAATTTCGTTGATCAAAGGCCGTTAATGCATTTGACATTACTGAGTATGGAAAATGCACGAGATTGAATTATTGATAACTCGCTGTGCCTTATTATTATTATGACCTGATAGCTTTTTTAAAAAAAAAAATCATCCATAAGTATTCTAAGTTTCATTTTTATTGCAGAAAATGAATGGGGTACGTATTGCAACAAATACCTACATATTTTTAACGAAACTACCGTTATCCACCGGTGCTGAAATTGTAAGAGCCATTAAGGCTCAACTCACACAGATGGCAGGGAAGCGTGCGATCAGTTTTAGTGTCATATAATTTTAAACTTTATCATCATTACTATAATACACAGTATCGCTTGATTGACTTGAAAAGGCCGAAAGGCCGCGCGACCGCAAGCGGTGTTGCGATCACTTTTCAAGCGCTATCCTATGCATTATATTAATGAAGGTAAGGTTTAAAATTATATGGCACTAATACTGCTCACCGCTTCCCTGCCATCTCGGTGTGAGTTGAGCCTCACAGTACAGAGTTTGCGTGCAGCCGGCGGCTCCCGTTAACAGGTTTATGAAGGTAAGTGCATTGAAAGGTATTTAACGAACGCTAACTTATACGTTTGTGAAGCCAGGGCTTTATACTTACGGAAATACAGTATGAACTCGCCTTTAGGCTGTATTTAATACTGAACTGACGCCGAGCGCTGAAAAAAACGAAACGCAAATGAAGATAATTCTGTTATACCGATAGGTGCTGTACATTAACATCTTTCCATTCCTAAGCCTTTTACTCCTTCAAATACTTTACATAAAGGCGCTGTCCAACCGCAGCTCACGGTGAGGCTACGCACGTACGTCACGCTTCGCTTTGCAAGAAAATGTACGTGATTGTGTCCACTGCAACCTACGCATACGCTACGCATATTACCTACGATACATTGTCAAACAAATGAACCCAAGCAGCTAAAATGTGTAAACGCATGCCCGTGCTAGCATGCGCGGCGGTGTGACCGCGCCTTTATGCACATACTTTACTCGCATACGATAATTAACGTGTAAATTAAAATTCAGCCTTTTAGTCGAGTTTGGAGCTCATGTTTCCGTAATGAGATGACTCGGTACGGTCACGCTCGTAACACACGGCCGACAAATTGAGACATAATTCGTAGGTTGTAGAGGACACTGTGCAGTTCAGGTCCTTTCAGGTCACAGATTTTGAACATTTTTAACAAGTGTCTGCTGGTTAAAATTCAGTTTGATGTTTCAATTTTATTTGAATGAGACTATTAAAATTCCGTAAACTTTACGAAAATAGGTTTTCCTTTTCAAATGCTTAAACTACAAATGCTTAAAATACAAAGTGTGTAATTTAATGATTCTGCGATCCTATAGTAGTGTATTTCCATTCATAATTCCAATAACAACTCATTCAAAAGCCATAAATCTTTACAAAAGTTAATGCAATAATTATACCACAATCGTTCCAACTTGTAAAAAGCGCTACGTTTAAAACGTTACTTTCAGAAATACGAACTTTAATTGCGAGTTTCATTAAAAGTTCCGAGTTCCGACACCTCGGACTCACAGCTCTGACGTCATCGCCGATCGATCCTTATAAATACGCAACGATCATTCATTCGACTCGTATTTGCGCGGACAGGCTATCTACACGCAAACTTACACTCTACCCTCTTGGAATTAAAGGGTGAATTCGAAGACGTGGGTTTTCGGAGACGTCTCATACATAATGTAAGGTTGGCTTCGGATCGCGAAGAGGCTCAAATCTTAAGGAGCGATATTTATTTAAGTAGACTGTTAGAGCTAGCGCCACCTTTGCAACATCTTTGCGACGACGGAATGACTTTAAACCAGACGCGAAAATAGCAAATGGCGTTCTCGAGTGCCTGCGCTCAACTTTTTGCTTTTGCACGGCGAGAACAATCTCACCGGGAGCCGGTAACAAAGTTACTCCATATTTTAGAGCCACACTCTTGTAATATTTACTTTCTTGATGCAGTTTTTAGTTCTAGCTGCAGTAGAACAAAAACATAAATGTAAAAATGGAAACCAAGTTCAAAATTAAGAATTGCTATCTAAATGACTGCCAAGTCCTGTAGATAATCAGAAAATTACGCTGATAACTTAGAATGAATGTTTCAAGGGAGGGTCTATGTAGCTATACAAAAAAATTAAGTGTTATTTTTATCATGTAATGTAATTATAATTATTTAATAACCCTTCGAGGGCGAAGGGTTATTAAATAATTATAATTACATTAAATTGCTCTCAGCAAAAGTACACCAGGATTACTTGACACCGAAGAATACATTTTGCACCAAATAATGTCCCATTTAATTTCCCGCGGGCCGTCTGAGGCTCGTAATTCGTAATAATAGTTATCACAACAGCTACACGTGCGTGATAAAAATAACAATGCTTCATAAACAAGGTCCCGGGGCCCAGCACATGCTAGGACGCGGCCCGCCGTCGTAAAAACGTATTGGCCCGAGCCCATACGGTTATCGGTTCGGGCACAATCAATAAACTAGGTGCTTACACCTAATAGGGTTCTTCTGACGTCCCTCAACACCTGTTTCTGATAATATCGAAGCTTATATTTCGATAAATCCCGTCAAATTGTATAGATTTCACAACTGATCCCCAAACTGTGCTATTGACGTTTGCCTTTAATCTTGATAAAAGTAATGGGAGATATAACGATCGTTTCAGCTGAGCATTGTATTGTTGATGTCATGGAGGTGTAAAGTTCTCTCTAAAGCCTGAGGCCTTACTCGGGATCAACGAAAACGAAGTTTCGTGACAATTTTCGGGTTCCAATTATGTTGGTGAACTATTACGAATTCAGTATCCACCAACATAAGCTGACCCCGAAAATTGTCACGAAACTTCGTTTTCGTTGATTCCGAGTACGGCAGCAGTGGCCAAGTGACCACACAATAGCTAGGGATACTCGTATCAAGTGACAATCGCTTCGTATCTATTCTAGTTTGATCATTGGTGTAGGGAGTCGCGTTGGAACAGGCATTAGAATCACCTAGCATGTAAAACGAAACTTAAGTGATCCTTGAGGTCCTACAAGAATAAATGATTTTTCTTTCTTTCTTTCTTTCATTGCTTTTTGACGACCTCTGTGGCGCAGTGGGCGAAAGCCCGCCTGAGACGCAGAGGTTGCGGGTTCGATCCCCGCTGCGGGACAAATGTTTGCATGATCTGCAAATATTTGTTTCGTGTCTGGGTGTTTTCTATGTATAATAATATGTATGTATTTACAAAAAAAAAATGTATCTATGTAGTTTATCAGTCATCTGGTTACCATAACACAAGCATTAAATTGCTTAGCTTGGGACTAGATGACGCCGTGTGAAATGTCCAAGGATATTTATTTATTTATTTATTTATTTATTGCTATTCCTTTGATTTGACATTTTCTAATCGCTCGAGGTTTTTTATTCAATGTCAATTTATATAAAAATCTTTTCGTTTGTATTGTTGTAAAAGTGACTTGGCTAGGAGGTTGATTTAGGAGTGCACCACAAACACGACGCGGTGGGGGTTGTGATTGGCTGCGTCCATTGTGTCGTCGCGTAACTGCCACTTTTGTTCTCGACACAACACAAACAAAATACTATATGGATAGGTAGGTAGGTTAGGTACTATAGGTAGTATAGATAGGTACTATAGGTAGGTGGTAGGTATACGCCAAGTTATTTTGTGGATATTTGACAATTTTCATTGCCTTGTTTGACTGAATATTGGGTTGAACCTTTTACTATTTCCTAGTAAAAGGTCAACCCAATATGCAGTCAACTCCTCAATTTAGCGTTTTTCGAATTGGCATTTTTCAAAACGGCTTACTTCGAAGCTACACAGGACTGTTCGTTCTGTGCATTAAAAATAACAGGACGCGGTTTTCATAAAACTTTCAAACAAAAATTCTCGACGTGCACCAGTAAGCACAGGTAGCTTGACAACCAGAGCGACCAAATGTAGCTATACACACTGAGGACACTTAAATCTTACAAGTTTCCTGCATCACCGGGAAAGTGAAGGAATTTACCCACATTTAAGGAATCAAGAGTTTTATACCTAGTCATTTTGTGGCGTCGGTCATAAAGTACATCAGTAAGCATGGCTTGACCTAGTGCGGAGTTACACATTACCACGCTGAATGACGGCTGATCCATATTTGAGTAACGTCAACATTCACAACTCGAATATAATTATCATATTTTAAAATATTATCGTTAAAACGTCGAGGCAAATATAATGATCCCGATATTATTTGCATGGCGTTGGTTCTACTGATATCACCGTAGTTGTATAGCTACTTCTGTCAGCGTCAGCGGCGCCATTCAATATGCAGAGGTCCTTTCAATTCCATAAAGCGTGATAAATAAACATGGCCAAGTCTTTGTAAATGAAAAGGTAAAAAAAATCGCAAGAGATGACTCTCATCAGCCAACAATCACGGGCTCCCCTTGTGTGCTTGTGTTAGGGGGAAGTTTGGACAACTGCGACTTTTAATCGCGACTTATTTCGGAATCTTTCTTAAGAATCTGCAGATATCTTGTTTTATTATGATATCCATTATAGTTCTGTCTGTCTATGTACCTATACAGGTGTAAAATGAAGTGTAAAAGTATCAATGATTTGTTCTTAGCCACTCATATATTCTTTATTGATTAAATAAATAATTATACACCTGATGCTGTGTTAAGCGTAGGCAATTTTTACCTACGCTTAACGGGACACTAGTGCCTGGGACATTGTTGAGATGGAATAGGCTTGCCCAGCACTTAAACCATCCTCTCAGCTTAGCCGGCCATATCCACAGGAAAGACAATGGTCAATACGTGTGGGTCTGAGTAAGCCGCGGGTTTCCTCACGATGTTTTCCTTCACCGTTAAGAAATCGTGTTAATGTGCACATAATTTTTTTAAATGAAAAATCCACTGATGCACGTCGAGATTTGAACCCACGACTTGAACAGCTGAGAACATAAAACAAAAATCAGTAGGTGCCCAATATTATTATGTTCATGTTCAAGTATGAAAATAATTCTAATAAAATTACTTCTGGTGGAAGCACACAAATGTTTTTGGGACTTACAAAAACATTTAATATACTTACTCGCAAAAAGGGCACAATTTCACGAATTAATCGATTTCGCGATCTTATTACGTTTGAAAGAAAACAAATTTAGAATCTAAAGGTCGTGGAGGCACTAAGGTCGCGGAGCCTGTGAGGTCGTGAAGCCGGTGAGGTCGTTACCTGCAGAGGGCACCTTACGGCGAGTCCACGAGGGGTGAGAGGTGCAGGGGGCGGTGCGGGGGGGAGGGAGCGCTGACATATCGTAATAACCTCGCATTGAGCTGGTGATTGGACGGGACAAGACAAGTTTTTGCACTTGTTTTAGGTTTTTTAGAAATTTGGGGCCAGACGTCGCTTTTGACGGACCACCATTAGCTTGTTTAATTTAACTATAGACAAGCTTTTTGGTTTAACTTTTCAATGTCAATAGATTTAATTTGAACAAATATATTAATACCAGTAATCATATAAAATATACCTTTCCATAACGAAAGCCCAAAAGCCAACGGTGCAGGCTCTTTAACTTGTGATTGTCAGTGTGAAGCCATTGTGATCAATTTAAAACGTTTTAAGATCTCTGCGAATCTACTTCAGTCCTTCGACCAATAGAAACTGAATTGAAAAGTTTTCAGAAGCTTGGTTAAGAAGTGAGGGCTGGTGACTTTCACAAACGAAATCAATTTGCTTAGCTACACTCAAACTCTTAAGGGGCTGATCCATTGGTGAAACGAATCCAAAAAAACCACCATCGTATAGCTAGAAAGAGGTGGATTTTAAATTCTTCTTAAAATTTTAAGAAACGTCACCGAGCCAACATCACAGTCTTCTTAGTTCATTAACAGATTCCCTGCTCTGCTACGCAATGCCCGAACACTAAAATAAATAAACCCGAGCACTAGCTCGTATTAACATGCATACTTAAATCTTCATTTGCAATTTGTAGCTCGGCGTACCAAAGATTTTACTCACCAATATATCACCCCCTTTAGATTCTTTTACTCCCTATTTTCACTTTCGGTCAAATGAATAAAAAATCCGTGTGTTTGCACAAGTTGGTCTCGTAAACGGATTTCCGGAAGGATTCGATTCATTTGTGAGAAGAAATGCAATTACTCGCGCAAACACGAGTGCTCGGCCCACATCGCTCACGGGCTCGAGTTAAAGCTTTTTACATGAGCATCGTATGACAGTTCGATAAGATAAGATAAAGCTTTATCAACACACATTAAAGTACAGATATAAGGAAGAAAAACTTAGCTTACAAAATTATAAACGCGAAAGTTTTTAGGGATCAAAAAAAAGTCGCTGCTTATTTTTAAATAAAACAAAGTTTCGTTTCAGTGAAAAATATCTTCAATATTTAATACGCGTTCCTCCATGTCTCTCTCGTTTTTCTCAGCGTGTGAGGCGAAGGTCACAAGCGCTAGGCATCCCACGGGAGTTTACTTCGCAGATGAGTTGGCAGACGATGAACTGAATATATTGAGATTGAGATTTCTGTTGATGTGAACGAAAGAAAATATGGAAGTATATTACTTTGAGGGAATTAGACGCACACTTTGATTAAATAAAAGAAATACATAACGGGTCATCTATGCTTTATTTCATGACTGTTACGTGATATCCAAAAAACTGATTTCTTTGGAAAACTCCAAAGAAATAAGTTTTTTGGAGCTGCGGAGATGAGGCATACCAAGAATCCAAATGGATCCTTGGTATGCCTCATCTCCTCAGCTCAGTTACACTTAATTTTTGTAGCACAGTTCATCTGTCCCGCATCTCTGCAACACGATAGTACTTTCTAAAAATAATGACCGTCATAATTTAAAAGTGGCCGTATTTGAAAAATCTACTTTTAGATATGTGGAGATTTTTAGTGTCAAGCTCTAAGCATCGCAAAACGAGTCCATTTATTCGCGACGCTAATAATCTTATATTTATTTGAATATCGACCGATCAATTTAACATTTTGTCGTTTAGTTCATTTCGAGAGATTGAATCACGAACAGCTGTAAGTATAATTATTCTCTAAATGAGATTTCGTGACAGCTGAAGGGAATGATGAAGGTAAATGATTTAAGCGAAGTAACTTTCGTTTATTCGGCGAATGGTAAGATTATCGTTAATTTATCAGATGTCCGTGATTCATCCGGCCGGGGCCGGGAAGGAACCCGCGTCAACCTCTGCTTGCGACAGGGGGCGGGTAGCTTCAGTACTTATCAATTCGGAAATATTTAAATTATGGTTATAATAAACTTTGTTATCTTTTTGACTTTCAAAAAGATAATTCAATCATAATTCTCTTACTTTACTGAGTGACTGACAGCAAGAGACAGAGAGACAGAAAGACAGAGAGACAGAGAGACAGAGAGTGGCCTATAACGTAGTGTATGAATATAAATAATCATAGCAACCGCAAAGATATCTCCTTTTTTGTGGTATACATTTGTACGTTGAAGAAGCGCCAAAATTCTGTTCGTAAGGATGTAGTATTTATGAGAAAAAGTACCCGACATGGACATACTCTCTTTCCACTAGTACCTATTAGGTAGTTATTATACCATATCTTTTTCTACTACGTCGTAGACTGCTACGACGTAGCAGTCGTGCTACGAAGCTACAGCATAGCAGTAACATTATAGACATAGACATTGTTTTGTAAGTTATTCTTGGAATATTCTCATCAGAAACTGGATTTAGTCAGAACCAAAAAAGAATCCGTGAATACCATCCAATCACCTACAAATCTGTCTTAAACTCATTCAACTTAGTTACCAATTTGAACACATTACGTTCAGATTCAACAAATTTAAAGGCTTCCAGAACTTCGAACTACTTTATCACCTCGAGCCACCTCCCCGAGTCACGTCCACTCATTACGTGGAACTAGACTGCAAGAGTTATTACTTGCAACTCGCTTTACATTCTCCACCTTTTTCATATCAAGATAAAGTCTTAATTCCAATGGGAGTGTTTGAAACTTGCGCTTGTGAGAAATGACGCATGGTTTTGGACTTTAAGGCTTAGATTTAAGGTAAAGTTTTGAGTGTAGAAGGATGGAAGCTGGTGCCAAAAAGTGTAAGATTACGGTACTGCTGGCAGATCCAATCGCTGGCAGAGAGAAGGCTGCGGCGATCTGTATCGACTCATACAAATAACAAAGAACCTACTAATGTACGGACAAGTCGGACAATATATAAATTTGTGGGTTAGGTTCGTAAAATGTATAAACTATTTTAGAAAAATATTATTATAAAACATAAATATAACATGCTTTTATCAGAAAAGGCTCTTTGTTTGAAGCAAATCTGCGAGTAGAGCCAATAAACTGTTACCAAAACAACACCCGACATTGTCCAAACTATAAGTACATAAGACAGCGGAGAAACTTCGGGAGGGACCTTGTTGACTCGCAAACCGCCGGTTTACGTATTCCGATAATAGAGCCCCACCTGATACCGGGTTAGTGTGTGTTTGTTGGTGTTATACTATTATTGTCATGTTTGGAATGTGCAATTATAGTAAAGAGTCTATTTGTCACTTTCGTGTGTAATGTCCAAGAATATTTATTTATTTTTCACGTTGAAACGGCTGAACACAGATTTAGGTGTTTGGACTAAGATTAGGCTACCTAAGATATTATTTGTGTTTCTTCTCGTGAGTCTTTGTCGAATAAAAAAATGCACAGAAAGTAAAATATAATTCCTGTAAGCCTATAATTTCATAAATCTTATTGAACAATCACGGGTGGTTAAAAAATTATTTATAGTCTTATTATATTAGCATATAATATGTGTATTTGTGTAAAAAATTGTTCTGAAAGTTAGAAAAACGTTTGAAATATGAAAAAGGCACTGAACGAGCACATTCGTATTAATAGCCAGTTGCCAGTCCGAGGTTTGTACAATTGTAAAAGTGTATGTGTGTGTGGATATGTGTGCATGTGTGTCTGTGTGCGTGTATGCGAGTAAATCAGCGATATAACGAGAGTCAGTGGAAAGTAGCGTAACTCAATATTTGAGTAGCTGACACAGTGGACATCGATTCAGCTGCCTCAGTGAAATGTAAGGAAATTAAAATAAATAAATAAATAAATATCCTTGGACATTCCACACGACGTCATCTAGTCCCAAGCTAAGCAATTTAATGCTTGTGTTATGGTAACCAGATGACTGATATATTACATAGATACATTTTTTTTTTGTAAATACATACATATTATACATAGAAAAACAACCAGACCCGGAACAAATATCTACAAAACATGCAAACATTTGTCCCGCGGCGGGGATCGAACCCGCAACCTCTGCGTCTCAAGCGGGCTTTCGCCCACTGCGCCACAGAGGTCGTCAATATAATCAAAGTTTGTGGTGACTTTTTGGTAACTCTTCTTCTTTATGCTCTTGTCCCACATTACGTGGGGTCGGCACAACATGTATTCTTCTTCCATTTCCAACTTTCACAGAATACCTTGGTCTACCTACTAATAATAACCATCCACATACATATCAAGTACTTTTATTTATTTTATTAATATTTGGTCCCTAATCAAATAAAATTAAAGTAACTTTTATTAAAAACTTACTATAAGTAAATTAATTGGTGGAACAAATGCTTAGAGTGGCATTTTTAAAATTAGTAGTAGTATCTAATAATAATAACACAACCTACAGCTATCAAAGACATCGCCGAAACATTTTAGCCTTGCGAGACTTGAACACATTTAAAATTTTGGTATCGGAACTTAATCACGTATTAGTCATCAAGTCTATGTCTATGTCACTTAGTATTTTTCAAAATTACCTGAAACAGTATTTTCCTTAGCTGCGGCAAAGTAGTCTTGTTCCGGCTATTTATGAGATTCCTGTTAGGAAGCGAGGAGCGCGCGAGCTGACCCGGAACCGTGAATTATACTGCGCGCAGCCGAGCGGGGCGGGGCGGGGCGGGGCGGGGCGGGATGGGGCGCGGCGGAGCGGAGCGGGACGGGGGTACACTGAAATTGCAGCAGTATAGTATTGTAAATTATTAGATGATGCCATAAATCAATAATTATTTTGTCTTAATTATTTTCAATATGATGTCTGAACATTTTAACAAGAATGGGGCATGATCTAAATTTTGTAATAATGTTCCGACTTATATTGTCTTCATGAAACTCTAAGAATGTTCAGATGTAAATGTCACAAGGATCTACGAAATGCTACGACGCTACGAAGCTCTACGAACCTACGAACAAGTTAAAGTAATGTTAACATTTTGACCACATTTGACATTACCTATATGAGTATAATATTTATGCATTTTTAAGTCCTTTATTATTTATTTGATCAGGTGCTTGATCGGGATAGACTTGTCTGTTTTATAGAAAGCTTCTCTAATTTGCAAACCTTGTAAAATGTTACTTAAGCACACCCATAAAATCCGAAATCTCTCACTCAATCGTGCCGTCAGCATGAACGGTCGCTCCACAGCGGCTGTCTCAATGTTGACCTAGATTAATTCGCGTTAAGTCAATGTGACAAAAATGGCGAATTCTAAACGCTCGGATAAGTTAATTGTCCACGAGGCTCTTGCATTTATCCGATGCAAGCTCGACACCATGGACCAAGACAGTCTCGTCCAGATCCTGACATCCAGCTTCACGGAGAAGGAAATCTCCGAAGCTAAGAAGGTACTGGCCGATTCTGCTGTGACCACCGTCCGCCTCGTGACTGGACAACGTGATGGAAGCGTCAAGCGAGACATTGAAGACATCTTTAGGGTGTTTTTGGAGACTGACCCTGATGACGTTCCTACCTACGTAGCCCGTGATCTACACAAGCTGCCCCCTGTGACCTTCGACCACATCGACGTCATAAGGCTGCTGAAGGATATCACGCTGCTCAAGGCTGACGTCACCAGCATCCGTTCCAAACTGGAGAGTTCGGAGAAAACTGTCTCCGAATTAAAAATTGAACTCGCGGAATTGCGAAACAAAAATGCAATTCCTACAGTATCGCCGCAGTCAGCGAAAAATGTAAACGCAAGGCGCGGTGGTGCTACGCGAGCTCAAATATCACCGGTCAGCATTATGAACACTGCGAATGTTGACACCGTTTCGCAGGCGAATGACCGCTCGGCGCCGATGACCTCGACCCCCGGGACGTCAACGACGAAGCCTGCGACCACTGCACCCTCTCCTGCTCCTCGCGCTCCGGCTCGCCAGCAGAAGAGCTACGCGCAGGTGTCCCGCCAATCTCAGTCGTCGCGCTCGGCGCCCAGCGCTGATATTCGGCGACCGAGACCGGACCCACCAATGAAGAACATCGGTGGTGTTAAGAAGATCGACGCAGAAGGCTTCACAGTCGTGGAGAAAAAACGCCGATCAAGCAAGCGGTCACGAAATCAGCGTGGTACTGCTCCTCTGTCTACTGGGCTATCTCTGCAGGCAGTGGAGCCGACCATCGGGATCTACATTTCCCGCCTGGACCCGTCCATTACCAGAGAAGCTATTCTCCGTTACGTGGACGAGAGGGGCAGATGCCGGATCAGGGAGCCGCCCGCAGTACTCGTGCATGGCTTGAAGCTGTTGGAGCAGAAGAAGGAGACAAACTTCAAGTCGTATGTACTCCGAGTGGCTGCCAAGTACAAGGACGTATTCCTCGCTCCGGACTTCTGGACCGCGGGAGTAGTCTACAGACGGTATAGGGAAGCACCGCCTACGAAAAAGTCCCCTGACTAATTTTAATTAGGTATATTTTGTGCATAATGTATGTTAGTTTGCTAGGTATTTATAAATATTTATTCAAAATTTATTAGTTTAGTTAGATGTTTAAATCAGTGGAGTATAGGGCACTGGTGACCTGTAGCACAGGTTTTATATACCTATTTCAGGCACCAGTCTCTCACAAAACAGGCTTACCTCTAACCTTTATCATTATTTTTAACTGTAAGTATTTATTTTAAAAATTTATAACATAAATATATATTTTTATATTTATGTGTTGTGAGAGAATTAAATAAACAATTTGTATTTGTATTTGTATTTGTACTCAATCAAAGTATTATTACACTTCACGGAAGCCCATTGAAAATGCTGCATTATTGAAGCCATCGGAATCCATAACCGACGTCGTAACCGCCGTATGACGTCATACATCAACTTTCATAGTAGCACTGCTCGTAATGACTCGCGCATGCATCGCCCATCAATCTAAACCACACCCTATTTGTATGGCAGTAAAACTCACATTACCGCGGGCGTACGAGTCGTGATCCATTTCCTTATATGGAGGATGATAGATAGGTACTACGAGGAGTGATAGATGATAACTATCTCGTGGTAAGATGGATTTTTCATGGTCGTAAAACATACTGCACTTTTGTTGATGTGGCTAATGTACTATGCTTCATCGGTATCGGCTTAACTGTTATGTGTATTAAAAAGAGCACGTAAAACGTTTGCAATAATAAGCTTGATGTTGTGTCTGTCTTTATTTTGCAGTTTGTGTCAAAAAAGCATTCTTAAATTATAAGTAAAAAAAATTTTAGAATCAGTATTATAACTTTTAGTAAAGATGAACCAAAATCTTCTTCTTCTTCTTTATTTTGGCTTCGCCGGCTTTTGCCACGCATTTAGCCAAGAACCAAAATCACACTTAACAAATCTTGACACAGAATTTTCCACTGTCATAGATTCTATCAAAATGCACCTCCCTCCCCCTCACCTGCTCCCCTTCTCCCCGGGGACCCTCTAGTTCATTCGTATCAGGTATTCACGTATTCCTGATCCTCAAATACGAAGATACCGACTCCCGCGTTATGCTAATCCATCGACAGCGCCGAGCCTCACCTAAGGCGCGGGACAGACAGAAAAGACGTAAGGCGAAGACGGGGCGCGGACATTTGCCTCTTCCGCGTCCCTTTCATACAATATGTATAGAAGCGTCACGACGCAAAACATACAGAAGAGACGGGGCGCGGGCGCGACGCTTTTATGTCTGCGCCTTTTGTTCAAAACACACAGAAGAGACGTGGCGTGGACGTGGCGGGGGCGAGGACGGGGCGCGGGGTGGCATGCCTGCCGGGCGCGTCACGCACGCTCGCACGCTCGCACTGCGTCGCGTCCGCGCCCCGTCTCTTCTAAATAATTTCAAAAGTTGCGTCCGTGTCACGTCTCCGCCCTGTCCGCGCCGCGTCTTCGCCTTACGTCTTTTCTGTCTGTCCCGCGCCTAAGCGAGACCAGCTTATGTGTTTAAAACTAGGAATCACTCGCGGGTTCGTTCGTGTGGTAAATTGTATTAGACGAAGTTTGTCTGATTTAGATACTTGTTTAATCCAACGACAGCGCTCGAGCCTTGCCTAGAGCATTTAATGAGGATTAGCGTATTTGAATTTAAAACAAACAACCACTGACGGTATTAAGAGTTAGAACCACGTCAATTTTTTTTTTTTTTGATGACGAAGCTTAGCCGTTAGCCGCTACACAAATTAATAACACATAAATATAAAACACTAATGTTAATTAATACTTTGTTAGTATTAAGAAGTTTTGGTATTGGATATGCTTTCCAAATATAAGTAGATTAAGTGCTTACAAATGTTAAAAATTGCAAAGCCTTGACAGCTTAACTAAATATTCTGTAAGTAAATTTAGTACATACACATTTTAAAATATTCAGTTGAAAAAACTACGAGTACAACTCCAAAGCGATTTACTTCTACACCACAACTCGTAGGAGCTGCAGCAACGGTCCACAACGAGTGCATTCCACGAACTGCTCCGAATAAACAAGTCCACAATATTGCACCACAAAGGCATTGCGCCTGGACTGGACGCTATCCTGTTTCAAGTCTCTTATGTTCACGTCTTTTGTTTGGTTTGGTCTTTCGTATAAATAATCTAAAATAGAGCAAGAAAACCAGGCAAATGTTAATCTCCGTAAGTGCCAGTCGTCTCGGCTAAGCATAAACTCATATAGGTGAAGTTGGGCATGAAATAGAAACTCGTTTTATCTTTGTTTCACTTATATTTTGGAAGATGATATTGTTCCAAAGATAGCAACGTGATAAAAATAAACTTGTACCTCTATATTTGTAGGGGTGCGCACATGGTGCTCGATATAGGAAACGGCTCACAACACATTGTTCGAATTTAGATTATTTACGTTCGGAGAAAAATCGATACGTAAGCATACTCCAGTATTATACGCTCCAAGTTACTGCACCGATATAAAATTCCTGAAATTGGCCAAATAGCCACATCGCAGGTAATACGTTCCCTGGGACCGCGCCGGTTAATATACGTCGCGGTATAAAACAACTCGAAAGTATAACATGCAAATAGTAGCCATCAATTTCAATTCATCAAGTAACATAGGTGTTGTAAACTTGTGTAATTTAGGGTGAACACGAGGGTCGTTTGAAGTGTTCCCGCCGCGCCGCGCCGCACCGCACGCGCCGCACCGCACGCGCCGCAGTCGGACGCGGCAGTGGTGTTCTACTTACCGCCCGTTGTTTGCACAATTTTATCGGTTCTGCGTATTTTTGTAGCTTGCGCTGAAACAGGTCAAGCTATTTGTTGATTTTAAACGCTCCAAACGTTTCTGTTGGTTTATTTTAGTGAACCGCCTCGGGTTGTCGGAATTCTCTGGAAATTGTTGCGTTATCGAAGGCGTTTTGAGAGTTTTGTGATGTCGTTTGTCAGATTTGGGAGGTTATTGGAAGAGAACTTCAGTTTGCTGATTTTCATCGGTGAAGCGTTATTTGCATCGTTCTCTAGTGTCACACGGAGAGCGCGGCATTGGCTCTGATCGGAGGCCCTACTCAAAAGCGAATTTTCGTGCAGTTTATGTCGATGTTCTGTTATTAATTCAGTATTCAACATAAACTGAACAACGAATAATTAGCACGTAATTTCGTTTTCAAGTATTAGAGTAAGGCCTCAGGCTCGCTTTGTATTCAAGGCGGTGTTCACGGGATCCGTTTAGGATGGAGGTGTTGGCTCCGCACCGCACCGGCCCCGGCTCGTCGGGTTGTTGAAGGCTCTCTATCTGCTACTTTTACTGCGATCTATAAACTCCTTCTTTATTCTTTATTGTACACAAGAAAAAATACAATTAAAAAAAACTAAATTAAAAGGCATTTACAAAGGCGAGCTTAACCCTAACTAGAGTTTTCTTCCAGCAAAATTCATCAAAATTGTCCCGTCCTATTCATTGTTTTTTTAGACAAGCTGACGTGAATCTTACATAATACAAGCTGTCCCGGCAAACTTCGTTATGCCCTTGAAATAAAATATCAAGCCAACAGCCAAACTCTACTACTTTATAATTTCTGTCATGTTATCTCAAATGTTTTCTCAATAAAATAAACATCTCGAGTACATACTAAGGTTAAATGAACCTTGTAACTAGAGCCGTATGAGCACTCGTGGTGAACGCACGGTGTGACGTCACGCACGGTGTGACGTCACGCACCACTCGCACTTTGCTCGGTTGTACGAGATGATTGATCGCTGTACTTTTCTCTAGAGATGGTCCCTGTACAGTCATTAATTAAAGTTAATTATCATTTTTTTACTGACACCTTTTGTTGAAGGACATTTTTCATTATGTAAATGGTGATATTAATTTGAAAGGGCTAGCATTAGGCAAATAATAGAGAAAATAGAGAAAACAAGAACAATAAATTTATAGAAATAGTTGAAGGCGATTCATGATAAATTGATTTTATATGATTAAAGTTTTAGCGACTTTTTGAAAACCTAACCATATGAAAATATAGGAAGTTTTTGATCAAATTTTGTAGCTGCCTGTACAGAACTCTGCCAAGACCTTCCAAGCTCGAGATTATTTACTATCTTATTTTTCGTGTTGTGAGTAGCTTGTCATGTCATATATTTGATAGATCACCCTGTATCTATGACTATTGTACTTAGACTAGCCGGCTAGCTGACTAGCCGCGGGTTTCCCGGATGTTTTCCTTCACCGTTTAAAGCTCGTGTTAGAGTGCATATAAATTTTTCGACACGAAAAGTCCATTGATGCGGCCGGGGTGTCAATATATTTCTAAAATATGAATTGCGATCGCGAAGGTTTAAGAAAGACTATTTTCTGTTCATTCATAGTCATAGTAAGAGCCTTCCCTAGTTTGATGATTGTCAGGGTCCCGGGTTCTCTCAGATAAGATATTCCCCACAGCCGGTCCCTCGCTTAAACAGACATAAACTAGACCTACTCGTACTTGGAATGAAACGATGTCGCGGAACAGGATTATGGAATCGTGATCTGCATTGAGAATAGAAAAATTGTTTCCTAATCAAAGCTTTACACCATTTACTGAGTTTAAATGTTTTTTGATGAGATTAAGTTATAAAAAAACCTTTGCATTTGCAATGTTAATAGGTAGTCTTTTTTATATTTGTTCGTATGTTCGTATGAGCCAGTGGCTGATTCTAATGACGTAGTTCCAATAAAAACCCGGAACCAACAATAGTACCTACGCGCCACTCGAAGCAAGAAAGCGCTAAAATACTCTGAAATGACTCTCTATAGTCACAATTTAATGTAAAAAACAGTAACAAAACAGTTCCAGTAAAGTGGTTTATTGCCGCCCCAAGCCTTTTATCTTCTGTTTTCAGTTTAACTTCTCCGCGACCTCCGAAAAACTCCTAAATCCGAACAAACAAATTACCAACATTTCCACAACATCTGAGATTCATCTCCGAGACATCCCCCCCCCCCTCACCCCTGTCGCAGGTCGCGGGGGGAGGGGAGCATGTGTGCAAAATGGAGATAGTTTTTATCGGTGCGTATAATGTTGTCCGAATACATAAATCGTGGACGTTACAGGACGAGATGCGCCACAGAGGAGAATATTCCAGAACACACGTTTTCAAAGGATCTAAAATGCCTATAGATCTAAAACAAAAATCTACTCTCCGCATCTTGGAAATAAAGTCGTGATGATATACATTTTTACAGTTCAAATGTTTTCTTATTCGGCTCGAGTTGACTTCTCTAGGCACTTGGAATGTTAGCTCTTAAAAACCTTATAATTACAAAATAAGAGCTAATGCTCTCACATAAATAATAACCTTAAAGAAATAAGTCCCAAGTGTACAAGCTCAGTATTTCTGTCGTGCAGCTTTTAATTCAGTTTTCTCTGTGAAGCAGAGCGCCTTAAAATTACGAAATGTATAACTCAATTGGAATCGTCCACTTGACCTACTCCGTCGCTGTGCCTGCGCCACGACTTATTGCGGTCACGTCGCTAACTTTGTAAGGGCAGGGCCTTACCCTACCACAGTCGACACAAGGACAGCCTACACAATGCAGAGTATGGTGTGATGGAGCTGCGAGTTTTTTTATCTGAGTTTGTTTAAAGTTTTCGCAGCGAAACCGGCATACTATATATAATCTTATGTTACTTAAATAAAATTTAAATGCAACATGATGTATTATTTCCATTAAAAAATTCATGATATTTAAAAAAAATATTTAATATTTTTGTAATAATGATGTTTTAGTAGAAAAATCAATTCAGCTTCTCATTAAATTTTAATAAACATACTTATAAGACAATGACATGATGAGGGTATTTGAATGCTATGACGTTTTAATTTCATTATTTCATTATAATTTTCCTGTGGACACAATTCCAGGATTGTTATAATCTGTGGCTTGGGATGACGCGATAATCCGATGTCTGCTAATTGGGGCTGCGGCGCCGATCCGATAAATAAGGCGAAGCCTCCTCGCGAGCTGCCCCTTAAATCTGCAGCCTCCTCGCAAGAAACAGGGTTAACTCGTTAATTGCTTAAAACACAGCTCCACGCCTCGCTTCAGAGAGAAAACATTCGGAGCTCTCAAAATATTACAATCTAGTTTCCCTTTACAAGGTTAAATATATATTGGACACTTTACAAATAAAAATATAAGTGCCATTTATGGTCTCAATACTAACTTAGTTTAACTTTGGGTGATGAGATGAATGATAATGATCACAGTTCGAAAAGTTGCAACTTTTAAATTTTCACTATAAGTTAGGTTTCGAGACTGCATCTCAATTGGCTGAATGTAAAGTGATTTAGAACGAGTTTCGTTAGAAATGTAGTCGAAAGAACGATAACTAGAAATAGGTTGACATCCACACATTTGATAACAAATGTATCAATTAAAAACTTGTTTATCTGTATTAATATTCGAAGCGAGTGTCAATTAAGCTTTCGAACAAAAGTTTTGTTATTAACAAGAGAGAATCTTCAAAGTTTTAATTCGATTATTTGTAGGCTCGATGGAATAGGCTTCGCATCCGTTACGCTTCGCAGCGAGCACTTCAAAGGTGAAACCGAATGGGTTGCCTGCGATATATAATTATTTATTGACTTTTGCAATTAGCAGGACAATGTTAGGTTGTATCTACCGCCCCCCATTTAACATAGAATTGCTCAATATTATGAATGATTGCGACAAAACTCTTGTGACTGATGACAGATGACAGATGACAGATTTTGGGAACAATTGCCATAAAATGTGATGAAGTTGTAGTAAACTTTATTGGCGAGAATATTGCAAAGCAAACGTACAGCAACTGATTTTATCTAAGCAAGATTATATCCTTGTTGATCACAATGCCTACGCCGCGAAACGACTTTGAAGGATTACTGACTCACATTTAAAACACCTACAAAGCAAAATGCCTCAAATCGATATCTGAAAACAAAATGTCAACATACCGTTGCAGTGAATCAACGTTAAGTTTCAAATAAAACTTTGTTATTCCATGTTACAAGCAACATCAGAGATCGCAGTCAAAGTTTAGAATATTCCATATCCCGGCAAGAGCAAGGCCGTAAGTGGTCGGTTTAGCTTGTTGCGAGTTGGCGATGGCTGTTTGACTGCATTAGGGCAAGTTGCTCTTAGCTGTGCGACTCCACACAAGTTGGCGCGGGTGCAGCCAGCTTGAGCATCAAGTATGAGAACAACTTAAGTTGGGCTGGATTTATTGAATAACGTTTTCATATTTAATAAGTATATTACGTAATTTGTCAAATAACTTGGAAAAATGTTTGTATGCTCAAGTAGCAGAATCTGACACAAACAATGTCCTAACATCTGACTGTATATGATTCACAAACAATAAATGATTATGATTATGATTTCCGAGCCGGAGACCGGCTAGAGACAGGTTGTAATTAAATATTTTTATGTAAAAGTGATAAAGAGGAGGCCTATACTCAGCAGTGGGTGGAAATGGGCTGAAATGATGATGATGATGATGTAAAAGTAATTTTGCTCACATTTGTGAAAAAATTATTACATCGGACACGTAAAAGTCAAATGTCAAAGTTATTAGGCATTTATACAATAAAACTGCTTTACTACTTTGGATCGTTTTTAGAGCTGCTACGTGACCAATATCAAAGAATCGGGTCAACAAACAAGCTTCAAGTCTTAAAGTTTTTTTCAATGCTTATTCATTTGTGTAATCCATCTTTTTATTGTACTCTTTTATAAAATATTCAGACTTAAATACATACTTTCTAAATATTTCAATGTAATATAATAATTTCTGAAGCAAGAACACGTACTTACGATTCAACAACCTTAATTAAACAGGAAAACTGGAAAGTTTTCGTTACGATCCTCGGAGGCTACGAAGGAGGCTTTAAAAACAACAAACATCCAACTCCTAAACGCGCCCAAGACTAACATCGAGAAGTTGTTCGGGAAAGTTCGTCGAGTCGCGACGCGTCACCGGGACATGTTCTTACTTCTCATTTGCTGTTTTCATTAGTTACCTTCAACTACAGAATAAAAAATAGAACTAAGAAGACTGACTCCGCGAAAGAATTCATTAAAATAGCGACGACAAAGTGCAATTCAGCTCGCAAAGGCGAACAGTGACTGAAAGCAGTCCATGCCTTTGTATTTATGGCAAAGCATTGAATGAAGATACGTCTCTAAAAATTTTCAGGCATAGCTTTTCGTTACTAATAACTTCGCCTGAACATCAGCGATCGTAAATACTGATGGGTAGATTTATTTATAGGGACTTGCGGGATAGCCCAACCCCTTTCAGCCGAATCCCTCAGGACGGTCCTCAGCTCACCATATAGAACTGTGAGCCTGAGTGTACATTACTGTGCAAGTAGCAGGTGCCTCCTGCCATTTGTTTAGAGAAGGGAGGGCCATGTGGGAACTCACAGGAGGACATACACTGCTAATGTATGGGAGAAATACTGCGAGAAACAAAGCAAAAACACATGTGAAATATGTTTATTTTTACCCAGTATTACGAGTATAAGGACATAGCAAATATCCTTGAAGATTTTACATGATAATATACATTTTATTTTGTAAATATATACGGTAACGCTCGAAAACCAACTAAACAGGCCGTCCGCGTATTAGAAATACTGTAGTAGTAGGCAGGGCTTGATTTACCGGTACTTTTGAATACCGGTACGACTGACCTTGACTGGTATCGATACTTTCTTCGTATCGATATAAATTATACCGGTATTTTTTGAGAACCGATATAATCAGACTTATTGCAGTATCGGTAATTTCAGCAGTATCGGTACTAAAATATCGATATTATCAAAAAGTACCGGTACTTTTACCGATATTTTGCACGTAAAATATCGGTAAAAGTAATTTGATTTTGTGCAAGTGAGAGGGAAAACTTATTCGAAATACTAATACTAAAATACTTTACTACTAGTAGGGGAGCCCAAGCGGGGATTTCGGGATTTACTAAAGCGCGGCAGATTAATATACAGGGCGATACCTTGTACCCGGTTAAGTACCTCCACCAAATATGAGCCCCATATATAAGGCCGCCCGTGAAGGATAAAGGATCAGATTAGTAAAAAAAAATTGATCATTAGAAATTCTCAAGCGCGTCAGATTAAGGTAGGGTGAGTTAATTACATGCTAAAAAGTGTATATTCCACTAATCTGACGATTTGAGAGTGACGTAAAGAAAGGGGAGGGCAGCAAAGTTGTAAAAAAAAAACGTCATCTCGACATTCTCGAGCGTAGCCAAATTTTTTTTTATTTTGAAGGAAATAATTCAAGGATAACGAAAAATATATAATCTGACGATTATTTATTACGATTATAGGTATATGTAGTTGACCCAAGAAACTTTGTACATTTTTACACAACACCCCCAAATAAGAGCGGACAAAACAAAAAAGCAATTAATTTCTGAATACAAATATGTTAATTAAGGTCCTCAAGGTATTATTTCTGAAGTATGGTGCTTAAGTCGACGTGAAGAATAATGATTATTAAAATATGTTTATTTTAATAGCTAACGAAGAGGATCTACTACTCAGGAATATCCAATTCAAGATGAATACAGTCTCAGAAGATATAAGCTTATACATATCAAGAGGCTGTATTACTTGGAACATTGTCATTGAGATGGAATTGGTTTGGTCAGTAACTAACTATCTCGGTTTTATCTACAGGAAAAACATTCCCCTTCTAAGCCCATGCTAATTACTTGGTATTTCTTTTCCCAACTTTCCAGAAGGGATTAGACAAATTAGAAGTTTAAGAAACGATAAACGGAAAATCCTATCGCCGAGACGAGGAGTGCATAACAAATAATATAATTCGTACGTTATCATTATTAGTCATTACGAGTTATTAAATGTAAATGTTCGGATTTACATTCACATCGCGTTCGCATTTACATACAACGCGGAAACGTGGAATTATTGAGATAAAATGTCTCTCTTGTTTTAGAACCAACGTGATACGAAGACAATTTAAGACACATTTTATTTGATGTTGTAAGTAAGTTCGTAGCAAGTGGCCAACTCTGGTGACGGAGTTTTTAGGCCGCCTAAAGGCCTCCGTCATGGCTTTACTTTGATGTTGTGCGAAATGTCTTATTTATAGCTGTTGAGTCTTCGATCAAATATACCCTTGATCGAAGTGTTGAGTGCCACTGATGCACAAGGTAAAGTACTAAACGCGGCGCTGCGTAGCAGTGAACATGCTACACATTTAAAAAGTATTTAGGTCCGTATTCAGAGACTTGATTCTAGCGTTGTCTAAGGAATCTGACTCCAAAAAGAAAGGCCCAGACCACACTTGAGATTTTCAAGACTCTCAGAAAGCATTTATTTTGGTTTTGTTTTCAGTAAAATTGACTGAAATGATCGAATGCCTAATGATCTGAAAGAAATGTATACCGCTCCCGGGATACAGTCGTGATCATATTTCATTTTTTTTTTCATTTAAAATTGACTACAAAAATACTCAAGAGTTCATAGACATCCGTGATCCTATTTCAATTTCGTTTCATTGTAGTCATGACTGTAAGATTATGGCCCCGGCCTCGGTTTGCGGCCATTTCAATATTTCTTCCGCAAGATTTGCCCGGCACTAAACAATTCATAACATCGTCCCGCGTCAGCAGTCCGCAAACAGGGTGGTTATTCGTTATGACCCAACAAAACGTAACGCGACAAACCCGGCATTAACTCGCAAAACACAATACGATAACACTGTTACGAGTCGCGTTTTGTCGCGTTTTGTTTTGTTGGGTCATAGTGAATACCCCTCCTGCAGACGGCTCGCAATAAACTGACTGTAATACCAGAGTGCAGTCTACACAATGCCAACTGTTGTGCACCTAGTTCATGACAATCTACAATCGCGTTAGAATAGAAACAAAACTATTGTATAGGAATTGATATTCGATGACGAGAACTCGAGCTATCAAATATATCAAATCAAAGAAATACCGATGATAGAAAGAGAATAGATATGAAGCGTTTGTGGCCCACGTAGGTCTATGTCTCTGATTGCTAGTGTACGAGTATATTATTGGAATTTAAAGAAACCAGCAAGAATGCTAGAGTGGTCCAAAAGACTGGAATTTTATTTTTATCCTTCCCAAAAGATACAAGTATATACTTGTCAGAGTCGTAATTTTTTATGACAAAATTTATGAGACTTTTACGGTTCCATAATTAATGTTATAAAAAGTTTTTTATCTTGTAAATCTAGATAAGGCACATTCTTGCCAAAGTTTTCTTGTGAAGTATCTTTGGTAAATCGGAGAGCTTTCCTGTTACAAAGGCGTTATTACAAATCCCGACAATTTGAATAACGACTAAGTAGATTCTATATAAAATTATATCATCTTTTCTCCGTAAGGCCGCACATGAGAATCAAACTCATATCTGTTTTGTTTGTCTTAACACATTTCAGCTAAACGAATGTGTATGAAAACTTGAATAAGCAAAGCTGGAATAACACTTAGATTTCTTTTTTCGCAGGTAAGATCTATATATATAGTATAGGACGCAGCTAGTCGGTAAGACGGCCAAGTCCGAGGCGTGACACAACAACTTAACTGTTATTTATTCTGCGTCGAGGGCAATCTTTTTGTATTACGTGAGGAGATTCAATTTCAACGTTTCGGACGTAAATTGAGACTATGAGTCGGGGCTTTTAATGCATTTATCTTTACTGTTGTTTGTGAAACTCAACGCGGCTGAGGATCACCGTGATAGTTTGGTCTTTGTTTTTGTGTTTTTAAGAAGTATCTGTTTACAATACAAAAGTCTTGAATACATAGTTGCCTTGTTGCATTGCCGAAACGTCGTATATGAGGTATTTATCTTCTCATGACATCGCTTGTGATGATGGCAGTTATAATATCTGGCTAACATGTTGGCGCTGACATTTATTGAGCAGATTAATCTATTTTAGCTGTTAAAGTCACTTCCTCGCCCGATGCCCATATCTCATTACGTCACTTTCAAAACCTATCGATCACTGTCGTGTAGTGTCATACTTCTGAAGGTTATGACCGGATAGCTGCAATCATTTCTTCGTAGCGAATTTAACTTGTAATTCTGACGCTTGCAAACAAAAGTGATTAACATAATGCAATGGCCACATAACTGTTCAATCTACATTAAGTCCCGCAAAATGCAATTCCCTGATAGAATTGTTGAGCGGGAATCAGAGCACAAATGGAATTTCCAACCAGACGTCAAAATTGGAGTGTCGTGACATCCAGAGATGGTAATATCAACTTGCGCGTACATTGACGGTTACATTCCTGCCACTCGTGTAAAACTGAAAATCCATGCATCAATAGTTATTGTGACTGCGGAGAGCTCATGACTGCTTTACATTAACGGTTTTGTTCTTGGTTGGTTCTATCTACAGGAAGCTAGACTCAGCGATGAATGAGCAACAAACTGTAAAGTTTATTTGTAAAACGAAATTCAAAGAATATTCCAGTAAGGACATTTAAATTGTAAGAAAAGTTGGGAGATTCATTTTATTGCGGCGTTGGAGAGCGGCTGCCGTTTATGGACGCTTCGGGAACTCGCGGATAACTCAGACTTTCGATCTACGAGTACAACTGTTTTATATTCAATCGCTTGAATATTCTGCCGTTGAATGCCATTTACAATTGAAACCTTCTAAGAAAAATAATACTTTATACCCCGCCAAGCGCTAAGGTGGTTTTAGTATAAAACAATATGGTACAGCAAGTTCTTTTTGTAAGAATGATAGGTACTCGATCATCGTTGTATGTGGTGTTCGCTTGTGACGTGCAGCGAGCTTGTTCATCCATCACGCGCTAATCCGCGACCTCACCGCCGCCGCAGCCGCCGAGCCGTCTCATCGCGGGAATGAACAATTATACTTCTATGCTTCTGTATCTGTACGATTGGCAAACATTTCGAGGTTTCGTGATTGAAGCTATGCTGAGTAAGATGTCTCACAGTCTCGTCAAAATCGATTAGTTTTAGGTCATGTGCGCTGTGGTTTATTTGAAACTTGAAATACACCACTGTTTACCAATTTGTACACCATTAGCTACCAACCGCCGTTTCGCTCACTCAGCTAAATAGCACTCATGATACTGAGATGTACCGCCACTAGATCTATTATCTATCTTCTACGGTATATATCATCGTCAAATCCTGAAAGACGCCGGTCAGTCACGACAACGGAATACGGCGAAACCAACGGTGTATCTCGATAGTGTAATACACAAGTAGAGTGTCAAAAAGCATGTTAAATTAGGTAATGAATGGTCGCGAGTCGGCGGCCCCGCGGCCCGGTCCCGCACGGCTTAATACGGATTGTGCCGGATTATCCAGTTAGAGCGAGCTGCAGTGCAATATCCTGAGATATTGGTGTCAAAAAAACTAAATAGGATCGCGACTGTAACTTCAGTGCGCGAGAGGCAGATAATCACTCTCGATGTCCAGAACATTATTTTTTAAATAACATTTATGATTTCTACTCTTTAATTAAACATTGTTTTACATCTCCGTATATAAACTCATATAATAGTAATAAATTAATAATCGGTACTTTAACCGAAATATCATCTTACCTATAGTTTCGTTTTCGGCGTCATAAGGCTTCGTGGCCGAGAGGGTGAAGGCAGCCCGGCTAAAAGGCGAACGTTTGAATCATCGCGGGTTCAAATACCGTCGATGTCGTAACTTTTAGTAATAGATTTGCTGGAAGAGAACTCTTTTTAGGGTTAAGCTCGCCTTTGCCATTACCTGTCTAGTTTTAAGCTCTTTTTATAAATGTTTATTTTGTGCAATAAAGTATAAATAAAATAATAAAATAGATTTTTCGATCATTTATAAACTCGTAAAATTAAAAAAAAATGTTTTCTCATGTCTAGTCAGTTTAGTAACTAGCTACAATTAATTTATCCCATGAGGGTATATAGTAAGTGCAAGAGCTCCACAGTGAGTCGGGTACATTGTCCGGTCATGGAGTATTTCAGCTGTTAGTGCACAATTACGCGCCGAAACGTGCGCCGACAATTAAATGAGCTTTGCGCCATATTTTCATTTCGTACTCAATTCCTGTAAGCACTCGTAATTCTGATAATAATAGAGATTGCTGATGCTCTGGGGAAATATGTCTGTATTAGACGCAAAGGAGATATTAATATTATATTCAAAAAAGATTAGATTTTATACCACTGATATACGAATGGACTGCATTACGATTGAGATAGTTCCTCGACCTTTTGATCATGTATGGGTCTAAAACCAGGCCGTGAATCAATTTAATGTCAAGTAAAAATCGTGAGGTTGTCAGACTATACCTTAAACAAGTACCTCTTATAAAATAACAATCAAAATTAACTTAAATAAATTCATTAAAAAAGCAAGTTTGAATTTGGTATTCCAATTCGCAATGAATATCAATCAAGGCTTTTTCGTATACGACGTACCGGCTCGCGGAATGTATTCCAATAATCCGACTCCAATTCTCCTCTAAACGCCTCTCACGTTAACAGCTGTATGCAAATACGATAGCATCATTAACGCGTCGGGATCCGGTCAGAGCACATACACAAGCACCGTGTCACCCCTCCCCCCACCACCCCCGAGGACACAGGGGGGGTCGGCACGAGTTTCAAACACAGATACTATGACTAGTGTTGTCGAACTATAGCCGACTATCGATGGTCCATCGATAGTATTCGATAGCCAACCTATTGCAAGACTATCGATAGTATCGAAAGTTTTGTTGCTCGCAAATAATTATATCAGTTCGATACAACTTATAGTATCGATAGCTAATTCTTCAATAGCAACAATACTATCGATAGTTGTGTACTCATTCGATAGTACTGCCTCGTTCTGAGACATCGATAAGGGACGTATATGAATGAAAACTATCGATAGCAAAACTATCGATACTTCGGCAACATACTGGTTATGACGTATTCATTGGCCAAATACTCTTGATACAACCAAATACAACTAAGCTGACACCAATATTGGTGTTTCCAAATGTGCTATTCTAACCTGTGCTAGGCTTCAGGCTCCCGTGGGACGTTGGATACGTGTAGACTGGCGCTTTTGTATGGCGTTTGTACTCGGAGCGAAGAGCTGGCCGCGCAATGTGCCGCACACTCATCCTTTGTTTGAGCTTTACTTCCTTCAAGCATCCTTCATGTGTGGATCTAATATAATATGCTCAGTATTGTTCTGGCTTTCGTATTGTTAACAAGAACAGTGGTTATAAACTTGCGCGGAGAGGTTCGAGTGTTGGCACACGGTCGCGTGTTGTCGCAACTTTACTACCGACTTGAAACTAGCAAGAAACTGTGCAAGCGAACCTTATGCCAAACCTCAACTATTTCTATAGGACACTTTTGCAATCCCGCAGAGCTTTATGCAGTCTCATTGCGTGAGATACAAAATAAAAGTTTCAAGACAGCTTCACCGGTATGATACAACAACTTTTAATATATCCGTAAGTTTTACCAAGTCACGATGTATTCATTACTAGCATTCTTAGGTATCTACCGGGATAAAAAAGCCTATGTGTTATTTTATGTCCAAATCCGTTCAGTAGTTTTTTCGTGAAAGACGTGAAAGATTTTACTATCCAACTTCCTACCGTTAAGTTTCCGTTAAGTGATTAAGCTCAAAGTTCTACAAAACTGACAACTTACGGCCGGTTTCAATATTAAACTTACGAATGATCGTAGATTGATCGCCATAGCAACTTTGTTTAAGTATACAACAAAAAATGTAGGACACTTTTTGACAGATAACAATATTACTATGGCGACAGATCCACGGTTATTAGTAAGTTGAATATTGCAACCCGGCATTAGATGGCAGAGTACGTGATGAATGTAACTAGCGGCCATGCCATTCTTAATAAGTGTCCTGCCTGGTGGCGCACACAAGTAGGCCGGTGCAGGGCGCCTCGTCAGTAAATCGGGTTACGTGGTGCGGCGCGCTCGTTAGCGCCCTCCTGACAACTCCTCGCGAGACAGTACAAAACTCCTGCCAGTATCACAACTACAACCATGTTCTTGCTTACCTGTAGATTACAACAATTTTTTAAGCTATTGCAAAGCTTCTATCGCGGGCCTCGAGCGTGGAGACCGAATCCAAAAATTCCGTAACGAAAATAACCAAACACCTCCTCCATGCAATAGCTTTACCGCGGCAGTCTCCGAGTGCCACACATCTTTTTTTTTAACAAATTTACGTTATTGGTCTAAGAGGTTGCAATTAAAAACCTACCCGACCACATAATTATTCAGCTTAATACATTAAAGTATTTAGTTTTATAGTTTAGTTGATGTTACTGACTGAGAAATCACCTCTTATTTTGTACATTTCACATAAAGTTAATTATGTAACGTGCACGAAATTTAATTCCAACGAATTCTAACTATTTGTTTAATGAGTGAGATGTTGAATAATATTGTTGTACTGGGTTGCATTTACCATGTCGCGTTGTGCAATTAGCGGTCGTGTTCGCCGCTTTGCCGCGACGCGACGCGACGCCGCGGTCATTCACGGTGTTCACTCTAATTATGAGATCAAGGACTGCGACAAAGCATTTGATTTATAGGTCTAGGAATACACTGAAATAAATAGTTTTATAAGCAATATAAAAATATATGCGGTAAGTAAGTTCGTATAATCAAGTGGCCAACGTAGGTGACGGAGTTTTAAGCCTGCCTAAAGACCTCCGTCATATCATAACGGTAACGGCTAAGCCGGGACCGACATTTTATTGTGTCCTCCGAAACATGAAAATCTGTGTAGTAAAATAAACATTTCTAGTTACATCCAAGTTCTCTGCCAACTGCCAAAGTGGATACCCCTCAATCTCTGGAACAAAGTACCTACTTCAAATAGATTTTGGCAATTGAACTTGGCTCCATAAACTAGATGCTACGATCGAGTACTACTACAACTGCGGAGTACTCTAGTAGTGAGAGTGACGTCAGACCTCTCGTCCCTCTCACAACTCATCAATGAAGTGCCTTGTTGCTTATTTCCGTAATTTGTTTCTCAAATTGGCGCCCAACGTGGTGCCCCATTCTAACTTTGATGTCGACGTTTGCAGTCAAAGTGGATTTACGTGTTTCAAACATTTCCAATTGGACAGACCGTCAAGATCTGTCTTAACTTTAACTGCCTGTTAGTTAGGGTTACTTCGATAATTTGAGTAGCATTGATTTTATGCAAACCACTTAGAATAAGATACTAAAATATATTAAACTGGATTTTTTATTCATGATCTAAACAACTTCGTAGTCATACCCAACTTCGATGACAGAGTTTTTCATGTTCCGAAACTGGTAGACAAAAGTTCCGGCAACAGTGGCTGGGTACGCGGCGTGAATAATGCATAAGCCTCGGCGTAGATTGTCATTAGGTATGTGGCGGGTGGCGGCGCTCATTCACGCGAAATAATCGATGCATTGAGCCGACCTCGCCGTGTCGCTGTGTTGCCGTGTTGCCATGTCGCTGTGTTGCCGTGTTGCCGTGTCGCCGTGTCCCATTCTGCTCATACTCAATCGTGCTACAAGTAGTACGAGACGAGAGCATGCTGAATCTTAAAACTTTGTTTTATTGGCGTCGGGAAAATACCAGTTAACACAATTATGTACATGATTTATCAAAGCAATATATAATTATAGTTTCTTTCAAAAACCACTAAATTCTTCGTTCTTGAAGTAAAATTTTGACTAACTATGTTTTCTGAAGAAAAACCAATCAGTGTCAAAAGCAGGATTTCATTTCTTCCGCTATTTTTGGACCAAAATGAACACGAACGGTAAATTGTAATCATAACTATTAACGATAGCTCCGGGCGGTTCCCGGCGGCTCCCAGGTTACGATATTATTGGGCAGAGATCGGATTAGCCTCCTCTCCCCCCCGCCCCCCCCGCCCCGCGCGCCCTGCAATCCCGCCCGCACCCCGCCCGCCCTGCCAGGCCGTAAACACCGTTTATGGCCTGTTCACTAGCCGGTTACCTTAACGTGTTTACCAAAAGTAGAGGGAAATAGTTGAGTGGAAGATATCCAATAGCGGATAGTTTATGGCTGACTTAGTTTTATTTAGGGGTGAAGGCCATATCTTTAGCAGCAGCAACAAAAAATTGATGAGGGTTTTATGACCTTGTTAACCATTTTAGAGTCGTTTCATATTTGATTCTATTGATTACAAGAATTATATTGACAAGAATTATAAATTAATAAATAATATCCTTGGACATGCTGACACAGAATTACTACAGAAGAAGAATTGTAACACTTCTATTCATCTTCAGGTTCGCTAGCTCTTTGTTTCAAGTCATGACCACAACGTCATTTGGGTATTACTGTATTGATAGGATCATACGCACGCTGTACAGAGCCAATGTTCCAGATAATCAGTCGACAGCTGTAAGGATGAATAGGGACTAATTGACCTGTTTACAGCATTTCCGACGAACAGTTAATTGACGACTAGGTAATCTGATTATCTGTAGACGGCGGATGCAGTTACTATGAGATTGTTTTTATAAGGTTACGGAATAGTATTGTATGCGAGTATAGAAGTGAAAGATTACATAAAATATTTAATAAATAGTCATTTTACACAACACTGTCTAGTCCCAAAGTAAGCAGAGCTTATGACTGATTTACAATATTAAATATAAAAAAAAATTAAGTAATTTTAACTAGAAAGTAATTTAAATTTCTTGAATAACATTTATGTTTTAAAGTTTTCAGGCTATCTGGTGCTGCCACCTACTTTAAACTCCCGTTTTGGGCCATTTTCAGGGTTACGATTTTGTGTATGGCCTTTATCTGTCTTTTTGATATTAATCGTCTTTGCTATGAAGAAGCCTCTGATACTAAGAAGATTGTTTCACACTTAATTTATAAAACATAGTCCAATATAACTTATTACTACTTAGACCTTATACCATTTCTGTCAATGTGTCTGAATTGAATAATAGATATTGTTAATATTTTGTCTGTAAGGAGATTGTAACGACTGTTCAAACATTCTGCTTACAGATTTTATTAGTCGTTCGGCCAATCATCGATTTGCAGGCTTGCATATTGTCTATGGAATTGCACAATCCAAAAATCCTTGCCAACGAGAAGCATTATTACAAGAGAATGGTTCGGGAAGCGATTGAGATTAAGAAGTATCCTAATTTTAATCGTGAAGACGGCTTCAGACTCTCTTCCTCGTGGAATCCAGTGATTGCAAAGTGTACTCGTCATGTGAGATCAACTCAGTATGTGGACACTGTTAGTGTAGTGTGTTGTCCTAGTGTGAACCGGCCCTAATTGACATTTATGAAGATCAAGTGAGGGTAGTTGAATAAACGCTTTCGCTTTGCTGTGGCGGTACCTCCAATACTTCAGTCTTCCCGCGACCACGGCTGGTGCAATCCGGTCGAAACGTCGGGCGAATATTAAAGGTAAAATTCGTGATAAATACCCGTTTGCATATGTTTTATAATGTGTTCTGATCGCGAAAGTTTAAAAATGATGTTACGTGCACTGAGCCACGCCGCTCTTCTACGGAGATCTGGGCCCGGAACGAGTTATTAATACCAATATAATGCAATTAGTAATCCAATCCATCACAATAACCTTTTTGTACCAAACCGAAATGTTAAAAATAAGTTAATCCCAATTGGACTGGCGTATATCGGTCGATGTGTATGGACGTTCTTATTCAAATGTCGATTCAATAAGCGTAGTTCTCGGATCACGCATACATTGACCCGTCCGTTAAGTCCGTCCGGCGTCCGACGTCGTTCCGGCGTCCGTCCGGCGTGCGTCCGGCTGCGTCCGGTAACGTATTAGCGTTTCCCTCTATCACTCGCGGTTCGAACATCTCATGGCAGCTGTTTGTTCGCTCGGGAAATAAATGTGCTATAATTTTCTTAGGAGTTCACCGCTGTTGGTTTTTGTTATTATTGCGTGATTGTTTTTTTTATCGAATTGCTTGTTTAGAAGAATTGTTGGTAAGTGTTTGTTGGTGAAGACTTAGCGAAGTCGGGACCGACAATTTAACGTTCCGAAGCAAGGAAGCGCTTAGCTTTTAATGCCACTTGCGGCCACCCATCCAATTTGTGACCGTTATGAACGTTGCTTAACTTCAACGACCTATCAAAAACGTCTTGACCACGAGAGCTTTCTGCGTTTTTTTCTCGAACACAAGTAAGTCTCAAAGTGGTCTGCACTGCTCAAAACTATGCTCCCCTCTGTGGAGAACTCCTCGGAGAAGTTTTATCGTCACTTGCCCTCACACGCCGGTAATTGCGTTAGCGACGCGAAGGAACTAGTGAACTGTTCACACAAAATATTGCACAGCTTGCAGCAGTGCGAACAAACACTTCTAGTATGAACACAGTCCACCATAGAATACAATCATAGTGGACATTTTGAAAGCTTTAGGCCTTGTCCCCATTAGGCTCACAGTAAGCGGCTGACTGTTTGCCTCTTATTCGCTTCCCTATGGGCACTCCATTTAAAAATTATATTGAGTGTCCACGCAGTGCGTACTCTACGCCGTTCGAGGCGTTTCGCTTGCGCGGCTAGTCGCATGCAGCGAATGATGCTCCCGGTTGGCGGCACAGTAAGCTCACTTCGCCCGGCCGGGTGCCGCTCAGTGAGTGAGTCCGCAGACAGTCAACCGCTCATTGTGAGCCTAATGGGGACAAAACCTTAAGACTTGATGTTTATAATATTTCGTCTCTGAGGTTGTCTGGGGTCTTGTTGATCAGCGGCATCTTGTTAGCGTCGTGATTGATGGCGCGACGTCTGACGGACAGTTAATTGAGTTGGGCGATTTGTTGGACTTCAGATTCCAGCGGTGAACTTCTGAGTTGGAATGTCCTTCAGCGACAGTTGGCTGTTGACTTGACGCTGAAAATGCTCAAATATCTCCGATCAAAGTAGCGTTTGAAGGCGCAAATGACTATTCATAAGTTGCAGGCAATAACTCAAGAAGCCCGGAGTCAATCCGAGTTCAAACTTCGTTAGCATACCAACTAAAGGTCATTTTGAATGTCAAATATTGACTTCAAAGACTACAAGCAAATTCTTATAGGAGCACTGCTGCTAGACATTATAAAGCACATGATTGTAGAGTTTGAAAAATGTACAACTATCAAATACAACCTGTGAGTGATGGCGCCGCCGCCGAATGGGAACGATCTCATTAATCGTCTATAATTGCTGTTGTGACTATTAGTATCGATACCAGCACTAGTTGCAGTTGCGAGACAGTTCGCAGTTTGTTAACTTGACTAATTGATCAAAAGGTTTTCCATAAACATGAAGTAGTTATGATTGATGATTCGTTGTTAGAACATTACAAAAAATCAAATTAAATTTATTGAAATCGGGGTTCTCCGGGACGGGTGTCTGCGGAATCGGGGTCCTCAGGGAATAACCCTATTCGATAAGTTAAAAAGTGAATAAAATGAGACTTGATTTTTTTAACAAAATATTAAAATAAAATAAAAAAAATATGACCATTATCTGTATTCCCAGGGTGCGGACTATTTCAGATCTTTAGGTATTTTAACTACCTTTGAAGATGTCAAAGGGGATAGATAGTCAGAGGTATTTTCAAATACAATGCTTTATTTTTGCAGAATCATCTTGACAGAATTCAGAAATTCTAAGATTTTATTTCAAATGCGAGTACATTTGAAATCACCAAAAATGCGAATGTTGCGATACAGTCGTGACTGGATAAAGCAGCACATCCCAAATCGAGTTAAATGAAGATGCGGCTGCGTTCCTGCGCTGAATGTTTTATTGCGAATTTTGTTTTATTTATGGCGTTATTGTTGCCAGACGGAAAATGGGACGCTCTGCGGCGACGCGCTGGTTTTGCTTTAATTTATTTTTATCAGTATAAAATATTGTGTCACAGATCGTAAACATGCGACCGCAAATATTTTTTGTTAAATTATGCGGCCACAAATACCTTTACACGTATTTGGACCATAAACTGCCCCCACTAGATATGTTACATTTTTACAATCGCTTTGGAATAGCAACGAAAAAATGTCCCTTATGGAAACACAAGGGACATTTTTTAATTGCTATTTTAATAGTCCTAGAATGTCAATTCGTAATTTCGTATACATTTTTGTTCGTGTCTATTCTAAAGCAAATAATATGGATTGTAAATATATCCTGGCTATGGGCAGAAGTGTCAAATCAAAGGAATAACGATAATACAAAGAGAATAGATACGAGGCGTGTCACTTGGCTACCGGTTTAAAACAGCTGTTAAAAGCTGCCAATTGAAAAGCTCCGCAACAATCGAGAAAATTGCTGCGAAGCACACTTGCAATGGGTCTGAGTAAGCTGGTCTGTCCGCAGCATCCGGACCACTTGAGATGTGGAACTTTCAATAGCTTATCGAACGTGTGCTTGTATAAGTTCAAAGCAGTTGCTATCGAAAGCTTTAGATGTGTTAAAAGCATTTTGTTTTTTAAAGTTTTGCTATAGAATATTATATCCCATTAATATTATAAGCGCGAAAGCTTTATGAATGTATAAATGTATGTTACTCTGTAACGTTTCAGTATTTAGATGATGGACTCCTTTTTATCCAGATGTGAACCACGCAAGCGGAGAATTACACAACACACACACAACAACTCGTTTCCTAATATTTTGTATTGCCTAAAAACCCATCAAATATGACATACATTTGATAATTTTGTTCGCTCCGGTCCAGTTGCTAGCTAGTCGTGTGTTGTGACAAAGTTGGTGAGGCACGATGTAGGCACTACCACCAGTGGAATCTCCATGTTGACACGAGGCGAGGCGAGGCGAGGCGAAGTGCCGGCCAACTTCGCAGCTTATCGCAAACTCGCCCACTCTAGTTCCCAACTAGTCTACATGTTACTTACCACATTAGAGGGTCTTCTTTGTCATATTACTTCAGATCCTTTCTGGGCTTCTCAGTGAGTAGTTCACCGTGCGATGCCCTTGAGCAGCCTGACGAGGGTGAATCCTTTCAACTGAATCGCCTTCACAAAGACTCCATTGAGGCAATAGAAAGGCGATATAAATGAGGCGTCTTTACTCACTGTTAAAGTGGCTATGAATTATAAAACTTTTATATCAAATGCGACAAGCAGGATAAAAATAAATGGAAACTTTTCTTCTTCTTCTTCCTGCCCTTATCCCACTATGTGGGGTCGTCACAACATGGTATTCTTCTTCCGTTTCCACTATCAGACGTCATCTCAGCACTCACTCCTTTCTTACTCATGTCATCCCTCACACAGTCCATCCATCTTTTCTTTGGCCAACAAAAAAAAAAAAAAAAAAATAGATGGAAAATCAAATCGCAAATATTTTGTTTGTACAATGTTTACCGAATGATATATAAATTAACTAAACAAACATTTTCCCTAAATGGTTATTTGGGCCGATTATTTCCCGATAGTAACAAGCATTAGCAGAGTTGCAGCGACCGCTTAATTAAGTGCCAGCAACGAGATAACAGCTTTATGTGGCCTGCCGCTGCCTGACGGGGCCTAGTCACCCGCACCCGGGGCCTTGCGGCCTAATGCTGTTGAATGTCCAGGATATTTAACTTATTTAATGGTTTCATGTCACGATGAAACAAACAATAGAATCACTTAACTTGTGAGACGTTTCTATGTGACCCTTGAGGTCCTATTGAATACGTTGGCTTTGAAATACTTACTAACTGAATTATGCAATAGTATCCGCCCACGGCATCGCTTGCTGGTACTTGCTGTGATAAAAAGTAGCATAGCCTATGTGACATATTCTTTCAGTACTTTTTGCGTAAAAGAGTAGGTAATTAAACTAAACTAAATAAAATATTTGTCCTTACAAACTATCGCATTTATGATTGTATATTTGTATATAGTCTTTTCCTGTAAGTTGTAATTTTTGTCTTTTTAATAGTAATTGATCTCATTTGTTAGAATAACGCCTTAGGTTAAGTACCTGTAATGTTATTTTAAGTTGAAATAAATAATTGTCTAAATTGTCTAAATGATATTAATTACTATTAATTTTCACACAATTTTCTAACAATATTATAACATTCTTGTTATCTTGTATAATCCTAACCTTTCCACAGATACAATTGTATTACAACCCCTAAATATGCCGTCAGCGTGACGCGTAGCCGTGTATGACGTCATAAGTAGAACATCTTCAGATATTTTGTGGCGAATAAAATATTACAGCGAAGATACGAGTCTTCGTGTTGTTCTATTTCCGCCGAAAGATTCGCTTTATTTGCCGGTTTAGTATTTCACGCTGAATAAATACTCTCGCTGCGTGGGAAAGTACTCGCACATGAAAGGTTGTGGGCGCGGGCCGTACGTACCTACCACACACAGTGTTTACACATTGAACATGACAGCTTATTCGTCGTTAAAGGTTACGATATTGGATGAACTACTCTAATCCTGAAACGCCTTATTGTCAGGAAATATGTGACTTACGCAAGTTTTGTAATGCTATAAGATTTCAATGACTTTTTAAAAGTAACTAACACCCATATTCTTAGTCGTAACTTTACCTCCAACTCCACTCGACCTTCACTCAAACTCATTCGAGGTCCCTCGAAAGTGCCTTAGAAACTACCTTATGTTTGGTATTTTTAGACGTTATTTTAGAGTCAAATCAATCTACCTCGAGTAAGGAGAAATCAGATCAGTCAAAGGTAAATTTGATCAAACTTTCTTCAAGCCTAAGGAAATATGTAATCTGTGGTGATTAAAAACGTCAAAATCAGTCGAATTTCGCAAACACAAAATGTAAACAAAGAAAACTTTAGTAAAGATTTTATAGTTTATCGTGCTAGGACCTTGAAATATAAGTTTACAAAGGATGAAGACTTGTGGTGATCCTTTGAACAACAAGAGCTTGGTTGCAACGCTATATTAGCAAAGGCGTTAACAAACAGCAGGCAAGAAACACATGGAGCTCTTTCCTACTAAAACACAATACAGGAAGAAAGGCTTCATAGCTTCAGAGAAGGGAAAGGGGATGCATGATGATTGCATCAGAAGATTCTAACAAAAAAGGGAAAATAGAAAAAGAGGTTGCTGAGGAACTTTTGTGCAACCCAGCTAAGCGGAAAGTAACAGAAATAGAGCTATCATGTAGTACTTAGTTTAGTTTTTGTAAATAAATGGATACTGGTGTGTTCAATATAAACATAAGTCATTTTAGTTTTTTAATTAAACCATCCCTGAACCTACCTACCTGATCCTTGCAAACTCAGCTATATTTATTGGATAATAATATTGATGCCAGAGTAGGTACAAGAAATGATTTTTATTATAGAAAAAGACAAAAAAATATATATTAAATTGTTTATTTTAAAAAGTCAGGTCACATTATAATAGGTTTAGGGCCTTAAAGCCACTACATACGAACGAATTAGCCACGGACTACAGTACAGTAGGTAGGGTATCCTTGATAAGCCGATATTTGGAAAATTCGACCTAGTCAAATAGTTCCAATGGGTTTTCTGCATCCCAATATCCCGTGATGCGTTGTCGTCGTATAAAAATTTTGTAAATTCCTTTGCACATTCACGTTTTTACACTCAATTATTCACACTAATGTCCTAAGGAAAACTCAAGGTAGCTCGCGACCTACCTTACGTTGACAGCTATTTGACAAACCTCGAGCGAGGATTTCCTTGAGGAATTCTCAAGTGAAGGATGAGTGGAGGTGAATTTTGATGTCTATAGATATCAAATCACGATTTCAAGGCTGAGTCGAGTGCAGGTGGAGTTAAGGTTACGACTAAGAATATGGGGGTAAATCATAAAAAATCTTAAAAAGCAAATCTTATGTGTAAGTAAACAGTACGTCACAAACAAATGTAAAACATTATTTTATTTAGTAGAAAATACGAGTTCCGTGTGCGACACAGCAACAAGCCGCAACACAAGTTTTGTTAATTCTCAGTACATTATATTCCCGCTCTTTTGTCCACGACAGCTGTACTTTAAACAGGACGCCTATTGTGCACCTTTACCTCGCGCTGTCCGCACACCACTTTGCTCTCTACACCTCTACAATAACGCTCACATTCCTGTAACACCGCAAACAAAAACACAACCTACCATGACGATTCCACCTGCAACCGCATCAACTCTATTTCCATATAAATAAGGTTGGTATTCGAACAGGGAAATAGTGAAAGATAATGTTTGTCATGGGAATAGCGGGTACAAGTTTTAATTAATCCGCGCGAAGCGTGACGACTGATCTGCAGAGTTTGTTTGGCGCCGCCGCGCGCCGGCTCCAGGCAATGTGTTCCACTGATTGGGAATTATTGGACTTTCATTTGATGCTTCTAATATAACATCTAAAATTGAATTCTTTACAGATAGATCAGAGGCGAGCAAACAATACCGTGATTGGCATCGGTCCCTCGCTCCGTGTAATGCCGAGGGTAAACAGCCGACTAATTTGTGCGAATATTTGAGCGGCGTAATAACGTTATTATATTAGATCTTCGAATAACAATCTGTTCATTGAAGGCAGGAGATGTGTCGTAGGCTCTGGGCGGGGGTTGTAGGCCCCGGGCGGGGGCGGCTCACGAGGACTCACATGTAAATGTATAGGTAGTTGTGTTGAAACAATTATAGATATGATAATAAAATAAGTATTTATCTATGAAATTGCCGTTTATGTAGAAAACGGCAACTCCATAGGTAGAGACATATTTACATTAGATTTGAGAGTGGTTGTAAGTTTGTATAATTAATCAATCAAACTGATTTGAAACATCTTATGCTAGAGGCTCTACAAGTCACGCCCAATGCTCTTAATACAAATAATACCCAGCCTAGCTAACTTTTTGATGGTAAGTTTTAAGAAAAAGGTTTTGTGTTGCAAGTCTTCTTCTTTCTATGCCTCTCCATAACTGAATGTTGGCTGTATCTTGCATTGTTTTTTATACCTACTAGCCAACTAAGCGTCTAATACGCTCCTGCCGGTCCCATGCCAGCAAGATAATCAAAGGAGCATACATAAACTCAATTTGTTTCTCCCATGTGCGGTCTTTTCTGGCACCCCCCGCCACACTTCCCGCGCCCCGCGTGTTGCCAGTTCGCGCTCGTTCGTCATGCATTTCATTTATAACGAGCGGTTCTATTCGCGTTCATTGCGATTGTGAAATAACACGGGAAGTGCACTGACCGACCAAACTTAATTAACCAATCCAGTTTTTATAGCTCTGTCGGATTGCAGGGAAATGGTAGTTTGGTTCTCGAATAGTTTGAGCAGTAAGTATTCGAATTATGGTTAAAATTACGATCAAAGTTATTAGAGTTTTAAAATTTAAGTCGATCGTAAAATGTGGTTTACTCTACGACAGGTTTTCGTATTTCAATAACCGTCATAGTTTAGTAAAAACTGCCGTCATATTGGAAAAAAAGAGAAGTTTAATATTGTTTTCGTAAAAGTGTGAAATAAAAATTAATATTTTTTTAAACTTTAACAACTCCAACTGAAAGACGTCTGTCGGAGATAAACCAGACAATTATCTCCGCAAATCCCCCCTCACCCCTCGGAGACCTCTCCCCCCGGAGTTCGCTTCACTAATTTATAATTCAGTCGCCGCGATGTGATTCCGTCTGTTTGTAAACGTCGAACTACGACAGTCCGGTGGTTTTGATTAAGAATTCTCTTGCTAGTCCTAATGTTGTAGTTTTGTGTAGCGAAACAGAATTATGACCGTATTCCCAAGGTTTCAGATTGTCAAAGTTTATATGGGAAGTAGCGTGCGAAGCCGCGTGGGTCTACTAGTTGTACAAATCAAATAAATGATATAAATGCTCATTCTCACATTATACAGAAATTAACGTGCGATGCGGAATCATGTTGTTGTTGTTGTTGTTTTTAGCCTGTACTGTCCCACTGCTGGGCAAAGGCCTCCCCTCGAGTTTTCCAGTCTTTTCGGTCTAACGCCATTTCCTGCCACTGATCATCGCTATAGATGTCCAGCTCGTCGCGCCATCGCTTGCGTGGTCTACCGCGCCGTCTCACTGTCTCAGGGCTCCAGTCAGTGGTAATTTTGGCCCACAGTTCATCCGGCATGCGGCAGACGTGCCCTGCCCAACTATGTACCCAAATGTAGGAAACTATTTTATTGAAAAGTCTGTTGTGTCTTTAGAAAGAGGATTTAGATTGACAGTTTTCTTCGCAAAACGTTATTTTTATAACGTCTCGACCATTTTTCGTACTAATTATTTTCCTAGTACCTCCACTTGTCTAAATACTCTATTAAATCCGATGTAATTACTTCAGATATAATTCTTTTTCTAGACTATTTCGCAAGTAAATTTAAATTTAAGAAATTACCATCAAGTCTAATTAGCGTAATAAATTATAATTAAAACTTAATTCTGATAAACATAATTATCTCAGGCAGCGACAATTACAGACGTACCGTACGTCCCCAATCTGTCCCCTGTGCGTCCCGACGACTCGGTCTCGGTTCATCAAGCGCGTTGATGAAGTCGAACAAGTTGGTAATAACCCCCGCGGCGTGCCCCCCCCCCTCCACCCCTCCCCCCCGCCTCTTCATTACTAGAATTCCCGCCGAGGTGCTTTAACGGTACACTCGTACAAAAAAACTAAAATGATTCACCTTTATATCAATTTCAAAACTATCGTGAGTTGTACTAGACACAGTGTGAGACAGTGTGAGAGGAGTGGCTATTCTGATACCTAAATGAAAATTCTCCAGAAGAATCGTAACATTGTCGGTATCGTCGATACTTTTACGCGAGTAATTGTCCTCGTGTTATTTTAATATTTATTTTTATTAATGATTTCACTTTAGTCACACAAATGGTTCATTAAATTATACATAATCTGCCTGCTACAGTTATGAAAAGGCGACGAATTAGATATTTTATGTATTATTAAATATGTGTACTCGTATGTGTGTATCTTCTGTTTCAAAGCGACTCGGCTTATCTTATCATAATACGACTGTAAGTAGTAACTGCAAGTAATTAAAAAGAAAAATAGTGTTAACGCACAAATAAGTGTTCTGTGACTTTTATTTATACTTATTAACGTTTTTCTTGGAGTAATATAAGTGAATAAAACTTTCGTCAAACAATGAATAAAGCGAAATGAGCGCTGCATGAAGCAGAGGTCGCCGCAGCCGACTCCAGCTAATATTTACTGAGAAAGGTTTGATTAAGAAAACTTGGTTTGCGCCGTGAGGACTAATTACGAGATCAAGGCCATAGCGTATACACAAACAGCTAGACCACCTAAATGTCAATCAAGTTTATGAAGTGATAGCAGGCGTATCCCACTCCGCTGTTTAAGTAGAAAAATTTTGCGCATACCACAGGTGGCCGGGCACATACATAATTAATAAAAAAAAAATCTTGTTATTTTATTGGTAAACAGATTGAGTGTTGAACTTTCTCGGTATCGTTATTTTACCATCAATTTAATTTAATTCAATTTAATTTCCAGAAAGTAGGTACAATTATGGTATTTAAAAATAAAGAAACAGCTACAATATACACTAACATCATACATATTAGTATTATCATTAATATAAGTAGTTAAATAAATCTCAACGTTTTTATACCTAGATATTTGTGTTTCATTATAACCAGATTCGAAGACCATAAAGACAAACCCATTTAAACTTGGAATAAATGGTATAAGTAGATAATGGTCGCCCAGGATTAGACATTAGACTATTTTATGCTATAATGTTGATCATAGAATAAGATATAACCGAAACCAAAATCTTAGTGTAAATAAAAATAGTTATAATTTAGCACTCCACTTCACCCCGCATCGCCTCTTTCCCCTGTCCCGACGTCACGCACAGGCAATGTATGTCAAGAGGAGCCGCGCGCGCCCGCTAGTGTCGATAACCAAGTTACACTCAGATGATACTTAACCTAATAATTTTATACTAAAGAGTAACATTATTTTATTTTTTTTGTATTTTTATTTGCATGTCTAAAGCATGATTCGTTTGTTTACTAACTAAATTATCGCTAAATGTGAAACGTCTCATTTAGTTTACACTAAAGACAAACAGTAATTATGTATTTAGTCAACACATTCTCATGACTAAACATTATCCCGCAGTAGGGGTCGAACCCTCCTGGGTCTCAGGCGGGCCTTCACCCACTGCGCCATAGAGGTCTTCAAATTAATGATATCACCTTAGTGTTTGTCTTGCAAAGGTAGTTCAGCGGAACGCCGACCTTGGGCCACTTTACCCTCCCGCGAACAAATATCATTCGCCCATTAACTGAAACCTACCGTTCTATTACAAAAACACTTGCCTGATTGAGACTAGAATGTATCTTAAATTAAGGGAGATAAGGTTCGTTTTAGCGTAAAGTAGATCAGCAGTGAGATCTATTTGGGGAGCATCAAACACCTGCTGACGAAGATCTGACATTATTTGATCTGAGGGAGGCTCATTAAATGAGGAAAACGAAAAATCTCTGTTAATTATATGAAAATATTAACAAAAGATTTTTCCTTCGCAATTACTTTTGCCTAGAACATTACATTAATTTATAAAAAAAAAAAATTTATGTTAAAATTACTATTTTACTTTGTAATACTGAGTATTCTGCAAATAGAGTAGAAATAGTCAAAGCGAAAGAAACAAAATCAGAATATTGCAAACGAAAGTTAGATTTCAGCTTCTCGGCTCCGAAGGCTCCGGCGCGAAGTAATGAATAAATGAATGCTTAAAATGTACTCACAAAGGCTTTTAAGGGCATTTTGTTTGCGCCACGGAAGCGATGCCTAGCATGAATCAGTATACTAACACCTAGGATTTGAAATTATTAAAGTAAGTGCTACGAGTGGCTACATGCTACGCCATGTCTACGAAAATACTACGTAGGTATCTACGAAAGCGCTACTAGATATGTATATGTACTATATTGCTAACCGTTGTCTTTATAATGTAGAAGTCGTATTTCTTTTAAACTTCCACAGTGAATTTACAATAAACACTATTTTATAAGTACCCATTTTTAATATTAAATTATCTACGCAGCTTATACGCAATTTACAAAGTTTATATGCAGTATCTACTTATATGTATCGAGAACAACGAGATGTTTCTTTAACTGATTATATTTCAGCGATGGGCTTTCTGGGTTGCATTAATGTATGAATCCAGAGCTGTATAATGTGCAAAAGCGTTACACGTTTTTTACGTAAATGCGTTGTTATTTATCAAATACCATTTTCATGGCCCCTTTATTTACATATTTGCCATAATTCAACTGAGTAAATGCAATAAAAAGATAAAACGACCTCACATACTGGTTTCGTAGTAGTGTGCTACGGTAGCTCGAGGTGCTACGAAGGTGCTACGGAGCTACGCGGTGTCTACACGGATGCAATCTCGGCTGCAGGAGGCTGTAATGGCAGTTATTTCGCGGCTCTTTTGAGCGTCTCGTTACTCCGTTATTATAACTTTGTCGATTACTTTCTTATGTAATAGCGAGGCTTAGCGGAGCTTTAAGGATTCCATTTTATAATGAGTGACAACGAAGTTGTAGAAAGTAGAATTTTGTTTCTCGAACGCAAATCATCTCAAAAACTTACTAGAAACCGACTGTTAATATTTAGTTGATTATAATCTGAGAGTAAGGGACCTCAAGTTTATGATAATATAAGGCTATTGCAGAAAAAACCCACCACTATACGCAGATTCCATCTCTTCTATCAACAATCAATTAACCTGTCTTTCTTTAGCCGGTACAAAAGAAACAAAATAGCACTAGTTGTGGGACACGCGATCCACGTATTATTGTTTACTTGCTTTTGTCTCTCACTTTGCTTGTTATAACACTCTGTTCCTACACGTTTGCGCGGATTCGTAAAGTTGTCAGAAGAATAAGAAGACTACTGCAATACTTTTAAATGCCTTTCCAATATTCGTCCACATTGCTATATCACGGGGCTTTCTGGTTCAGTCCCTCTCGGCATAAGGTTTAATGATGTGATGCAATGGACATTCAGGTGGATCTGCCGACGCTTCTCTTTCTGCGCCGTAGGAGCAAAGCATTCCAATTTTATTCTGAATTTTTATCAAATCTGACTATTTTCTGAAATGAAATAAAATGAAAAATATTTGACTAACTATTTTATTATTTACTATTTTTTTAACTAGATATATAAGATCTTAAATGCTTTAAAATAATAACTACCGTGCCTTTGGTATATATTTTAGACATAACACACCGAGATCATATTTCAATACAAAATTCCAAATAATGTCCTGATAAAGCGTTTATTTACAACAAACATACAAACATCTTCATAGACGTTCACATTCATATTGTTATTACGTGGGATTACCTACAAGCTCTTGCGAGCTACAAATGAAAACGCTACACGATCGGAGGACTTATTGTGCTAAAAATGAATCCGTTGTTTTGCCGCCCTCGGTAAAAAATATATTTTATAATTTGGAAGGAAAATCTTAATAAATCCAACCAGATTATTTAATAATGGGAGCACGAGCTCTGGATAGACGTATTTTGCGATGTTTCTTAATAAATGAGCGCAACGTTACAAAGCTCGCCCAAATAAATTAGGTGAATTGTCAAAATATATTATTTTAGAAGAATAGGTACCTACTTGCGAAATAAAAAAAAAGTGTGTACCCCTCGTAGCCGCGTGCAGCTTAAGTCTCGTGGATTTTTATTTAAATTGCTGTTTTATTTGCTCTTAATCATAATTTGCATCTTTTTTACTGTCTCATTCAAACGAGTCTGGAAGATTTCCTGTTTGAGATGACAGTTTTAAACAGAAACAAAGTTTTTGAAAAACGATAGATGCAGCACACAAAAGATATGAAAGTGGATTAAAAAATTATCAGTTATTCTATGCCTTATACGAATGACTTTACAATAATATAATTTGATTATAAAGTAGCCCCCAAACCTGACATATAAAACCTCTAATAAATACATAACATTTTACAATAAGACCCACAGATGGAATACAGGATACACACACACACAGTGGTCAAACTTATAACACCCATCCTTTTGCGTCGGGGTATAAATCTAATTTATAAACTGCTGGGGCTTGAATGTGTTTTTATTTCCTTGTTGTAGAAACAACAAAGGCGCACCGCACCGGCAGTGTTGCCGCTCACTATTGGATAAATGGCTTTTCCTCTCACACTGCAATTTTTTGGTGGATTCAGACGCGACGAGAACAAAGTGTTGCCTGAAAATAACCATCACTTCCGCCGGTCCCCACAGACCGCCAGATTAGCCACCTCTCCGCTCCATTCCGGCCTGCTCAGCTCCTCTCCGCTCCGCCCCGGCGACGCAGAGCCGCCGCGATGCTATCGCGGTAATAAATGGCCGATCGTCCGACAGCGTGTGAAGCATAGATGCATCATTCAACTAATTCTACAAATATACTACAAATTCTATGACTTTAGATTGAAACTTAACTTAATTAAACTTAAGAGGCCGTAGGTAGCAAATATGTGGTTTGAATCGTATTAGATCTCAAAATCCGTGAAAGATACCACCTTATAATGTTTGGAGAAATTAAACTTTGAACTTTTATCTTGCGTTGTGGTTTTTTAGAAACACGATTGGTAAAAGTTTTCTCGATCATATATTTTTTTGAAAAATACATGTTTTTCACACAGTTTCCTATTTATCTCAGGAACAGAACGCTATTTTTGTTGGTTTTATGTTTTGACAAATAGCCTAGAAGTATTCATTTAGTTCTGGTTTTTTAATTTTTCGATTACTTGTTTAATTAACTTGTAATTAAATAAAAACTGTTTTTTCGCTATAAATTATGTTGCGTGTCTATCGTTCTGCGCTTCTCACTCACGAGTAAAAACATTATTCGCTCTCCCGCTCATTCCTCGGCGTTATGGCACACACTTAAGTTCATTAAGACGTTGGTTGTCATAGCAACCAACGTCTTAAAATGGCATGAAAGTACTAGGAGTACATGACTCACGAGAGCTAACTAATATAATTCGCCGTCCCCACCGAATAAAATCGCAATCGAAAAATACAAATTTTACAGCAGAATTAAAAAACCGTTTTTGGTCTATAACTTTTCAGTTAGTTAACATAGGAAGATCGTTTATATACCAAAACAAAGCTTAAATTATCACAAATAATATGATATTACAGAGAAAAATCAATAATTTACCATAACGAAGATATTGTTAAAATAAATATTACCAGAATTGAAAACACATTTTTTTACTGTAATATAACAATACCATTTTATTCGTGGAAATCGTTGACGTGACCTGCATAGTAATAGTCAATCGCGATATTGTTGACTACAAAAATGCGATATTGACTGTTTCGGTATTGTAATGTTACCATAGTATTCGGTGTTCAAATATGTTGTAACAAATATCGTAAAACTAGATTACGTTCATTTTCCATGGCAAGTGCATTAAGTTTGTTTAGTGTAATATCCGATACCGATTAATCTCCTAATGAAAATGTCATCGTATGTATATGGAGATTAAATGGTTTTTTCGTTATATTTAGTCCAAATATAAAAAAAAACATTGTATTTGAAATTATTTATTTATGTACTAATGCAAACTTAGCAATTTCACAATAAAAAGACTCTTATTCATAGTCTATATTGGTATTTAGACTGTCTATTGATATTCTAATATAGCAAGCACTGGGTTTTGTAAATTTAGGCATAAGCAGCTTTAAAGCTGGCACATACACAACGAAAGTAAATCGTCATGGAGGGGTTTACTTATTGTAATATGCCACTCGTACTTACACCTGTTAAAAAACCCCCACAGCAGCGATCGGTTCAATATGACTTTTGGAACGTCACCCACGCCTTTGATTTACAGTAAGTATCTTTATCAGCTTCAAATTCGAAGAATCAATCATTATAATATCAGTTTCTATACGAAGAATGAGAAACTGATATATTTGTAAAGTAATTTCAAAAATGCAACATACCTAATGGGTTTTACATGGGTTCAACATTTGATTTTTCTGCCTTGGGTAGGTAGGTATCCTTTGTACAATTTTCCCAGATACCAGATTATTAATATCGTAAAAATCACTGCTACATTTCTTTTAAGCCTGGCTACTATTCTATATTTCTGGCCTGGCATTTAATATCATGCCATCGATAGGAAACCCGCGGCGTAGTCAGCCCCACACGTATAGAACATTGCCTTTTCTGTGGGAATGGCCAGCTAAGCTGAGAGGATGGTTTCCCAGACAATCTTAAAAATGTCCCAGGTACTACAGTGTCCCATTATGCGTGGGCACAGACTACTATTAGATGCTAACGCATAACGTGGGTAATGATTGTTTCCTGATGCTGTGTAAATCATCTTGTGAAAATGGTCGGAGTTTTTTAATATCACACAGTTTTCTAATTTTACATTGCTTGTCTTGTCCTACAGAATGCTGCATGATAAGGGTGATGGCATATCCTCACTCTGACTATGCCAGTCTCTTAGTCTTTTAGTTTCATAACCAAAAGTGAAAACCTTGTCTTTTAGTTTCATAACCAAAAGTTATAAGGGCATAGATAATCATGGCAAAAATTAATCTGTTTTTATTTTGCCCCGCGCATCAGAGTAAAGTAATATATTTTTATATCTCTTTCTGCAATACAACTATAATAAGTAACTCCTGTTATGGTTGAGAATTCGGCTCTTGAAGTTGTTGACGCATACGTATACTACGTATCTAGGACAAACCGTCCATTAGGTAGGCCCAACTTCGAGAAATCAGTCAGTCAAGAGGTCGTCGAATCCAACTTGGATGGGCTGCATTCGGGAAAATTCGCTACATCCTTTCGTCCAAAATATCATAGTGCCTACTAAAGACGAAGGTATTCAACCAGTGATGACTTATAGATTCGAAACGTGGTGCTTTACCCTAGACCATATGAATAGGCTCAGAGTCTGTTTAATCTCTGTAATCTGTTTCTTCAGTTTGTGTAATCTGTTTCATAGATACAGGGAGCAAATTCCACATGCTTAAATCTTAATTCGTTTTAAAAAGTGAGTAATTATACGCTGTCCTCTATAAAAATGGTCTAATTATTGCGGTTGCCAAATAAACAAAATAACATTTTTATACTGGAATAATATGGTAAACGTACATTACCGAAATGAAGATGATTATGTCCTACCCGAATATGAACGTAATGACAGCTTACTATAAAGAGTAAGACAATGCGTTGTCGGTATTAACCTGTTACGATGTTATTCGAGGGAAAAAGGTGCTTATAGTTTCCGGACAATAATATTGTTAAATCCATTACAAAATGTCTAAATCCTAAAGTACTCGTACGAATCGGCTGAAAAAAATTGACGAGGTGTATTTGGGCCTCTACAACAATTATTTTGATTAAAAGCACTTCTATCGTAATAGTCGATTACGATATTATTCGGTGGGGGCGGCGAATTATCTTTTGATCCTACGATGGTACCTATCTACTGTGTAACTAGGTGGAACAGAAAATTCTCATTAGTTACGTTAAAGTTACATTTTTAAATAATGTAACTACTTGGAATAAAAATGTCCAGCTGGTTACATCAATGTAACTACAATATAACTAGGTGGAATGGACGGTTTTTTTGACAATATTCGTTATCGGAAAAAGTAAGTAATGGTTTGTAATCGTTTTAGAACAAACTTTGTACAATTGGAAACATTATCCTCACTGAAAACATTATGCAACAACATAGTTTAGGCGTATCAATTAGAATACCTCACATCTCTTCGGGTTACAACATAAGGTTAATTTTCGAGTTTCTTATCCCATTTATTTGACAGTGGTGTAGCTGTGTCGTGTGCGCTGCGAACATGTTCCATGTTACTTTCAGTGCTCAGTAGTTCTTTTGGTCCTGAGGAGTCGCGTCCCTGAGGGGGGGGTGGCGGGGCAGGGCGCGGGAGGGGGTAGTCTATTTTTGACCAAAATTGGAAAGTGCTTTATGTGATCTGTTCTGCAATGTCCCGCGGCAGTTGCAGGTGATATTTCATACGAGATGCCTCGCCCGCGGCGCACGATGCTATCGGACACTACGGCGACTAACATTTAGATATAGTCTGCACTATGCACTGTTTGTATTATGTACCGTACTTTGTGTATGTCCTGTTGTGAAGCGTTGAAACAGGCAGTAGAATCACCTAGCTAGAACAATGTGAAAATATTCTAGAGGTCCTACATAAATCATTTTTAAATTAGACTTTGTAATTGGATTTACGAAATTTTTCAACTAATTAAGTCTACATCCTAATTAGTTTTAATGAATAAACAAGTCATGTAAGTAAACAAAGAACAACAATTTCACCGACAACCGTCATTTATGAATAAATCAGAATAATTAATCGCGGACCTTCGTGTCCATTATTTGTCCAATATTTGAATAGTCCCGCCACAGCTTGCGGCACAGTTAGTATGCCCTCACAGAATAGGCACGAGCCTTGAATATTAACTATCACAGCGACCAAATATTTGCATTAATTATAATCTGTGGGAATTTGTAGGTGCCCTCGAAGGGACGGGGGGTGGGGGGGAGGTTAGGGTGCTTAGAGTCAAACACTTCGAGCGTCAAATATCACTTTTGTAGAGATACCATTCAATTCCTTAATCTACACAGCATAATTAGTTACTGAATGGGGTCTGAAAGTTAACACAGGTAGACTTAGTAAAAGTAAAAACAAATCAGCTAATGCGATACATATGAGCTTGCACAACAAATTCCTTAATTTCTACCGTCTTTGACAGGTTTGACAGTCGATACGATTTGTTGTGTTCTGTCGCATTTATATTACCTGTTCAACTCTAAATTATATGCATAGCAAGCGTGAAGGGGCCAGTCATTCATTAACGCGTTCACCGCAAAGCCTCTACGGTGGCTTCTGAAGAAGGGGGCCGGAACGTAGTAATAGTCAGCTCCCACAAAACATGTGGTGGCATTTAAACTTTATAAAAAGGACTAAAAACTAATTAAGAACTTTATTGTCACATATTACAGCATAGATTGGTAGGTAAGCTTTGATGATAGACGTAATAGACGAAAGATAAAAGCCTTTATCTAACCATAACACAATCGTCACTGCCTTAACACCGTGGACGAATCACTAACGTTCAGTTACATTGTCTATCTGAGATATGGCTTTCTGTTCATTTGATGCCTTCTATTCTAATCAAAATATTTTACTAAGTTAAATCACAGATAAAGGAAACATAACAACAAGCCCAAGATCTGATAACAGTGCAGTGAAGCTGCAGCTGTCACAATGACCTACAGCAAATAAGCCCATTTCAAAGAAAAGAAAACTAGAGGTTTGCCCCCGGGGCGGGCGGCGGCGGCGTGGTCCCGCCGAGCAGAGTCCGGCTAATTAGGCTGGATTTACGGGAGGATCAGGAAGCCGATTGTTGCGGTGTAATTACCGCCATTAGGCCTCCTTGTTTGCGAGAGGCGGAGGCTGCGGGGGCGGAGGCTGCGGGGGGCGGAGAGGGGACAATTTAATTCTACAATTGACTGGGTCAGCGCACAATGCGGCTAATTGTTTACAACTTTATTTATGTTTTACCTTGACTTTCACTAATTGGCGCTACCGACTGTCAAGGAGATACAAGTTATGTTGAAATAAATATTTATCAGTAATGTTGAATTCTTAACGAGTGAAATCTTCTGATACGAGTAATTTACATCTTAAAAGATTTTAATATAGAATTTTGCTACAACTGCGGCTTCGCTTGTGTGGTGACAAACCCGAGTGAAAAGTAGCGCATGTGTTATTCCAGGGCATAAATAAATTAAATAAGCCTTTATTTCTACTACCTACCTTATTAAAATATATAAAACTAAACTAAACACTAATGGGAAATACATTTAATACCTATGTTTTACTAAAATATATATATTTTTTTTATGCCAGTAGTAGTCGTTCTTTGGCGTAGGCCTCATTCCAGGATAAATTCCGTTCAGTAGTTTTTGTTTAAAGAGTAACAAATATTCATCCATACAAACTTTAATTTAGGGTTCCGTACCTTAAGGATAAAAACAGGACCCTATTACTAAGACTCCGGATATGCATATTATTAGATATTTAGTTATATTTTACTCTTATACTCGTAATAGAATCACCTAGCATGTAAGACGATTTGAAGTGATACTAGAGGTACGGAAATAAATGTTTATTTCTTTCTTAAAAATTATTTAACTGGTAAAGCTGCAGACCGCGCCTTGTCTACTAATAACAGTTTATAAAACAGCCTTTCAAAGTGCTTTCTGAGTAAATTCTAAAGAAAATGCAGTTTATTTTTCTTATTCGCTTTTAAATGAGGAGGTTCCGCGAGACTCTTGTTAAGGTACGTACGGCGTATCCATGGCAACCCGTATTTTTTAACCAACTTGAAAAAAAAGACGAGTTTCTATGTTTAACTGTATTTTTTATGTATGTTCACCGATTATTTCGTCAATAGTGAAATTCTATTTAAATTTGAAAAAGTATACTATACTTCTGAAATGGTCCCTTAAAAAAATTGTGGATCTTCGAAGTTATGAACAAAAATGCACCTCGGGAATGCAGAAAATTACTTTCTTCTATACTCATCGCATTTTATAAAAAAAATTGCCGCATGAAAATAGTAAGTATCTGAAAAAAAAACATCATAGGTACTTACATGAATTTAAAGTTGAGTCCATATACATTTTAATTTGCATAAAAGCCACTGGATCGAAAGCTTTCAATTCTGGCGGACGGGCGGAGCCGCGGGCAGCGCCGCTGCAGACATGAATAATGCACGACATCGCGCGCTCAAAAGGTTAAAATTAATTAAACTTGCAAATTAAATTATAACGCGTGGGCCTCGACTACCCAGGTACACACCACCACCTAACTTTCCACTTCATCCAACGAAACTGTCACGCGAAAACCGACGCTATTAAAGCAACTGTAGGAGTGAAAATGTCGTAGCGCGGGAAGACTTTTGTTCGCGAGCGGGAATGGGCGAAATACGCCGGATTATTGTTTCGTCGAGGACACAAATTTGATTTACATCTGATAGTTAATTGGATGTCGAGGGGGATTCGCGTGTTTTTCGCGTTTTTGCGTTATTGGGATAAAATGTTTCTGCGTCATTATTGACACGTTGTTGTGTCACTCGCGGGGTGGAATGAAAATGCTTGAAAACTTGTCACAACACAATGCTTCTAGTGGATAGATGAAGTACTAGCGAGCGATAGTTTGCCAAGTCATAGTAGAGGTTCAGTTTCATAGTCGTTAGACTACAACAAACAAATGACAACCAACTTGTCGACAGCTCGAAAGCTCAAAGTCACTTACACAGTCTTGTCTTATTAACTAATACCTAATTCATATCTAAAAATCTAGCTCATAAGCTTGATAATTCTTGAAAGTGGAACGATAGTTCTCTAAAGTATACATACGTGTGACTCATTGCCTTTCCAACTAATTATTTTCAATGAAGTAGCAGTAACACAGAAGTATATTGAAGTGTTGCAGCAGTAATTTTAATAGAAATGTCCAAATATTGTTCGAAATTGATCGGGACAAGCTAACAGCATTGTCGCCTATTTATTGACTCGTTCGACACACGAAACCACGCACTCGTGTGCACACACCTGACAATGAACACTAACCTTGTTATTCAAAGAGGAGTTATAGGTTGGGTTACCTCAAACAGATACTTTTGATATTTTTTTTAAACGACTTCGAAATAGAGGAAGGATCTATGTTCTACTTACTTATATTTTTAATTAATGTTTTTTCATCGATATCTTCGTCAACTTTAATGTTGCTGTTAACTAGTTCAACACGTGTGTTAATTTAAATTCTTTTTACAAATAAACTACAACATGACAGAACAATTCCAAATCATTATAGTTAATAAATAAAAAGTTAAACCTCACCCTGTTTATATAAGTGTTTTATATAAAAATAAATACAAATGTTAAACTGTAGGTATTGCTTCGCACCATCAATACTTCTATTCGCACCAGCAATAATAATTTACGAGCTCAACAGTAGAATCCTAACCGTCACTAACACATCGCTTCCTTCCATTGCGAGTTCCTCTAAATTGTTTGTATATTGCGGTGGAGCGGGACGCGGGGACATCCATCATCTCGAGCTGAGACAGCGTAGACAAGTGCACGGATAAACTCAAGCCTCGCTAGCGCTATCGATTATAGATTGTTTTTCACTTTTTATCAGATGGACTGTTATGCTGAAGGTTACAATGGTCTCTGGTGCACTATGTCAATAGGAAAGGCCAGTCAATAGCTTTCACATGGTTCATATTGTTAACATCACATCATATACCGAAGTATAAATGTACTTTGGTAACAGCTGCAAACTGCAAGATAACTGAAGGCACTAATAGCGGTTTCCATGCACTCGAAATACTACGTATTCTTCGCTTGAGGCACTCGCCCTCCGCTCGGAGTAATATACCAAGGAATACCCAGGTAAATTGTTGATGACCCATTCATCCCCCGCTTTAAAGCATGCCAGTGGCGCTGTATAAATTACCCAGTTGCTCAGTCTGGTTGCTCACCCTCGTGGATGTAACGTACTACTGGCCTACATCTCCCCCCTCTCCCCAGCCCCCTGCCCCTCTCCTCTCGCCCCGCTCCCCGGCCGGGGGGAGCCGATCAGGCGTGCTCGGGAAATTAAATGCACCTTTTGTACCTACATAGAAAGGAAGTGCCGAGGCATAGTTGATTTAGTTCAGTACAACATTTCCATACCGCCTACAACCGGTACAAAAACGTTGCTGTCAACATGATTTGAGTTAGCTCGGACAATTTTTTTATTTAGAATAAATTTACGGTGAACGACTTTGATATTATTGAGAATAATCCGAGTCTCCGCTCCGATACAACTCTACAACAAATCCTTGAACGTTTTGACATGGAACATCGATCGTCAACGAGATAACTTGGTTCAGTTGCGATATTTGAACTCTGAGTTGACGAAAAAGCTTTATTTGTCTCCCAAAACGCTGCCGCACGTAGTAAATAACATCTCAGTATCAACAGTAGTATGAAGTTACAACACTGTTTGGTAAATGTGACTCGGCCGCGACGGAGCGAGCGTGAGTTTTCGTTTTATGAAATCGGTGTAACTGCGGATGAATGGGTTCGAGTCGTTTTGTTTCGTGAGTTGTATAGCGGAGCGGTGACTGATGGAACGGGGTTTGTGGGTTCCGCAGAGCACTGGGTCGAGCCCTGACCTTGCTTGTTCTAGCTCGGACCCGAGCTACTCATCTAACATTCTTGGCTCAGAACAAGGCTATTCATGTCTATTCCCCCATAAAACCATTACAATGCTAGTCCACCGACAACTTTTCTCGTAATGCTTTGAATTCAGCAATAAAGCACCGAACAAAAGCTCTAAAACTGACCGAGTCGCCATCCGTCTTTATCGTACTCGTAGCAACATAAAGGCAAGATAACTGGCGCGACGTCTGCTGCAATGGCTACTCATAAAAATATTGATGCAACGTGCAAAGTTAGTGTTACGGCACAATTTTCTGTTTAAAAAGCAATTGGTTGGCTGCGAGGAACAGTTTTGAATTGATTTAATGCAAGTTTCAAGGAAATACTTCAATATTTTAAATGGCGTGCAGTTTGAGAATACGTGCTTAGAACGAGTCGAGTGGAGTTAGAGAATGAAACTTTTCAGACGAAAATTTACTTCTGTCTGTCTTCTGCTAACTGCTCTATGGCGCGGCAGGTACTGTAATACAACGTTAACAAGCTCATTCCTTTATCCCTAGACTTTTCTACTTTTAGAAACACTCAATCCTCTTAGAAGACATTTTTAAATGAACTAAAAATGCTTAAAGATCTGAAAAGAATATCTCTATCGCACCTTGGAAATACAATCGTGAAAATACTTCAATTTTTATTTTATATCTTTATCTTCTGTATAATTTTATGGGAGTAGTCAGAAGCAAGTCTGAACATACGCTACGTTGTTAAAGAAGAAAGAAAAAAATCATTTATTCTTGTAGGACCTCAAGGATCAATTAAGTTTCGTTTTACATGCTAGGTGATTCTAATGCCTGTTCCAACGCGACTACACCAGGGAAAGAATCAGGCAAGAAAATAAGTATCAATACCATTATTAGCCTAGGTTTAGATACTTATTTAAAAACTGCTTAGTAAAATAAAAACGGTCCTTTTTATAATGATTTTCTACACGGCTCAAAACCATGCACATAATAATCATATCCCGATAAACCAACTATGTAACTAGTGTAGATAATCCAGCCAATTTCATTTCAATCGTTATTATCCATTCGTTCCCATATTGTTTGGATCATAAAAAACTTATAAAACATTTCTGATTATCAACTGGTCAGGTTCGTTTCAGCGTCCGTGTTCCTCATTATTAATCCACGGCGCGGTCCGGCGATACATTATTAAGCCGCTTTCGTTCAGATGAGCACAATGCCCGTCCGGCCGCGTCCGGCCGCGTCCGGCCGCGTCCGGCCCGGCCACCGGCCTGCGAGAAACAACACAGCTCACTTTGCAAGTTTTACTTCTATTGTAGTTGAATGTATGCATTTTGTAGTTGTATTGTTATCGCGGTAACGATTGGGTAGGTGGATAGGTACCACCAAGTACACAATATATTTTTTTTCGGCAAATATTCATGCCTTTTTTAAATCTATTTCTCGTTTCTCTGCTGGGCAAAGGTTTTTCGCAAACTTCTCCAACCGTCTCTATCATTTGCTGAGTTTCAATTGAGCTAATTAATGAAACGAAAACGAAGTTTCGTGACAATTTTCGGGTTCAGCTTAGGTTGGTGAACTGTTACTAATTCAGTATCCTCCAACATGATCTGAACCCAAAAGTTGTCACAAAACGTTGAACCCAAAAGTTGTTCATTCGGTCACGTCGGAATACGCTGAGTAAAATGTTCTTTTTTTAATTGTTACCTGCAGTGAGACAGACGCGGTCCGGCGCCGGATGGAGCGTCCGGCGCCGGAGCCGAGACCGCTGGCTCAGCCGGAGGACTCCGGACGATAAATATCTCACTCCCTCCTCCTGTCGAGGTTCCGCCGACGCCAACAGCGCTGCCAAGTGCCGGCTTCCAGCGAAAAATCAATGCTCATTCACAATTACTTTATCGCAAATTTTATTCTTGCCCACCTAGCCAAGTTACATACTCGTATATCTTTACAGTAGAAACGAACAAAAATGTTTAGGAATTGTCATTTTCTGACTAAAACTCGAGTGAACAAAAACGTCAAATCAAAGGAATAGCTATCGTTCGTTCGTTCGTTCGTATGAGCAAGTGGCCAACTCTGGTGACGGAGTTTTTAGGCCGCCTAAAGGCCTCCGTCACGGCTTAACGACTTTAAAAGCCGGGACCGACAATTTAACGTGCCCTCCGAAGCACGGGAGCGCTCAGATGAAAATGCCACTTGCGGTCACCCATCCAAGTAGTGATAGTAGGGAATAGCTATGATATAAATATAATAGTTACGAAACGTTTGTCACATAGCTATAGACTCCTGTTACTGACTAATTCGTTGAGCAACGAAAGCTGTGCCATATTGCAAGACAGCCAAAACAATTAAACAAATTGTTAATTTAGCGTAGCAATCCTAAATAATTGAAAAGAGGTGGCCGACTGAGCTAGCACGCGTAAGCCTGCGTAAGCTTAGCAGTCTACCACAATTAACATGGCTAGTCTTTAAGGTACTACTGCGACGCAACGCGGTGGCGGGGCGGACAATTCTCCGGATAAACGTTGTTTGCCAGCTCGGGTTATTGTATTTTTAAATTGTATAAAGCAAAGTAGGTCGCGCGCCCACTGCGCGAGCTCGGCGGCGGCGGCGCGGCCCACTGCGCGAGCTCGGCGGCGGCTCCGTCGCTTTGCTTCACTTTTATAGAATTCGCTTTTGTGAATTGTAAAATGACTCGCTGCGTAAAAAAGAAAATGTTAACATTTTCAAACACGAATCATAAAAAGACTGTTGGATTTTAAGAAGACTGTTTACTGATAATTTGTACAGATATTTAGCCTAACTTAGCCTAAGTAATACAATTGTTTATGACTAACATTTTTATGATCATACGCTGCTTTGAGGAGCACCTCAAATCAATACACGTGATTGGAAACAATTTTAACTATTGATATCATAAACTAAACAATATTAATTCTTTATCTGACTAATAAGGTATTAGTGTTCCACATAAATTCGTGAGCATTGAGTGTGTAAGCAAAACACAAAGCGTGTTGGTAATGAGCGCAAATGACAGTAATTATCAAACAACAATTTCCAATGATCGTTGTGACGAATGTGCAAACACCCGAAGGCCTAACAATTACAAATTCATATGTTTTGTTATGTAGTGCGGAGATAGTAGAGGTGCGTAGAAAGGTCAATTCTGATACTTTACTTCAACAACTTACATTTAAATTGTCAAAGTAGATAAATAAATAAATAAATATTCCTGGGCATTCCACACAGCGTCATCTAGTCAATTACTTACCTTTTTATATTTCAAAACCTTGTATTGTTATAATTATGCTGTAAAACAAGTAAACGAGACTTTTTTTCCTGGCACAGTCTCCAGCACTAATCTCCGGCACGAGCCGAGTGCAGTGCGGGCGCGGGTCCATTGTGCGCGCTTTGTTACGCGCGTTCAAGAGAGACCCACTCCGCCGGTAATGGACAGGTGCCACGAGCCGCAGCCGCAGATGTATGCTTTATTCACGAGCCGCAGATGCTTTATACTAGTACTAGTACATCGGTTACGGTTGCGCTGAATAGTGCTAATGGAAAGCTGACACGGTAACATGTAGGTGCGTGCTCCGCGCACACATTCGCGTACTATCTGCCCCATCTATGCCGCAATGGGAAGGTGATAACCCTAAATATCCATTCCTGACGTAAAGCAGATCCATCAACAGCTCGCTCGCATACATCGCGTAAGTTTTATAGCGATGTGGTTACTTCCGTCCTGAAGCGTGCACATTGCGGGGTTGTGTGAATAACTCGGCTTCGGCACTAGAAAACATACTCTTTGAATTTCACTTAGAACGATCTAAAGAATTGCAATCGATGTAAAACATGATGATACTTATCAAAACCAGCCATGTAACACAAACAAAACGATATGCACACTATGTACGCCATCCACCGCGCGATGGGTACCTCGCTCAGTCCGTGTAATAAAAGAGTTATTTGACGTAACATTATCATATAAAAGCCACAGAGTACGCTAAAGTACCGTGTGATGTGGCAGGCGTCATGAGGTATCAGTGACTAGAAGCGATACTGGTGTCGGGGTGCCATTTCCCAGACATGAACGGCGACAGCCGGCGCTGTCTACGCGGGAAGTGGCGCACAAGTACCATAATTCCGTGGTCGGCGTCAGCGCCCGTCAGCCAGGAAACAACGGAGTTGCGCTTCTGTAGGCACGCTCAGGCAGCGCTTGTCTCGGACGTTATTCAATTAGGTTTATGCGCAGGGCTTCATTGTTTTGTTAATTTCGGACGGAGGGTTAGCGGATGTCCCGGAACGGAAAATTACGAGTTATCAAAAGTTATGTAAATTATTTAATTTTCATGATAAACAGCTTCTGACAAGCCCTCAGTCCCGAAATTGGGGAGATACACTCGTACCTCGTCAAAGTTCAGAAGTAGGCAATAATTTGCGCTCGGGTAGAGTTCAGAAACTGAACTGCGAACAACTACTTAATTATGTTACTAAATTATTCAAGTCTTGTTAATTAACTCATTTTTATAATTATGAAGCAATCTATTCATTGTTAATAATAAAGTAAATGAAAATGTGTATAAAGCTAAATAAAGGAAGTAAATATAAAATTTCCTGGAAAATAAATCGCAGCACTCGCCGGAGTGGAGCGCCCTCGATCCCGGGATTAATGAATCAGTTTATTCGGAAACTCATTCACTAATTGAAGACTGTATGTTCCGATACCACTGAGCACCTAAGAACTTGTATTATGAAAAGAGCTATTTAGGTCAATTTAAATTTCGTATTCGGATACGAATTAAGTAAAAAAATTGTGACGATAAGTACTAAACAAAAATACAGTAAGTATTCGTTTAAAAAATAATAATTTAGTTTTATACACAGCTGATGTTATTTTCAAACTTTTATCTTGTTGAGACTTCAAATCATCTTACATGGTGATTCTATTGCCTGTTCCAAAGCAACACACCAAGAAAAAGAATCAGGCAAGAACACAAGGTGTGGGCCTAGCTTTTTCTTACTGTGATCCCTTAACAATCAAGATGCATGTGAATGAAGTCAGACAGATATTAATCAACAATTTAATCAACAATATGACGTATATTTCATAACATTGCAGTGAGCCGAATCGCCATTCAAAAGGAATTGACGTCCAAGGCTAGAGTAGAACCTTCAAAGACCGTCATTTCTCAAATGACCTCAGTGCGTCCCTCGAGCTTGAGTTCGACGTGACGTCCAATTATATCCGTCCTCCTCCCCTTCCCGGATAAACCAATTTATCGGCGCATTTACCTCTAAATGTCTTGCAGCAAGATCGATGTTATTATTCCTAAAAAAATGCATAATAATTAGGATGATTAAATTGTACTTATTCCAGCAACAACTTACCTGTTCGACCGATTTTTAAAAGATATAGATAATTATATTTATTTTATTTTTCCATCTTAGGAAAACAAACAGTCATAAAAACAAATTAAATAACTAAATATAATACTAAAGACCATTTAGATATTTATGATCTAAAACTTTCGCGATCAGAACACAATATTATAAAAAATATGCAAACGGGTATTTATCACGAAAAAAATAGGGGTAAATGTAAAATTCGTAATAAATACCCGTTTTCATTATGTTTTGTAATATAATATATATTTTTGGAAAGCCTAGATAAAAATATATACCACGCAACCAAAGTTGTTAGTGGAATAGTTTTCACAATGATTTTGGTGACGATTGTGTAATTTTTAGTGGCAGAGGCAATAGTGCCAGTTATGTGAGTGAGTGACAGGAGGCTGCATGTGCTCGGCGTTGTCTGCGGCAGTGATGTGACGTCACGCACGCCATGTGTCCCCGGTCCCCGGTCCCCTGTCCCCGGTCCCGTCCCAGTTCTGCCCTATTAACTGCGATCTGATCGCCGTGCGCTCTGTCCATACTAATTAGCAAATTGATGTAGAGATTTCAAATTAGAAATTTTTGCATAACGTTAATGTTATCTAATTGTCATTCTATAATCACATGAAACTATATTTTATAATTTTGAATTATACAACCAATTGAAACAACTTGCACACGGCTTATAAATATTGACTACTACAAAATAATTACAAAGAAAGGAAAGAGCTTGCATGATCTTTTTTAATATTAAAAGTAATGTTAGTATAGGTATATAAAGTCCCAAATGACCTGTGAAATGTACGAAATGAAATCCAAACTTATCAGGAATACATTTAGTTCAAGACGAAACAAAATAAACATGCTAGGTGCTTACAATATACAGACTGAATGGTACCTGTACTTACTCTGTGGGAGGTAGAGAGCAGTGGCTGTGCGACGGTTCGGGGTCAGCTGCAGTGTTTGTGCATAATATATGGCCGCATTGAGACGCGCTTTGATGTATGGAATATGTAATGGAGGGAAGAGCTCGCCTTGATTAGTTTCTCTCTAAAGAGATGCGGACGGTCAACGGAGAGAGAAGAGGAAGGGTGGAAGGGAGGGGAGGGGATGTCATCGTGTCTCTGCTTTGTCTTTGATTTGATTACATTGTTATCTTGCATATCAATGTGTATTCTCGATCCGCATTTGGGAAATGTATTTGTATAATAAACAAAGCGTCCAATGGTTTCATTAGGCGTGTCGGGTGGGTACTTTGTCAGACGGACAGATTAGTGCGGCTATCGTCAGACCGTCTGTCGGAGTCGCACTGATTGTGTCCGACTCGGACGTGCCCGAGGAGCTGACCCCGCAGTCACGTCCGCGGGCGGAGATGCTGCGCCGCTGCCGGATGCGACAATTCACACATACAGTAAAAAAAACTTGGCCTTTACATCTTTATTATATATGATTTATACAGTGTCAGGAGACATTTTTTGTACACTTAACGGTACACTGTAGTGCCCGAGACATTGTTATGGAGGCTTAACCATCCTCTTATCTTAGCCACAGGAAATACATTGGTCAATACTTATGGGGCTGACTAAAAAGCGGGTTTCCTCAAGATGTTAGATATAAACTCAATGTTATAGGATATTACATCTTTAAAAATGCTACAAGAAGATTATGTATCGTTCTAGAGCTGCGTAAAATGGACCTATTTAGAGAAAATCCATTTAGAGCGGATCAAATATATACGTGACCCCCTTCACATTATAATTTGAGTAAAACGTAATGTTAGTAACTTCGCCATTTGAAAGGTGGATGATTTAATCAAAATACGGATTTGAGAATTCCTTTTCAATGTTATCGCATTATGAAGCCGCCTCGGGCAGGTTCTTTGATAATATCTCCGCGGCGCCGACGGCTCCTCCGATATGCGTTGGGAATACGCCCGTTGAGGGGATACCGCAATCTTGCAACGATACACTTGTGTTTTCTTAAAAATTAATCATGTTTTTTGGTTATAATCATTGAGATGTATTAAAGAGTCACAATCTAATAGCTGACAACACTCAAAAAATGTGCGTGCAAATTCAATGTTCTACAATGACATTGACATTTGAATGTAGACGTTATGTCGTTTGTTTTAATGTTCAATGTAGCTTGTACGCAAAAAAGAAAAACTCTGCGCACTACATAGCGTGCGCCGAGTTTTGGCGTTTACATTTTATTTGTCTGATTGTGGCTCTATAATACATCTCAATGGTTATAATGTTTATGTTGGGTCATATTGTTTGTACCCTAAACCGGAAATGTATGCGAATGTAATGAGAGGGAATAAGGCGAAAGAGGTGTGTCAGGATCGTAGCTAGTAGATATCCGTGATATCTGCCTACCCATATGGGAAAGAGGCGTGAATTTATGTTTAATATTATGTTCAAAAGTGACGTGGCTAACATGGTTATGGGAAGGTTTTCTGAAATTAGTTGCACCGTGGATTCGAGAGTAAATTGTCTTGATGATAGCTAATTCCAGGGCAGTTGGGATCCGTGCGTAGGCGAAAGCCTTCGTCCCTATAAAGGATAATTTTCTGCTTTATGCACATTGTGGCTGTCGTCGGCCCCGGGTGAGGGGGGCGTGTCGTCTAGGGGCAGGAGGGGGCAGGGTCCCGCGGGGCTCGTCGCTCGCCAGCTAGACACGGTCAGCTCATTACGGAGCTGCCGATATTAGCCGCTAATGAAAGTCGCCTGCGACCTTACGACTGCACGGTGGCCATCTTGCGAGAGATTAAAGCAGTGTGTAATGAGCGCAGTTTGTGTAAAGCTTTGCGTCAGCTTTACACAAACTGCGCTCATTGCTCTTTTGAACGATCTAAATGTCTTCTATAAGTAATGCCTAAGGATCTGTAATTGATGTCTCTAAAACAATGAACCGTCTAACTTCTGGAGTCATTAATTTCCGATCAGCCGAGGTGCGGCCCTTGCGCGGCGGCGCGCTCGCTCTCCGCTGACTAAAGTGATCGCAATCGGCTAATTACACCTCAATCGACTCGTCCGACTGAGTAATTCCATCACGACATGGATAGAACAGCTTCCTCATTCTGATACGCGCCTCATATGTCGCGTTGAAACAGGCAATAATCAACTAGCTTCTGATGCATATTTCTTGACTTTGATACACAGCCCGCGAATGAAGGATCTCGAGAGCAGCTGAGGCTCTACTTTAAAGCTGAGACTTAGGTACATAAAATTAAAAAAAAAAAAAAAAATTTTATTTATTAATTCCTTAAAATATATATTTGAACAAACTAAACTATTGATTTACTCGTATTTATCCCGTGGCGGGGATCGACCCTCAACCTCCGCGTTTCAGGCAGGCCTTTGCCCACTGCGCCACAAAGGTCGTCAAGCGACGCACTCCTCGCGCCAATGACGTTTTGACGTGTCCCAAATACACGTTTTCATTGAGACTTCAGAGTACTCGATTGTCCCAAATAACTAAAAGCTCGCACGATATTACAGATCGCTTATTAATAAACGATGCGTTGTCGCTGGCTCGCCGCGAGCGGATGGAGCTACGCTGCGAGCGTAATCAAATTGCAATGCGAGGTGCTCGCTCATGCTATTTGTGAAATTGTGCAATTAAGCGTGTTTGATGTTTATTGTTGAATTACATCTAACATATTCATATTCATATTCATATTCATTTATTCATTGTTTCAAGTTGGTACATAAGGTCTTAAAAATTAGGTTTGGCCGCAACAAGAGCCCCGTTGGGACACCACAATGTTTGAGGAAATCGTAGTACGTAGTACCTAGATACTATACAATAACAATAGTGCAATTACCTACCAATTACATTATTTTTTTTTTTTTTTTGTTTAAACTAGTTTTGTATCACAAGATGGACAATTTGACACACCTACCTACTTATAAATAATATGGCACTTATGTAACTTACAATTAATTACCTACTTAATTATTATTAGTCTTCCATGAATTCTGATATAGAATAAAAACTTTTTTGAATAAGAAACTGTTTTAATTTGTTTTTGAATGATGAATTCTTAACTTGTTTTTTAATGTTATCAGAGATTTTATTGTATATCAGTATAGCTCTATAGTAAGGACTTTTTTTAAACATTTCTATTCTAGGTGCAGGCAGAACTAATTTATTATTTCTACGGGGGTTTTTATTATATTCAAAATATGAAATATGTTTTCTTACAAACTTAGCCATTTCTAAAATATATATTGAGGGTACGGTAAGAATATTTTGCTGGGTGAAATAGGTTCTACAACTTTCTGGTTGATGTATATTAACTAGTATGCGTAGGCATTTTTTTTGCATTATGAACAGATCATGTGCATCCGTACTATGGCCCCACATGATTATACCATAACCTAACCAAGAGTGTGCATAGGCATAGTCACATCCTCGCCGGACGATTCGTAGCGTCAAAGAGAATAAAAACACTTAGCGTCTTTAGCCGCCGGCGCCGGCGACAAAAAGTTGCAACAAACCGTTGCAACAAACCGCCTGCAGCTCAGGACATCCGCAAGGAAAGCAAACTTCTATTTTCATAGTGCGAATCTGTGCAAAACGAAATGTTTCCTTCACTATCGAATATTTTCCTTCAATGGCTTTGTATACTGAGCTTTTAAAGTGTTTTCTTGTTTGTAGTGGTGTGTACACAGTGAGGCGGCGCCGGGGCCGGCTCCGCGCCAAATACTTTGGCAACGGCGCGGCCCTTCAAGCCTCACTGAATAAATCTGCGACACACGACCGATTCTATTAAGTCCTACTGTTGTTAATGCCGTTAATTTTCTATGCAATATGGATATCAGATTGTTTTTTACTTCGAATTAAACAGTTATTTTTTTATCATTACCGCCAATGGGTTCCTCGAATAAGGTGAACCGAGTTTCAGCGAAAAATGTTGATGAATTGTTTCAGGAAATTTGATTCCAAGATTGCTTATGAAACCAATTTACCTTTATTGCTTTGGCCGTGAATCAAACTAAACAGTCAAATTCTCCGTGTAGGCTAAGCCTAGGAGTAGATTGTGTTGTGTAGCATTGTGCGCGTTGCGGGCAGATATGAGCGGGGGGTCGTCGACCCTATCGTACAGATTGCGCTCGATAAGACGCGGGAGAGCGATGCTTGTAAACATGCTTGTTTATGACTCTTACAAGAGTTTTGGCAAAAGTTCGGCGATGTCAGCCGTTATACGGACAAGAGAGTTATCGTGCCGATGACATAATGTTAAGAAAATCTCCGGCAATTTCCGAACAACAATATGAATTGATTTAAATAAATGGATAGTTACAGTACCCTTGAACACAGATTGATGATAAATCTTAAACTATTTTCAACTCTGGTACGTACCTACAGCGTAATATGAATATAAGTGGCACGTTGTCGCGCGACCTGCGCAACTCGCGTCCAACACTCGTTAGCGACATGTTCACACCACGTGCCTGAACTTACTCGGTTCTATCACACACATGTTTGAAACTAGTTCGAACATGTTCCAACAAAACTATATCTGATGTTCTATTTCCATTGAAAATATAATATAATATCTCATTTTAAAGTTTCTCAATCGAGGCCTCGGTAAATGACCGGCTGCAAATGATTAAAATATATAATGAAACGAAACTCGTCGAGCGAAGGATTCTTAGAACCGTCTGCGGAAGTTATTCCCTCGTAATTCTCGCGGCGAGCCTCACACTCCAGCGTAATGGTTCCGCCGAGGAGGAAGAAGTTCCTCGTCCGCGTCGGCGTCGGGACGAACACACTGTCAGGAAACGGAATCCAGCAAGTGTCCCCTCCGAATAACAAACACTACACTTTAGAAGAATATTATGTATACATGCACATACAATTAGTTCTTTTCTGGTTTTACAGATATACACAAGTTACAAAATACATATTTCCCGAAGTGCATTACAATATTGTGCAACAAACAAACAAACAACATTATATATAATATATTTAAATAAGTTTCAATTGTTATAAAGGAATGTAGTACGTTTTGACAGAGTGACAGAGGAGCTCGATACAAGAACAATGTGTTATTATTCAGGAGTGAGTGGCGGCGGCGGCGCCCCCGTACCGAGTTATTCCGTTATTGCGAGTTTTATCGCGGCGCGGAGGCTTCGGCTCGCCCTCCCTCCGTGGCCCTCAGCCTTACTACACACTTTTCTTATATACATCGTTATCATAACAAGAAAACTTTCACTTTTGCCAAAAGTTTTCAGGGCAAAAAAAATATTATTCATGTATACCTCCTGAAAATATCTTAAAGTACCTTTCAAATCTGGGTAAAATGCAAATAAAATCATTAGTTTTTAACTGTTTAAAACATATTATCTCTCATCTTGAGAGCTTAAAACAAAATAAGCTTAAATTATCGATATTTTAAGGTTTCAAAGATGTAAAGTCATTACGGAGACTTTTAAGCAGCCTAACAACTCCTTCACTAGAGCTAGATAGTTCATACGAAACATTAAACCAGCTGTTGTTATTCAGCTAATTTACAACAACGAGTAAAATATATATAAAGCCGTGCTACATAGACCATTTTAGCGCTCGTTCGTCTCGCTCGAGACCGCAGCCTCAAGGTAACTAATGCTAAACTATCTTATTTGAATTCCAAGGCACTCGGAATCTCCGGGATAAAGAACTCTCGGTACAATTAATTGAATCTGCGGAACAGCGGCCAAAGGAGAGAACGCCTCTAGTAGAAATAAGCAAATGCAAAGATGCAAAATTACTTTCAACAGAAATCCTACTAATATCAATGCAACAGTTTGGATGAATGTTGATAACTCTTTCACGCAAAATCTACTGAAGGGATTTGTATGATTCAAGTTTCTTACAAATCCGTTCAGTAGTTTTTGTAGCAGTTATAGTTGTTAACCTAGGACCTGGAATAACACATAGGCGGTGTACTACGCGAGCGAAGCCGCGAGCAAGTAAGCTTGTAGCATTATAATGTGAAAGTAACTCTTCTATCTGTTACCTTATCATGCATGAAGCACTGAACAGATTTAGATATTTTGCATCTCAGGGAAGGCTAATTTACATCATCATCATTTACCATCATGATGCGGGTAATGCCGCGAAGGCGCAACTAAGTATTATACTTGTTAACGTTCAAAGCGAAACAGATAAAGTGCTGTAAACAGAATGTGCAATACAAACGATATAAAACTACCTTTAATAGAAACCACATTCAATGAGCTCGCTGTGAGACGCCGTCAAGCACACTAATAAGCTTCCTTAAAGGCGAAGAAACGTCACTAGAGACATAAATATAATTATGTATAGAAATAATCGCGGTGCGTATACATGCCTAAGTGTGTGTGTGCGTGTGTGCGTGCGGGGATTAGCGGTAGAAGATTTATTAGCAATTGTAATTTCCGCATGTCGGCCGCACGCCGCGACTTGAGACTTGCGACTTCCTGCACTTAAATAAAGTTCAAATTCTTTCGACCATTAAAATTACCTCCATTATCGTCGTTTACTTATTATTATCGAGATCTCAGTAAAGATAAAAGCTCTTCACAGTTTAAGCTGCGATTTAAGCCGGAGATTTATTCGTCATTTATCCTTTCAAATTAAATTGATCCTTTTATTGGCTTCGAACAAATGGAAGTGAGTAATCGCAGCAGACGCAGCTATCGGCGTCGACATTACCCGGATGAGTCCGACTATCCAACATTTGGACCTTTAATTAACTTCACTTTGCGCATATTAATCGATTTGAGTTATATTGCTGGTTCACTGAGCAGTCGTGTTTGTAGGGCGGTGGCCAGCCGGCAATGTAAAGCGTTGTCACAGGCTATTGTGAGGGTTGCAATCATCGCTATTGTCTTAGCGTCTTGTTAGAGCCTCTTTAAATATTCAAAGGCGGTCATTAAGCACCGTTTCGAGGCGACGAGAAAAATTAGTCGAATTTCAGAGAATTTTGTCAGAGCCGGTGGAAACGGAGCTAATGTACAAAAGAATACGTTTTACTTCAAAGGTATTGTTTCTCGAAGACATTTTAGAGATGTATCACTGACAACGCCCCCGCGGTGTTCGTGGCCCGCCCGCCTTAGCGTATCTAAAGTAACCGAGCCGTGTAATTTATTAACATTTTCCTAAACTTCATGTTGTTCCAACTGAGCTCTTGTAGCTGCTTTATACTTGGAGAGAGGAATATTTGCAACTACAGCTTATTTCTTATAATTTATACTCACGTTGCTGCAACATTAAAGTAGGAACCGTTTAAATGCAATAGAAGTAAATAAAATAAGCATTCTCGTTTAGTTCTCTACTCAGGTGCGCCATGTTCTTGGTGATGACGTATAATCTCTGTGGAACTTTCGTTGGCCTGCTTTCACGCTTCTACGTCATCTCTACGCCACCTCTACGCTACGTGCTACGCCGTAGACCCAAAATTTATTAACACTTTGTAAACAAGAGCACATTTGGTATCGGACAATGGGCACCTGTCGCGCATTTCTACTACAATTATATTTCGTCGCTTCATTCTTCAGTTATAATATAAAACCAGGTAGTATCGTTTCATGCTACTGGCAACTTCGCACATTTAAAAATAAAATAAAATAATTTCCTTCCTGCGGTGTGGCCTGCGACGGCTCGTCATTATTTTTTCGTGCGCGGCAACAAGCACACGCTTTTACCTTAGTACGGCACTACTTCTAGCTAGTAAAGCAAAAATTTGATAAAATGCCGAAACGTAGTGCCGACGAAAAGTTAGAATATTACACTAAAGAAATTAAGAAACTTTGTAAAGAAAATACTTTGCGTGATTGTGTATTCATCATCATTTGATTCCGATGAAAACCCAGGTGAGTTTTTTACAATTTGTTATACCTAAGTGAAGTGATACTGTCTGACAATCAGCGTCTGTAAGCTTCCCTGGAGGATTAACTGCGGGTTATCACGATGGGTTAGCATGATGCTTAAAATAAGTAAAGTGATACTGTCTGACAATAAGCGTCTGTAAGCTTCCCTGGAGGATTAACTGCGGGTTATCACGATGGGTTAGCATGATGCTCAAAATAAGTGAAGTGATACTGTCTGACAATCAGCGTCTGTAAGCTTCCCTGGAGGATTAACTGCGGGTTATCACGATGGGTTAGCATGATGCTCAAAATAAAGTGAAGTGACTCTGTGTCTCTCAATCAGTTTCTGTAAGCTTCCCTGGAGGATTAACTGCGGGTTATCACGATGGGTTAGCATGATGCTTAAAAATAGCCTAGAGGTTCGACTGCAGGTCAACTCGAAGGTTTTCTCTTCTCGAATCTTGACGAAAATAAAATTCCTTTTTATTTATCTAAGAAATTTATTGCGAAAACATTTTTTTTCCAACTACCCTCAAAATAATAAAATTATTTTTCGTATGTAAAGGATTGCAATTCAATGAAAAATGCATCCATGTCGATGGTGGAATACCACCTGCACCGTCTCCTCTTACGAAATTGGAGGAGACATCAGTGCTTCCGCAAGAGACTGTTGAGATTGTGCCGAAACTCGATCCTGAGTTGTTACAGGCCTTGGGCGATGCTTTAGATGACCTCCCGTGTACAGTCATATACATACATATAAGGGTATACATGACAAGCTGGCCCAACTTTGGTTACCAATCCTCAAAAAAGGAATAAGTACAGAAGGAAGTAAAAGAAAATCTGTCAAAAGATTATTCAATTCTCTGTAATTGCAAACTAATAAAAGCACTCACATTAAACGCGGAAATATCCGCTGCCGTGCAATTAACAAAGCAATGAATCTACTGCTTACCAGCGATGATAAGGTACGCCGTAAAAATATTATTTGACGGCTGTCGTATACTGACAAACTATACCGAATCTCAAGTCAGAACCAAGCTTATCACTCCAGGATTGGAGAAAGCGTTCCTGACTTTAATACAGGAGCATGAAAGAGATGAAACCCTCTTTGGTAGCAAACTGCCTGAAATAATTTAAAACCTCAAAGGTTATCGAAAAACAAGGGTTGTAGATCAAAAAGACTCCTAATCCGAAGCCTTCTTCTTCGGGTACTTAGTCGTTAGCTGGCCGTTATCAACACCAGGAAAACTGGTCTACCCCCCTCGTTATCCGCCATTGAGAAGGGGGGGGGGCGGACAGCTGCATACAAGACGACAACGCAACAACCGTACCGCCGAGCCCATCTAACGACGTCGTCGCGGTTCACGCGTCCGTCGGCGAGCTCGAGCTACACCAAACATAATATGCCCCTACCTACGATATAGTAACGCAGGTACATGCCAGCAGATTACAATTTTATTATAATTGCTGAATTGGCATTACTAATAATAAAGTTATTTTGGATATTATTCGTAACAGTTATAGTATACCTTTTATTCGTAAGGTAGAACAAAGTTATCATTCTAATAACTGTAGTTCAATCAAAGAAAAGAAGGAAATGAGGTTGGCCATCCAGAACCTTGGCTTAGGTGCCATTACTAAATGTAAACCACAAAGAATCAATTCTTGTCACATATTTTTTTTTTGACACCAAAACCTAATGGCGGCCATAGATTTATACTAAACCTTATACAGCTAATTACCTATATTAGTTTCTAATGCCCATTTTAAAATGGAAGACCATAGGACTGCATCGAAAATGATACCTAACCATGGATTCATGGCAACTATCTTTCTTAAACAAGCACACTTACTTGTCCTTGTATCTACATCTGACCGCAAGGAATTTGACAAAATTACGTTTGTATTTAGTGCTTATGGGCTGCTATGTTCGGCCCCTCGAACTTTTACAAAGATAGTGAAAGAAGTTGTAGGTTCTGAGACATTGCGGATTCATATCCGTAATTTATCTCGACGATTGGCTCTGCCTAGGTTATAGTTACGATGAGTGCCAAAGAAACTCTTAAGCTACTTAACTGTTTCGGTTTCGAGGTCAATTTCGATAAAAATTTAATAAGATAAAAGTTTTCTTACAAAAGTTGTAAAAAAAAAAAAAAAAAATTAAGATTTATGGTACAACTCTGTGGATATGTCAATATCACTGCCATCAAACAAACGACGCAAAATACTTATGGTCTTATTCATAAAGAATTGACAATTTAATATAGATTTAAAGAATGTTTTTATTTTTCTTGTTACTCTTATGTCAATGAAAAGAGATAGCAACAGATTTAATATCCGTTTTAGTAGCTAAACAAGCTAAAAAGCTAAAGTAGGCTTACTGAACCAATATGCATAAGGGGGTAACTCTGTAACTCTTTTAAAACATCAAATCTAAGAAGATAAATTCAAACTTGTTGTTTCCTTATTAGCAGATTTAAAACGGTGGTCAAAAAATATTCATTACACCACACTCTCTCTTGAACTCCTCGATTTCGTTCTAGAATTTTTTACAGATGTGTCTAGAACTGGTACTAGAACTGGGGCGCATGTTGTAAGAACAAGCGCGTAAACGGTGGATGGAAAGATAGTGAGATCAATTTCCATATCTATTATTTGGAGTTACTTGCTGTTTTTCTTGGTATACAACGTTTTGCACAACTGCTATAAGTTATATTATTAGGATGGGAGGGATCCAATTCCCTCATCTGACAGATTTAACAAAAACATTTGGCAGTGATGCTAAAGGCAAAACATCTGGCTGTTCGCTTTATACCTATATTAAAACAAAAGACAACATAGAAGCAGCAGGAATCTAGAAAAGTTAATCCGGACATTTAATGGTATCTTTCAGCATCGGATTATCAAAACTTTTGGCGAACCAGAGATAGATCTTTCGCTTCTCGCACCAACGCAAAATATTAAAGCTATGCCTCGTGGAGGCCAGACCCAGACGCTATAACGGTTGACGCATTTACTATAAGCTGGAAAAGGCTCTACTTCTATGCATTTCCACCGTTTTCACTGGTTTTGAAATGCATACAAAAAATCATTAAAGATCAGGCTGAGGGTATCCTAATATTCTCTAATTGGCTGTTCCAGCCTTGGTTTCCTCTGTTTAATAGTCTAATTTGGTCTGACATTATATATTTTACTCAAATCTCTTCCAAAAACACTCTAATTCGGTACAATGTAACCTTTAAATTGTGGTGGCAGTTCTGTTATACTCGTAATCAAAATCCTTATGTATGATTATTCCCAAACGTAATGTTATTTCTAACAGAATAGTTTAACAACGGACTAGCTTACGGATATTTGAACAGTCATCGTTCAGATCGATCTTTACTCTTATGTAGTAATATAACCTTCGATGACCAGGTGAAACGCCTCCTCAAAGGTGTCTACAAGCTCAGACCAGCTGTGCCGAGATACACCTCCGCTTGGGATCCACAGATAGTTTTAAAACTATGTCACGGGTTAGATACCCAATTAGGGATCTACTCTTAGAAAAAATCGCCAAGAAATTTGTCATTTTTTTTTTTTAGCATTAAGTACTGGAAATAGAGTGCAAACACTCTCCTTGATAAATTAGAAAATATTTTGTTGATCCCACCGGCGTTAAGATAGGTATTCTGATGTGATCGAAACATGAGTAACCAGTATTGTTTTTACCTTATTTTTAAGCAAATAGAGCAATATGTCCCGCTACTAAATAGTAGAGGGTTACATACATACCTACCACAAATACTATCAGATCTGACGCTTTTAGTCGTATAATATTAACCTACAAGCGACCACATAAGCCTGCATCTGCCCAATCGATTAGTAAGTAGATGGATTAAGCAGGTGCTGGATACAAGCGGCGTTGACGTGACGCCGTTCGCGCACAGCACGCGGCGCGCCGCCGCATGCGTCGGCGGCGCGCGCCTCTGGTCTCTCGTTGGATTCTATTAGATAAACGGCTGGTTGGACTAATACATCGCAGTCTTTTGCAAAATTTGATCATCTAGCTAGTAGATGCAAGACAATAACTTTGCAAGATCGATGTTATTTATTACATAATTACATAATTAACTAGAGTGATTGATTGTAAACAGGAATTTAGTAAATATGTAAAATAATAAGTATAAAACCTGTTCTAAACTTATCTAATTTTATGTTCTAACGCCTGCTTTTTCTTACACAAAATTTTATCTCTAAACATCTACCTGGTTTTATATTATAACTGAAGAATGAAGCGACGAAATATAATATATGATCAAACGAACTTACAAAGTGAAGTTCGATCGATATTATATGAGTACGCTTCATTCGAAGTTATATACACCCTCCCACCCAATACCCAAAGAAAAATTTTGTGGTTCTTCTCTAAATATAATGACGAGCCGTCGCAGGCCACACCGCAGGAAGGAAATTATTTTATTTTATTTTTAAATGTGCGAAGTTGCCAGTAGCATGAAACGATACTACCTGGTTTTATATTATAACTTCGAATGAAGCGTACTCATATAATATCGATCGAACTTCACTTTGTAAGTTCGTTTGATCATATAGTATACGTAACCCAGATATCTTATATTCAATTGCATTACAAGTTTTAATGATACAATATATACATGGATATACATAGGTACTTGTGTTGGAATTGCACAGTTCACATTTTTGTACTGAGAATTGAAGACAAATTGCGTCAGTATATTATGAAAGGCAGCTCCCGGTGCCTTTAGAGTCCGATCCCGGTTCAAATCGTGCCATTGAAAAATTACATTTGTCGGATCCAGGTCGGCGGCTTCAGAGAGCCGGCCGGGCTCCTATTGACTTGTAAAGGTATCGACCGAGGGCTTTCCTTTCCACACAACCAACTTTATGTCGATCGGATAAGGTCGAGGTTCGATCGACGGACTCGTAAGCGCTTGCATTACGAAGGTAGTTTTATTTTTAGTGCGGGTTCTTTGATCCACCTGCGGCGCCGGGGCCAGGACGGGACGGGGCCGGGACGAGGGGGGCGGGCCTGAAAGGGGCTCAGAACTTGGTTTCTGCTAAACTTTCATCAGATAATGAGCGAGAAAATTCTATCGTAACTTTAATGTAAACTTTACATGTCAAAAGGGAACTAAAAGTAGCTCCGTGCTCTAAACAACAAGGCACCCAGGCTCCCAGGCACGGTAGAACTACTTACTAAAGTTTATCCGTTTGTGCTAGTTCATCAATACACCGTTATTTGAGATAACAAAACATACCAGCGACTAATAACAAATAGTTTAGATACCGTCGCTGTTTTTTTATTTATATGAAATAACTTTAAATAAAAAAATATATATGATAGCGGATGGCAACTACATTAAGCTGTAGCAGAATCGCACCAAGTTCGATCCGCCTTAGCTCCTCCAGCAAGGTCAAGGGCACCCGGGAGTGACAGTAAGGGCTCCATCCAAGAATCCGTGTCGACGAGCCCTCCGTAAACTTAAAACCTATACAGGCCGTGTTTTCGCTCCGAACAATACATAATTAATTCGTACTTTATTCCTAAACACGACCGCTTCGCCTCCGCCAGGCAAAGTGTCTTCGCATCCTGCTGAGCAAAATAGAACTGTATTCCAAGAAGTGAAGGGTGGCCGTGAGTGAGCAGGCAGTGCACGGGTGGTTATGAAATGTTGAAGAGTGTAAGTTCCGTGACGGCGTATTATTTAGGTAAATGTTGCCGCGCAGTGTCGCGCCGCTGTCGCACCGTTGTCGCACCGCACGCCTCCGACAACCTATTAAAGTTCACTTTTACCCTCTAAATATTATATAAGTAACGATGACTTGCTTTATGAGAATTTAAAGAGCTATTATGTTTTCGCGGTGTATTTTTTAAGTAGGGGTTTGAAAGAAATTCGGATTAATTTGTGAAAGAAGCTCATTTTTTCGAGTAAGAGGGATCGAGATGACATCTGCTCGCGTTGTAGTTGATACTTTTATAAGGGACTTTTATTTATGGTGAATATGAATGTGATATTGAATGTTTGTGTCCGAGACACGACGTGTACTGCGGTCTGCGGTCGCTCCTGCCTTTTGTAAACAAAATAAATAATGATTTAATGACTCCATTGTTTATTAAAACAATAATGCATTTATCACCAATCAAAATTAAGGTTATTTTTTTTTGATTTCGTAATTTCTTGGTGTACCCGAGCTACAATCATGTGAAGTAAGGTTTTCCTTCGCCGATAAGTTTATTTTTTTACGATCTCTGTGGCGCAGGTGGGTGAAAGCCTTCCTGAAACGCGGAGGTTGCGGGTTCAATCCCTACCACGGGGATTTTTCTGTGTATAATATGTATGTATTTAGAAAAAAGATGTATCTATCTATGTAGTATACCAGTCATTTGGTTACTAAAACACAAGCATTATAATGCTTAGCTTGGGACTAGATGACGCTGTGTGGAATGTCCAAGGATATTAATTTATTTATTTTATGTCTCCTCAATAAAATGTCTTTGTGTACTGCACTGCGTAGTGGTGATGTGTATACGGCCTTTCCTGTTTATTTCATTACTTATTTAACATCTGTATTATGTAAATGATATCGGAATAAGATTTTTCAGGTCGATTAATTAAATAATTAGCGCGCCTTTTGATAAAGATCATTAACTTTGCTAAATTGCCTTTTTAAAAGCCGCCGGATGGTTGCCGCGCGATTACCTCGATGCCTCCAAATGCTCCAACCATTGTCCAAACCATTTGCTCCAGAGCTAAATCTATTGGTTTTTAAATAAATATTGCGGAGAGCAAATTTTGGATCACTTTTTTAGCTATTCGACTTCGTTTAAACTTTTTCGCAAATTATTACATAGTTCTCAAACTGATGTATAATACTAAAACTTGATTAGATTACATAATAACGCAGGTGCCTAAGATAGTGTCGGTTTAAGATGAAAGGTGGCGAACAGTGAGCTGCCTCTGCGAGCTGGGCCGGTGCCGATCGATCGTGAAGCGGAGCTGCCTATTTTGGGTCCGGAGCGGCCGGGACGGAGCCATCGCCAGCTTATCGAACACATCAATACATTTAGAAATGTTCACAGTATGTACAGTCGGAACGACTGCGCATACAACTGGGTGGCTACTATCTCATTTTTGGCAAAACATTAACCGTTATGTTGGTCGTTCTCACAATAGCGTAACCTGAATGTCGCTGCGCTACGCAATGTGTGCTGATCTTTTGAATATTCCAATGAACACGGTTACTATGTAGGCATACATTGCGGGTCTCGTTCGGAATCGCTACAAACGCTCCACATGGAGCCAGCAATGGATAGGTCGCGCTTCGCGCATTACGCATTTAGAGGCGCGCTGCCAACTGCGCCGCCGACTGTAATGTCCTCTACATTCAAATATCATTGGAACCGTTCTTAACTGCACATTGCTCGGATGTGACCCAGTTATTACAAAGATTGTCGAATTTTAAATTGGTTCCTACTCATAAATCTGAATGTTTGTGGGTATATTTAGATGTTCGTATTTCAACATTGCCTTAAACAGTGGATCGATTTTTTTTGTAGAAACTTGGAAGACGACTTCGATCTACGATTTGTAATAGCACATTGAAAATGTTGTGGCTATATTATTGGCACCACGTGTGCGAAGCTTTACAACGTTAAGTCTTACAAAAATGTGTGTAGTGAAGTACAAGTGTTTTAAACGTTTATAAATTAATATTTCTCGAACGGATTCAGTGGTGACTCAATTAAGTTTTCATTTTAATGAGATCCGCCAATTATCAATTACTTCATAATGAAATTATTTGCTCTTCGTCGACCCGCCCCGTCAGCCAGGGCGCGGCGTCCACGCCCCGTGACGTCACAGACCTGAAGGACGGACAAATACAAACACCCTTGTGAAGACATTCACGATATGGTAATGAGATGACCGGACTCCCTGATCTCGTGTGTAGTGTCTGACATGTGGACATCCACGCGACTGGTATAGAACCTCCAACCTGGATAGGAAAATGTTAATCTGTCAGTAGACAGTGTGATCGCCAAACTCTGTTGTAGGGTCACCACTCACAGAATATTGAATTTATTAAACTGACGATGAATTTACAAGTAGTGACCTATTTCAGTCAGCTAAACGCTCGGTGCTAACATTAAGAGCGCAGTTGTGACGACTATTGGTGTTAACTTAAATTCATACAGGTTTTGAAGTCAATACTAAGATAATAACAGTTACAAAGAATATTGCCATGATTTTTTTATTTAACAGACAGATACAACACAATATACAAATGTACGTGACCATATGGAACTGCAACGCACTCGCAACGACGTAAAAACAAGTAAGGCAAGTAAGGTATAACGTGATAAATTCTCGTAACTTCTTTTAAAATGTCTCAGATAGTGAAAGTTTAAAATGTTCCAATACACATTATTAATTCGAGTCTTGAAGCTCGTTTGTGTGTCAGCCCTGAGGCGCGCGGGCCGGTGTCGTCGGCCGCCGCACCACCCGCCTTCACTGTCATATGTACAGTACAGCCTTGCAGGCTCAACCAGTATTGTATTGACATTTGTTTATTAAACGAACAGAATCACAATTGTCGTCCGAAGGCACGGTACAAATGTTCTAGAGCTATTTAAAGAAATCAAGATTTTTAAGATGTTAGTCAGTGGTCTCGAGAAAATCCTTATTACTCATGGTATGAGTTAATAAATAAATAAATCTCGAGTCTTGAAAATCTTGGAATTGGCCCATTTCATTATAACAATTCATATTCATACTGCTAATCGTCTAGTCTGAGATGCGCGTGCGCCGCGTTTCAACAATAACAGTACTTTTATTGCCCTTAAAACAAAACAGGACGCCATTACCGAAGAATTACGTTCCCGGCGCGGCGTCAATATTTGATGCTACGCCGTAGCTCCGTAGCGCTACGGCGTAGCTCTCTGAATTATTGATGTCGCGATCTGTAGAGCTCGGGTTAAGCGAACACTACATTTGATTTACCTTTACAAGCGTTCACAACACATTATAAACAATCTAACCATCTAAGTTAATGATGCTCCTGTGAATAAAAAATGTAAAACATACATTAAAAATGTGTACATTAAATAAATTTAATTCTGTAAACAAATGTAAACCGCATAATATCGTGTAATGATTAGTGACCGCAATAATAACGAGTCCCCAGTCGAGCGTCGAGCGCCGCGTGTTCACATACTCATATAGAGCCGATGAAGTTTGTAAACATGAATATAGGTCACTTGCTAACTGCATTGCATTTATTAGTATTTATTTAACACTAAACATCAAAACAAGGGACAAAAATGAAATGTCTATAAAATCATACAAGTTAAATATTTTTAAGGCAAAATTCAACCTTTGAAAAGGTAAAGATATTGCTTAACCTCTTGAATGTATTATTTTTAATCTAATATTAAAAAAATACTTGTTAGTTGTAAAAACTTTTGCAAATTGTTTATTGATGTTTTAAAACACCTTAAATTGAGTAAAACCGGAGTAGCTCTACCTACATAATAAACAAACAAAATAATTTGTGTCAGAGAGCGCAGCGCAGCCTCCAGCAGCCGTTTGCATGCGGAGCACAAGTCAGTCCGCGGTCCGCGTCGTCCGACCGCTTCACTTTGAGAATGTACTGAATTACTTAATCAGTTTTAATGGAGCCGTATTGGCCGAGTGGGATAGTACCTCGATTTTTGATCGAAAATGGGTTCAAACAGCAGTGTACCAATAATTTTTAATTTTATAAAATAAAATTTATAACAAGCTCTGAATGGTGAAGGAAAACAAAGATATACCTCAGGCCTTTACATCTTTACTAGATCTTTATTATATAGCGTCAGGAGGCAATCTTTGCCTACACTTAACGGGACACTGTAGTGCCTGGGACATTCTTGAGATAGAATAGGCTTGCCCAGCACCTAAACCATCCTCTCAGCTAAGTCGGCCATATCCACAGGAAAGACAATGGTCAATACGTGTGGGGCTGACTAGCCGCGGGTTTCCTCACGATGTTTTCCTTCACCGTTTAAAGCTCGTGTTAAAATGCATGTAAAGTTTTCGACACGAAAAGTCCATTGATGCACGGCCGGATTCGAACTCATGACCTTCGGATCGAAAGTCGAATTCGTTGACTTCTCATATAAGATTGTTTGAAATAAGTCACTCTCATTTTGTTCTAAAACTAAAACTAAAACTATCGACTCTAAATTGTTCCACGAAAGACGTCAAAATATAAGACGAATGGCAAGGTGACGTCACGGCTCAAGAAGGATTTGCGACGCCATTGTAAGGGCGCTTTGCAATTTGCCAAAAATATATTGTTAGCGAAACATTGGAAACGATAATACATATTCAAGATCCTTCGTATATTTGAATTTCTCGCAAATGCCACAATAACAGGTTTTGTGGGAGGAATAAGGGTGAGGGCACACACGCAGAGTTGGCAGCCGACGTCGCGATAACCACGTCAACTTTGCATGTTTTATCGTCTCGACGTCGCGAGAGGCGTTGCCAAATAAAATTCCTTTGAATTTAAATTTCAGGAACTGTGCGTTTATTTACATAACAGATAATCAAAAAATACCCTATAAATAAATAAACAAATAAAAATATTTTGTTCCTACATCATACTCGATAAATTAAAACAATTATTCTAGAGGAAATTATTAGTTTAAAACGAACTTACAGCATTTGCTTCAAGTTGGTACATAAGGTCTTAAAAATTAGGTTTGACCGCAACGCAAGAGCCCGTTGGGACACCACAATGTTTGAGGAAATAGTAGTACGTAGTACCTAGATACTATACTATATCTATACAAATACTATACAAATAGCACCGGTCCAGTGACGTCACAGGGGCCTCAACGTCATCCACAGGAAGCTAACTTTTTAGTGATGATTCTGTCGGCTTGTGTGGATCCAATTGTATTATAAATTCATTATTTGTTTAACTAGTTTTATTGAAGTGAAGCCGGCACTCGCCGAGTGATCCCAATTCCCAAGAATCTATTACAAGGATGTTGCTGATGTCAATTACAAATCCCAAGTTCGTCTTTTATCTTTGTTTAACTTTCGACTAAAATCAGTGGAAAATACTTAGTTAAAGTACTTTATTTACTTTGCACAACTGCCTCGTGTAATTGTATCCATGGAAGGTTAATAAGGTTACTGGAGTCAGTGAGCACGATTAATCGCCATAAAAGGCCGCAATCAAATAAATGTGTGATTCCCGCGTCGAGTCGGTCGCGTGGGTCGCGTCGCCCCGGGTCGCGTGGGTCGCTCGCAACTGACGCGAACAGATGAAATGAATGTAAAACGTCATCAGTTTCTGCACGTCATCAGGAGCTAAGTTATTTTTTAACCCACTTCATAAAAGGAGGAAGTTCTAAGTTACACTATTAGTAGAATACCATGTATCCAACGTTAAGTGTATATGTTCCCCATGGGGAAGACCTTGCTGTAACATCATTAGCAGCGGCGCCGGCGTCGGACGGCCGACTAGTAGACCGCCATGTAGGCTGGATGGTGTGCCGAGTGCCGACCCCTGACGCATATTTTACTCGCAATCACCGCCCATTCACTCGACGCCTTACGATGCCTTAACGATGTAGGCTAACTCTCCAGCGCTTACATTCAATGTGCCAATGAAAACGCCTCTCTGAGTCTTGTAGAACATTATCTAGGAATGCGCTGAGTAAAGCAGCGCTCGGCACTTGCGCTGGCACTGAGCGTGACTCGCGGCGGCGCGACGTAAACGTGCACTCGCTACGGACGCAAATAGATTATGTTGAATTTACATTCATTGAGTTATTGGGCGCAGCCGGAGAGCTGAATTGTTGAATGTTTCAGCTGAGCGCTGCCGGCTGCGGTGTTCGTATTCATCAATTTCGTGCGAGCGTGCGCTAGCGGTGCATAGTGTGGTGTGTTCTCTAACTCAGTTTACTGAAAAAATAATTTATTTCGGAACCTCAAGGATCACTTCGACTGATCTTCAACAGAGCAATGTTAGGTGAAAAAAACGGCATTACGTAAATAAGTTAAAATAAAACTCTATTTTATAGTTGTTGGTTTTAGTTCAGACTGCAAATGAATGTTTTAAAAAAATTATGATGTAATTTGGTAATTAACTATTGAAGGAAATTACTAAAAGATGATAATGATGAACATAACTGGGACTTTCGGATTGTTTCGTTTATTTATGCTAAAATATAAAACTAGGAAAAGTACTGAGGTAACCACATTACTAAAGCAAGATATGGAAAAGAAAACCAAACTGGAATATTTTTTCAGTATTATTCGCTTATGAACATTAAGACACATAGTCATGTTCGTTGTACACGTTAGTGTGTACTCAGCTTAACTGTCAGATGACCAGCACTTGATTACACGTAATTAAAGTCCTTGTAATGAGGCGGTGAGGGGGCGGGGGCGGGTGCGGGCGGGAGGGGGGGGGAGATATGCAACATGTATACCTCGTGACAACACTAGCTATTTTACATTTTAATAAGCTTGTCGTAATTGTTTCCCTGTCATGTTTTTAATTAAAATTTTAATTGTTGTTTCCTCTTTTTATATTTTTTTTTCGTGGTCTGTTATGTCATCCCTGTTATATTAAATGAGGGCTTTAATAATTCAATAAGTGGGTAAATGGTAGATTCTAGAGAACAAATAGCTAAAATTACTCCTTACATTCACCTTATGCATACGATATTGTTATGCAAATGAAGAGAGTTAGCATGATATTCAACAATGTCAGCAAATTTCAAGAAAACGACAACACTCCCGCTCCGTCTTGTGGAACTATCTCAGTCGTCTCACACAAGCCTCACACACAATACAAACATAGTTCGGGATATATCTTACAGCACACATCTTCAACGGATGCTTAGATGGAAATGTGCAAGGTAAGGCTTGTTTAATCATTCTTGATAGATAGTCGAAGTACCGTTCTGCATGGTCACTAAACGGATTGGTGACCGCTAGTGGAAATAACAACTCAGTTTTCATGCTTAGGAGGTTAAATTGTTTGTCCTTTAGGCGGCTTAAAAACTTCGTCATGATATAGTTTTATATATTTTTACAGTGTTTAACCACACTTTGGTATTAAATATATCATTTTAAATGAAAAGTTTTACTAAAAGTTAACAGCTCCGGCAGGATTCGAACCTGCGTAGATACATGAAACTATTAGTTAGATGATAGTTTGGCTTTTACGAACTAACAGCTGAAGCCCTGGGCTGCAGCTGCGGCGTGACGTCACGCCTGATGTCGTTAGCAGAGCTTCGCTAATAAACGTACAGACTAATCCAGTTACTGGAGCGGCTGCCGGCTTCGGGGCAAGACGCTTTTAGAAAACACCATTTCTAAACAAGGTTGGTTTTAAGTCCGTGCACTTCTGGAAGTGGATTTACGATGCTAAGTGTTAGCAGTAAGAATACATTCAAATATAGCCATACGAAGGCGTGTAAGCGACACCGGGCTCTGTGCCGCTGGAAGTGGTATAAAACTGATGAAAAGCCTGCTCCGGCTAATTAATAGTGAACGTTAAGTGCAGGTGACCGCCCCCCCCCCCCCCCCTTACACCCCTCTCCCCCGGCCGGTCCTGGCGGCGAGTCTTCTCATAAGTCGTTCAACGGCTTACTCTCCGATACAATTCCCAATAAGCCTGGCTACTCTGGATACATGCTGACGGGTAGACCCGCCCCCGGCCCCGGCCCCACTAAGCCGAGGCCGCGGGCTATAAAGGCGAGCTTTATTAACTTTTAGGCCGCGCAGGTGTTTAGTGAAACATCAAACAAATCCCTTATAAGGCTCTAGCTGTCTTCATATTTTTAAATATTTGATGTTATTGCGCCCCAGCTTTCACTAGTAATGTGGTCTCTTTGGAATGCTTGTATTGATTTACCGATGATATTCTTGATCGACAAATTGCCACGAGAGAAGAAAAAGTGAGATGAGTTAACTCAATTAATTACTTATTGTCATTATAATAATTATGTCAGTAAGTATCAACGCAATTTAATATTAAAAAATACATAAAAAAATAACATATTATTTTCCCCTGTTTATGGCTGTCGGTGTGGGCTCGTGAAAATATAAAAACGCGGACTCTGCTCGTAGAACGGCCCATAAAATGTGAAATATCTCGATAGAATGTAGTCGCCCCCAGATGTAATGATCGGAGCCAATGAGCCGTGAGCCGTGAGCCGAGAGCCGTGAGCCGTGAGCCGTGAGCCGCGTCTGATCCTGTTAGCGGCTAATGTAGTGTGGCGGATGTAGTGTTCGGCCCGTGCTCCACAATAACGCGACAAATCGACGATATTGTGCTGTTTCATAACACCCACCGCCGCGGACCATTTCACAAGCGCGGCGCTGCTCTCTGACCACTCTAATTTATAAAAAAAATCGGATTTGTATTTTCGTAGCGTCTACCAATGCTACGAGTTCGTAGCGCGTGCTACGAGATCGTAGCATCGGTCTACGGTTGTTCAAGTGATAAGCTGACTTTCACTTTCTTATTTCCTACGCATGCGAACAAACTGTCGCACAACTTTTAACATACTTTTGCTATTGAACTGTGTTTTATTTATGTATGTTAAGAACCAATAAAATATATTCATGAATATGAAACACTTTTTGTATCGTCTTTCACAAAGGAGCGGTAGTGCGCGAGCAGCAATATCCCGAACGTGTTTCATCAATCTGTTATCGCGCCCGTAAAGAAGATTCGTTTTAAATTAATTTCGTGGCGGTGTTTGCGGCGCGAGTCGGGATGGCGCTCAAATTTTAATAATAGCAAGAGATCGGCGTAATGAGCAGCCACGAGCAAAACCTCCTTACTCACCGCGCGGCCGCGTTGCCGGCTTGGGAATTACTTGCGTGTTTCTCACAGAAAAGCGCAAGATAGTGATAATACATAATTTTGAAACGTGTTAGTCACGAAATTTTCGTAAGGTAATACAAACCGCGGCATTTCTCTACGAATGAATAGAGACAGTCATTATCAGTTTCCATAATTTGCATCATAAACTGTAGCCAGGAGGCAGAGACAGAGATTTACTTAACTTTCCGTATAATTAATATTGTCTTTCTACGAGGGTTTTCATAACTGTAAATATGACTTATGTTTTTTTTTCCTTAAACTAAACATAACTACTAGAGCAATTTATATGAATATGATATGCGTAATGACGTGACACTCGGAGTGTACGGGTCGTAAGCACCTAAGTAAAGTGATTAATCCGATGTCGTTAAGATGTGACGTGTCGGAGCGCTGCGTACTTCCTTAATGCCAGAAAGTTGTAATAGAGTGTACCCGTTCCGTCCCGGCCCCACCCCGATCCCGGTCCCGGCCCAGGTGAGGTACGATATTCCTATTGGCAAGGAGTGCTAATTACCCCTTCAAGCTCGCGACATGAATGGTAATATGCGAGAACGCACGCATCTTACACACCAGATATCTTAGTGACTCCGATCATCGAGCAATGGGTGCCCAACTGCCGCCCACCTATCATAAATATGATCAAATTCTCAAACAACAAGCCTGGCCTTACTGTATAAAGGTTTTGTCATTTTGTAGCAAGTACTTATGCTCATTGCCATTAATATTTTAAAAACGACATTCACGGGTGGGAAGCCTCATCCCGAGTAACATAGTCTATGTCATTACCACGTGAGTGAAACCACGCGGGCCGCTAGTGTAAGACGAGGCGCGCGAGGCACGTGAGCCGCCTGCGAGATGAGGCTCTCTAATTAGTTTTTATCTCTTTGATCAGCTCAAAATATTATTATGAACCCAAAACGAGTTTAGGCTATGCTACAAGTATTTTATATTAAATTTAAATTTAACCTCCAGCGTCCGCACATAACGAGATGTTTACGGAATGGGCAAGCACTCTCATTCAGAGCAAATACATTTCAAAGATCTGAGTCGTTCCTCCCCCGACAGGAGGGGGAGGGTCCCGATCCAATTACAAGATGAAGCACTCATCAGTAGGTCCGTCCGTCCGTCCGTCCGTCCACTGCCAACGATAATGTCACATTAATTATGCATCTTCCTCCAAACGAACCTAACAAGCCTCGGAAGTAATTTGAAGATGTTTTCATTAGCCGTCTATTTTCCACAATTTGTGTCCGCGATTCGTGAAAATTGTCCGAGAGCCCTACCTTCACTCTGACTCCGTCACTCAATACGAGCTACAAGCCTGATTACTTATTAAGGGAACGCGCTACTCTATTTATGGCTCCTGTTATTCCTAAAGATGTAAATACTTTGATTGGTAAACTGAAAAATACTGATAGCACGGGTTATGATGAAGTATCCACCAAAATATTAAAATTGACTGCCCACTTAATATCAGAACCTGTTAGTCATATAATAAACTTATGTATAAGCAATGGCATTTTTCCTGAAAAATTAAAAGTAACAATCATAAAGCCTCTATACAAGAAGAATGATAAGTGTGACATGTCTTCGTACCGCCCTATTGCCCTTGTTCCTATAATGTCAAAGATATTTGAAAGAGTTATTTATAATAGTATCTACTATTTTTTTGAGAAAAATAATATTTTTGCAGATGAACAGTTAGGATTTAGAAAATCAAAACTATTAATATAGCTGTTTATAATTTTCTAAAGTCAGTGATGACCAATATTGACCAAGGTATTACTGCTTGTGCCCTATATATGGATCTCACAAAGGCATTTGATTTCGTTGAGCACAGAATACTGTTGAACAAGTAGGAAGCTTATGGAGTTAGGGGAAATGTTCTAGAATTGGTGAAATCGTACCTATGCAACAGAAAACAGGTAACGGAAATTACAAAGATTTGTCCTAAACAGAGAAAACAAATTACATTTCGCTCAGAACTAAGAACAGTTAAATTTGGAGTACCCCAAGGCAGTGTTCTAGGTCCTCTTTTGTTTATCACATACATCAATGATTTCCCCAAAATAACAAACCACAGTATGACTATTTTTGCAGATGACAGCACCATCCTTTTCACAGGATCTGATAAAGCGTCCCTAACACATGACATAAACGATACATTACATAATATAATAAATTGGCTGACATGCAATAATTTAAAAATTAATCTTACTAAAACAAATGTAATGATATTTAGAAATCGAGCAATTAAAATATCTAATATTGACATTAACTATTCTGGACATAAAATAAACGAAATTGACATGACTAAATTCTTAGGTTTAAATATTGACTCTTCCTTAAATTGGAAATGTCATATAGAAGCTCTGTGTTCAAAAATCAACAGCTTCTCATATGCGTTATACATGCTGTCAAAGACTGCGAGTACGTCTACGCTCTTAACTGCGTATCACGGGCATGTGGCATCACTTCTTAGGTATGGTGTCATGTTCTGGGGAAATTCGACAGACAAAGAAATTGTTTTTAAGGCACAGAAGAAATGCATCAGGGCTATTTGTAAACTGAAACAGATCGAAAGCTGTAAACCACATTTCAGAAGCCTAAAAATCTTAACTCTTCCTTGCATATACATTTTTGAAGTGGCACAGTTTGTCAGGAGTAACCGACATCTCTATATTTCTTTTAAAGGTGAGCGTCGAAATAATAAACTAACATGTCCTCTATACAAAACGTCCATGCTCGAAAAAAGCATACTCTGTATGGCACCAAAGATCTACAGTCACCTACCAAGATCCTTACTAGAGACAATGTCAGACAATATTTTTAAATTGACACTAAAAAAAATCCTACAAGAAAAGGTATATTATAGCGTTGCCGAGTTCTTCAATGATAGATTTTAAAAGATTATTGTATTTCTTAATTATTATTATAAATTTTTGACATCACTCAATTCAAAAATGTAATCTTGTATTTTAATTAATTATTGTATTTGTATGTTGTAAAATGTTGCATGCTGATAAGCTGATGATGGAGGACCCTAATACAATATTTGCACTTAACTTTAACTATCTGTACCCGTTATCGCAATTAATAAATAAATTTGAAATTTGAATTTGAAATTTGAAAATTTGAAATCTGTATTTTTCTCATCATCTACAGTCGACTTCACCCACTGCTAGGTGTAGGCCTCCCTAAGTTTGTGGCATTTAATAGTATTCTATGTAGTAGTGTTTTCCTACTAAGTCATTTTTAGGATTACTAATATTAATAAATTACATTTCAACAAATTCAAAATACACAAATTTTACTTTGTACTCGTAGTTCGTTCACGAGTCAACGTTTGCATCGATTTGAATAGTATTTAGTATACAAATAGATCTCAGCTGCACGATGAATGCTAATGCCATGTAAACAAAGCCGAGTGCGTAAACTACTAAGCAGAATATAATTTATTAATACCTTTGACAAATGAGATTCCCCGAGGTGCGGTGTCAACTAACTAATGCAATGAATGACGCGCGTCATCCGCCGACTTCGCGTTTAAACGCTTTATTACAACAAATTGCATTGTAAATTGCGATTACGTGAATTGCGCGCACATCGTGAAACTGCGCGTTTTATAAATGGAACTCAATTTCGTTTATTAACTCCGACCGATGCGATGTTGTCGTTTTACATAAAGTCACATGACGTGACGTGATGCGATGCAATATACCGCTGCTTAACTCAGGCAATTGTATAATGTTATAGGTTCAGTATGTTTTTCAAAAATGTACTAGAATAGGATAAAACAGAACATAATAATTTATTTTTGTGAAGTATAGTAGTCAAGTTCTTAAAATATAAAATAGCGTGACACATAGGTACTCCGTGACACAAAGATCGTAATCTCTCAAAAATACTACTAAACCTTGATTGTAAAAGTCATATAAATAACATTTTTATAAGAGTATTTTTCATCATTTTTCAATATTACATGTCACACGAGGAAACGATTCAGTTTACGTAAAAAACATTGTGTGGCTGAGCCCTAGTGAATTGTGGCGCCAACTTAAAGTCTACATAATACACTAAAAGTCTATATAAATACACTGGAATGGTAAAGATGTTTTATAAATTGATCTGTGGCTTATCGAGGGTCGCCGGTGGAGCCGTATCTACGTGTAAGCCTTTTATTTCTCAATCTTCTCAAGCAATGAGCGTCTAGTGGGATATAACGAAGGCGCTTTAGCTACGTACTTCGATATGATTGCTTTTATTTCTTTTCAAACTATTATAACATTTCTTTCTCTAGATACCGACATGGATGCAATTACATGATTTACTGTATTGTAGATCGAAGGTAATCTAGCAAATTGCCAACACAGTGGCAGCGCAGAGCACACAATCAGCGGGATTACCGCTGAGACAGAGAAACTGACATAATTACCGGAGATTATGATAATGCCGGCACAATGCGTCATTTCCGTAATGGCCGGTAATCTGTGATGGCGAGGCAATACCGTTCGAAGATTTGGTTCAGAGACATCTTAGTGACAGACGGACGGACAAACAGACGATGGACACTTAGTAAAATAATAATAGTATCACCCTTTTTGTACGCAGCCCTAATCAATACTTTCTATCAAAAGTCAAACTTGCTACGAAGTTTCAATTGAGTACAATAAGTTGCAATGTTGACAACAAACATGCATATATCTCGCGCTATCAGTCTACTGCTAGCTGGCCACCGGCCAGCGAGTCTGCCGCATTGACTCACCGATCTCTTTCTCTGTTCCTCTCTCCCGGTCTCTCCTTCATACTAAATAATTGTATTTCCTACATACGTTATCATTTTATCCGGCTCCAACTTATTATGTCTTAATCAAGATCCGTTATGTAATAAATGTTTTATTAAAATATCTTCTATTGTTTAAAATTCCTATGTGGCCGGTTAGTGAGTAAACACCAGACTGAGAGCCATTATCCGTCAGGCAGGACTCGGAACTGTGGACTTTGAACTAAGAGCGGTGACCGTACTTCCCAAACCTAATCATGTCGCAAAGTAATTGTAAGATACACATTACTGGCACTGAGTAAATTAAACAGCAAGTTAGCGTCCAATGTCCACAGCCTAAAAGCCGGATTGAACTTTTAACACAGCAACCCCCCCACCCCTCTCCGTTCCTCTCTTCAAGCCCCCTTCCCACAGCCCGATGCTTCTCTTCTACTTCCAAAATAACAACAAACAAACATGAATTATTTTAACTGCGAAAGTTAGTCAGTTTTTGTTTCAATCCTTTCTTCTAGCTGGCGTTTTGCATTATTTTGTTTAAAATTTTGTTTATGAGATATTTAAGATGCCAGGCTGCGACACGTCCACTTTGTGTGTATTATCTATGGAGTCATTTGGAAGGCAAGATGCGAGATACTCGCTATTTCGTGTCACGCGCTGTTAATAGGTTGTGTATATATAAGCCGAACTGCGCCGCGATGAGTGTGCTCTCAAACGTAACTGATACTGATACTGTCCGAAAGTGATCGCACAGTTGTTGACCCGCTGCATAATGTATGCGAGCTTCACTCGACTGCCTTCTCCAGATATCTTCAAAGACATTTTGAATAAAAAGTAAATATAGGTTCAGTTTGTTTGGTAGTTTTAGCATACATTGAGTATTCCTCCGAGTAGGGTCCTCCTAGTACTCTATCTCTAGTACCTGAGACACTGCCTTTGTGAGACACACACTAGACGTAGCACTTATCGTCTATTGTCAGTTTATGAACAGAATATTATCATATTAGCTAGGGAAACCTAGATATAACATGTGTATTTATAACTTTTTTGCTAAGTGTTTTTCAGAAGGCTGCTATCCCATCCACGCAGGATCAATTTCCGTTTGTTAAATGAGCCGCTCTCGCGTCCGCTCGGCGGCGCCGCTTCCCCCCCCCCCCCTCCGCACTTCCCTCCCCGCTGTCTGCTAGCACAATGATTGCTGCACTACCGGACTTTGCTAACCACCACTACCAACCCCTATTACGTAGAAGAAGTACCTACCTAAGCATTTTTGTAGGAAAATAGTCCTTTGTAAGTAAAATCCAATCCATAAAGATTAGTCGCTGAGCTGAGAGAATACTAACGAAGCAGTATCGGCTCCGGATAAGTAGGCAAGTATTCACGTGACGTCATTAAGCCGGAGGGATTACATCGGCTCGAGCGCCGGACCCGGCCCGACCGGGCCCCTAGGCCTTACCTACACATACACAAACACAAGCTAACTCGTCTAGCCTCAAGTCTCTCTTTTAATACAAGTCGCTGCACTTCAGATAGCAGCGGCCGGTCGGCCGGGTCGCATGCGACGCTAACTGACACTTGTTCCATATTTCAATTGAAACCAAGTACGAAATATTTAGCTGTCCCTGAAGATTGTTCACGAAATTGGAATGTCAGTAACGGCTCTCCCCGTCCTCTCCCCCCTCTCGTGCCTCCCCCTCCCCCCTCGGCCGGCACAACAGCGATGGAATTACTGATACGTGGGTATCATGTGTTTAGTTCTGTTTAGTTGCTGGCGTTTTATTAGTTTCGCGGAGGGAACTTTTATCTCCCATCACGTTTTATATCTCTATAGTTATTATCGGGGGAATGAGATATGTAACGAGCAATTAACATGTTTGTTTGGTATCGATTCTCAGAAACAGACATGAAAAAGCCATGACTTCGGTAAGCGTCACACACAAAATATTTATTTAACAATGAGCCAATTTTCGCTCAGCGAATGTTTTTCAAAACTCTCTCTCGCAAACTATTCAATAGTTTCGATCTTTCAATAGAGATGAAAAGATTATTTTCTCCCTGGTAAGATACTAGTGTATAGCGACCCCCGCATTGTGCCGATGCTGCGATGGATGGTGACTGCTGAGTCGGGCGAGCCGCGCGTCACGCAAACTTCAAGATAAAACTTTAGAAAAACGAGCGCGCGTTTAGCTTTGTTCAGCCTCGGGGCTGCATTTCTTTGGAATAATTTACGTTGACAAATGTGTCGGGCGGTGAAGGGGGAGGGGGCGGCTAGATTTATTCATGGCGGTCATTTCTCTCGGAGGATGAATTGGCCGCGGAGCTAGCAGCTTAGCGATGCTGCTGTAAAAGTTGCGCCTGCCAATTCCACATGAATGATATTCCTGTGTCTTGTTATATTTAGATTAACCTAAGGGTGATGACCTATTTAAGTACAAATAAACGTAAATTAGAGGTAAGAGCCAGGTATCTCGCAAAACAAACACCTCAGCCAAATCTGCTACTAAATCCTTTAATACGTAATCGCGTTCTGGCGTCAAAGAGCTGCTTCAAATTACACATCAAAAGACGCGGATCCCCAACCCGAAACTTAATTATAACGACGCGAGCAAAAAGGTTGTTTTAAATTAAATCTAATCCTGACTTGATGCTCACATGGCGGAGGCTCGCGCTGTGCGGGGGGCAGCAGGGGGGAAGCGGAGGGGGGGGGGGTCGTAATTGGCCGTGATTGCGATCCTCTGGTAGCGAAGCAGCGGTAGCTTACTCTGATTATGACAGAAGATAACCAATTAACTATAAACAAAGCCTTTATGTCCCAAGTTGAAGAATTGAGCCGAGGTGTGCGCAACGCGATACATCAGACATGTTGTTGGGTTGTCAACTTGTTTAGTCTTAACCCAACCGTTCGAGATATATTCATGCCATCGTGTCATTACTAAACGATGATCAGGGACGAAGCTGTAGCATTGATACTATGGTTGACTCTTGCAAAATACGTTAGAGTAGAATCACCAAGTACTTATGGTGTTTCAATTCGCCGCGCACTCGACATCCGCTACGCCCTACTAGATTCAGTCAGCAGCGAATTTAGTGAGCCTTATGAGGTCAATTAATACATCTTTTCTTTGACTGCCGAGTGCTTGACGAGTTATGGTTAAAATTAACAAATGTTTCTACACTTCCGAATTTGTGAACCTAATTGCACAAGAAGTGAGGACGAGGACGATGGTAAATATAGCAGAAACGCCGGGCTAACGAGCCGTAACGCTGCCGCTGCAATGTGGACCTTACTCCCCCGCCATACGGCCACCGCGCCGCACGTCCTCGAGCCGCTGATTGCTAACACGAAGAGCAAACTCGCGTCCAATCTCTGCCTACAAACATTACCGGCACTTCCCAAATGTCATAAACCTACCCATTCATATTTATTCAATCATCACGTCGAAGGTAAATGTTGAAGAACCGACTTCAGTCATAGTCACACAAGACTTTTCGATAACTTTCACGGTTTCAGACTTTTAAAGACATTTTAAACAAAATCAAACGGGATTTTATCCCGTAAAAAATTAAAATGACCCGACTTCTATGGCGTAGTGGGCGAAAGCCCGCCATAGACGCAGAGGTTACGTGTTCGATCCCCGCCGCGGGACAAATGTTTACATGTTCTGGGTCTGAGAGTTTTTCTATGCATACTAATGTAGATAGATAGAAAATTTGGATTCAAATTATTTTAAATTTTGAATGTATACTTGGTACTCGGTGGTACAGCTATGTGTGTGTGTGTGTGTGTGTGTGTGGAGCGGCGCGGCCCGCATGCGGCGGCCGAGGCTCGCGGCGCGGCCCGCATGCGGCGGACGAGGCCCGCATGCGGCGGACGAGGCTCGCGGCGGCCGAGGCTCGCGGCGCGGTCCATTTGTCTGTGGCTTGTGTTGGCTCCACTCCTCACAATTAACGACAGCTTCCCCTGGCCCCTATCTATTATTGTTTTACTGTTTAAATTACTTCATCTCATGTCAATTCCCCCAGTCATCCAGGCATCATCCAGGCGCTTATTTGACCTGTCTGAACAGCCAGGAGTTACTTTGACTCACTTTTCCAAATATTTTGATGTTACGAATAAGTTGTTGAAATTAAATGTTACCCACTGAAACAACTAACGTACGCAAACTGTAACGCTACTTACTGTAAGTGGATCTTATCGTTGACATTATTGAAGATTTTATTGTTTAGGTTTTTCCTATGCAAATCAGTGAAGTAGGGCACTGGTGACCCGTAACACAGGTTTATCTCAATACCTATTTCAGGCACCAGTCTCTCACAACATTTCTTTGTATTATGTTAGAACCGACACTTATTTTTGGATTATTTTTATTTTAACTACATTTATTTTTAAAGTTATTTTATTTTCCTGTATTTATATTTATTTAACTGTATGTATTGTATGTGAGAGAAAACAAATAAATGATTATGATTATGATTATGATTGTCTTTACAAATATGACTTGTTAGAAGGAACGTCTCAAATGTTTAATGCGATTTTAAATATTTATATAGCGTTTCAATATTTAGGCGTGAGTCTCCAGGCACTGCTATAATACCTATTCTTTTGAAAACAAGGTTTCTGTAACAACAGCAATTGTATCAACATCACGGTTTATTAAATAATACAAAATTATTATGAGCATCTATTTATTGGTAGACGCAGGACTCACAAAACTCTTTTCTTGTGACTTACTGCGAAATTAATGGTTAAGTAGTCATGATTGAACGAATAATAATAAAATAATAAAGAAGAACATTGGTTGTGATCTCTATCAGGGCCGCACGTACCTACTGCAGTTCTAACTCTACTCGACTGCTGGGCAAAGGTCGCCCTCCAGTTTTCGAAACTTTACAGCCTCTCTTCAACATCAGGTTTTGACTTAGGTATAGATATGTAATCATATAAGTATGTACAGTACATTAGATCACGACATTTTGAAATCTCAGAATTTTATTCTCCAGGAGCTTACAGAACACATTTACAAAGTGATGTGCTGCGTTTATTTTACTCATTTAATTTCACGAAGTCCATTTATAGTAGTAATGATTGTTAATTACAAGCACTTGTTCAAGTGTGTCTGACCGATTGCCGAAAATCTGAGCTTTTATAGCAAGCGCAGTTAAACGTACTTTGTGAAATATATCAATTGCACTGCAGTCTGCCATGTATATCGTAACCCGAGGAACTGCGGAACGTGTTTCCGTTATATCTTAGTGCCGCATCTAGCGGACCATATTATTATGACTAATTATGATACTAACATTAGTGACTACAGTTTTATCCTTCATTGATTTATTAAATTCGGCGTCGATGTGATATATACACACATTCAATCATACTATTACACGTATTCTGTTTCAGAATAACCTCCTTAGTAGATACTTTACATAATGTACATATTAATTTACCACCTATCCTATCGAAGTACTTGCACCGAATCAGTATCGTGTCAACGTTCGGCGGGTGGACAATGAAACGAGACAATAAGAGAACCCGGTCCGCATCGAACCGGATGTTTATTTCCTTTCGGTGATGACAACGTAAGGTGAAGAGGGACGGGACAGATCGTCGACGAAACCATCGAAACGCACACAGACCGGAGGACGAGCCTCCGCACTCGTCTCGAACGTTCGGCGCGGACCCGAGCGGTTCCGTTCACGGTCACGAAAGTCGGAGACGCTACGCACTAAACTTGAGCACCGGGACCCCACGCCCCGCGTCCCGCGCCCCGCCGCGCACTCACACCGTGGTCTCGCGGTCCACGTGGATGTACTCGACGGAGCGCTCGCGCCGTCAGGAGGACGCGGCCGACGAGGCGCGGGACGCGTCGTACAGCAGCTCCTCCGTCAGCCGCCGCCCCGCCGCCAGCGCGCCCAGCAACCGCTTGTCGGCGCGACCGCGTCGCCGTCGCCGCGCCGCCGCCAGCGCCAGCGCCAGCAGCGCCAGCAGCGCCGCCCCCGCACCGGCGCCCGCGCCCGCCGCGCCGCCCGCGCCCAGCGCCGCCAGCAGCCGCGCGCCCGCGCCGCACGCGCCCGCCTCGTCCGCCCCGCCCGGGCAGTCCGGCGCGCCCGAGCAGGCCAGCGCGCGCGGCATGCACGCGCGCAGCGCGGCGCAGGCGAGCGCGCAGCCGGCGGTCGCGTTGCCGTCCGCGGCCGCCGCGCGCCACGTCTCCATCCAGGCGAGGTGCGCGCTGCCCGCCTCGTGCGCCACCCACGCGACCAGCAGCGACGCGCCTCCTCCCCCTCCCCCTCCCCCGCCGCCCCCCACACCACCGCGCCACCACGAGGGGGAGAACACGTGCACGGCGGGGTCGCCCTCCGCGGTGGCCGCGCCCGGGCAGATGGCGTGCAGCAACCTGCGACGAAGAGTCGCGGAAGGTCAGAACCGAACGTCATCGTAAAGCGAGCGCGCACGGTCGAACGGAACAATTGTGAACGCGACGAATTTAAGAGGACCAAATTCTCGGTGATCTAATTAATATATCAAATTATAAAGTTCTCTAGTTTTCGTAATGATCATGTGAATCGTTCGTGGCGTGTAAATAACCGGAGATGTTCGAGTGCGCGCCCGTAGATGACTATCGGAGCGAACCGGCTACCTGGAGGTGGAGGCGTCGTAGACGAGCACGCGGTTGGTGGTGTGGCAGGCAGGCGGCGCGTCACCCGCCGCGTCGCCCGCCAGCGCCGCGCCCCACACGCGCAGGAACACGGAGCGGTTGCCGCGCGCCGCCAGCAGGAACGGTGTCTCACCGCACTCCGACTCGCGCAGCCTGCTGCAACACACACAGAGGTCAGCGTCTCCGCACACGACCCTCGTAGACCTCATCCACGCACTTTCTCAGCTCGGCTCACCCGTAGGGGTAGGTGAGGAAGAGATGTCCGCCGGGCGGCGGCAGGCGGCGGCGCGCGGCGCACGGCGGGCCGGCCGCCGCGCGCCACTCGCCCCGGAACCCCACGTGACGGTGGTCCTCCGCCGCGTGCAGCGAGCGCGCCGTCAGCACCAGCTCCAGCGCGCCGCCCGACGTCTCCAGCCGGAGCGGGGCCGACGAGTTATCGCACAGGCACGCCAGCGGGACCTGCGCATCGAGAGGCGGTCAGCGGACCCGGACCCGGGGAGAGGAGGGGGAGGGAGCGGGGACTCACCCGGTGTCCCGGCCACGGCGCCTCGTAGATCTTGAGGTGCGGCACGCGCATTGGCTCGTCGTCCTCGTCGTCCACGTCCCAGTCGGGCGCCGGCACCTCCTTGTCCTCCTCGGGCGCGCGCTCCGCCGGCAGCAGGAAGCAGGCGGGCCGCCCGGTCAGCGGGTGCGGCCGGGTGGCGCAGCGCGGGGCGCGCCCGAAGGTCGCGTGCGTCAGCTCCAGCGCGAGGCGCGCGGCACCGGGCGCGTGCAGCCGGTACACGCAGCGCAGGCGCCGCGCGCCGCCGCGACCGAACCACAGCGCGTTGCGCGGCGAGCCGAGCGCGCCCGGCGCGGCCAGCTCGCGCGCACAGGCAGCCGGCTCGGCGCGAGCGCCCCCCCAGGCGGCGCCCGGCAGGCGCGCGTCCACGAACTCATAGTGCAGCGCGAAGGCGAGCGGGTGAGTGGCCGTGCCGTGTCGGGCCGCCGCGCTGAGCGCCAGCAGCGCCGCGCGCGACACGTACCCGTCGGGCGGCGCGCACGGCCTAGGGGCACGCGTTGCGTTGGCGAGCGCCGCGCGTGCGCACAGCGCCGGCGCGCCGTCGCAGTAGTGGCCGAGCGGGGCCGCGTCCGCGCCACCTCCGTCCCAGATGCGCAGCTCGACGCCGCACGGGTGCTCGGGCGCGGGCGGCGGCGCGGCGCTCGTGGAGCCCTCCTCCTCGCGCTCGTCGCTCTCGACACGGCGCGGTTCGACCAGCGAGTAGTGCGTGAAGCTCGAGAAGTAGATCCACACGAGGTCGCCTGCGGAGGATGCCGGATGAGCGTAGTGTCGCAGGGGAGCGAGCGGGGGAAGGCGGGGGCGGGGATGGGTCACGTACCGGGGCGGCCGTGGAAGGTCCAGGTGCAGGTGGTGTTGGGCGGCAGCGTGTGCGCAGGCGCGCGCAGCCGGCCGCGCCGGCCGCGCCCGGCGACGAGCGTGCCGTTCGTCTCGTCCTCGGCGGAGGAAGCCTTCACGTGGAACTCGCAGCGCCGCGCCTCCCTGCGGAAGGTCGGGTCTGGTCGTATCCGATCGGGCGCGGTCCGCTCGCGGTCGGGTCGGCGCTCACCTGGCGTAGTCGAGCGAGTCGGAGTCGGCGAACACGACGTCGACGTCGAGCTCGAAGCCCCGCAGCGGCGCGGCGGGCGCGACGGCTCGCGGCGGCGCGCTGAAGGGCGAGGAGTGGAAGGCGACCAGCATCTCGGGCCCGCGCGAGGTGACGCGCGGCAGCCAGTCGCCGCCGCAGTACTCCACCAGCACGGGGTCGTCGGTGGACGCGCCGTCGTAGAAGATGAGCCGGTCGCGCTCGCCGGTGCACTCCCGCCACGCGCGCACGACGCGCCCCGTCTTGTTCAAGCTGAGGACCGAACCGATATCACCGGCGGTTCCGACGGACAAGAGATCGACCCCACGATACGATCTCCGCCCCGGCTTACCTGGCCATCGATATCGAGCGTTTGATCTGCATCTTATGCGAGTAATCCTGACGCACCGAGATCATGGCGTGCTTGCACGTCGGGATGTCCTTCTGCCGCAGGCTCCAGTAGCACGTCACGTTCCTGTCGAAGTGAAATCGTCAGATCGAAGCGTCACACGCGACGGATTCATCCGGCGGCGCCGTCGGGCTCACCTCGGGTACATGCCGGGGTAGTTGGGGCTCTGCAGGCGGCACGGCTTGCGGTGGCACTCCTCGTACGTGCGCGTGCAGTACGTGCCCGGGGACACGGAGCCGCGCTCCAGCGGCGCCGACAGCGCGCCGAACCTGCAACACGCGCCGCGTCAGCACCGGCCGCAGGGGGGACGGGGAGGGGAGGGGATGGGTGCTGAGGTGCTCACCTCACCACGGCGTCGCGCTGCGCGAGGAACTTGTACCGCAGGCGAAAGCCGAAGGGCTCCCCGAGGCGCGCGCGGAACAGTTTAACGGAGACGGTGACGGTGGCCGTCTCGCTGTAGTAGAGCGCGGCCCCCTGCGCCTCGCCGCACCACGAGCCGCCGGTGAAGGGACGGCCGAGCTCCGACAGCTGCATGTAGCCGTCGGGACAGCCGTCCAGCGCGCCCGGCTCGTAGCGGCCGACGCGGAACTCGTCGAAGGCGAGCTGCACCAGGTCGCCGTGGGCGCCGCCGCCCGCCGTGAAGGTGAGATGGCACAGGAAGGGAGCGCGCGGCGCCTCGCGCACCGCCAGGCCGTAGGCGCGGCCGGCGCGTCCGTAGTACGTGCGGTTGCAAGGCGTGCAGCGCGGCGGCTCGTCGCTGCCGTCCGCGCACTGCGGCGAGCCGTCACAGTACGCGTCCAGCCGCACGCACTCGCCGCTGCGGCACGCCAGCTCCGCCACGCCGCAGCCGCCCGCCGCGCCGCGCGCCGCCAGCGCCAGCAGCAGTGCGGCCCAGCGCACCCGCATTGCACCCGCACCGCACCCGCGCGCTAGCCGCGACCCATCCGCACCACGCGCCCGTCCGGTGCGCTCGATTCTGCTCTTCTTGCTTTCCACCTCATGTACTTATTTGTTTTCTTTTTCAAACCATCGAGCTGACTGCGCCTGTGTTGAGATTGGACGTCGTTAAGGTGGGTGTGGGTGGATAGTGCTGATGCGGGGTCGCAACGTCAACCTTATATTCTATCTGACCGATGGAGCTGCTCGGCGGTCGAAGGTGTCTTTTATTGGTTTCTTTTACTTAGTGCCTACTTAAGAGTGTGCCATAATGCCGAAATAATTTGAAGAGCGAGCGGGATAGCTAATAATGTTTTTACTCGTTGTGGGGATCTCTTAATACTTTTATTTATTTTATGTACCTATTAATATTAATTTACAGTTTATTTATGTATTCATTATTTACACATACATATACCATACGAAATTTTCTTTAATATTTATAAGAAAAAAGTTTTTATACCATCTCACTTACGCCAATAACCTATGTCGCAGTCTGGATTCTTACAGTTCTAGGCTTACTTACTTTAAGATGGATACACTTGAGCGTAGAAGGAACCTCACCGATATTGTGTTTCTGCATAAAATTGTCAATGGAAAAATTGATAACCCCGATCTAATTAATAAATTTTTATTAGCCATACCTCGTTACTCCAGCCGTCTTGAAAATAGAAGAACGTTCAGCCTCCCTATCACTCACACCAATTATGCCCAGCATTCCCCTATTTACCGTATGTGTTCGTCTTATAACCAGATTTGTAAAGATATCGATATCTTTTTCACACCGGTCTCTTCTATTAAGAGATTTTTTAAAATGTTTTCGTGAAGATTAGGATTAATGTATTTTTATTTTATTTTTTTTTTATTTTTTTACTTTCTAGAGTACTGTAACTTATTATTGTACACACTTTGCGCATGCCGTGTTCTCATCTAGAAGGTCGAACACTCCTGTACGTATTCTTGCAGTTTCCTGACTTTTTTATCAATGTTTATAGTGTATCGTCCAGTTTTGAGAACCAAAAAAAACTAACGTTTTAAAATAAAATTACTTCTAACGTAGAGCAATATACATTTTAAATATTTTTATACTACAGTTCATACTTCGCACTATGTTCATTCTTATTACTCCAACATGTTTACTTCAATTTTGTACCGAACGTATGCGCCTACCCACATTATGGGATATGCCGACGGTTGGACAACTGACCGGCAGTTCGTATGGAATCTTCCGCGCACTACTTTTGTCTCTTACCGTTAAATATTGTAATACGCGCCGCAATCTTATTTATATACTTTCTTCTTCTATTCAAACTATCTATCTACTCGTATCTATTGTGCCTTTTACTCCTTCAATCTGTAAATTGTGTTTGTGAATTGTGGGACCGAATAAACGGGATTGAAGTAAGTACCTACATCTTTCTACTGGACCCATCAACCTCTACTAGCACTACACTCGTGAGTGAAAAGTACAGAACGATAGACACTTATCATAATTTATAGCGAAAAACTGTTTTTAATTAACCAATCGAAAAATTAAGAGACAGAAAAAAAATATGAAATATGATCACGACTGTATCCCGGGAGCGGTAGACATTTCTTTCAGATCATTAAGCAATTTTTAGATCTGTTTGTAGATGTCTAAGGGGGTAGTCAGAGGTATGTCCAAATACATACATATTTGGTATCTACATGCCCACTTTTTGCAGAAGTTAACTTTCCATACGTGACAGGTTGCAAGCCCATCGACGCTATTAGAGTACTAACTGGTTTCCTCACGATGTTTTCCTTCACCGTTATAAGCTCGTGTTAAAGCGCATATAATTTTTTCGATGCGAAAAGTTCATTGATGCACGGCCAGATTTGAACCCACGACCTTCGGATCAAAAGTCGAGGTACTAATCCACTTGACCAACACTACTTTTTAAGATTTTTTTTTTTTAAGAGAGAACTAAATAAATACTGCTAGGTTTTTGCAAGACAAAAAAACCAACAAAAATAGTGTTCAGTAGTAGTAGTGCCAAAAAAAAAATTATATTATAGAAAAAACTTTTACCTATCGTGTTTTTACCCAAGATAAAAGTATCATTTCCCTAAATATGAAGGTCTTAAATAAGAATTTCGAACGGTAAATTGACTAAATTGCATATGGCACACTCTTAAGTACCCCTGACTACCCCCTTAGACATCTTCAAAAGGATCTAAAACTTGCCTAAAAAGATCCGAATGAAATGTCTACCGCTCCCTGGGATACAGTCGTGATCATATTTCTTTTTTTTCATTTTTTTCTTAAGTTATCTAGCTCGAAAGACAGTAATAAAGTAGTAATATAGTAGCATAAAATATAAAGTAGGTTGTTAAAATCAAATAATGCAATGGACAAGTACGTGATATGCTATATTTTGATCAGCTTATTACTTGGGACTATGGACCTTAAAATCGAATCAGATAAATATTTTATTTTGGTAAAAAAACCACTTACGAGGTAAGTATATTGTAATTAAAATTCAATTCACAATCATTGGTCATTCATTATTAATAGTCAACACCTACTTTAAATTAAATTATTCGTAATCAAAATGAATATAAAAAAATTACAAAAAATTGCATGCATTTTAAGAATAATAATTACACAATTCAATAAATTCCTGAACCGAATAAAAACTATTGTCAATTAACCATTCTTTAAGAGCATTTTTAAATATATTACCGTGTTTTTCTAACAAGAAGCTAGGTAACTTATTATAAATTTTGCATACCATGAAAGCGCAATTACGTTTATATAATTCTAGTCTCGGTCTAGGCATTTTTAGAGGCCTTTGTGTTGCAACTCTTCGATTACTATTATCTTGCTGCTCAAACAAGTTATAGTGATCTCTGACAAACATGACTGATTCCATAAGGAGGGTCAAAATTTTATGTTTTTTAAATATAGGTCTACAAGATTCTGTCTGCTCCATTTCCCAAATTGCCCTTATACATTTCTTCTGACAAACAAAAGTCCTTTGAATATTACTCGAGTTTCCCCACAGTAAAATACCATATCTGATATCTGAAAACCATAATTATATTTATAGTCAACTATTTTGCCTTTTAAATTATATTGTAGTGGGAATATATACCTACAGCATGGCATCCAACGCTTTCCAATTGATAAATTAATATACGGTCGAATTGATAAAACTTCTTTTTTTAAAGCCGGTTTAAAATATTTTCATTAAAAAAACTCGATGAATTTTGAATCGGGTCTCAAACTCGGGCAAAAATAAAATTCTTTAAAGAAGTATTTTTCAGGATAGACCTACCTGCACGTGAAGCGGGGGAGATTTTTTTTCCGTCTACTCGTAGTACTCGTAGTAAGGGCTGTAAGTAGTTGGATAGACATTAAAAATTCTGTGCTGTACTTATGTAAGGAGCAGCCTGGAGTACGCATCACAAATATGGAATCCAGCTTATGCTACGTATATTGATCAGATTGAAAGAATTCAAAGGAAGTTTGTGCGTTACCTAAATTTTAAATCTAAAAGGTTTTCTGATGATTATGAGTCATCCTGTAAAAAATACCATCTCCTACCACTTCTTAAACGACGTGATATTGCAGATGTCATTTACTTGGGTAAGTTGGTTACTGGTCAAATAGACTGCCCTGAGTTGATTGGCAGGCTGCGGTTTTATATTCCTAGCAGACTTCGTAGAACTATTCCGACTTTCAATATATAATTTGCTTCTACCAATTACCGTTCAAATTCTTACCTATTGCGGGCGTGTGATAAATACAACCTTAAACATAGTAGTACCATTGACATATTCAATTGCAGTATACCTAGGATGAGGCGTGTGTTGAGTTCGGAGTTTTTTGTTTAATTCTATATTTTTATATACTAACTTTAACTTTTTTATAACTATGTTATCTTAGTAAAATGCTATACATTAAGGTACCTATGTACTAGAGGTTATCTATACTTGCCGTATCGATTTTGAATTGCCTACCTTGCATGTATTCTGATATTAGTAGGTACTTACGTTACCTTACCTTCAATAAACCTAGTTGGCGATTGTGTTTTTCTTGCGCATCTGTCGTGTTAAAATTACCTATTTTGTTTCATATTAGTGAAGACTTGTAATTAGCTTCTTGGCTCTAAATGAATATTCCTATTATATTCTACTAGCTGTGCTCCGCGGTGTTACCCGCGGTGAATAAGTTAATAGATTTTTTTAACGACTTTTAAAAAGGAGGAGGTTCTAAATACGTCGACTGGGTGAACTGATTTTGATGATAATTTTTTTGATCTGATGAGAATCGTCAGAGATATGAATAAAAATGCACCTTGAGAGTGCAGAAAATTACTATTTTCTTACGTACTTAATTGAAAATTTTTTCATAAAATTTTTAATTATGCTCCTTGGTTAAGACCAATGCGTCATTGTGTCACTTGATTTTGGTGCTCATAGAACGGGATGACTGCTGTTCGGTTACTATTCTATGGTCTAACACAGTTTAATTTGCTCGCAAAATATTCAAGAAGCTACCATGCGAGCGAAGCGAGCTTCGACCCAAGCGAGCGCAGCGAGCCGAAATTTTTAAGACAAATTCGTTATGTGACACTTGATGTAGCTTATAGTGCTTACAGAAAAGGCTGACTGTTGGTCGGTCCCTATTCTATTGTCTGACATAGATCAATTTGCCAGCAAATATTCAAGAAGCTACCGTGCGAGCGAAGCGAGCCGAAATTTTTAAAAACAAATACACCTGACGTGACACTTGATTTTGCTTATGGAGCTCATAAAAAAGGCTGACTGTTGGTCGGTTCCTATTCTATGGTCTGACATAATTCAATTTGCTAGCAAAATATTCAAGAAGCTACCGTGCGAGCGTAGCGAGCTTCGAACTAAGCAAGCGCGTCGAGTTTCTTAGACTCGAAATTTTTAAGATAAATTCGTCATGACTGACACTTATGTTTGCTCAATTTGCTCATGGTGCTCAAAGAAAAGGCGCTGGTCGGTTCCTATTCTAACGTCTGACACAGTTCAATTTGCTTGCAAAAGATTGAAAAAGCTACATGCGAGCAAAGCGAGCGCAGCGAGGCTTTTAGACTCGAAGCGAGCCGAAACTGTGGGAAATTTAATAAAATAGCGATGATGAGGTGCTGTACCGAATTTTAATTGAAGACACAAATATAAACTTTGTCCTAATGGTTTATGTTGAGTCAGAAATCTTTTTATCGGGGATTTATCTGCGTACATAATTCCCAATTCCGTGAGATTACCGGGACAAAAAAAACAATATTTGAAATTCGTTAAGCCGTTTGAGTTTGAAGAAGCATAATTTAGGTATTTTGATAATCTCACGGGCACAATACGCTTTTAAGGGATTTAAAGTAGCTTATGACATGTTGTTATCCTGGATATCAACTGACCTGGTACTGGTACCAAATTTCATTCAAATCCGTCCAGCCGTTTCAGCGTGAAGGAGTTATAACATTGCCTGTGCTGCCATCTATTAACATTATTTTGACTAACAGTTACGTTTCACGGCCAAACTATTTTGATAAATAATTTGGTTTATAATCCCACGGAACCATTCCTTTTTTCATCAATTTAAGGTAGCCTATTTGTTAATCCAGGGTACTGCTACCAAATTTAATTCACATTCATCCAGCCGTTTGAGCGTGAAAGAATAATAACTTTACCTGTGCTGCCATCTATTGAAATTATATTATTAGTTTTTCACGGCTAAACTATTTTGTATTTGTTTAATAATCCCAGGGAACCAATGCACTTTTCAGGAATTCTAGGTAGCGTATATTTTAATCCAGGGAATAAACAATCCTGCTACCAAATTTAATTCAAATTCATCTAGCCGTTTTAACGGGAGGGAATAATAACTTTGCCTGTGCTGCCATCTATTGAAATTATTTTGTTACTTTTTCACGGCCAAACTATTTTTTTTATACTATTTTAATGAATTTGATTAATAATCCCACGGAATCAATGCACTTTTCAGGAATTTAAGTAGCGTATATTTTAATCCAGGGTATAAGCAATCCTGCTACCAAATTTCATTCAAATCCGTCCAGCCGTTTGAACGTGAAGGAGTTATATTTTTGCCTGTGCTGCCATCTATGAAGTTATTTTGTCTGACAGCTGCCTTTTGCACGGCCAAACTACCGAAACTATTCTAATGAACATTTTGTTTTATAATCCCACGGGAACACTGCACTTTCCAGGAATTTCAAGTAGCCTATTAGTTATTCTAGGGTATAAGCAATCCTGATACAAAATTTCATTCAAATCCGTTCAGCCGTTTGAGCGTGAAAGAGTAACAAACACACTTACACACTTACACACTTACACACTTACACACACACAAACTTTCACCTTTATAATATTAGTGGGATGTAAGATGTTTGTTTAGCTGTAAGTTTTCCATAAATAAATAAATAAAATAAAATAAAATAGGCCTTTCAAAAATATGCGGGGTTTTCTAAACTCATTTTTTTTATTTCAAGTATCTGTTTGAGAAATATGTAGCTTTAAGCTAGTTTAATACCTCATTGTTAAACATAGAATAGAATGGAATAGAAGAATAGAATATATCTTTATTGAAAAAGACACCCACATAAACAAGTAAAAACAACGTCAGTAAATAATAAAATAAAAAGGGTACTTAAAAAAATAATGAGCGGCCTTATCGCTGAAAGCGATCTTTTCCAGGCAACCTTTGGATGGACCGGACATCATTTAAAAGATAACATAATGTTCTTGCAAATAAAATTATCTTATCTTTACCTTTAACGTCTGTAAGTATGAATCGCTCAAAATGAGGTTAGCCAGCTGCAGTAGCTAGTTAACTCCCGCGTGACTTAACATGGTACACAAGGTAAATACATAGTAGGTACGTGTAACTCAGTGCAGTGGCCAGTGTTGCTGAGTGTACCTCATTTTCCACATAATTGTATCGCGTGATAGCTGCACCGTGTACCACACACGTTTTATTTTTACTTAAATCATTATCAGTTTGATTATCCTATTTTTAACCGTCTTCAAATAGATGAAGGTTGTATGTTTCACTATTATGTATTTTAACATGTTATGATTATTCCGTCGATAGAGGATCGATTTTGAGAATTATTTTTCCCTCCCTTATGTCGTACCTATCGACGGTAGGAGGAGGTCATCTACACGGTTCCTGTTTACCTATCGTCAGATCGGGACGGTACCTATGCAGGTACAATCGGTCGGCGACATCTGTAGTTCGTGAAGCACTTCACTGAGGACAGAATCCTGTAGAACTGGTGTTGGGCACTATCGCGGGTGGCGCGCCACATCGGGCGGCGGCGTGGTCGCGCGCGCACTGCACCGGCACGGGCACGGGCACGGCAGTCGGCACACACGAGCACGTCGGGCACCACTCGAGCTCCACCGCGCCGCGTCCGTGGCCGCGCCTCGCGCCACACTGCAGCAGCGCCGTCGCCGGCTGGACGGCGCTCCCCGCCTCCTAGGTCCGCGCATGCGCGCAAACAAGCTCGTGTCCCGGACCAAACTTTATTTGCTGAACTGATTGCAGTATACTTCCAGATACGTCTTTCAATGCATAAAGGTGCTCGCACGCCGCTTTGTCCCACGCCTCGCGCCGTTACCTACTATTTATGTTTAACAATATTTATTTTGTATTTATATATTATTCATATATTATATTCATCTTTTATATTTATTTGTCATGTATATATTTATATAAAACACACACACACACTGCATTCACACCATACCTACATACATTAATATTTCATTTATGTAATTATTTTGAAAAAAGAGAAGGGAGGCCTTTGCCCTGCAGTGGGACACAAATAGGCTTAAAATAATAATAATAAATAATAATTATTTTAGTACCGTACCGGTGACGTCCGTAATATGACGGCGCACGGAACATTAGGCACGCTATGAACGATCTTCAACTACCCTATAGTTCGCTTCCCGAACAATTCGATGCGCCTAGGCAGTCAATAAAAATAACTCAGTGACGTGAGACCCGTGTCGCCCGACGCTATCTATTATATCCCAGTATTGTGCTAATTACGAACTAATAACTCTCGTCTATCATCTTTATACTCCTTCTGACTTTCTATTTCTCGTGTTGTATGTGCTTGTGCTTATGTTTGACTTTTCTTCTGTGTTGTGTGAATAAACTGAGTGTTGGTGTAATTCGGACTTATTATTCCCGACATAACTACTTCAAGACCTAAGCCGGTAAGCCTGCCACATACCATCCCCTCATGTTTAAATTATCTAAGTAGCATTATCAGACATCTGGTTACCATAACACAAGCATTAAGTTGCTTAGCTTGGGACTAGATGACGTCGTGTAAAATGTCCAAGAATATTTATTTATTTAAAACAAAGAAGAATAATAAATAATAATAATAAATAAATATCCTTGGACATTCCACACAGCGTCATCTAGTCCCAAGCTAAGCAATTCAATGCTTGTGTTATGGTAACTAGATGACTGATAAACTACATAGATACATTTTTTTTTTTTGTAAATACATACATATTATACATAGAAAACACCCAGACACGAAACAAATATTTGCAGATCATGCAAACATTTGTCCCGCAGCGGGGATCGAACCCGCAACCTCTGCGTCTCAGGCGGGCTTTCGCCCACTGCGCCACAGAGGTCGTCTAGAAGAATAAAGGACAATGGGAAATTTAAACCCAAACCCAAACCCAAACCCAAACCCAAACCCAAACCCAAACCCAAACCCAAACCCAAACCCAAACCCAAACCCAAACCCAAACCCAAACCCAAACAACTGTCATCTGTCATCTGTCATCTGCCATCTGTCATCTGTCATCTGTCATCTGTCATCTGTCATCTGTCATCTGTCATCTGTCATCTGTCATCTGTCATCTGTCATCTGTCATCTGTCATCTGTCAACTGTCAACTGTCAAATGTGGACTGTCAACTGTCAACGGTCCGTCAGTCCGTCAGTCCGTCAGTCCGTCAGTCCGTCAGTCCGTCAGTCCGTCAGTCCGTCAGTCCATCAGTCCATCAGTCGAAACATCAACCCAAACCCAAACCCAAACCCAAACCCAAACCCAAACCCAAACCCAAACCCAAACCCAAACCCAAACCCAAACCCAAACCCAAACCCAAACCCAAACCCAAACCCAAACCCAATCCCAAACCCAAACCCAAACCCAAACCCAAACCCAAACCCAATCCCAAACCCAAACTCAAACCCAACCCAAGAAGAAACTGTCATGTCATCTGTCATCTGTCATCTGTCATCTGTCATCTGTCATCTGTCATCTGTCATCTGTCATCTGTCATCTGTCATCTGTCATCTGTCATCTGTCATCTGTCATCTGTCATCTGTCATCTGTCATCTGTCATCTGTCATCTGTCATCTGTCATCTGTCATCTGTCATCTGTCATCTGTCATCTGTCATCTGTCATCTGTCATCTGTCATCTGTCATCTGTCATCTGTCATCTGTCATCTGTCATCTGTCATCTGTCATCTGTCATCTGTCATCTGTCATCTGTCATCTGTCATCTGTCATCTGTCATCTGTCATCTGTCATCTGTCATCTGTCATCTGTCATCTGTCATCTGTCATCTGTCATCCTGCATCTGTCATCCTGCATCTGTCATCTGTCATCTGTCATCTGTCATCTGTCATCTGTCATCTGTCATCTGTCATCTGTCATCTGTCATCTGTCATCTGTCATCTGTCATCTGTCACCTGTCACCTGTCATCTGTCATCTGTCATCTGTCATCTGTCATCTGTCATCTGTCATCTGTCATCTGTCAATTGTCAAATGTGGACTGTCAACGGTCAACTGGCAGTCCATTAGTCCGTCAGTCCGTCAGTCCGTCAGTCCGTCAGTCCGTCAGTCCGTCAGTCCGTCAGTCCGTCAGTCCGTCAGTCCGTCAGTCCGTCAGTCCGTCAGTCCGTCAGTCCGTCAGTCCGTCAGTCCGTCAGTCCGTCAGTCCGTCAGTCCGTCAGTCCGTCAGTCCATCAGTCGAAACATCAACCCAAACCCAAACCCAAACCCAAACCCAAACCCAAACCCAAACCCAAACCCAAACCCAAACCCAAACCCAAACCCAAACCCAAACCCAAACCTAAACCCAATCCCAAACCCAAACTCAAACCCAACCCAAGAAGAAACTGTCATGTCATCTGTCATCTGTCATCTGTCATCTGTCATCTGTCATCTGTCAATTGTCAAATGTGGACTGTCAACTGGCAGTCCATTAGTCCGTCAGTCCGTCAGTCCGTCAGTCCGTCAGTCCGTCAGTCCGTCAGTCCGTCCAAACCCTAACTCAAACCCAAACCCAAACCCAAACCCAAACCCAAACCCAAACCCAAACCCAAACCCAAACCCAAACCCAAACCCAAACTCAAACCCAACCCAAGAAGAAACTGTCATGTCATCTGTCATCTGTGATCTGTCAATTGTCAAATGTGGACTGTCAACTGTCAACTGGCAGTCCATTAGTCCGTCAGTCCGTTAGTCCGTCAGTCCGTCAGTCCGTCAGTCCATCAGTCCATCAGTCCATCAGTCGAAACATCAACCCAAACC